>CM041731.1:6563256-7163256 GCA_023373845.1 Nibea coibor
TCCATTTGTGAGTTTAAATGATTAAGGCCATAGCATGTTCCCTAACACTTTGTAATACAGGGAAAGGGGAACATTTCACTGACCTTGAGCTTGGAGCAGCAGGCCTCACGTGTTTTTTTGGACTCTACACTCATGATGCTATAACACGCTCAACAGTTGCAAGGAAGCAGAAAACACGCCACCAAAGGACCTGCAGAAATACAAATACAAGTCAAATACAATAAAGGTTTTATGAGCACTACAGAATTTGCAAAAAATGTTATGATCTGCTTGATAAAATCTAATTTTTCTGTATTTTTTTGTAAAATCCAATAACAATAAAGACTGAATCAGTATAGCAGTATAATTTTTGTCTTGACTCAACATAACTAATAAGAGAACTCAGTCTCCAATCTGTAATATGAACTTTAATATTCAAATATACCAATAAATTACACTAAAACACCAGTAAATAGCTCAGATTTTCCTTGGTGCATAGAGAGAATGTCTTTTAAAAGAATTAAAGGAAGTGAAAACCAGTAAAAGTATTTACCTGAGAGGCAGCAGTGGTCCTACCAAGGATGGGAAGAATGTGATGAAGTAGCTGAAGTACCTGGCAGGACTTTGTGCTCAAAGCAAGAGTCTTATCACAAACAAACTATAACATCACCTGTAATCAGTAACCCAGCCACTCATGTGCACTTGTTGATCAAGTCAATAAAAAGCCCTCCAACCCTCAGGCGCAGGCACACACACAAACCCAAATACTCTGGTTGAGTAAGGTCCAGTGGGATGCATGTCCAACCAGCACAGGAAAGTTCAGAGGTTCGCTGCATGCAAACACACACATGCACACACACGCAGACATTCACAGTCTGTGCACACTCACACATCCTTTCCTATGAACATCAAGTATCCATCCTTTGGAATGCACAACAAACAGCAGCAGCGTGAGGCTGGCCAAAGCTTATTTAACAAACCTGCTGTTTGCTGTTTCCAAAGAATGAAATGCTTTCCTCTTTTGGAGAAACACAGCTTTTGTAAGGCTGGGTGTTTCCTAGACCTGATCAAAGTCTTCCTGTCCTATTGATAGTCCTTAACAATGGCTTTCACTCTGGCTGAGTATTGCTCATCATCTGATACGACATGTTAGAAGTATAGAAAGTATAGAAGATATTCACTATAAAATACTTTGTCATATTTCTGGGCACCAAGGAACTTCTTTTTTGACACTGGAGTTGCAGCAGTAATGTCAGCACCACGGTTGCTACTGGACAACATGGGCTTCTTTGTCAGCTGGGTTTCATATTTGTGTACTGTTAAATCTTAAAGGGCCAGTTCACCAAAGCACATTTTATATATAAAATGTGCTTTGTTTATATATATATATATATATGTGTGTGTATAGTTTTTAGAGGGTCCAAAGTAGTTTCATAGAAAACTGGGTGAAACTTTTAGACTATTTAGAATAACAATAATATTGAATCTGGAGAGAGACATTATTGCAGTCATTTTTCAGTGCTTGAGCAGCATTAACACATTTCCTCTCCTCATTTCCTTTCAGCTGTATTGGGGTGGAGTCAGAAAATATCAGTATCTGAAAACCTGGGCTGGATACTGACTTATTGACCCTTTCATTTCTAGAGTTGCTATTACATGGAAATGGGAGGGATCAAGGCCAAAGCAGTGTGGCTGCCAAAAGGTACGTGGTAAAAAATTGTAAACAGAGCAGATTCAAAATTCACACTCCAAAATTTGGTGATTAGTAAATGATTCAGTTTATTTGTTTGGTAATTGTAGAACACAAGAGCGCAGAAAAGAGTACATAAAAGGGCAATTTCAACTAATATTAGTATCACTATTTTGCACATTCCATCCTCTTGATTGACAGTCAAGCTCTTATAATTTTAAAAACAGATTCCATATATTTTGATTTGATTTTACTTTCAGATGAAATGAATACATAACAGAATTGTTTAATCATGGGTCCTCAGTACTTTTCAGATGCTACATTCTTTGCACTCACAGCTGGTGATATGCTTGTAGACATATCGTCTGAAAGTCAGGTCGGAACACTGCAGGGTCATTGACCTCCTCTCTGAGCTGCGCTCATGACAACATTGGCATATCTGCTCCACCTGCAGGTCACCGTTTACCACAAACCTGTTGCAGTGAACCGAGGCACAGAGGGGAGAGAGAGAGTTAAAATTCAGAAAAGTCTGCAGTTTGAACACTGAAAACTTCCAAATGTCTCAACTTTTGCTATTGTTTGGTGACAGGTATACATCATCTCACCTGTGCTGAGACATACAATGGCCCTCACACACGAGCATCTGGAAGCTGCTGGTGCAGCCGTCGACGGTAATGGTCATATTGGACAGCTTCGGACCACAGGTCTGTTTACCTGAGTCACTTGACTTACATGTAAAGCAGCAGTGTTCGTCGTCCCAAATTCTGTCCATCTGGTAAAAAAAACAAACAAACAAAAAAAAAACCAGAAAAACCAATTACCTCAAGGTCAGATTTGTGTAGCTCAATTTATTCTTTAAATACCTAATGTTCCAATAGTTTCCAAGAGTTTTAAGTGTAATATAAAAAAAATCTATTGTCACAAATCCTTTCAATTTTTTCATGGTCTAAGGAAAAAAATGCCAAAAAATGTGAACATTTGTATTTCCAATAAAAGCTAGTTTCTCAGAGCAGTACATAATACTCATGCTATACTTTCGTGATAAAACAATTCTGTAGCTGGTGGGAAACGCAGCAACACAAGATTGTAAGCCATGTTAGATTTTACAGCTATGAGGTCAAGTAACCGTAGAAGAGGATGCGCAGTACCTCTGGACAGTTTTCTTTGGGACAGACTCTAGTCTCAGTCTCAATACCCTCTTCGGTGCAACTGAATGACACGCAGGGATCGGTCGCCCATCTGTCTCCCACCTACACACACAAAGACAGAAATCAAGACAATACATTATACAGTTCAGTGATTCATTCTAAATCATTCTAAATCAGTGCTGTGCAGTTTTCCTCTAAGGGAGAAGAAACACTTCCCTTTGACATGTACAGAAAATGTTGTGAGATTAGACAAACCTTGTATGTATTCCCACGATAACTGCATGTCTTCTCAACTGAAAAGTCACACATGAGGTAATAAGCCTAGGAAAGTCTCTGAGATTGTACTTAAACCATTATTTTAAAATATTACAAAGTGCCAGTCCATACCACAAATCATATCACCGCAGCTGGACGAGTTTACCAATACTTCACCGGAGCTGCAGAGGGGAGTTGGCTGCGGAGGTTTTGGAGAACAGTTCACCTTCAGAGTCTGGTTGTCACATGTACATACTTGACAGTTGGAATCCCACGTCTCGCCAGGCTGAAAGACAAGAATAAAAACACTTTTTTTTTGTTTGCAGATTTTTTTTGGGGCCCTTTCAAGCTTTATTTTTAATAGAACAGCTGAAGAGTGACAGGAAATGTGGGGAGAGAGAGATTGGGGAATGACATGCGGGAAAGAGCCAGAGGTCGAATTTGAACACTGGGCTTCCGTAGCAAGCACTGAGCCTTTGTAAGTACATGGGGCGGCTGCTCTACCAACTGAGCTAAACATCGCCACAAGAACAAAAACACTTTTAAAAACAAGAATCTAAAGATATTTACCCATCTGGGCTCACCATGTGGCCCCTCACAAACTGAAGGATGAGAAAACAAACATATACAACATATTGAAATGGATGTATACACATGTACTGATTAATACCAGTATATCAGCATGAGATTTCAACCAAAGATTGTTTCATTCTGCGTGCCAGCATTGTATTCAATGTCATGATACTCACAGGAACAATCAGGCACACAGATTTGTGAGTGTTCTCCTGCCCTGAACTGATCACTGGGACAAAAACACCCTGGACCCTTGTTCTTGAGGGGTTGTCCTTTCTGAGGTAATCTACAGCCAAACCAGAAAAGAAATCAAAATGATGAGAATCTTGATAGAGTTTTTGGGTCTTTTAGAATGAGAAACCAATGTCACAACGAATGTAAAAAAAAAAAAAAAAGAAAGAAAAAAAAATATTTGGGGAAAGTAAACTTTACAAACCCGCAACTGCAGAAACTGTCCCCCATGTCTGGGCATTCTTTGTAAACCAATCCACCTTCACATTTAACATCTGAAACATGAAAATGGACACTGTAATGTAGACATCGATTTACAGAAGAATGCCAGTGAAGTCCACAAAACACAGAAATGTGTAAATACATACACAAGACAATAGACATAATAAAGATTCAAGCTACATACTACATGTTCCATTGGTCAGGGGCCTCCATTCAATACAGAGACCATTTCGCTTGCATTCCTCAGCAGTTTGCGCGAGTGAAGCGCAAATGAAAGTTGCATTCCTGCATGAATCAAACTCGCAGTTCCTCTTTTTAATGTCCATGTTCACAACTTCACTGCATTCTTTAAAGACACTGAGGAAACAAAACAGATTACATTTTCGAAAACATGCTAATTAACATACGACAACCCAAAACATACACAGAAAGACAGGCGGCCAAGGTTAAACATCATAACACACAATCAAGAAAAAACATTGCGCCTCGCTTATATGACATACAGTACAATCATCGTATGCATTGACCAACAAACGCAGCAACTCTACCACCAATTCCCTGACAGGGTGTGTGTGTAGAGCTTACTCGTGCTCAAGCAGCTCACACAGATTTGCACCGAGCTCAAGCAGCCCGGGGCAAGAGTGAGGGGGCGTAGGTGTAGACCCATTGCAAGATACGTCTCTTGGTGCAAAAGCACAGGCTGGCTTCAGAGGGTCAGGGTACACCCAGTCATAGGCCGTTTTATCACAGCACTTGTCGTCCTCAGCCTGCCCTCCTCTACGGACACATGAGTCACCACCACACACACCTGGAGAGAAGATGAAGAGATGTATAGAAGATATGCGATCTGATATCTAATATATACATACACAATAACCAAGCAACTTTGCAGCGGTATCATTAATTAAAAAACTCAAAAATATCAATACCCCACTGTATTTGCAGTTTTAAGCCACTGTTAGTAATTTTTCTATAGTTCTTAAACGTACATGTAAACAATATAACTCTCATTATAATCTGTATGCAGACATTTCGAGCATGTAACATGCATGTAGCAAACCGAAGACCCAAGCAGTTTGGATAGCCTACAAGCTTATTTAGCAAAACAGCCAACATGTTCACAAGAATCAGTGAGACCAAAAAAGTTTATTCCGTTATCTAAAAATCCACTCTACATGAACAAACTTGTTTCAATCAGGTCTACAGTCTGCACTTAAAGGCAGCTGTGGATCCTTTTTAGTTCTTTACCCACCACACTGTCCTTGGGTGTTGTTAACGAAGTGCTCCATGGCCAGATTGACCTGCAGGGTCCACGAGGGAGTGAGGGATACATAAGAGCGGATCGCTGGGAGGTAGATGGTAACTATGTAGTCTGAGGTCTCAAACCTGAACCCGAGGTCCTCAAATGGTGGGTTTACAGGAATACCATTCAGAGTGGCCTTGGGAAGATTAGATTAGTATCAAACCAACTGTATCATTCTTTTTTAAGAGTATGGCAGCTATAAAAATATCAAATATCACAGAAAATGGTCAGCATCTATGAAACCAAATATATAAGGAGGTATGGCAACATGACAAACTATAAATGAATAGATCATTATATAATATCCTACCTCTACTCTGTATATATTTTGATTGATGTTGAGTGTAGCAGTATTGTCCAGATATTTCAGGATAACGCCCTTAGCACAGGTGCCTGGGATTCCTGGCATACATATTATGTTGTCTACAGCAATGGTCAGTTGATGACGTGGCATCTTCTCCTCCACCAGGACGTACGTACAGTTTTCCATAAAATCAAATTCTACACCTTGGAAAGAGATGTAGTGGGGGTCCCCATATACCTCACAGAGACCTAGAGACAGTATGGGAAAGGGAAATTAGTTCACTAAATCATCAAATCGCTAAACATTTTAGTAGATAGCCCATGAGTGAAAACAATAAATCTATGAAAGCAGTTATGTCTGCAAGATTACTTGCTGTTATATGAAGCATATAAATCATAATAAAACACTCAATAAACAGAGATAAATATGCTGAGGTAAATATTAAACACAAAAGAAAAAAAAGAGAAAACAAAGACATGGATACACTTACAATTACACAGGTATTTTTCACAGCCACATTCATCTGTCACTTTTGTGACTTGATTTCTGGGGCAGTTGGGAAATGCAGACGGTGGACAATCCACTGGGATCAACTCTATTTTCTCATCGTTACACGTCTTAATATAGCAGTCTTCTATCCACGTCTCACCACAAAGCCAGCTTTTTTTCCTTATCAGGTCTTTACACTGACACGCTGTTGGTTTGATGAATACAACAGCAGAGGACAAAGAAGGCAAAGACAAAATATTAAAACAATGTATTATTTAGGTGACTGTTAAAAAGCAATAGCAATGTTAGAAGCAATTCATGATACGTACATGGTGTTGTAGAAGGCGGTGTTGTTGAGGGTGTTGTTGAGGGTGTCGTTGAGGGCGTTGTTGAGGGTGTCGTTGAGGGTGTTGTTGAGGGCGTTGTTGAGGGTGTCGTTGAGGGCGTTGTTGAGGGTGTCGTTGAGGGCGTTGTTGAGGGTATCATTAAGGGTGTTGTTTTATTTGACCAATTTTCAGAAGTTGGTGTTGGTGTTGGTGCTGTTGGAATAGAGGTGAACTGAGGTTTAGTGTTTAGTGTTTAGGTTCTATGAAGGCACATATACTTTAATTTAAATAAAACAGGCACTACATCGCCACCATTATTCCAAAGTAATCAACAAAATATATGCGCATGTTGACTCCATCAGATGTTCTTGGGCAGATAGAACTTGAGCCTTTGTTTTTTCATTTTTATTGATTTCTGAAGCAACTTGAAGCTCTTGTTTTTATGCATTTCTTTCTTTCTTTGATTTTTTTGTGTTTTTGATCCTGTGACACGTTTAATCTAAATTCCACACAACCTCAGTCATATTTTAGCATAGATGGTAATAGACACGTGAAAGGGTAGTAAAAGAATAGAATTCATACTTACGACATGTGATTACTCCGTTTTCACATGGGCTGACAAGGGAAGAGAGCAAGAAACATCCAGTTGTCAATGTAAAGAAATTAGGAAAAGTTCACAATGTATCATATTATGGTTGTACATACAAATACTGCACATTTATGATGGATAAACTTACCACAAAACAGAATCGATCCGCACCTTTTCCCCAGGCTGAATGATAGCGCCATTTATATAACAGGTGCAGCCTGTCAAGTTGGTGCATTTACCAGTATTTTCATCATAGTATGGTGCCTCATGTGGACATTTGGGGTAGCAGCCTTTCCAAGAAGAAATAATTGATATTAATTTTATGGTCAGCAATGGCTTTTGCAGACTTAGAGTAGAAAACAGCAAATAGTCATCTAAATTCTGAATGCCAGGTTTGTTTATATAATACTGCAAGAATTAGACACAAACTAAGTAGAAGTGGAGATATTAGTTTCACCTTCCAGATTAATCTGATTGATACAAATGAGAAAGTCTGGTTACCTTCCAGTTTGTGAGTGAATTCTCCGCGACAGAATAGCGTTTCACCACAGGGCTCATAGTGCCACACACACTCGTCCTCCTTGTTGTAGTAGTCACAGAAGACCGCTATGGTTTAAATGATCACAGGTTAAATTACTTCAGACTCTGTAATAGTTTATGTTTTGCAAACTTATATTTACTTAATATTATATTATTATACTTAATATTGATACACATTTCATCATATGGATTGTAAACTATGTAGACGTGAATAAAGCAACTAATGCTTTATTTATCTGCCTAATGACAAAAATATTGGTAAAACATTACATAAAATGTATGAAGTATGTGAAATACTAAGCATTGAAATGGCTGTAATGTACTGTAGGTGCCATGTTTTTCAACTCTTTCTTGCTAGACAAGAGATGACAAGAGTTGATACACTGTTAGCATTCTTAGCATAGTTTGTTGAAAAAGTGAGGGTCTGCTGCTGCTTCTCTTTTTGGGTTTAATTTAAAGGTTATTCTACATGGCTCACTGCTCACCATCTGAAAAAAAAGAGCATTTAAGAGTTTAAAAGTTTTCAAGGGAAAAAAAAGAGTCAGCACGTACGACACATTTCAGGAGTTCTCCAGCTTATGCACACATCTTTGTCACTGCAGGCCTCTGCATAGGCTGCCACGGCTGTGCAGAAGCCCAGGAACTTTCCTTTAAACTCACAGGAACATGCTTCCAGCACACAAGCATCAAAGTAGGGCATGGGATCCACCTGAGGATTGTAGAACATCCAGAACAGAGCTTTTATTAACACCTTTACAGGCTCTGTGAATGTCTATTTCTGTAGTAAGAGTAGATTTGGATAACGCATGTTTAGTGTTAGCTCTTATAGGTCATTAATGCCCTCTGCTTCCTAAATGTATTGTGATGTAAGACCTGCATGGGAATCCAACCCATGATCCTAAATATGTAAAATACATACTTCCAGATGGCATTCTTTGAATATGTCTCCCAGAAGGATCATACAGCTCCGCTGGGCCCAGGCTCCGCAGTAGGAGTGGTGCTCGCACGGATATATTTCAATGCTCACATCAGAGCAAGGAGGTGTGGGAGTTTTCCAGCTGTTGCCAAATGCCAGGGCAGTGGACATCACTAAAACAGATTATTTGATGTTATTTAGACTGCCATTACAAAAGCATTACTGCTTTATAAAAGAAAAGAGGAAACTTTTATACCTCCTGTGCTACTTATCTGCAGGTCATTCATCTCATTACAGTCAAAATTCCCACAGAGGCCACACACTTGATTCTGCAGGAGAGAAGTTTCAAAATGACACACAAATTCAAGAAACTGCTGGTTCTTAGAGGCAAATAATCTATCAGTGATTAAAGACTGAATATTAATACATGTTATTTTTATTTGAAATACATAAATTCGACATATGGCAGCTTTGTTCTAAAGCAAAGTTGACTTGACCTGGTTAAATAAGTACAAAGTTGAGAAAGAGCTTTTGGATTTAAAATAAAAATCATGTATTTATATATGTTATAAATGTTATCATATATTTAGCAGTCTCTAAAGGTTTTTTATATATACAGTGTATATAACCTCCTGTGTATATTATACACAGAGGATCAAAGTGTGTAATCATGTGACCAATGATATGGAAATCACTCACCTTCCAGTGTGACTGGAGCTCTACAGTGACCCAAGTGTTTTTGTCCCAGATGAGAGTTATCCCTTTGCTTGGGACTAAGATTACGATGTAGAGTCCCACGGTGTGTATGGAGAAAAGTGAATGATCCGTAAGCGTCCAATCACTATGGTAGCGTATGCCCACCATCATGTCGCTAAGCGTCAGGGTGACTTTGTCCTTGGTAAGACAGCACAAGTAGGAGAATATTTTGAATTGTTATCAGACTTTACTTTATTGTAGTTGATAATGCATGTGAAGCAAAAAAAGAGAAGACATATGTAATGAAGATAGCTTAGAAACATGTGGGAAACATGTGGAGAGTAGCTCAGGGTTTCAGTGAAGAAAGATGGGAATCACAGAAAAAGCCACCCACCTTCAGCCTGAAGATGATTGAGCGAGAGCAGGTGAGTGCCTCATCACAACACGGTATGCTCTCCACTGTGATAGAGAAGGTGCCTTTGCCATTTCCGCAGCTGTCCTGAAGTAAAAAAGTCAGTTAAACACATATTGTTATGAAAAATATAGGAAACTATAGTCTGCATAAAAATGACCTATACTATTATATGGAATTTGGATCATGGAAAGAATCGTGAGCAGTGGAGTTTGTGGATTGTTCTCACCTGTACAAGCACGTACTGACAATGTCCATTAAAAAGGAACCATTTGGAGTCAAAAGTCTGGTAGTGTCCATTTCCATAAACCTGGCACTTTTTTGTACAAGGCTCATCTTTGCATGTCCACTGTCCCTCATTACAGACACTGTAAGAGTGTAAACTTTGTCAGTCTCTGGCCCTTGCAACAAGGCTTTGAATGAATAAATAGGAAAGCAGCACTAATCCAGTTACCAGCTTTTGCATGAGATTTTGACCTCCTCTCCTGTGCTGAATATTTTGCCACTGTACATACAGGTGCAGTTGCTCTTAGGAACACAGTTTCCATTGTGATCCTCATACAGGCCATCTGGGCAGTAACAGCCATTAGTACAGGACCCATTCTGGAAATCACACAATAAGAAAATCTTTTATCCGACCACTAATCAGAATAAAAGAAAACTGTTTTGGACAAAAGGTAAGTGTTAGACATGCACTTCAATGACAAGAAAGTTTATGTAAAAATAAAATGACAGTTGGAGCTACTCTCAACAGCCTATTATTAATCATGGCAAGTAGTCAGCTACTGCTTTCAGATGAATAATAATAGATTAGAGAATAATGACATAAACACATAACCTGTTGACCTACCATTGGTTTGTTGAGACTGTCACAGGTTTTCTGATCCGTGTTAACGTGAGACTGAGAACAGTGAACACAAACCTTCTCATCTTGGCACTCTAATGCAAATGATAATTAAACACAAACATAGAAGTGAAGTGACATAACTAATGGATGAAGTTAAAACAATGGAGCAAAGGTAACACAGAATGAGCATGATTTTGATATGATTATGATAGAAGAATACACTGTATATTTACCACAGATCGGAGAACACTGCAGTGTTGCATTTTCGCAGATGCTGCAATAGACACCTTTTTTAGTTTGACATATAACACAACATAGTATGTACAGTGCAAGTGTAGACTGCACATTTGAGCACACTATAACAGCATTGGGAAAAAAAAAATTAGTGGCACCTAGTGGTGAAGTTGCACATTGCAATCAAATTAATATTCTCCCACACATAACCCTCTCCTCCTAAGCATATATATATATATATATATATATATATATATATATATATATATATATATATATATATATATCAGGGTTCAGGGTTTGGTTTGTCTGTTCTGGGCTACTGTACCAAAATGGCGGTTCTACATGGCAGACTCTGTGGAAGAGGACCCGCTCCCACTCTAGATATAAAGGACTCATTTTAAGACAATTCTAACACACTGGATGTTTAATGATTGTGAATGGATATAAGTATTCAGATGATCAGCTCACCAATCTTGTCCTTCAATAACATGAGGCCCTGGTGGCGTTGAACCACCACGGTAGTAACAAGTACAGTCTGCCTTTGAGGTACACATTTGGTTTCCGTTCAAGTGAGTTCCCTCTGGACAGCCGCAGCCCTCTGCAGGCACATCGTCTATCACACATGACTGGTCAGTACCAGACAGGGAACGGCATGTGTTGTTGCAGGATTGCATGTCGTAAGAGAATACTTGGTTGTTCTCACACTGTAAAGCTGCAACACAACATTGTGATTAACATGAAATATACCACTGATTTTTAAAGTAAATATTAATATGGTAGTTTTTAAAAAAGACTTCCGATCTTGGTGGTTGATGTAAGCAGGTAGTAGAACCCTTTATATTTACTGTTCCAAACATGTGGTGTTAAAGGTTTTTCTTTAAAGTGAACAAACAACAATCTTAAAATTGCCAGCACCAGAACTGATTTCATTTATGACTTTTGACGACTTGTTTTTGGATGTGACCCATTTCATCGGCCTGTGAACAATAAAGTGTGAGAATAAATGGATGTCAAAGCTGAACTCACGGCAATCGGTAGCTTTCCTCCAGTCACCAACTAAAACACCCAGAGAGGCGCAGGCTTTTGCATAATTGCCCAGAGCAGTACACAAACACTGCTGCAGGTCGCCGCCACAATTACATGTCCTTTGGATGCAAGCCTGGAAACGAAAAGGTTTCATGTTAACAGGAGTCATAACTGATATATCAATATTATATATAATATATGTTAATATTATATTATATTAGAGTGAATTGCTGAATAAAGAAGAAGAAATTAAGGATTTCAGTTTGGTACAAAGGTCCTGTTACCGTGTGGTAGTGATCAGTTGGGATGTGGCCATGGCATTTAGCAAATATCCCATGTGGCTTGTTCAATACAGAGCACCTTTCCTCAGCAAATAGTTCTGAAAATAATATACTGAGATGATGAAATATGCAGAACCACAGAAGTAACTTTCCTTGTGTCATATTACAGAGAAGCTAGTCAACAAAATATTGGATATTGAACATATTGTATTGTACCCTATCACGTCTGTTTTTTCTAATGACTTATCATTCCTGTTATTGAAAATTGAGGCAGACAAATAGTATATTCTGTATAAATCTATACACAAAATTTCAACATTTTAGAAGCATATTCATAGCTAAATACCATTGCTTGTTGTTGTGCAGATGGTAGATATTTTTTCTGAACACCTATTCAAACTCCAGGACTCAGCAAAAGCTTGAGCTGAGTTCTCAATGATCCCGCTGCTGGTGGTAAAGTCATCAGTGGTGTCATTGTTGCTGTTACCGCAAAGACCTGAAAGACAGACTGACTATAATTACAAATCAAACTGGATCATGCAATAGAATTCGTGAAACAAATAATGATAAACAGTGTCTTGACTTGAGATCTTAACCTGAGACCGTGCCAGACTGCTCTTCCGTTAAAGTGATGTACACCTGGATTTCAGGAGATACCTGGACTTGGATCTTCATACCAAAGTATGTCTTGACCTGGATGAATATGGATGACTTCCAGCAAACCTGAGCAAGATCTGACAGGCGAGAAACAAAAATTGGTAAATTAGTGGGCACAGACCAAACCATTGGATTGGATGAATTACTAGACTACCAAATACACATTTTTACATTAAGGATCCCAAAAATAGATGCAAAGGACAACAATTATTTTACCTGTCTGATGATAGTCAGTGATCTCCTTGTCTCCAATTTTAACCATGTTGTGTGAGAATGTATAAATTTCCTGCAAATCCAAAAAAGCGCATTTGTATTAATTGACTGTACAATCTTCTTGCTTGACATTTTTTTGATATTGTTTTATTGTGTTAGAAAGATAAGATAGCGGTATCCTATGAAACTAGGCATTCTAAGGCATGTCATGTCAGGTAGATGGCTGAATAACGCTCCAAAGTTAGGATAGATTTGTACAATGTAAGACTTGACACAGAATAATTTCATTTTTAGTTTTGCAGCTTTAAGATGATGTATACCACTTCCATGTGGTATGATGCCTACTGTCTCCCCCTAAAGACCCCCCTCCCCACAAAACATCTTTATTATACAGAGGGATGGAGTGAAAAAGGTTAAAGCATGTACCTGATGCAGCTGAAGAATGACTGTTTTCAGAGCAATTCCGTTGTCTTGGAAAAACTCAATTTCTATCATCCAGTTGGGACCCTGTAAATGATTTTTAAAAGAGCAGTTAGTAATCATAAAAAGACAACATCGGTTAATGTTAAATGTTAGGGTAGTGGGAAAAATTCACCTGCGAGGCCACATATAAGCATTTGCCAGGGAGGACATATCGTTTGCCATCAAATGTTTTCACAAACTGGGATTCAATTACACATTTGGTGGGACAGTCCTCTGAGTTTTTCACGCACTGCCATTTCCCACTGTCACACACACTATAGAAGAAATTATTTAAATGTAAAACTTAACAAATACATTTATTAACATATTCATGTATCATGATTTTACGCCCACTTTTGCCCACTTACCATGACTGACACTTGGTGCTACGTCTGTCTCCGGCTGAGTACTTCTTGCCATCAAACACACAAGGACAACTGGCTTCATTCACACACTGTCCACTTTCGTCTGCATGATCATTAAATACCATACCTACAAAACAAATCAATCAACCTTGGCTGTTACAAAACAGAGTCAGATAAGTGAAGCACTAAATAATATAGGCACATGGTGCTCACCCATTGGGCAGACACAGGAGTTGATGAGCTCCTGGTCGTCGTAGAATGTGTCTGGGTTTGGGACGGAGCAGGTGGGAATAAAGGCTGGACCCCGATCAACGTAAACCAGGTCATCTTGACAAGGCGGTTTTGCTGCGTTCACCCGTGGAAACAGATAAACACAAGGGCCCATCAAGTCAAGTCTATTAAACACATATATTTGTACCAAACTCTTTTGAAAGCTTTAAAATCTAGTTTTAAAGAGCACCTACGACAATTAGTCATATCTCTCCAAACGTCCCACAGCCGGCTCTCATTTCCACAGTGGTTTACAATTGCGGCGAAGAAAGAACATCTGATGTATGCGCTTTCATACTTGTAAATGTTCGCATTACAAAGATGCATATAATGCATCGTCGTGGCTTGCAAACACTCCCAGGAGTAGGAGAAGAACCGTCCACATACCTACAATTATCATCAGAGAAAAACACTTGAACATCAAGAACCAAGACATATTTTATGCAAATTGTAGAGTGTTTAAGCATGACATTAATGTTTTAAAGCTGAAATCACTTTAAGTCACTACTTTGTAACTCAAGAACTACATCAGTTGTGTGTGTTGGAGTGCATACAGAGCATCAGAACAGCACAGTATCATCACGGCAACTGTTAACTTACTTCACTTATGGTGTTGCCAACATCTCGGGTTTGACAAATGTTGTTAGGTAAAACACTCTCTCTGATCAACTCCTGCTTGCCGGCTAATTAAAAAAAAACAAAAAAACATTCTTAAAGCAAACACCAAAATTTGCAATATCAAAATGTGTGCATCCCTATGACCAACTAGATTATAATGATAACTGATATTTTCTAAAAATTACCTTTTAAAAACATCTAAGCCCAATTAGCATTCATTTGTAATACTTTCTGTAATGTCTATACTGCATTACAGACCCCCTAATAATGTGATCATACCAATGCATAATATAAAGACCCATTGTTGTATATATAATAATGATATATAATAATATATAATAATAATAATATATAATAACTTTTTCATAATGCATTACAACCACTGTTATAATGCACTATAATGTGACTATCATGAATTGCAATTCAGTTTTGGGGGGTAAACATTGCATTAGAGAAATGTAAATGTACATCATTAATGTATTGCTTCACTTCATGTCATAGTTTGGGGTTATACTATACTATATTACACTATATACTATATACTATATCCAGGGCAGGAATTTTACGAGGCCTTGTGATTTGGCCTTGTGCCCTTGAAAAAAAAATTTGTCCTAAGGCCACGGTGGCCTTGATGCCCCAGTTCGTTTTGTGGTTTTCTAGTCTGCCTCTTTCCAGTCAACACAGCTTTGACACTTGCGTCTTTTGAGAAATTCATCATCATTGGTGGGTTTGATTCAAGCCTTGCATGAATCGCTCGGACGGGCTATAGTGACACTTCATCAAACGCACCCCCCACCCTCTTGTGTCCGCGAGGCTGTGACGTTGGGTCTGAGACTGACGTGAAGAGAGGAAAAAGTCCCCGGGACTGAGGTCCAACAGTGTGTTAAATTAGTGAACAAATAAGAGGAATTTCAACATATAAGTTAGTTATATGACCCAGTTTTAACGCACCGACCACAGCCTAACATTAACCTCAACAAATGCTTGCTGGCTTGCTGTTGAGTTTTTCCTTTGTGGAGCTGTTGGTTCCTGTAAACATTGCAGTGTTGTGACGTGTCATTTTTATGGATTTATGATCTTGGTGTTGCTGCACGGGTAAGTTACAGCTGGTTGATGTGTGCTGGCTGTTCAGCACAGGAAAGTTGGACAAAGGAAGTAATGATGACAACAGCAGCTGATGGAGCAGCCTCAACTTTGGAAGGACAAATGGTGTCAGTGTAGTTCAGTGTTTTTTAAATTGACTTACTCTTAACATGACAGATATATAATGTTTCAGATCTCTTGACATGAGAGTGCTATTCTTAAAAATAAAAAGTCAGCCTATATGCTCACTTATATGAATTCATTATGTACCTGGATTTAAAATCATTGTTTTATTTTATGGCCTGGGTGCCCTGGCTTTTGGCCTTTGTGCCATCAAAACATTGACAACACAAAGGGCCAAGTAGTTGTAATTCATGATAATCATTCTGTGATGCATTATAATATTGATTATGATGCATTAAACATGTTTGTAATGCATACTATAGACATGGACATCATAGAATAAAAAATCTATTTATAATGTATAATCTATCTAATTTAAACCTCATCTATAACAAGTTCTACTACTACTACTACTGATATATTAATATGAATATTATTATTATAAAAATGATTATTATTACAATGTTATATTATACAAAGATCCTGGTATAGTCCAGTCATTAAAGTATAATACTTGAGTTGTTGTTGTTTCCACACAGTCCAGTCATTTCGGGTTTCAGCTCCTGCTCCAGCTCCACCTTAGACATATTTTTTAAAAAAATGTCAGTGGGTGTGGTTAATACTTGAAACTGTACGTGTATTTATGTGCCTGTGTTTATGCTCTCTCGTGTATGTCTATCGTAGAATGCCAGCGTATGTGTATGTGGTGTCTCCTCTTACCCACATAGTGTCTATTCCTCCGGGTACACTGTGCCAAGTGACGGACAGAGGAATCAGAGAGCTCCTCAGTCTAGTGTAGATGCCATAGGGAAAGATATGCTGGTAGGTGTGGTCATAGGGAAAGGAAATGCTGTCAAGAAATAAGCATACAGAGATATCAGTACAGATGAGACAGGTCTTATTTCGGTGGAATTTAACAACAAATTAATAAAAACATTTTAATAACGGGAAGGAAGATAAAGAAAAACATTCAGAGGCAGAATTAAAAGCACCACGTGATGTAGAACAGCTCTTTATTTTTACTTTTGAAAGTGTGGAAATCTTGTCACTTCCTCAACTTTACTTATTTATTTTTTTATTGTAGACCTTAAATAAATTAGTGGTGCTAAATATTACAATCGCCACCTCATCCAAAACAGCCGGTAAGTCACCTTGCAGAACAACTTGCCATTATACTGTGTGTTTGCATTAAACTTGACCAGAAAAAACAGTTAACAGTACTCAATGTCCCAGAGTGATAGGTAATAATCAACTAACAGTGATGACATTAAGAATGTGTAGGAATATCAGTCATGAAGTCAATCTTGAGAACCATGCCATTTGAATGTAAGATTGTCATACACTACATGCTTTCTCACACTCTTACTGTACATAATGTGGCTAAATTATTTTGTTTGTTTGTTTTCAGAGGATATGCAATTATATCAAATTTTGCCTGAGTCATAATTTGGCTTCTTGTGTGGCTGCATTTGCAATGTAACAAACAAACCTTATATCCTCTACCAGGATAGTTCCATTCCGTAGAACAGTCCTGATTTTGTTGATGCTGATCTCGACTTCGACCAGCAGCCCACTGTCATCTCGGCGTACGGTGATAACACATTCCACGCGGTTGTGGGTGAAGCGGGTGAAGATGAACGGGCAGTTGGACCGCACATAGAAACTTTTGGCAACAAAAGGCTGCACGACCCCACTGCCAAAAGTGCTGCAAATGTCTGATCACAACAAAGGTCAAGTCTAGGTGGTAACTCTAGAAAATAATATATTATCAAAATAATAAATACTATCTATTCCTGGCAGAAAGTCCTGACAGCATACTACTCCCATGTGCACATCTTGGATTACCGTCTAATGACTAGACAATAGCTGATGACATGACCTGTTTTGCTTGCTAAAAATGGAATAATCAACACTATCATTTTAATAATCTATTCACACTGACTCCAATGGTTAAAAACAGTCAATTCACTTTTTGTAGCATAGTATATGATATGATTTGTAATGGAAAAAGGAAAGAAAGAAAAAAAAAGAAACATAACCAACTATTATTTCATCTGTACAACATCTATAAAAAGTCATCTGTAAAATATAATGATCAAGATTGATTGATTTATACTCACTTTTCTCAGCATCTCTTGTGACAAACCGCCCTGTTACAAAAACTAGGAAATATACACAATAAGAATATAATTAAAATAATAATATATTATAATATTATCAGTTACCAACAGTTATCAGTTAACAGTTATACTATATACAGTTTTTGATAAAAAAAAAGAGACAATAAATAATGTACTGCAGAAATTTCAGTGGTTAAAGAGGTATTCAGCTTCGAGTAACTAACTGGTTTGGATTATTTTTTACTGATGCTTAAATGTGTAATAAACATTTTAATGTTGCAGACTGAAGTCAATTTAATTAACTAGATTAACTAAATTATTTCATACACTAGATGAACACTGCACTCAAATCCAACTTCACTTAAAACCTTAAAATCAATAATCAACTGAACTGAAAGCTACTTCTTTAATTTCCTAATTCATTTCTGAATATAGTTTTTGCACAATATGGTTGCAAATGAAATATATTAGTACCTGAGGCCAGTGAGAAACAGACAGCCAGCATCCATCGTTGTGAGCTCATGATGCCTGTTGATGCTGCAGGGGGGCAGCAGAAACCAGGAAGAACTGCATAAACAGCTCACCACATGGCCTATATATGTGTCCATACACCCACACACACACACCACACACACGTTTTTGTGTGATGTTGAACAACCCACTTTGTACTTATTTGCACACTCGCACACGCACACTGGAACATTACATGAATTGACCAGGAAACTACACAACGCATGGTATAACAACAATAGGACAGTAAAGTGTGTGTGTGTGTGTGTGTGTGTGTGTGTGTGTGTGTGTGTGTGTGTGTGTGTGTGTGTCAGAGACAGAGAGAGACAGAGAGAGAGAGATCTGGACTTGAAAGAGGTCAGGATTAATTAACATAGTCAAACACCATTATCAAAACACATGCTAATAAGCCTGTGCTTTCATTCTTTTAAACCTCTAAAGGAGTTAACGCCAATGTTGTAAATCTTTCAAATAATGGGTAAAATATTATGTGCAGCAATATGAGAGGAAGTGTCAGTTCCAGACAATGCCAGGTAAGAGAGAACAAGTTGACAATGAAAAATGAGGTGAGGGAAAATGACTGCCAGGGTGCATGAACCCGGACGTGGTTAGCTATTTTCAGACCTGGGGGAAGTACCACATAATGTGGTAACAAGGATGTGTTCTCAAGCTACTCTGATTTCTGTTTTGACAGTGATTATACTCGGTGCAACAAAGATTATAATTAGAGCTGTAAACTGAGAAAATCAGTGATGTTGATAAGAGAATTATGAGGGTCATGCCAACCCCTTCATGCATGAATTATTCTTTTTTTTCCCTCTTTAGGCATGAAAAACAAGGCTCGAACTTTTTAAACCACTTCATGCGCTTTTGTAGAAATATTTAACAAGCAAGTTTTAACAAACTGCAACCAATTAAGCCAGGATGCGGCGAGTAGGCTAGGTCAAGCTGGGCTTGCTTAATAATCCTGGATTTCATTATTCTAGTTTGTACAGTACCCCTCTACTCTTAACTTTTGTTGTTGTTGTTTTTTTCTGTCCTTTCCCCTTGAGTTCTGTTAGGTGACAAATCCTCAGCCTCAACTACCTCACCATCATTTGCATCCTCAGCATCCTTTCCAGAGTCAGTATCCTCAGCTCCACTGTCGCTACTGCTAGCATTTGCTTTTCGCTCCTGTTCTGGCAACCATTCCTCCTCACTGCTACTAGCAGCATCATCCTCCTCAGTTGACTGTGGTCATTCCTCCACTGTCTTGTATGCCTGTCTATTACGCTCTGCTCCTGAGCTCTATAACAGATAAACATATACATAAACTTCATGTTACATTCTAAAAACATAAACAAGTTAAAAACAAAAAAAGTTACTGCAGTATTCTCAAGAAGAGCTGAGGTAATGAACTAACTGTAGCCTATGAATCATAGCTAGCAATGCATCAGAATTTCCTCCAAATATAAAATCAATACATGGAAAATTTAGCAATTGCATGGCTCCTTAGATGCTACTTGATGTCACCATATTTTTCTTACCTGCAAACATCTTTTTTTATAGAAGGTTTGAGCAACTTGGTGTTTCTGGCTGTCTGTCAGCCACCTTTTTTCCCTGCTTACAGTGGTTTGCCATGAAAGGGTTGAGCTCTTTGGCCCTAACCCACAACCAATTAATCAGGAAGATTAAATTACAATTAAAATTATCAGCGTGTCTAGTGAATCTCTGCGTTGACTGCATTTATGTAAACAATAAATGCAGCAATGTAATAAATGCGGCAAGAGCCTTTGTACATGAGGTGAACGCTCTACCAGGAGAGCTGCCAGGGTACCTCATGATTAGTCTCTTTAAGTAGGTATGAACAAAGAAGAACTTTCAGCAAACACTGAGTAACCAAACATTTTCAGACAATGCCAGGTAACAGAAAACAAGTGGACAATGAAAAAATGAGATGAGGAAAACTGACTGCCAGGGCTTATGAACCGGGTTTTGGTTAGCTGTTCGTCTTTCAGACCTGGGGGATGTACCACATGATGTTGAACGATGTGTTCTCCAGCTACTCTGATTTCTTTTTTGACAGTGATTATACTCGCTGCTACAAAGATTATAATTAGTGCTGTAAACTGAGAAAATCGGTGACGTGGTAAGAGAATTATGAGGCTTATGAACATCCAGCCAACCCTTTCATGCATGAATTATGATAGCCTCAGTCAGGAAGTGTTTTTATTCCTCTTTAGACATGAGAAACCACCTTTATCACCTTATTGACCTTTTCAACCACCACATGCACTTTTGTAGAAATAGGTATTTAACAAACAGATGAATACAATTATATAATAAAGTGCGTTGAAATATGAAATGTGATGTGAACTATAAAGTCATAAGTTACTGCAGTATTCTCAAGAAGAGCTGAGGTAATAAACTAATTGACTAACTTCAAGTTACATTCTAAAAACATAAACAAGTTCATTTACAGCAAAAAAAAAGTTACTGCAGTATTCTCAAGAAGAGAATGAACTAATTGTAGCCTATGAATCATAGCTAGCAATGCATGATGTGGACATGTGATTAATCAGAATTTCCTCCCAATATAAAATCAATACTTGTAAAATTTAGCAATTGCATGACTCCTTAGATGCTACTTGATGTCACCGTATTTTTCTTACCTGCAACGGTCTTTCTTTATAGAAGGTTTGAACAGAAAAAATTAGCAACTTGAGCTGTGTCCCAATTCAGGGACACTGCATGCTTCGAAGGCCGCGAAGGCTGCGTCCTTCGAAGGCGAATCCTTCTGAGGGTCCTTCGAAGGCCGCATTAGCCTGATACTGGCAGGTGCGCAGTGTCACCAGCAGTTGGTACTTTTAACATAGCCGCTTGGTGTCACCATTGTTGTATGTTTCCCAGCACTGAACAGCGGTGCGCAAAGGATCTTGGGATATGTGAGGCTACGAAGGATAGTTGCGGTGCAAAGAGAGAAAAGAAGGCCGCATTTGAAGGCTACATTTGAAGGAGACTTTGAATTGGGACAGTGCAGCATTGTGACGTAATCAGCCTTCAAATGCGTACTTCGAAGGATGCAGCCCTTGAATTGGGACACAGCCTTGGTCTTTCTGGCTGTCTGTCAGCCATCTTGGTTTCCCTCCTTTTTTCCCCGCTTAAAGTGGCTTGCCAATGGGTGGCAGTGTATGAGATGATGCACTAGCATCCGCTGTAGTGCCAACAACTATGCCATCAAAACTCACATGCACATGTCCCAAAGTCACCAGAGGGGTATTGCACAAAACTAGAATAAAGAAATCCAGGATAATTAAGCAAGCCCAGCTTGACCCAGCCTGCTCGGCGCATCCTGGCTTAATTGGTTGCACGTATGCCAGGATGCCAGGATGAAAAGGTGCAGCTATGTTAAGCCAGGTGAAGATAGCTGGGATAAGTGCATGTTCATGGCATACTTAAACAGATCTTGCGATCGCTCACAGAATCACCAATTGAAACATGGATAAAAGTCACTCTTCGTACTTCACGGCCACTGAACAACAGCTCCTCATGAAGTTGTGTGAAGAGGTGAAAGATATTATGAGAAAAAAAGACAATCCCAATGCCATAATTTAAAAAACGCGAGAAAGCTTGGCAGACAATAGCGGACCGGCTAATGCGGAAGTAGTCCAGAACTGTACAATTAATAAACAGTGCTCCATTGGAACGATCATAATTAGGCTACAATTAAAGGAGTTACTTTTCAAGTCTACTTTAAAAGTGGCAAGCAGGTGCATGTTACTCAGGAAATGTAGAGTATGAATAGGTGCAAACAATTATCCACAATGTGTCATTTAATCTATTTTTCTCATGTTACATTTTTATCTATTTTACATATAAGAACATTTTGCAGGCTGGTAAGTGACTTTAAAGTAGATAACAGTGAACAAATGAGGTGAATAGATTGGGTGTCTGCTGACATACTGAATGTCTGTATGATTGTAGCAGTTAAAAAAAAAAGAAGAAAAAAAAAGCCCATAGAAGTGGCACAGGGGGCGGCCCACCAAGTGGAGGCCCTGGCACTCCCTTTAAATAAAGGGAAGCCAGTGATGGAGGGGATCCAGGGAGGGACAGTAGGTACATATTGCAGTTCTACTGCACGTGGAACACAATCAAATAAATACATTATACTGTCAACTGGATTTCCTTGCAGTGTCTGGGAACAGGCTTGCAATTTTGGAGCCACCAGAAGATCCAGTTAGTATATTGTATTGAAATCACAGGCTTTGTATGTACTGTGAAACCTTAATTCAAGTTCTGTCTGAGGATTAGAGCTTCCTCATCCAGTACATCCGACCGACCGACCTCCCTCGGCCTGAGTAATAATACTACCACTTGAATTAATATAAAAAAGACTGTTGCAATTACACACAGGTTTTAATGAAATGAGAAATGACTATATGCCATATTTTAATACAGGATCATAAAAATGATGCAACATAATTAGAAAGACCATGGACATGCTGTAAAACACATTAATTCCTCACAGGATTGACAGTGGAAATGCAGGTGAATCACCAGGATTAATCTTAGCCTGGCTGTTAGCCTGGTCTGAAGCAGGCTAGCTGCAGAGAATAAGTCACCATAGTAACTTGGCCGGGTTAAGTTTGAGCTGCTTTCATGCAACCGACTTGAGGCTAAATTCAGCCAGGATAACCAACGTATCCCGGCTTAATCCCTTATCTTGGTTTTGTGCAATACCCCTCAGGAGAGACCTTTTCGTGTTATTTTGCATTTAAGTAAACAATAACTGTAGCAACGTAATAAAAGCGGCAAGGACTGAGCCTTTGTACATGAGGCGAATGCTCTACCAGGAGAGCTGCCAGGGTGCCTCATAATTAGTCTTTTTAAGTAGGTAAATACTACAAAATGCTTTATATGCGTGAATATCCATTAAAACCAATTAAAGCCGATGTTGCCATGGAAAAATACATACATACATATATAGTTCATCATTGATCATATTTATTTATTAAGCTTTTTTTATTATATTAATATTGTATTTTACAGATTACTTTATTATTATTTATTTATTTATTATTATTACTTTTTTAACAGAAACAGACTTCAGTTAGCACCCAGCACACCGTGTTTTGATTTTTCAGGTTTGGTCTACATAAGAGGAAGTAGTACTCATATAATGGCATTGGGAACATTCACAGACAATCCTACAATTATACCATCCACTGCCACAGCCTGTTTTTCCTTTGTGAGGACTGCTGTTTCCTGATGGAAAATACAGTGTAACTAAACCCTCAAACCAAATTCTAAACCATTGTATACAGGTCTGAATGGAACTGGACTTTAATTAGTATCATTGGTAACACCTGTTTCATGTCAAAATGACTGCTGTGAAAAAGCCCTGTTGTAGAGCTTGCCAAACCTGCTGAATGCTGGCTGACACCTAAAACTGCTGGTGAAAAACTTCTGTCACATTCGAACAGCGTAGTATTTCTCTCTCTGTCTGTCTCTCTCTCATCTTAACTAACATGGCTAAAGTGAAGTTAAAGCTTAAAGAGTACTAATGCTGCCACCAAACCTATGTGTTGTTATGTTAAAGCTGTTAACGATATTCCACATTTGCTTTTTAATTATGACACATTAAGTGTGTGGGACAGTGAACAAGGCATTTCTTGTTTACTGACAAGAAGTGTCAACTTTTCTTTCTACAATATGTGTCGCATCTAGGGGCATTTCCTTAGTTTGTGAGCCCCATGCAAGTTATCACACCAATTCAGAGCCTGAGTGATATCACCTGTAGGTTTCTGAAGCTGAAAATATGTGACCCTGGTGACAATGTCACCACCATGTTGGATGTATTGTTTCCAATTGGCAAAGACGTGGATCATCGGCGGGCATGAAGAGGTTTGAGTGACGCCAGTGTGCTCGCTGTCTAAATATATCTTTCAATACTCCTGGACACATCATCAGTGATGTTCCTGGACTCATTGAGTGTTTCAGGTCTTTCGACATCATACACCCTCCTCCAGGCGACCCAGCTTAGGCTGATCACGCCCAAGCTTGTGTCGGGATGGCAAACTCGCTACACTGCTCCATTGCTCCCCTCTCTTGAGCCACTGCTACCTTGAGGCTCTTTCTGCTGCATCGGTGGTACTGTGAATGGTTTTTCTTCTCCTCTCTCCCACGATGCACAACACGCTAAAGGCTTTGTACAGAGATTGAGCTGCAAAACCCTTGCACCCAACTTCTACGGCAAAAAGCAGAGCACTACGTCAGATCTTAAGGTGGTTGGCACAATGTGCTTTTGAAATTTGAGTTCCATGCCTCCCAAGGTCGCCAGTTCCTTGCAGATGTCAGTATACCTGCTGATGATCTCACAGGTGACGAAGGTGATGGTTTGCTTTGGAGGGCAGGTCTTCTCGGCCCACTCGACTCCAACGACTGCAATGATTTGAGGACCTGATCATGCCTCCATTTATAACGCCCCTCTCCCTTTGCCTTGGTGCACCAGCCTAGGATGTGCTTAAGTGTTCCACGCTTTGCGCAAAGTGAGCAGGCTGTCTTGCCCCCTATATGAGCCTTTTGAGCTTATTAGAGCCATGGACATTTTAATAGGGGCGCTTATTATGTAGACTGAAACTTCCGGAACTTGTCTCAATCAGCCACTTGATTAATTTTAGCACTTCCTTAATGGATTTATTTCACAGCACTGGAGGTTGCCACTTGGTTGGGAGATGTCTCAGCTACTCGCCTCATGGGACTCAGTGTTTCAATCAGGTGTTCAAACGTGTCAGACACTCATCTTGCCAGCATAGGGAAATGCCTGAATAGGGAAAGCTTGAAAAACAAGGCTTTTGGGACATACAGTATCACTCACTGTTCTGTGTTATCTGTAATCGGACTACCTGCCTTTTGTTATTCATGTTATCAATTACACCTGTGTTGTTCCTGCTGCAGTGTGATGTCAAAATGCCTGCTTTGAAAAAGGACTTGTAGGTGTTATTTGTAAGCAGCCCACTTCTCACAGTAGGATGAAAACCAAGCCACTACTCCACATTCTACCCGACTTGACTGTTATCAGTATATTCAATAGACGTTATCAGCATACATCAGTCCCATTTATATGGGCTAGTAAGGGCCTATTAAACCTACTGCCAGGTTCAGGAGGCTGTTATCAATTACCAACCAGGATTACTGTCTGGTCAGAACTATCAGTTCTGTTTAAATGGCTGTCTGAGCCCGATATCACCCTTTCATTGATCGAAATTCATTAGTTAGAATGACATACGGAGATATAATCTGCATTATTAACTAACTCCTTATCACCAAGCAGAGAGAACAGTAATCGACTGAGATATTCTTCTTCGATAAAGGGGTGACTCGGGCGTGGTCGCCCCTCATTCAAGAGGCCTCAGCAGCAACAGGTTTAAATACCTGTGTTGTTGTGTTGTATGGTTTCTTTTCTGGCTATTCTTAGATAGATGTATATTTGTCTGTCGCGGCAGTGTTGGAAGAATGTTGCAGCTGAAATTCAGGAAAATGAAGGAATACGGAATTGATATCTCCAACTATTTCACACAGGTAATAATGTTGTTTAAAATTTCTCTTAGCCTTAGTGACATGTTTACTTTAATTTTCTGGAATTTTCTGGATTGAATTATAAAAGGGCGTTCAAAGGTTCCTGCCTTCCACCCAAGCCAAAACTGCTGATAAGAGATTTGTCTGCATACAATTTCTTTTGCTGAGCGGTAACTGATAATGTCTATTGAATAGACTGATAACAGTCAAACCGGGCAGGTTTCATAGCGACAGAATAGTTTTTTCTGAAGTCTGATCTTTCTTTCTGTAACGCTTTTGATTTCAGAGGTTAATCTTCACGATGGATAGGAAGTAACAAGAAAAAGAAGAAAAAAAGTGTAATTCAACCCCAGTGACTCAATAGCAGCTGCCAGCTGAGGCTTGGCAAATGTCAGTCAGGATTTGTTATCTCCATTCACGATTTCTCTAGGTGTGACTTTCTTTTTGGCTACATATTGTAGGCTGAGAAACTAATACACAAGCCACATAAATTGGATATAGACATAAAGGTCAGTGGGTTTGATTAAATTTGACCACACCATATGAAAATCATCAGTAAACCGATGAGTACTCGATAGTTCGATAGTTTAAATTGTGTTGAGTAGCTAAAATCTACATTCATTTGATGTTTAGTTTCCTACAGTTTGCCCTCATGTAAGACTTCAAAAAGATAAACAAAGTGAATCTTTCGGATGCTACTTCTTACTGAGCCACTTCTTTTGTGCTTTGCCCTGCTTTGTGTTATTAATTCATGAGAGATTTCACAACGCCAACCATTCTACCAGTCACGTCCAGCCTAGCCTTTGTCTCCGGATGTCGGTTTTGATTTCAAGATTCACAACCAGCTCTATTTGTTAGCCAGTCGCTCTGCCTCCAACCCCCACAGCAGAGAAACCATACTGTTAATGCAGCCACAAGCACTTGAGTGAAAAACCTTCTTCTTCTTCTTCTTCTTCTTTACTCAGACTTAAGTAAAATCAGTAAAATTATATTCATGCTGTGTGTCACTCTGGCCAGCAGGGGGAGATGTAGCCTGAATATTGACGACAATGCTGCAGGCAGTATACTGATAGGAGTGATGCTCTGACAGAATGCAAATAATCTGAAGCTTCAGATACTGCATGGCTGGAAGATTTGGCTTTTTTAATTGACATACCAAAGCATCTGAACCTCTAAGGACATAACTGCTGGTGTTATGTATCTGTAGATGTGACACAAAATATTACTTTCTGTAGAGAAAAGCAAGAGTGATACGTTTTAACCATAAATGTTAACAGACTCTGCATTACTCATAATCGGTCATGTTTGAACATGAGGTTAAGATTTGTATAATGTTAAATGTATTCTTTGTTATTTGAAAGGAAAGGAAAGGAAGAAATGGTTTTTAGATTTGTTCACACCTGATTGGTTTAGATTTAGTTACATTGGTCTTTTTTTCTTTTTCTTTTTTTTTTTAAAGAGAATTGTGACAAATAAAATAAATAAAAAAAGAAACGAAAATTGTTACAGCACAGTGCATTTGTATGTTACTTTTATTGGTGATTTTTTTTTGACTGTCCACTATTGCACTTTGTTTCTAATTATAGATCATTAGAAACTGATGATCTTTTTTTAATGACGGCTGTACTTCAGATACTATAGAATGTGTAAATTGTGTCATATCATAAACATATGTTATTGAAATAGTATCAAAGTATCAATGCTTTTGACAGCTCTAGTCACAGATATACCCAGTCGAGCCAGAGAGCATCACCGGCCCCCAGCCATCCACTTCTGGCCAAATTCATAGAGGGCAGGATGTCATGGGGTCGGTGAGTAATTGACCCTAAACATAATGAGGTTGCCATTTTTAAAGATCATTTAACAAGTTCACACGGATGGATTTTCTTTTTTTTAAAGATTATCTTTTTGGCCATTTTATGCCTTTAATGATAGTGCAGCTGAAGATGGACAGGAAACAGGGGGCAGAGAGAGGGGGAGTGACACGCAGTAAATGGGCGTCCGGTGCGGGAGTCGAACCGGAGCCGCTGCAGCGAGGACTGTAGCGTCTATACATGGGGCGGTCACTTAACCCGCTACGCCACGGGCCGCCCCACAGATGGACATCAGGAGGAGATGGATTGAGCAGTGGCAGAGGGAGCAGACGGAGAGTAGTTCCAACCCCCAGCTGTCCACCACTGGCTCACTGGTAAGTTTGTCACCATACCACAATTTAAAACTTGGATACAATACTTTTAACAATACCTGTTTTTCAACCCTGGTCCTCGGGGAACACTGCCCTGTATGTTTTAGATGTTTCCTGCTCCAGCACACCTGATTCAAATGATCAGCTCGTCATCAAGCTCTGCAGTGGCCTGATAACGAGCCACTCATTTGTTTGATATATTTTGTGGTAATACAGTATGAGTACATGAACTTCAGTTATTTCCCGTGTGTTTCCGTTTCCCCAAGATCTCCTGTTTCCAAAATTTAGACTCTCTGGCCAAGTGTTATTGACAGAATGACTGATGAGCAACCCCTCCTCCCTGGCCCTGGTACTAGTCAGGCTAAATGAGTTGGAGTCGCAACATCATAGGTTTCCATCATGAAACCATCCACACCACCATGTGTACAGGAAACATGTCCCATTATTGTCCTCCTTCTCTAATGGGCTCAATCATGAGCCATTATCAGACTGCACTCGTTCTCCATTTTGTGTGACACCGCTGTCCACATATTGATCCCCCTCCACACACGAATGCATTTACAACCATGTCATTACTCGAGGCCATGCAGCGTGTTCGCAAAGATTACTTTTTCGGTTTTAAAGCTTGATCAATAATCAAGAATGTAAGCGATGATCAGGGGGTCATGGGGGTCTTCAGCTTCAGAGAGAGGCTTCAGAAAACTGTTTCAACAAAACAAGCGATTTGATGACATCAACTTGAGCTTGCTGGTGATGTTTTCTAACATTTTACAGATCCGGCAGTCAAATTAATAGAGATGGGCTAATTTCGTAGCACATGGTGTTCTTCAGGGAATAGTGTAATAAGTTAGCTTTGACTGAACATCCAAATCTAGATTACTGTGAATCTGTAAACTGTCAGAAACAAAACATTTATTTATTTTGTTTTTATCGTGTTAGCAAAGCCAAACTAATCACTTATATTGATCTGAAATGATTGGTTGATTAATTGATAATTATTATTAATGTATATATTTCCTGACTGAGGAAGTAAATTGGTATATATTTTGATAATCAGGTCATTATTTAAGCAAAACAAGACAAGTTGATGATGACATCAGAAATATTATATATATGTATGTGTCTTTAGGTTTTCTGCTATTGGTTGATGACAAAATAAACTGGGGCTTTTTACAACTTTCTGCACTTATTGTGGGCATTTTCTACTTTTAGATTTTATACTCTACTTCATTTACTCTCTAATTAATCCATTCATTTAACACACACAAAACAATCTACAAATGAACTGATGATGGAGGGAAATAAAGTAATTGCGTTACATACTCCAAAGCAGTGCTTGTTGGATTACTGACAATACAATGCTGACTAAACAACCGGCTCAGGGTGTCGCTTACTGCAAACCTGTGTGAAACGATAGGCTTTGTTCGCTGAGATTACTGTGACATAGTAAACTGATTGCAAAGTATCAACACACCAACCGCCCTCACCACAGCGCAGCCGCTTTTGCACTACTTCTGCTGTTGCTTTAAAAGTTAGAAACCCCTGCCCAGTCATCTATTTTTTAGTCAAGTCAAGTTTAATCAAGTCAGCATCGAGGGCCGACTTACATTTTTTGAAAATCTGAGGACAAACCCAGTAGAAAGACTTCCATTTTCTAGCTATAAAACAATGAGGTATACCCTGCTCGTTGGAACTCATCAACTTAATTGATAATCGGCTGTAGACAGAGATATTATTGCCCAAGAATTGTAGATGTCAGGGGTGTCAGACTGTGTTTCTACAGAGAGAGAGAGAGAAGTTGTGGTACCAGAGATAGTCCTGCAGGGGGCAACAGTTCTCCTGTTATGGCCGAGGCAGCCTGTTCAGCCTGTACAATGTGTTTCATCTCACAGGATCTATATTTGTATAGACATACTGTCATTTCATATAGGTTGCATGTGTCTATATCAATAAGTGTGCAGTTATTATTATCTTCTAACAAGACATGAAAAATATCCAGCAGTGTGATCAACAGCGTGTGTGTCAACAGAGTTGTATTTGTATTGATCTCATTAATCTGCCCTGTTTCTATTTCCAGCCACAGTTCCCATTGAATTGTAGCAGACTGAGTCCTCACTCCGGCATTGCGCTTCCGAAACGACGTGTCCTTGCGTCATGCCGACGCTGGCAGTGACGAGCTGCTCCACTACACTCCTCCTATCTCACCTTTCCTCCCCACTCCTCCTCAACTCTCCCATCAGGACCACGGGGATGTGATACACTGATCCGCACAGGGCTGGAGAACAACTTTTTAAAAAAAAAAAAATAAAAAAAAAAAACCGAGCAGCCAGCGTTAGATTCGGGAGTGATTATTCGGATTCGGATCCCCAACTTCACACTGAGGGAGGGGAGGGGTGAATTAGTTAGGTGGGTGAGTGTGTGTTTGTTTTTGTTTCTCTTTGTTTTCTTGTTTTTCTGTTCTCGGGAAGCGCCAAAAACAAAAACGACTCAGCAGCCGTGTCCTGTGTTGTTTATCCCATATGTCGCGAAAGCAGGTCGACCATGACTACAACCTCCGTAGTATGAGCAACTTGATGGGCGAGCGGTGGAAGAAAGTGAACGACGGAGGAGAGCGGAGTCTCATCAAGGCTCCGTCCAGCGCCAGCATCAGCAGCCAGGGCGCCTCCGCCGCGGCTTCCACCGCAGGTGCCCCGCCAGCACCTTCCTCTTCCACCGGGGACCTGGAGAGGGCTGCCCGCAAGCAGTTCCAGCAAGATGTTACGCCCGGTTTCGTCTACGTCCTTGCCGCCTTCTCCGCCCTGGGGGGGTTTCTGTTCGGTTACGACACCGGGGTGATCTCCGGGGCGATGCTCCTGCTGAAGAGGGAGCTGGACCTGAGCGCCCTGTGGCAGGAGGTGCTCATATCAAGTACTGTGGCCGCGGCCGCCCTCTCTGCCCTGCTGGGCGGCTTCCTCAACGGGCTCTTCGGGCGCAGAGTGTGCATACTGTTGGCCAGCTTCTTCTTCACCGTCGGGGGGATCGTGCTGAGCACCGCTCCCGGCAAGGAGGTCCTCCTGGCGGGGAGGCTCATCGTCGGAGTGGGTCTTGGTAAGACATATGCCCTCTGTCATCAAACTGGATGTTTGCTTGTAGCCCCACAGGTTACATCTTGTTTTTTTTTGTGTGAAAGCAAGTTGTAAACACTGTCAGGAGAGGGAACACAAAAATAGCTCGTAATTGTAAACCAGTGAAATTATCTCACCCCACTGGCAGCACTAATGATAATGGGATACTGTATTGATTTCTTCCTGAACATTTCCCCCGCACTTGCTCTCCATTTGGAAGTTCAAAGGTCAGAATCAGCTTAAGTGCGCCTTCAGGTCACCACCTCCACCCCCTACACACACACACAAACATTGAATAGTTTTGGTTGGTTGCTGCCTCTCATCATCTCTCTGCCTCAGACCTCATATTTGCAATTACTCACAGCTTCTAATTACACAGCCTGGCCCTCTGCTCACTCAGGCTGCACGCCACTTGCTGTTAGGCAACTCGCTGTCTTTATTATCACCATCGTTAAGATTGTTATTGGGTTCAGTTGGGTACCATTAGGAAAACTGGATTCATAAAAAGAGGTGGATATCGATCACCACACGCCCAAAAAGGAGCACACGGGTGACTTTTTAGCCTTTACTGATGTCAGAGTTACATTTGTCTGATTGGCTGGCCACGTCCCTGCCTCTACTACTTCCTTCCCTCGCTCTCTTCCCTCTCCTCTCTTGAATCATCCTCCTTTCTCTGCCTGTTCGTCTCTGCACACTCTGCATGCTTTTGCGCGACGCGCCTTTTGATCAGAATTCAATGCAGCCCAAATTATACACAGTGACTGCTGTTACTCATGAGTCGCAGCCGCCGTGGAGAGGGATGTCAGAGCTGGCTTTTCACCACGCCGATGGCACTCTCGTCTCCTTTGAGACGCGGACGCTTGAGAGTAGAAAGCGCTTCCCTCAGTGATACATGGAGGAACTGCAGACCATTATCTGTCCTCACTCAGCCAGTGGGATAAGAGAAGCTTAATTCTTTAATGAACATCCCTGACCAAAGTAAAGAGCTCTGTGTTGACTTCCTCTACAACATTATTTCTGATGTTTTAATCAAGATATATATACATGTCTGGCATCTGGGATGTGCATGATGAATGTTTCTAGGTAAATCTTCCACCAGGTGGGAAGGTGTGAGGCTGTCACAGCTGCACGAATGGCTTGGAAAAACAGGAAACTATGATGTAAATAGAAATATATGCATTGAAATCGTCAGTGTATGCTGGATGAAGGGTGAATTTGTCTTTTGGCTATGAAAGAGATAAAAAAAGTAAAAAAGCTTTGTCTTTTGTCTTCAGGGGAATCAGGTGATTGACAGGAAGTACTGATATGAAAACACTCTATGACTCTACTTTGACGAAGCTAAATTAAAGCTTCGTGTTTCCTGTGATGGATGATACAGCTCGGGTATCTCAGGTGGAAAATGCTGGTGTTAGGATTGATAAGGCTTGTGAAGCATTGGAAATGAGCCTGAATATCTTCAGATAACCTGCATGCAAACATAATGCAAACATTTTTTTTTACTAAAACAGTGCTTAAACAAGGGCTTGTTGTATATAGAAGACACTTGTAGCGATGATCTTTTCTCTTATTTTTCCGTAATTGTCCAGACTTGTTTTCTCTGTGCAATCAATTAGAGTAATTACAGGAAATTTTACAAAAACAAGCGTGACTCCTGGTAGAAAATTGGTTCTGTTAATGACAACAAACTGCTTTTTTTGATGAAAATAAATAGAATATGTAATTTTGAGTAGTTAACATTGTAAATTAGACAGATGGTTCTGTGTAATTATACCAATTTCCTAAAATTGGAATGGAGAAATGTGAACATAAAACGATCCGTCCCATAATTTATTTTTGTGGGCATGAAGCACCTGAATGAAACCTAAGCAGGATCAGTTTACATGTGATGGGGAGTGTAAAACTGAAAACTGTGCTCTGTGGCTCTGGAGGGGTCTGATAAAGGATTACCTTGATGATGTCATCAGTGTTATCTTGGAGAGGAGAGGACAAATTGATACATGAAGCTGTGTAATACAAACTGACGTCCATTCATAGAGCAGAGAAAGGCAATGAAGACACACTATGAAAGGTCCAGTGTGTCAGATTTAGGAGGATTTATTTACATAATGTGGCAGGAAATATAATATTCAGAACTATCAACTACACCACAAAATGCCACTACATCATACACACTTGAACTTTTAGATGCATTATGGGAATGGTTGGGTCCATGTTACATGCTAACATAAAATAAGAACAGCGTAAGAAAGTTGGGGAGGGGGCAAAACCAAAACACACAGAGAAGAAACTTTATTCATCATAGTAGGACCAAAACAATTCATTTCAATTAAGCAATTAGCTTTCTTGCACGGGGAGCCCACTCTACCAGCTGAGCCACGAGAATCCCCCCTATTTATTACTCCCACACAAGTCTATATTATCTTATCTTATTAGTCAATTGACAGAACAATTCTGACAAATGGGAATCTAACAAAGGTAAGATCCAGTAACCAGTAACCAATAACAATTTACTGGTTCATGCATTCACAAATTACTGATGTGTTGATTTAAACCATTGTTTTGTCTTTTTATGAACTAATTCTTATTACGAAAAGAATGAATCAGATGAATCCACAATGAAAATAAATGTTAGTTGCAGCCCTACTAAACTAACTAACTACAATTCACGTATAAGAATCCCTGGTGCTGATTATGTAATATGTAATATTTTCTACCACTGACTTCTTGGAAATTTGATACCATCACTTTGAATTGCACATTATGCAATAATGGACGGTCATTAACCACTAGTTCTTTATAGAGATGGGCGACATCAACAGCCAGTTTTAATTTGAAATACGAGCCCATAAAGAGCTCTGCAATGGCGACACAAATGGCTGTAATGCCAGTCTAGTGTTTGTTTGGAACCAACAACAGTGAAAGGTAAGGGAATAAATGAATATTTATAGATTGTAATATAAAAAGAAAAGAAAAAAACTGCAGGTCAGTAAATGGCATTCTCTTTTCCCAAATGAACATGTGAACCAAGGATTGAATGTGCTGCAGCTTCACATTATCATTTACACACACAAGCTCTGATTGCTAATGTGGAGAAGAAACTAATCACCCGGGTTATTTCAGCTGTTACATTATAAGTGGCTGTTTCATTATGAGTATCCCCTCCCCTTCCACCATCACAATCTTTTCCCATACAGTCTTCTTCATTACACAAGCACGCTCGAGTCGGCCCTGATAGATAATGAAACGCATTCTGGCATCACAATTAGCCGGCGGAGACGCTAATAAGGCAACATTTTTCATCGCGCGCAATTATTCCGGCCATGCCTGTCACCTGCACACTCACATTAACATGGCCGCTGCTTCACAGGGAAGCCGGTTAGTTTGCATTTCTGAAGTGAACTCACCTGAAAGGTCATGGGAGCTGTTTGTCAAACCAGGAAAGGCCATACGCCACCAATCCATGCCCCCGCCTTTATTTCCACACAGAAGCCTCTGGCATGTCTGCTCCCGGCCGGTTATTGTTTGACCTTTGTCTGTGAACATGACTGTTGTGTCATACGAGCTGCTGCTGGTCTGAGCAAACAGATAGTATTGAACCAGACTGTCAGGACTGACGAAGATTAATTACATAACTTGGTTGTTTTAATCAAATTAAGACATGTCCTTGCTGCACAGGATATTTGAAGGAATACGTTTCAATATTGGGGCAGAAACCTCCTCTTCTTAGCCAGCTTGGAGTGTGATTTGAGTTATTTTATTTATTTATTCACATTATTCACATGTAAGTCCAATAGTCACTCTCCTTTTAGCTTTGCTTTGGTCTCCACCAACTCCTGAGGGAAATATCTGACTCTCTATTCAGCAGGTAGTCACTAAATCTGTCCATCTGTTGTTAAGCTGTGCACGCAGCATGCTGTCAATTTTATTTTACTTTTTGAATAAGCAATGAAATAGAGAGTGACACTGAACCAAAACAATAAAGTTGTGGGCTAAACAATGAGCTAAAAGACCTCATGAGGGGACCCACAGAGTCGGTTGATAAATCTCTGTGATTTCATCATCAGGAGCAAACTTTCACATACAGGTAGACATGTGATCCAATTAGAAAAAAAAAATGTTTTCTCACAGTTTTAATTCACTTTATCATTATTTATCATCTTTGCTGGTTGACACGCTCTTATTAAATACAACATTTTCAAGTACAGCTGAGGGGACAAACTATAATTGACTATAATCTTTGTGTGCTTTCTGTGTGGCAGCAGATTTAAAGGGTCAAAAAGAACCATGAAATGTTTTTCTTGAAAGAAATCTGCTCTAAAGCCTTCAGCCATAATCCACTGCCTCACATAATAGACACACAAATGCACACAATCACCCTCACAGTGTGTGCGCATAATCGTGTTTTCTGGGTAAATTAGCCAGCAATTGAACATTTTCAATAGTTTTTTCCTTGGTTATAGTAAATAGGGACTGTATAAAAATAATCCTAGCAGCTGATTACGTAGCGATAACAATGTATTATTACCTGGAGGCACGGTAATTAATTGCTTGCTTCATGTAATTAAGTCACTTTTCTCCAGCTAACTAAAGACACGAAAATGTTGACTTGTTTTTGGCGTTTGTGCATTTTGAGTTTTTATTTTTTGAAAACGGTTTTCACCAGAAGTCATTTGGAGTGCCGTGATATATTATGGTAAATTATGCTTTAATTTACATGTAAGCAAACAAAACTCTACTGACAAAATCCAACGTGAAATGAGGCACACTACTGAATTTAATTAAGAAAATGGACATCCCCTCCTGCTTTTTACCGCTGACTTCAATCATCACTCACAACACGTACCCAGAGTTTTCTATTTTCCTCACTCCGCATTTTCAAGCGTCCTTCATTAGCCTCTGATTAACTTCCTCCATCACAACCAGCTACCTAGTAGACGAAAATGTCCAGGCTGTCTCTTTACTACACCACCATGATGAAGGATCTAGTGAAGTACCACCCTGATGCTCTGATCAAGTGAATCAGTGACGAGCTTTGTACTACGTGCCCAGAAGCTGCCTTCACCAGACCAGACAGATCCTTTGTTTAAGTGCGCTGTGCCGCTTTGAGGCTGAGCCTGACCAGACGATGACTTTAGATGGGTGTGTGTTTGCATGTCTGTGTGTGTGTGTGTGTGTGTGGAGAAGGGAATGCTGGGAGCTGTTCGTGGTGCTGAAAGGAGTGCTCATTAACAAGAGAGGGAACACAGCTCGACTGTGTTCGGAAAGGATTCACATTCAAGCAAGAGGAGACATGGGGCTTGTGGTTGAGGTTATTTCACTTGTTTTCAGCACAGTTTGAGTTCCGGTGGAGAACTTCAAAGAAATATGAATACATGGCTTCACTTATATCAACATAATGTCACATAACTTAAGACCTCTATGCAGTGATACTAATGCAGGGCAAGAGCAACTTAAATTAGATTTTACCTCTTATCAGCATTGGATACTATGACATAAAAAAGGAAAATTCAGATATTTTCTTACTGTCATACCAACTTTTCATTTGACACATCTGTTGTAGAGATTCAGGAAATTTGACAGCAGCAAAAACAATGTATATAGGGACAAGCATGGCCAGCCTTGCCTCTTGTTGGGAATTAAGCTTTCCAAATAAATTTCCCATTTACATGAATGACTTAAATGCGCACATTAGCCCCTTGGATAAACTATTTTTGCTAACCTTACAGACAGACAGTCAGCTAATAATCCTAGCTTTTGTTAAACAACTGGCAAATTTGCCTCTTTATATAATGTAAAAAAAAAAACATATAAAGCATAGTAATATTTTAGTAGAGGTGAAAAATACTTGAGTTCGCCTTCATGGAACATTAGCAGAAAATCAAATGCAGAATAAATCACATTTAATTCAAATGATAGCATTAACAGCTAAAAATGAATTAATTCTGCATTTTAAATCCAGTGCAGGATAAACTGTCTGTGAAGCCGGACTCTAGAGACTCTTAATTTCAGACGGTCAATAAACTGAGGCAAAAGTGTACTGTAGTATTTGACCTTTTTACTGGCCTGTGATGGCATTCGAGTTAATGGGCTCTAACATATTTTCATCGTCACCACCTGCAGCAGGATGTGAAATGGAAATGATCCATTACTCAGTAAATGCATGAACATCAGTTTCTCACTCGTAGGCATATGGGCTGCTGGAGGAAGCAGGCGTGGCATGGACGGAGACAAGCTGGTGATACATATGGCTAAGATATGGATAAGACGGTAACCTGGAGGGAAAGTGGCAAGAAGTGAGAAGAGAGAGGAGGAAGGGTTCTGGCTGTATGAGGTGAATACAGATAGAGGCATTACAGAGGAGAAGGATCTTTAGGACTTGTTTAAAGTCTGTGTATATGGCCATCTGTGTGTGTGCGTCTGCATAATGTCACGAAACTATATCAACATATAGTGCAAACACACAGATAGATGTCAGATAGAAAGGAGCAAAACAGGTCAAACATGTATAGCATGTTTTGTGTTGTGGTCCTCACCAAGCTGATGGAGTTTGCTTAGTCGCCAAGGAGACGGTTCAGTTGAGATTTCAGTTATGCGATAATAGGTGGTTGTATTTTGAGGGCAACAGTGGCGTGTTTGGTGTCTGATGATGACCTTTCTCAGGCTGGGTCAAGATGAATTAAAGGAAATCATGTACAAACTCCATGACAACGAAGCAGACTCCCTCAACTGAAGCCCAAACAAGTGGACCTTGTGCTTTTAACCGCTTTTCCTTTTCAAACTGCTACTGCTAAGTTTAATAATGAATCCTGTGAAAAACACATACACTATCCTGCTGCTGTAAATACCCTCTAACACAACAAATATGTGTAACTCTAATAGTACTAATACTACCTAACAAACTATTTATTTCTGTAAACTTTTTGTAGCATTTGGTAAAAACTACGGCACCCAGGAGTATGAGGCCACACTAACCCATTGCTGCATGTTATCCTCACTTACTTTCCTGTGACTCTTTAGATTTTTGTAGATGTCTGTCAAATAAAACTAAAAAGTAGAAGTAACATATTTATTATGTTTTCAAAATACGAAAGAATATGTTTGTGGTTGAGAACGTTTTTATTGGATTTGCTGACAGTAACAAAAATACAGACTACTGCCAGCCCTATCTGTTAAAGCCATTATCTATTCCACCCAGAATTATATTCAATCAAAGATTGTGTGCGTGCGACACCTTCGTGTACTCTGAAATTGGAACAAGTCTTACAAGTGACATGTATGACAGGTATTTATAGACCCGTGTACCGTAGCCCTCTCTAGTACAGCTGCAGAGTGAAAAAACAAGAGCACAAGGATGCAGGCCTTTTCTAAGCAGCAGCAATGTGTGCTGCTAATGTTTCTGAAGCACAGAGAAGGCGCTGGAGCTGAATGTTAAAGCGACAGTGGAAATCTCTTAAGATGCAGTTCTTCAACACACTGGGCACAAAAATGTTTCCAAAAGAAGTCAGATTGAACTGAAAAACTTGTAGGTTGTGTCACACATGCTACATACTATGCCTGACTCTACTGTAACCTGCATCGTAGAGGTTTTTGTCATCTTTCAGCAGCGTCTCCCAAAAGCTTATGAATGGATTCCCATCAAATTGGCCTGAGCAGACGGGCTTGGTGCCAAAGAGCAGTTGATTAGATTTCAGCGGTGATCTGGATCTTGGATTTCCGCCATCAGATGATAATCCTTTTTTAGGCCATAACTAAGATAAAGACTTGCCTCCAAATCCTCAGGGTATGTTTGCACGGTCAAGAAATCAATTTCCATCAAAACGTCAGAGACAAGACTGATCTCTGGGTGTAACAGCAGTCTGGAGAACTGAGCAGCCTTGGCGGAGTCTGTGAGTGTCTCTCCTCTGATCATTTAACACTGAACAGCAGATCAGGCAGGGACTTCCCATTGTACAGAAGTGCGCTATGATGTTGTGTACCCCTTCAAGAAATGTAACACATGGTGATTTCCCATCCCAAAGCGCTCCACTCTGCTCTGTGGACAAAGTCTTTCTTGCTCTCTCGGTTATCGATCTCTCTTCCCCGGAGCTGCCACAGAGTGGTGCCCGCTCGGAGACAGTGCGGATGGTTTCCCAGCAAGTGGTTGCCATAGCAACAGGTAGCCACGTAGTCATGGCGGCCGTCGAGGGCAGGGTGGTGGCAGTAGGGAGGGGAGGGTAGGAGAGGGGACGGTAGGGGTGTGTAGAAAGCAGCGGCAGACTATTAATAGAGCTTATCAGGAGCCAGCTGCAGAAAGCTGCGGTCTCATGGCACCTCGTCAGATACATCCTGGACACACACTGTTTGTTCTGTGTGTGTGTGTGAGGACAGTGCCGTGCATGTGACTCTATATGTGTGTTGTTGTGAATGTGTTCCAGATCAGAGTAGTCCAGAGCCCATTACAGAGATGGACTGTACTATGTGTTTGTATCTCTCTTGGGTCCACCTCACACAGGAAGTCATTGTTGCTGTTGTTGATGTCGAGGTCAAAGGTCAAATAGACTTTGTTAAAATAATGGTTTTGTGATTTGTGTGTGTGTGTTCGGTGACAATGTAAAACTGATTTCTTTTCACATCCTCTGACAAAAACATTCGTTAAAAAAGTGCAATAGTAATGTATCTTCACAGCGGTGTATGACATCAGGAAACTGCTACTGTATGATACCTATTTTCTAAAAAAAAAAAAGAAAGATAAAGTGACCATTTATGAAACAATGTGAAGGAATATTAGCAACTATACTATTAAAATAGCAGTAATAGGCCACTTGTTGTAGCAAATATGCTAATAGCCATTAGCATTCATTTGAAGTCACCTTGTACAGTTAAGTAAGTCCAATATTTCTTCTCCTTTTAGCTCTGTTTTGGTCTCCACCACCACCTAAAGAGAATATCTGGCTCTAAATTTACCAACTAGTGGCCCAACTTTGTCTGTATATCATTTGTTGCTATGTATAATAGGGTTATCTGAGCTTTTTTACCAAAAAATTTCCTGCTGGGGCTACAAACAAGGAAAACACTAGAGTTGTTTGGCATTGTTAGCCACCTTGGTGACAGGCTGGACTGAATAGCAACAAAACTAATGAAATTCCCACCATCCTCTGCTGTGTTTTGTGTAACGTAACTCAAGCACATCATAAACTTGAAAATGGTGTTATATCTTAGCTAGTGTTAAGGTCAATTGATTGGTTAATGTTGGTTAATGTCGGTCATGTTTTTGTTTATAAACTCCCAACCTCAAATTATGCCAGCATACCCTTTGAGAACAACCGTCTGAGTGCGTTACCTTTCTTTGCGGAACCTTCTGCTAACCACCCTGTCTCCCTCTCTCTCCCGCTGTGCAGGTATCGCCTCTATGACAGTGCCAGTGTACATCGCCGAGGCCTCTCCGCCCCACCTCAGGGGGCAGCTGGTAACGATTAACACCCTCTTCATCACCGGTGGACAGTTCACCGCCAGCCTCATCGACGGCGCTTTCAGCTACCTGCAGCACGACGGGTGGAGGTCAGACACAGACACATGCACCCCACACATACAGGAGATGTGTTAAGCAAAAAGCAAAGCTTCTATGTTTTCATAAATACACTTTAAGTACTTTTCAAAGGCCACAAGGATCCCTGCCTCCTTTTGTGATGGGTATCATATAATCAGATATGATATTAGCGTCTTTTCTTTGGATTCTTATCATATCAAATGCCGGAAAAAGTCAGGCTAGCTCAGACCCTCCTTCCAAATGTCAACACATGCACCGGTCAGCCTCTAACATTTGCTGAAAGCAGCTGTACTGTATGTTTGAAACGTACAGTATGCCAATTTTCTCTGTCCTTCTTTTCTTTTATCTGTCACCGTCCTCGCTCTTCTCTGCTTCTGTCACGCTCAGTGCAGATTTACAGCCTCCAGAGAACGTCGAGCTGTGAGATAGCGTCGATAAGAATCATCCCTTTTGCAAAGATTTGCTTTAACCACAGTTCTGATGGAGATGGCAGAGATTGTTTAGAAGCCCCTAGACTTTGGTGATTCATACATGATAATGCCTTTTTGGAGGCAGTTATTGAGTTTAAAGCTTGAATGCCGTCTGAGTGACGTCTTTGCCTGCACAGCAGAAGCAGAGCCTATGTCTGGGTGTTCAAGCCATATAATCATTAAAATTATATGGACTGTTTGGAGTTGGATAAAATGGCAGCCTGCTTTTCCACTGCTTCTACCTCAGAGAGATAAAACTCTAACAATTTATCATTATCACAGTCTTTTCCTTCCTTATTCCCCTCTTTTGTACCGTCTTATCATTCCTTCGTGCCACATAATGTTTTGGATTTGTAGAATAACCCTTTTACAGAGTGTGTTCGACCCTGATTGTCTCGATACAAAGAGGCGATTTGCTCTCAACATAATAGTCCACCGTATCAGTGGTTTTGTTTGGGTAGTTTTTCTGTCTGAAATGCATAAATGGATCGCTTTCTACTTCAGAAATGTCAGAAATGTGAAAATTGTGACCATTTATGGAACAATGTGAAGTAATATTAGCAATTACATTGTATTTTAGTGACCATTAACATAGCAGTACTAGGTCACTTGCAACGGAGCATATGCTCACAAGCATTAGCATTCATTGGACTTACATTTCACTTAGTACAGTAAATGTAAGTCCAATATTTATTCACTGTTTAGCTCTATTTTGGTCTTCACTTCATCCTAAAGAAAATATCTGGCTCTTAGGCCACTAAATTTACCAACTAGTTGCTAACTTTGTCTGTATATCATTTGGTGTAGATGATAAACATGCAGTCAAAGTGTATGATATGCACTAACAAATGATTTTCTTACATATTAAGAGAACATACAAACTTTAAAACGCCTTATTAAGTGTCAGCCATATCCTCTAACTGTTACACTCTATACTTACTACTCTATACTCTAGATGTGTTGCTCAGGATCTAAACCCGCTTATTAGAGCACCTTATCTGTTCAAGGTTAAAGGTAAATGCTAAATGTAAATGCTAAAGTTATTTCAAGCTGAAGAATTTGAATAGCCTTGACATTTTCACCAGTGTTTAATTTTAATGAAGTAAACCAGCTGGTGCTTGGTGGCAAGTAGCTCAACATAAACAGAGGGGCAACCTTTACAGGGGCAACCTTTTTACCTTTCTCTCTAACAAATGATGAAGGAATTGGAATTTGCCTGGCGTGCTAAGTGTCCCAAGGTTGCCAAACACCCAGTTATGTAGTTTTCTTCGATCATAATTAGATTCCTCACTCCATGCATCCCCTCTTTTTCTTCCCTCTCCAGGTACATGTTGGGGCTGTCGGTGCTCCCTGCTGTGCTCCAGTTCATTGGATTCCTGTTCCTGCCGGAGAGCCCTCGCTGGTTAATCCAGTGCGGGCTGACCCAGAAGGCCCGCCGTGTGCTTAGTCAGATACGAGGCAACCAGAACATCGACGAGGAGTACGACAGCATCAAGAACAGCATCGACGAGGAGGACAGCGGAGGAGGTAATGGGAGGGAAAGGAGGGAGAATTGGGGCAAGATGAAATGCTGTAACTGTCTGGGGTGATGCAATCCACACCTGATGGGAATTTCACACTGTTTGACTGATTGATAGTGTCAGTAACGTGGCATGAAACATAGTAATTAACCAGCAAAGGCGGTAAAGAAGAAAACAGGAAGCTAGCAAACATGTCATGTAAAATATGTAGGATTTAAAATATGGTTAAGAACAAAGAAATGCACATTTGTTATCAATTTACACAATGTATTTTTGGTTAGAAACACCGTAATGGAGTTCTGGTTGACACAAAAATAGATTATTATTTTTTTGACAATGGACCGGTTGCACAGCAGACATCTTGACATGTCAGGAAACTCACAGGTGCATTAATACTGAGAGACTTAATGGAACTGAGCTGTTGTTAAGCTGCCTTCACATGATAAGAGATTTGCTCTTAGCTCACCGTGAGGCAGGGCGCAGAGGGCTTGCAGAGGCAAAGCACAGTGCAGTCGGCAAAAGCACATTACCCTCCAACAAAAACAAATCAGAATTTCTCTTTAACAACATGATGGGATTTACTGTTGCCAAGCTCATGTTTTCTGGTCGCCGACTTCTGGTACTGTGATACGAGGCGCCTGTCACTGTGTATGCCTGACATTATTCACGTTCATAAACAGCACAGCTAACTTTAGATTTAGATTTTCCGAGCTAAATTTGTGCCCGTTCACAAAGCTGGTAGTTGACGTCTGACTGCTGACATTACTTTTCCTGGTATGGTTGTCATATATTTTTTAATGTTGTGTTCAAGGTTATAAATTTACCATCACTCTCTGCTCTCCACCTCCCTTGCTCCCATGTGTGGCTGTTACACTGACAGCTGTTGAAACGTCTGCTGAAACGTCAGCGACAATAGAGGTCAGAGTTGAAATAATTAGAATTTTGAGCACAGCGCTCGGTACGGTGCTTCCCGCTAAAGGGTGTATTTTTGTGTCAAAAACAGTTATTATTGTTGTTAGCATGTTGTTAGCCATCCACTGACAGTCCTATGACATCTTGGGTTGAGTCTGTAAATCAATCCAAAACTGTGTTTCTCACATGTCGACCAACCAGAAGCAGAGCACGGTAGGTCTTCATGGGATGGGGGGGTGTGACAAATCTCACATGCATTGCGATGATATACCATGAGAATGATGGTAAGCATCGCACTGTTTGCCTTATTGCCGTCGTGCTGTTAGAATCACAGCCATGAATTGATGTCGAGACGCTACAGGTCAGAGGTCATTCATCATCCTTGCACAGGTTTCCTTCAGGGCCACACCAATAGATGACCTCCTGCTTTGCAAAGGCGTGCAGTGCTGCGAGAGTCAAGCGATGATTGGAAACATGTTTGAAAAGGCTAATTCTAGGACTCATGTTATTAACACCTCACGACTGACAGTCACGACCCGAGCCTTGAAGGCAGCAGACTCCTTTTCAGTCACTTTGATTTCCTCAATGAGGCTAATTAGACAGTTCATGCTCCCCTCCTACTGGGTGATGAAGCCCTTCCTATTGAATCAACAGTAAGTCATTCAGTTGCTCTGATGCATTCGTTTGACTCCTAGGGCAACGATGGTGACCTGCCAATCAGGCAGCGTGAGCCGTAACGTGGCATCTTTTCTTGTTGACATGTGGAGCTCTTTTGTCTGTCTCAAGACGGCTTCTTTTTACTCACTTCTTTTACTTAACACCTGCTGCTGAAGCTCTCCTCAACCGAGTGAAGGTTGAATCCTTTGGTATAGGTCATCCTCTGAAAATGTCACAGGTTACTCTTCTGAGTTGAAATATCTTCAGCTTTGATACCTTTACACACTGAAGCCGCCGTGATCAACATTACATCCTTTCAGCTTTCAACAAGGTAAATCTGTTGCTGTTCTGAGCTGTTGGTAGAAAAGCAGCCAAACATAAAGTGGAGGAGGTTAATCCGAGTGGATAGAAAATACTTTCTTCTTCATGGTCGATTATTTGTTTGAGCTGACCTTTTCTTGACCACACTGAGGCTGTTTGTTATGATGCTTTGCTGGCATGAGCAGACAGTATTGAACCAGGTTGTCAGGATGACGGCTGACTGAGCTTTATTAGCTAATATTGCTGCTGTATAACACCAGTTGCGACGATCATGAAATGCTCTTTTTCTCTAAGGCTGTATGGATGGTACACTCCGGTTTAATCCTTCACATTTAAGCCTACTCTACACTTCTTTTCTTACTCAAAGCAGTCCAAGAAAACACACACACACACACACAGACACACACACACACACACACACACACATATTTGCATTTCCTCAAAATTGATCATAATCTTCATCTGCCATCTGTTTGCGCTTGTGTGTGTGAGAGAGAGTAAAAGTGAAGTACAATTAAATCAACAAAAAAGAGACACTGGGCACATTCACACACACTGAGCATATGGTACCATAATCACTGCAGTGATGTGAGTCTGAATCTGTTCCCAAAAAACGACCCAAAAACAAGGTTTCAACCCTGAAACCTTCTTTCTGGAACTCTTCTATCAAAATTCTAGTTCTTTTTGTTTATTTATTTATATTTCAATTTTTTAAGGAACAATACACATTGATAAACATCACTGCAAGCGTGTCCATGTAAGGTGAGGACCAATTTTTAACTTTTTTCAGATTTTCCCCTTGTCTAGATAAATTTGCCATTAAATTAACAGAAGCAATAGGAAACAACATGAAGGCAGGAAAAAATACAAAGACAAACTGAGGATGAAAAGTCAAAAGGAATAAGACAAGAGACATTCAGTAAGATGATGGAGGTGTCTTGTTTTTAGCCTTTCTAAAGCCAAAAACACAGTGAATCAGCTTTAGCATGAGACGCAAATGTTAGCATGCATGGCTATCTAGCTAACTACCTACCGTAACAACCTAACCCTGTGTTACTTCCAAAGCCATGGAGCATTTTAGGTAATCGAATTTCATGGGGTTTGCACTAATATAAGCCTTGTTCATGATAGCATGTGCACTGTTTGTCAGTCACATCTTGGATCAAAGTTTAGATTTTAGGAACCAATCACAGGCAAACTTGTTGTAGTTTCTCCTTCGCGCTGGTGGTATTCAGTTGGTTGCAATTTATAACATCTCCACTAGAGGCCACTAAACCCTACACACTAGACATTAAAGCTAAGCAGCCAAACAGGGTTATCAAAAGGGCCAATCAGGTACAATTTTTCCTTATCATATGTACGACTGCCAAGTCTTCTACATGGAGCATCAACTGGTAAGGATCCTTACTTTTTGAGACCTGTTAGCTTTAGCCAGTCTTTTAGCACATTTAAGAGGCCTTTAGAAGATTCTCCTTTTAAAAGGTGCTGGGAAACATTACATTGTCAGCTGGAGGTGACGATATTTTTTTAGAAAAGGAGGCAATTTTCCCAAAAGTACAATGAATTATTTTTCAAGGACCTCGAGAGCCCACAGATTGTAGAGGTTGTATTATTGTATCAGTGGTAAGCGATCGAGTGCTTGAAAGCTGGTGCCGTTACTACTGCTTGTCATTTTGAATTATACGAGAAGAACTACAAATCACAGATGGAGAATATGCTCCTCTGATCAGTGTGCTGATGATAAAGTGATACTTGTTTCTTCTCAGGTGTCTTTGTTTGTATTGTCAGGGTGAGCCTGTCAGCAGTGAGTAGAGCCTCAGTTAGTAATGGGGGGTAAGAGAGAGAAGACAGGGAAGTCGATTAACAGGCAGGAGAGGACAAGTGGGCAAAAGACTGAAAGAACTGTTAAAGAAGGGGAGGATGAGGGCCACGACACAGGAGAGGAAATTGGATTCATCCTTCATTTAATCAACCTTGACAACAGAGAACAACACGTCTGCAGAAGGAGTGGAGACCATAGATCCCCTGGGTCCATGTGGCCTGCAGTGAAGAGGAGCCTCTATCACACGCATATAATTACACACCGATGTATAAAAACACACTCCAACACAGACAGTAGTCCCTCTTGTGAGACTCAGTGTGTGTCCAGCAGTTTCATTTCAGTGTCTCTCCTCCCTCTAACTCATCCGTGCAGTCTTCATCAGTTACTGTATATGAGCAGAGGCACAGCAGGAAGGCTCCTCACACTGACTGCTTGTTATCTTGTAGCCGGTGGTTAGCACTTTGATTCACTGTGAAATGCGAGTAAAGGATCGAGCGTGCAGACTTCTAGGAATGTTGTTTTCTCAGAATTTGGCTCCTCATTTATTCCAAATGGCCTGGCAGAAAATTGAGCGATGTTTCTGCTTTCTCTGCAGATGCAGAGACATGGCCATTATGTCGTGCACAGAGCATCTTTCATTTAGTTTTAGTTAGGATGGTGATGGAGCTGGAAGATTGGCGGCATGCCCATGGCACATTCATTGAAGACTTATCAAATGAGCTCTGTAACGACAGTCTACTGAACTCATCATACGCATAAGATGGATTTCTGGTTGTTATCTGGCTGTGAAATTCAGAGTTGATTGCACAGTGATCAAGGTCTTAAAAGTCCAGTGTGTTAGATAGAGGGGCACAGACTCTGCCATATTGAACTGCCGTGTTTCTACAGAAGCTCAGAACAGACAAACTAAATAATGGTGCTAGGTAGGACCTTATTTTGCAGCCATCATGACTAAGAAAAAGAGAGTGAGGCGAGGGGTTGCAATCAGCGATCACACCACTAGATACTGCTGAATCCTACACACGGTTCCTTTAAGCTCAGCATAATTCGGTATTTCTCTATATCAGCTCTTAGTTTTGTTTAACATATACGAGTAATTATGAGTAAAAGGTTAAAAGGATAAACTTTTTATTCTTAATGAAGGAGTAAATGCTCACAGTCAGCTGCTTAACATGAGAGATGGTCTTCCTGATTGAACTTGAGCTGAGCTTCATATTTGAAGGTTGAAGGAAAGCTCAGAATCAATAATAATACCATGGTATTTTATTGAATGAACTTGTGATATTAAAGACCCATCAGTGCATGTAATTGAAAAGGTATTCGAAGATTTGCTGTTTGGTGTCAAGATGCATACACCGAAGATTCATTTTTATTAAGAAGTGTTTTGTTGAGATGAAAGCAGCTCTGTAAACAATAAAAGACAGATCAGACAGAAGAGAATACTGATTTTTTATTCATATGAGACACGAAGGTGGAAAGAATTTAATCTCTCTTTAACTTTTAATTTGAAGGTATAAATGCAACCATTGGTCAGAATTGTGTGTCAGCAGTTGCAGTGTGAACACACTGTAGCTCTAACAAGGTCACCCAACTATGTAAAGTAAACTTCTTAAATATTGTCTTGTAATATGAGGTCTTTGATAAGTTTAAGGAATCAGGAATCAGGCAGGAAGGACAGGCGCTGCATGAAACAACGTTATTTGACCTTGCTGATTTAAGCCTGTGAGTTTTTTATTTGTTTCTGTTTCTTTTTTTGGCTCATTCTGTTTCGCTCGTATCCAAACGCTCCATCTCAAGATCCGTCGTAGCACTATTTGGTGAAATGCAACTCAGTGTGTGGTGTTAAAGAATCTTTTAATGTGTGACCACCGTCTGTGCCACATCATTTCACGCCTGCCCTGCTTGTATGTTTGTAATTCACGTGCTGTTTTTAGAGACGACATATGACCTAGAGACCATCTGTTGCCTAGCAACCAGGCAGACAGATTAAAAACTATTTATTTGGATACTGAGTCTTCTGATTGGCACAGTCATGGTCAGGTGACATCAAACACGCACCTGATTGATTCAGCAGTGGGAAGTTCTTTTTTATGTGGTCAAGGTCCTGTACCTCACAACAACAACTGCAGTTCTTAAAGGTCCAGTGTGTGTGATATAGTGGCATGTCGATTAGGCTGCAGGTTACAACCTCACAAAAAACGTGAAAGGTCCTGTCTAGCAGCAGTGCAAAATGGCGGACTGAATTGTGAGGAACCAAAAAGAATTTTCTGGAGACTATACACTAACGCACTAGTTCTCAAACTATGGTTCGTGTACCACTGGTCACATTCATGTATTTAGCGTGTGCACACATCAATGATTAGTTACGAGCTACAAGATGATGGGAAGATGGGAAGTGGCGGTGAAATGAATGGTTCAAAAACACTGCGACCATAGCTCCAAATGGGAAATATTATGAAGATAATCATAGATCAGGAGTACCTGTTATCCACCAAAGTGGCTCTGATTCTTGAACTTTACATTCAGGATTCAACAGCAGTAAACAATAAATATTCTTATAAAACACTGCACTGATAAGCATAGTTATGAATGAACATGAACATAGTTGTGAATATTATATTGCATTTATGCCAAGAGATCCTCCTAAATGTTACACACTGGACCTTAAAGAGGAAGTGCATAATGTCAGCTTCCTGTGATGCTGAAGAGACACATTACAAAGAGTTAGCTGTGTTCTGTAACTGTTTGTATCATACATACATTGACCTGAATTCATTTCTTATTTCTCATTTAATTTGCAACCATTCTACATCGACTTAACAGAGACCATTCGGTGGTCATGGTAAAGTACAGGCAGGTTCTAAGACACTCTCAGCCTCCCAGGAGGCACTCACTAACTTCTAAAAGCTCTGTGATGCCGGCATGAAAGTTTGTACAAATGTCAGCTCGACCCAATAGAAACGGCACAATTAGGGGATGCAAGAAATCCATGCAAATTTTTAACCTTGGCGAACATTGACCTGTGAATTTGCTCCAGTGACCACTAGCAGTCTAAACTGACAGTGCTACCTTCCAGAGAAAAACAAGAACAGAGGAAGCTGTACAAAACAGCCACGGTTTGCACACAGTCACAGCATGAGACAATATCATTGGTACAAATACTAATAATATTCAAATCTTTTGAATAAACTGTGTTAACTTGTTGCCCCAACAGAAACCTTTTCAACATGCTTTCTAGGAATAGTAAACTACCCAGTATAAAGAAAACAGAGATAAACTGTCCCAGCTGGCTAGTGTGTTAGCAGTTAGCAATATTTTAACTAGACCTGCAAGTCATTCCGACATGACCAAGCACCTAGGATAAAGTACTTTAAGAAGGTCTGAAGAGTGTTTTAAGTTAGGACGCTTTGAGGAAACACCTCTTCAACTTAAGTCTGTGTAAAGACGCTTTTGTGAAACGAGTGCCCTGGAAAGAAATATTTGGCCCTGTTAAAAGAAAAGTGATTGTGTTTCCGGCATGATGAACAAAGAAAGTTCATTGTGAGTAATGGATTTTTGTCCCTACATGCATTGCAAGGCAGTTTGAGCCAGTGTGAACCATTACTCTAATAAACATTAAAGGTTGGAAGGCAATGTAAAGGCCATGATGTGAGTTTAAAGAATAGCAGGCGTTCCATCAATTTGTCTGTGTTGCCCTTTAGACTGCGCCGCTCATTAATAGTGCTGTTACGCTGCAGCTGAGGATTTTCTCGAGGGGGGGAAACATGGTTCAGTCCTTAAAACCCATAATTAACCCTTCACTCTGAAATATCTGCTCTTTGGTTTGAAACGCTCCTCTGTGATTGGCCCTTGGTCCCTTTAATTTGTAGTCAGCGGCTCTCCTCGTGACCCCTGCTAAGATATAGACGTTTACCTGTAGCCTTGTAGTGTGTGTGTGTGTTTTCTCACCTGGAAAAAACAAAGGGGAACCATGCCCCTTCGCTGACATGTCGGTTACCATGGAAACAACACTTCTCACTTCCCTTTTCCTCTCACCTCAGATGTAATGATTATAGTGTGTATAAGCCTCCGATTCTCCTATATCCCCCCTCTCCCTCTCTCTCTCTCTCTCTCTCTCTCTCTCTCTCTCTCTCTCTCTCTCACACACACACACACACACACAAACACACACACACACACATACACACACACACACATACTTCAAAAGTGTAAAAAGCCCAGTGGTCAAAAATTTAATAATCATACGATGTACAACGTTTATATATAGAACAAGCTGCTTTACACATAGCTATCATCACCTCTTGTCAGAGGCGTGCCAGACTATTTAAGGAACATTTCTCATGCAGTACAATTTGTGTGTGTTGACATTTGCTCAGCAGAGACTAAAATCCATTCAACAGGAGTATAACCTTTAAATACAAATCAAAAAGTCCTCTAATGTTGCTGAATAAAAGCACTCTTCCTTTTCTTCTAAAGATGTTTCATAAGCTCTGAAAAAATGGCAACTCGGTCAATAATCGTACTGTGTATAATAATTTTGTTTTCAGACACATTCCTCCTTTTATTCCACATCAGGTTAATTGAGGTTTAGTTTTCACCGTGGTATGTTTGGAAGAGATTAATCGGTAGCGTTATCTAATGTTAAGTGAGAACACTTTATCAAGAATCAATCACACCGTCACAATCATTTCATGGGAAGAGGTAAAAATATTGTATTCCAACTTTATGGGCAACATTGTATTACAGCAGCCCCCGTCAGCTAAGTATTTGAATTCTCACAAATTAAATTCAGTCACAGAAATGTTGCTCACTGATTTAAATAAGTGGGTCTCATTTTAGGTCCTTGTCTTGATCAGTAGAAGATATTGTGTCTATGAATTGACTTGTTGTATTTTTGGCACTTCATCCGTTTAATGTGCACGGAAGGATATAGAAACTATGAGTGCCTCCTTCATCTTTTGAAAACATTTTCCAAGATGGGATGATGATGTGTTGTCAGCCCCAAGTCAATCAGCTCTGATTACCATCTTTTCAGCCCTGAGAGGTGGAGAGGGGGCGAGGGGAGAGGAGGAAAGGTGGAGGGAGGAGGCAGGAAAAGAAAGGAGGGGAGGAGAGGTCGATGACAAAGAGAGAGTGAAGTGGAAAATGGAGGTGTTGGGGCAGCAATTATGATGGAGAAGCAATACTGTGGCAATATTGCAGGCCGGTTCTGTCAGCCATTATATTGCCATTCTTCATGAGAAACTTCATAGTGCTCTGTATTGAACACATTGATTTCTTTGGAAGGCTTGTTCATAACAATTCTTCCAAGCAACGGTGAGCCCTCAGATGTCACCTTACAGAAAGAAAGGTCAGGAATGGAGAAATGGAGGCAGTATCAAGCAGTAAATCGCTTTATCTCCTGCTACATTCATACAATTTTGTAACACAAAGCTAATGGCAATGTTTTTATTATTATTTTACAGCAACCATGGTTAAAGCAAAAGCCAATAAAAGTCCAAGGAAACCCACATTTTGTATACATTTGGAGAGAGGGTTATTGGTGGCTGTAATCTGTTTTTTATATCCAACAAATGGCTCTTTTTAAAGTGACTGTCCACTCCAACATCTTCTGAGTATGAAGCGCTAGCCCACTAGTACTTTAAAGGTGGCTGCAAAAAGCAATTTGATAGCTTCACCGTGGAGAATGGAGGCTGCGGTCAGCTTGGATTCATGGTGGTTATAATGGAAACCAGTTTTTCTAAAACCACAACACAACCATCCACCTCTCTGCTATGTAAATCAATGTAGCCAATAGAACACACTCAGTCCAACCCCATCAAGCACCACCCTGTGACCCATGTGATAAAGTCCATTTAGCTTGTAGGCGGCGCTTTTTTGCTAGCTTGTTTTGTTAGCGCTATGCTCGCTCTTGTCATGTTTCTATCTGACTAGTCCACTTATTGATTAGTGCAACTTTAAAGATCTGGAGCACGCTAACCCTTTAAAGAACGTCTCATCCAGCCTGAAACGAATCACTTTTCATTTGAAAAACAGAGAGAAGAAATCGCTCAATGTCAAGCACTTTTTGACATCAATTTAGCACACTACAATCACTGTGTTACATAAGATGTTTCGCTAGGCACAGCCAGTAATCAAGATGAATGGGTGTATTGTTTAAAAATAAATATGGCTTCATTTGAAAGCTATAAAAGCAAAGACTGAAGACTGATTTCTTTAAAATAGAGACTCCATTATATGTACCATTATATATGTCAGCACAACATGAGTCAAGGTCTAGAGGAATAAATTAGTGTTATATAGATCCTGTTTTATATTTATTTATTCATGTCAATTTGAAGACAATTGTTGTTCGTGGACCAAAGCAATCTCCTCTTTAACCTGCTGTTCTGTTTGGCTCATGCTTGTTTTTAACCAACTGTTTCCAGGTAATTGAATGGTACACTGTGTGAGCTATCAACAAAAGTGTTCTGCATTTGTGTTCCTGTGGCGCATTTCTAAATTATTAATTCTCTGACATTATAATCGCTTCTTATTCATATTATTCAGGCACAAACAGGCTGCAGACACACCTGATGGATGTCTGAGGGAGTTTTAGCGTCTCCTGCAATCTCAGTCCTAATTCTCCCACGGATCATTAATAATTCAGGATATTTGAACATTTTATGAAACTCCACTGCTGCTCTGGGTCTGTTTAAATCCACAAGGAAATCATTATGAATCCAGGACTTCATACTGAGGGAAAAGAGTCACCAGACAACAGCCTCTGTGGTGCCGTAAATTTAAGCATGACCTGTCTGTTTAAAATCACAATTTTATATTTCATAATGGGTCCACATGAATAACAATCACTGTCATCAAACCTCTGTGGAATGAGACCTGTTATTTGTTAAATTCAACTGGTTTTAAAGTAGCTCAAAGTAGTCAGCTCACATCCATGCTGGGTTCACCGTTCCACTCTCAAATACGATTTAATTGAATCTAAACATGCTGGAGGCTTTGTCTTCTCTGCTAATCTACTTTTCAATAAAAAAACGCTTTCTGCTCTAGTGGTTCTCATTCCCACATCTTGTTTTACCTCCCGTGTCTTGCACGTTTAACAAACCCAAACGGGCTGCTTGGCAAATATGTTCGCAAGGGTAATGTGAACAAATATTTTGATATAAGACGATTGGAAATGACACATTTTTGCCCTTGTTGTCATCACTTTGAACAACAATGAGTTGATGGCGGCGGGTTGCTCGGTCGAGTGCAGGAAAATGAAACCAAAAGTCCCAACTGGGAAATTATTATAGAGGCTGCATTAGCAGAGGATACAAAGCAAGGCAAGCGGCTTCTGATGAAAGCAAAGAGGGGAGATTAGGGAATTATCTTTCTCTTTACTTCAGTAATTGGCTTCCATCTAAGCCTGCTTAGTTCTCATGAGCCCAAAAAACAAAAGCATGAATGCAACTCCTGATTCATAGCATCCAGTATTTCATTGCTGTTGCAAATTAGTTAGTGCCTATTCAAGAGCTGCAATTTTTTTTATTGATCTGCTACTAATTATCAGGCATTTGTAGGTGTTCATAGTATCATTACTTTTTGTCGAAAAATCAATGCACTCAATACACACTGAGGAGCATGGGGGCTGGACAGAAGTAGAGAAATAAGCTCACAAATGTGAACGTCAATAGTGAGAAATAGGCTACTGATAGAGAATACATCTGGTTGTTGCACAACAAAACAAAAACAAAATATGAGTTTGAAGTCTTGACCCTGCATTGCAGTAAGAAAGAAACCATAATCCTAAAGAGTAATACTGTTCATATTTGCCCATTAAATATAAAGATGGAGCCAGATAACGGTTAGCTTAGCTTAGCTTAGCTTAGCATAAAGACTGGAAACAGCTGTAAATGGCAGTTTCTCATCGAGTGGTTCTTATTTTATTTTTTATTTTGAAACCCCTCCCTCTCCTTGTGCGTGTAACTTTACTTCCTGTCTTTGTCTCTTTTAAACATCTGTTCGATGCTGATTACTTCCACCTGTCCTTAATTAGTTCTCACCTGCGCCTTGTTATCCTGCCTTCACTTGTGTATTTAATCTGTGCTCCTTTGTTTCGGTGTCAGTTTGTTGTACCGCGTGTCAAGTGTCTAGCCCGCCCCCAGTGTTTTCTTAATTGAGCCTGTTCCTTTGGTTTCGAACTGCGTTCCTCGTTTTGACCCCATCCCGTAAGCCTTTCTCTTTAACTTTTGTTAAATAAATCGCTCAGCCTGTCCTCTTATGTTCCCTGTTTCCCCACACACAGATGTGACGCTAAACAGCTAGTCTTTCTCGGAAAGCAAAGCACTCTTTAGACAAACACCGCCTGTGGCTTATGTGTGTTTGTGCAGCTCAACCACTGTCTGTACTGACTGTTCTTTCCGTTTTCATCTTTCATGCAGTAGATGTTTGTAGTAGAAGTCGGAACTTCTTTCACAACTTCAAATCTTTTCAACATGCATCAGTCTTTTGATCCTCTAATATGTCCTTTGTGTGGCTTTGTTTCTCTTGTTGTCAGTGTGTGGTTAACTATTACCCTTTGTTTACAGTCTTAATGCTAAGCCAAGCTAACCATCTCCCAGCTCCAGCTACATGTTTTAGATATGGATGTGCCTTATTCATCTGAGGCAATGCAATAAAACAAATGATCATATTTCAAATTTTAATAATTAGTTAACGCTATGTATAAGCCAGAATGAAGAGTGAAACCAGTACAGAGATAAAATACAATATATATATACAATAAAATATAATACAGTAATTATATAACAATAAGATACAACCAAATGCAACATCAGGAACACGTTTAAGGACGGACTGTATGAAAGTTTGTATAATTCATCACCATCTCACCCCCTCTATGATGCCAGGCTATTCGCTGTAACTTCAAGTGTGGTCATTCAGAACAGCTATAAGCACTTCAGGTATACCAAGGTATACCACATTTTCATTTGTGAGCTGCCTTTAGGAGACTACCAGCCATTGGAGCAGTGCCTCCATATATACTGTAATCGAAACATGCATTACAGGAGGAGTTTGAGGCTTTGAAGAGGCATATTTTCAGGGTTTTTTTCTAGCCTTGGATAATCATGACTCTTGTCAGCTCACAGTGAAGAAACAACAAAAGCGGGTTTTTAATGGCATCCCTGGAGCTTTTCACTTATTCGAATCACGTGGCACAATGTGACTGAAAGGAAAGCTAGCAGTGTCCTTCTGAAGATGCTCTCCCCGAGTCCACATGTGAGGACAGCAATGCACCTGTGACTCATGCAGAGATGCCGTGTTCAATTAAAATCTGCTTGTTGAATTGGAATGTTTTGGGCGCAGAGGCCTTAATGTGCCATTAATAAAATTAACTAGCACAGTAATGGTTATGACTCAGATGTTCCGTCCACGATTGTGGGTTTATTAGGTCAGTAAATTATCTTTGGCAAAGTTCTCATCCGAGAACTCCGGCTTTGAACAGGGAAATGAGAAATTCTGATGATATAGGTAACATTGCTTATGTTTCATGTTGCCCCAAGCCTCTCTGACTCACACTCTCTTATTTCTGTGTGTGTGTGAGGTAGAGAGCCCCCTAAGGAAGACCCTTATCATTTGCATTAAGGCAGGTGTGCAGCTGGGAAGTCATGAATCTCAATAACTGTAGATTGATTACCAGCAGACTCCAAAATGGCTCTAGAGATTATATTACTGGCCAGTGGGAATGGATAGATGGATGAGGTTGTGTGTGTGTGTGTGTGTGTGTGTGTGTGTGTGTGTGTGTGTGTGTCTCACAGATTTGTGAAAGCAGCTGTGAAAGCTGGAAGCATTCACGAGGGCACGTTCGCAGCCGAAATGTTTCTTCAAACAGTGACGCACTTAGTCATTTATACTGGTTTAATTATAACTGATCAGACCAAGGCAACAGAAAGAGTTCCTTAATGTTGTATGTAAGCTGTTCCAAGACAGCAGCAAGCAATTTCTTGTCAAGTGCCTTGCCTATCAGTGTGATTTTTTTTTTTTTTAATACAGACTCAGAGCATGGTCATGTGACTACCCCACCTGCACACTCTCTCCTCCTGCCTCCTAGGTCTGCCGGCGTTTTTGGTCGGAGTGAGCGTGGGTGGAGTGAGTGACTTTCGGTCAAATAATCTGGAGGTAACAATGTTTCATATTCAGCTGAAAGTCTCCAGTTAACTTGTTAAACTGAAACTCCATCACGTCTGCGGATGCCACAGACGTGGCAAATTGTGATAATTGGCGGATCGGGTTACGTCTTTGGACCGCCGGTGTTTCTTGTGTGGAGTTCCAGAGCGAGTAAGGTTCTGACCCGGTCTTGGACACTGCGTGTGCGTGTGATTCTGTGATATTTGAGTAGACTTGCCATCCCCTGCGGTTGGCTTGTCTGTAGTATTGTGGCTATCACGACAGCCCTAGCACAAGGTGGTAACAAGCAGCAGGTATCCAGTATCAAATTAAAAGACAAAACAAAACTCTGGAACTCAGAAGTTTTACTCTCTCTATCGGTCTAATAGTTGTTCATTTTTCCATGGCAGCAGCACAGTTTGCTGATTGCCTTTGAGGAGGCAAATCTCTTTACGATTCTGCTGTCTCTTCAACGCACTTTTGTTTCCTTCTTCCACATTTAAATGCACTGGGCTCTGTGAAATCCCTGAGCCAGCACTTTAGAGGTATGATAAGAACTTTCAAAGGAGTAGTTCATTCCTCTATCTTGCTGTTTCGAGCTTGTATCTTTGCCCTCAAACTAACTTTCCTGCTGTTTCTTGTGGTTTTTTTTCAGTGTTTATTTGCCACTTAGTCTTTTCCGCGGATTGCTGAATAGATCAATCAGACATTGATTTGTTTACTTAATCTTCTTTCTGAGGCTTTGTTTTGAGCAAAGCTGTCTAGGCACATCGTGAACCGCTGCCTCTCTGTCGTGTAGTACAATTGTTCTGAACAAGTCTTACCTAAACCCACTCAGTTTGTCCCATGGCTGCTGAGACAAAAGGTCTGAGTGAGTCACGCAGAGAGGAGACAGTGTTTAAAAAGACTTTGACACGATCAGAAGTTCTTTGGCTCCTGATGAACATTTTGAACGAGACGTTAGATGCAGCTAAATTTGTGTCAGCTTCGGTCTCATGATGAAGAGTCTGGAATGGGGAGAGCCTCATCAAAAAAAGATTGAACTTTTTCCGACAGTGACATTATTATTTTTATTATCTGTATTAATTGTGGATGCCAGTTCAGAGGTTCCCTAATGCCGTGCTAATTTAATAGATAAAATGACTGCATGTGTAGATGCTGTCTGCAGCATATTAAGATGCTAGTTAAAACACCAGCTGGTTAAATATGGATGACAGCCTGCTGTTTCCAATGACAACAGATCCTTTTTCCTCCTGTGGGGTCTTCATTCAACTCTTAACTCTCTCAACTCCACTTTCCTTTCCTTTCCTTTCCTTTCCTTTCCTTTCCTTTCCTTTCCTTTCCTTTCCTCTCCTCTCCTCTCCTCTCCTCTCCTCTCCTCTCCTCTCCTCTCCTCTACTTCCTTTCCTCTACTTCCTTTCCTTTCCTTTCCTCTACTTCCTTTTCCTCTCATCTCTGCTTTATCTCCTCTCCTCTCCTCTCCTCTCCTCTCCTCTCAGATACAGATCACAGGTCACTCCCCCCAGCAGACATGATGGAGATCTCCGAACCTTTCTGGAGCACAGATCACACTTTGCTTTTACTCAGACACACTGTTTTTTTTTTTTTGTTTTTTTTAAACCGGCGAGTCTCTTAGAAACGCTGATGTGGCCAATCACTCTGCTTTTGTGAGTCATGTTTGGTATTACTGGTCTCTTACACAGATTGGTGCACAGATTGGAGCCACTGTCTGCATTCAAACTACGTGCCATCTGTTTAGTGATTGACTCTTGACTTGAGTGGAATGAGACTGAGCAATCATATCCCCCCCTTTGTAGAACTTACTGTAGGAACGCATTGTCAGTATTTCCCCCGTTATTTCAATTATATTTCAATTTCAATATCTAAATATCTTTATGAAACGCTCTGCACTAAAGTGAGGGATAAATGCCAGAGTTTCTCACACCATGCAGTACTAGTTGGTAGAGTGTGCATCCCGTGTCAAAGGCTCAGTCCGGGCTGCATCGGCCCAGGGCTCCGACTTGTGGACCTTTGCTGCATGGGGGGTGACATGCAGGTACTCTGGCTTCCTCCCACAGCCCAAAGACATGAACATAATAGGTTAATAGGTGACTGTAAATTGTCCAGAGGTGTGAATGTGAGTGGAAACAGTTGTTAGAAACCGTGGACTTGTCCAGGGTGCACCCCGTCTCCCGCCCAAAGTCAGCCATTATAAGCATTTGCAATAAATGATCAATTCCTTGAAGTCATTGAGTGTGCTTTTATATATGTGCAGTATCTTATAATCAGGTATAAACGTGGAGTATCCCATTTATGTGTTTTACATCAATTTCGAACACCTGAAGTACTCCAACAGACCTGGGCTAGTGTGGCCATTCACTAATGAAAGAAAAACTACAACGGTAAATTATGTAGTGATGACGATGATGGAATCAAACTAATAATGTGGAGTACAGTCATTTGGAGGATAAATATTAATGCTTGATGTTACTGTCTTCCATTCGCGGCGATAAGATGGTGGGCCAAGTCCAGCTGACAGGCAGCAGCGTCCTGGCAGCCTGTGAGTTTACTCAGCTGCTAGGATACTAATTCCGAGGACGCCATGCATGTCAATCTTGCCAATTTAGCTGTAGGTGGGCTGACACATTGTAGTATGTTCTGTCACGTATAAAGGAATTGGTGTGGTAGGGGTCTGTGGAAAACTGCATATCTACATAGGAGAGGCTTCAGAGGAGATCGTTGTTCCAATCCTCCACATAACATGTCAGGAGTCCTTAAACTAACTCTGATGACTCGGTACGGGTCACCGTATTGCAGTGAGTAAAAGCAGCAGTGACAAACGGAGAACAAAAGCGCCTCTCTCTCTCTGCTCCTCTGTTCCCCTGTAGGTTTTAAGCAGCTTGTTAATAATTGAGCGAGGAGAGTTGCGCGATGGCAGATCTATCATGATTCCCTCACTGCACCTGTCACAAGCCCCGCATGGATAGATGGATATCGAACCACCCTGTTTCACACTCCCAAACGCAGTATTTCTTTTTATGCAGGGGAGGTGAGGAGGCATGAGGCCGTCCAGCTGCATCATCATTTCGCCGTTTAATAACGTGATAATGAATTTGTGGTGCGGCAGAAGTTGGAGTGTAGACAGAAAATCCCCACATGCCAGATTGGACAGGATGTGTGAAAAAGAAATATTTGAATGTGTAAGTTGTGTGTATATTTAGTTCAAAGGCAGTTTTTTCTCATAGTGGCACATCTTTCATGTGTCACAGAGCTGTTAATGTGTGCATGTGTGTTCATCTACAGTAATAAGATATAAAATAGAGAGTGTGTGTTTCCCTCAGGCCATCCCTCGCTTCTCTCTTTCTCGTCTCGAGTCCCCGAGGACTTAACTACCCACCAGTTTTGGGTCAAACTGGCAATAGCAGCAGATTCTTGCATAACATTTATTCCAACGCGCGCCGAACTGGACCGCACAAGTACTGACTAGGACATTTTACCCACTGAGCTGTCATCTAGAGGCTGGGGAATAACTTCTGTTTGCAAAATTAAAGTTGTCCTTGAACTTTTTGATTGCGTTACTTAACATTTAATAACAGTCCATGGGTAAAAGCTGTGTAACTACTGAATAATAGAAATCTCAGCTGGGAAATCAGAACAAGTTTAAAAATGGATGTGCCTCCGTGTCATGCCCTCCTCTCAACTTCAGGTAGCACTGCATGCCTGCTGGTATGATCTGATTCTGGGTTACATAACCAACCACTTTTCAAACAAGATTGAAAAACCAGAACTTTCTGGTTTTATTACTGCTCCTGTTTCTGTGCCTGCCTTTGTGTAACCCTCTTTTTTTTTTTAGCCCCCAGGCTACAGAAATGGACAGAAACAACATGACAGACTGACAGGAGACCTGAAAGGCGACCTCCTGCGCTCTATTGATTGATTGCTTTGATGTGATTAGATTCAAACTGGAGAAGTGGTGGTTTTGTTGACGCTGGCACCGAGGGGCGAATTCACAAAACGATTGCGCGGCCCTTTCAGCCGCTAAAGCTGCACAAATAAGACTAAAATGAATTGCTTGATTGGCCCTAACTGCACTGCCAAGCAAAGAGTGTTTTGATGTGTGTGCGCAAAAAGTCACACAATTATTGGGTCGATTATGTGGTAACTAAATCACATCCAGTGATCATAGCAGCGGTGAATCTTGTAGACAGGCGAAGCAGTAGCAGTACATCGCATGCAAAGACGGCACAGGTATAATATCTGATATTCACCATCAGGGAATGAAACTGCAACGACTGTGAGAAACGGGGTCACTGGTTACACACTGTGACAGCACAGACGTATGAAGAGAGCACACGGTTAAAGCGTCCCAAATCAATCAGCCTGACAAAACACTCAACAGAGTGAGTCATCGATGATTAGAAGAGTTATAATTAGAAAAAAAGTCTCCTTCAAATCGAACATTTTAAGATGTAAGTGGAAAGTATTGTCCATGCGGCTGCATTCATGAGAAAACGATTGATTGGACTGCAGATGGACATTTAACAGACACAAACAAGGGAAAATTGTACGCACTGCAGTATTCTTAGAAGAAGTATGCGATGAGCAATTCATGGTACTGTTAGCAGCCATCCATCAGAAACACTGACGAGGTAAGACAGCAACTCCCCTTCATTCAAAGTTTTCTCTTCTCCATTGGGTCCAGTTGACGTCAGGTGCCGACTTCTATCGGATTTAAAGAAACACAAAGACACTGGAGGGGCTAACTGAGCATAAATCGTTTTAGAAAAGGTGGAAGGTGTCAATACATTTCAGTAATGGAGGCTTTAGCTTGTGCGCACGCTGCTGGAGCTCTCAAAGTATTTGTGACGGTTTCAGCTTTGTGAAAGAGACGCTGTGAGGTGAAACTGAACCTGCTACTTAAAGGAGAGATCCGCAGATTTCACATGCGCGCAGAAAGAGGAGAATGAAAAATGAAAAAAGTGTTGTACTGTACTACCATAATGTTGATCATATTTATTCTAATTTTGAATTTGTGTGAGCTTGCAGTGTATTTATCTGACAGTCACGTGTGCGTGTAAGGCTCCATTCATTCATCCATCTGTCCATCCATCTCATCTCTCTGGTGCTCTTCTCCTGGCAACCGCTGGCCTCTCAGTGCCCTTAGATAAACACAGCTGCTCCCCTGCATCTGCAGACATGACTTCTCAGACAAGATTTGATCAGCTTCACTTAAAATGCGGTTTCCCTTCTCCTCGTTCCAGATCCAGGATGAGTCTCAGCTATGCGGCCGAAGCTGAAAACATGAGGACATGTTCCCCAGCAGCATCTGAAATGTAATTGCTACCACATCTGTAATATTAATGCCACATCAGTTCTTCTTAATGTTATTAAAACAACAGGCTGACACGTCTGTGAGCTTCACATGTGGCTCCAGGCGGCATTTTTACCTCAAGCTGACACAAAGATTGCCTCCCTTACAAGTTCACGATAACATCTTCTTTGGCTGATTCGATTTTCTTCCTCTCAACATACCATGCCTCCAGTTGATGTCAGGGTGGATACTGTTAGCTGACAAAAAAAAAATCAAATAGTACAGAAATAGAGGCTTCCTCAAGCGCTTCACTCAGACAAAATTAATTAAATGTGTTAGAACAAAACAAGAGGCTATTGACGAAAAACCCGTTCATGTCATCACATTCCTTCTCAACTGTCCAAACAGGGCTATTTCTAAGGAAAACAAATATATAATGAATTTATGCTACAGCTGAGAGAAGCTTTCTGTCTTATTAGCTGAGTCATTGTAAAGTCTGTCTGTTTCTCTGAGTGAAAATGAGGTATGAGGCGTACGAGAAAATTACACTCCTGTAGTTCATTGGGAGATACTGTTGCTGTCAGAAATTCATGTATCTCAGACTTGGAAGTACAAATGGGCAAATGTGAACCATTTTCCTAATTCAGCTGCTCATAATGAACCTTTTTTTTTTTTGACTAATATAACATGAACTCAGCAGACGTCCGGGCCCCCTGGAAGCTTGGGCTGATTTGAGATAGTGGACAAACCATGTAATGACAGCAATAACATCCATGTCATGACACACAGCCCCACAGGATTTTCCCCCAATAGCTTACACTGTGAAGCCACTGACAAAAGATAAATACAATTTTATTGATTATCACAAATCGAAATCTGATCTGGTAGGTCTGATGACCTGGGAAGTCTAGAAGAGCTGTACAATCAAAATAATTGTATCCCCAGAAGTTAGCAGCTCAGTAGCACTCGACTGGTGGATGTCTCTAGTGTGCCTGCTCTATGGGACAGACAATTTGGAAGCATATATGGAAGATCTGGACAGTTTAATGCACAGAAATTAAACTTTTTTTTTTATTTTAATGTGCCACTGAACAGCTTCCATAAAAATGACTGGGGCCCACCCTCCAACGCTTAGCTTAGCATAGCATAAAGACTGGAAATAGGTAAACAAGCTTGGCTTTGTACAAAGGTAACAAATTGGTACCTACGAGCGCCTTTAAAGTTTACTGATTAATATGTTATATCATGACATTTTTTACTTTAATGTGTGTGTAATGTCTTTATGCTAAGCTAAGATAACTCTCTCTTGGCTTTAGCTAATTCTCAACAAGAAAGCGAATAAGTTCATTTTCCAAATGTGAGACTTCACCTAGTGTGTCTTTAATGAGAAACTGGTGGCTATTTAGTTGTAAAATTCACACTTTGGAAAGAGCTGCTTCTTTCGTAATTTAGTGAAATAGGCTGCACAGTAGTTCCACGAACGCCCGTTGCAGTCATAAACCTAATTTCTATTCTCCATTAGCCCTGACCTTCTGTTCTGATCTTCACTGTGTGTGAGTGCGAGGTGCCATGATCCTTCTCAGATGAGGAAACGGAGGAGAGGTGAGAAAAGAGAGAAGAGGGGAAGTATGTAGAAGGAATAATTAGAGGGGGGATGGAGGTTGAGGTAGGAGGGCTGCAGATTGCCTGTTCAGGCTTCGGTCCTTGATTGCAGCCTGCATGGTTATGTAAGCGAAGGCCGCTTCCAGCCACTTACATCCTGAGGACACGTGATTGGATGGATATGGATAGAATGGGCTACTCTTTTTATAGACTTCTATCTTTATAATTCCTCCTGTGCTTCCGTCACCTGCCCGCATTGGTCCGCATTCTTTCCTTGATTGGCTATTGTTCAGCACCAGCTTTCCCCACTTTAATACTGTTGATCCAGGTATTGACCCATGGGTTTGAATACATTTACATTTGATTGACAAAGGATTTATGAATCAATACAAGAATGAGTAAGTCCTGTGGATGGATGCCTGCCAATGTTTCTGGAAAGCGAGCTGCGATCTCGCTCTTGGTCCCTTCTAGCTTCCTCCCTCGGTCCTCTGTATGCTTCGTTAAGCCGACCACGGCACGTGTTGGAAGCGTGAATAAAAAGATACATCTGACAGGACGAGCTGCGCTAAACGGGCACTCTAATTGGCTGTGGGGGTTGTAGCGACGAGAAGCTGAAGTGTTTCCTGAAAGCAGGTAGCCAAGGAGAGAAGATAGAGTTAATTGGAGATTCCTCCATTCCTTGAATATCAAAGAGGAGGAGACGAGGAAAAAGAGGCACCTCGTTCTCATTAAAAAAAAACACACACATCACAGGCTCGCCCTGCTCAGTAAACTGTATTATGGTCTTAGAGTGAGGCTATTAGTGTTTGCTGGATTGAATGCTGATAAGATGTGAACTCAAGCGGGGTGTGTGTCAGGTAGCGACGGTGGAGGAATGATCACAGGGCTCACGTGGGTCGATTAACATGAGAAAAAGGGAGTGACGCTTTTGGAGTGAGCTCCGTGTTTGTGTTGCGCTGACCACATCTCTCCAAAGAACTTGTGTATCATTGCGTCACTTGCAAACCAAGCCACGGTCTGCACCCGAACGCATCATGCTCGACTTTCTGCACCGTGCAGTAGACTGAATGCAACACAGAAATAAACGAGGTAAAGGATGCAGTAATGTTCACTGTGGAACACTGACGTGCAATTACCGCAGCGCTGCGAGACTTCGCTGCGCTTGTGACTCGCCCGTAGCTCGCTCACTTGCCATCTTTCTTTTTCAGTATGCCGTCTGATTAAATTACAGCCGGGTGGTGTTCAACTGAGGAAATGAAGCTGTGCGTTAGTGCACACATGTGGGACTGTGTATGAGAGTACATGAGCCAAATGTTAAATTGTATTCTTGTTGAATAACGTATATATTGTGAACTCAAAACATATTGTGTCTGTGTGTGATTGATTGCATCTCATTGTGTTTGCGTGTGTGTTTGTTTGGCTGAGTAAATTTAGCTCTTCAGGCGCGGCCATCGGGTCTCCACTCTCTTCATAGTTGACTCCGGCCCATGAATTCTGATTTCCCTGTCGGCTAATCAGATAACAGTCTTCTGCTCTGGTCTCCAGGGATCGACCAATCACACTCCATCAGGTTAGCGCCATGGAAATGGCTCAGCCCATAAGCACATCGCTTCCTCTTCACCATCTGAGGTTAGAGCTCTGCTTCACATTAAACCTCCAAACTGAAACATACCATAGCTCTATTAGAAACACAGCACTGTGTGAGGCATTGGATATGAATTTCTAGTTGAACAGCATGAATTGAGGCTAATTGCAGTCATAAAGTATGTTATTTGACTGCTTCAGACAGAGCGCGGGGTGAAAATTGCCTCTCATCTTGTTTAAAAGGCCGAGAAGCAGCCTCCGCAGCGGAAAATGTGGATGAATGGGTGAAAGTTAACAAGCGTCTTTCGGCCTATCAGAATCCAAGACGGTAATGTTCCCTCGGAGCAGGCCGACAGGCGGCCATCAAAAGGAAGGCTTAAGTGTGTTTGTGTGTCAGCAGGGGCCTTCTTTTTTTTACAGAGTCTGGTCGGCTTGTCAAACAGCTAAAGGAGATGTTCACTGGTCCAGAGTCCTCCCACACACAGCTGCTCCCAAATAATCACCCTGTGTGTGTCATTTCATATATGCAGGCTCATGCATCTCTGTTTATGATGTTTGTGTGTGGCACTTGTATAGCCTGGCAGACAGTCGTACACGTTACCTGTGTGTTTGTGCGTGCGTGTGTGTTGTTTATCTGATCTTTTGGCACCATGTGTGTCTCCCTCTATATCTAACAGCTCCTTGCCTGTCCAGCCGCTCCCTCATCCTGTTAAGACTTCTCTTCCCAGAGGATCTGCTCGCCTGTGTGTGTGTGTGTGTGCGCGCGTTGGAGATCACAGTCTGGCTCTGCTGCCGAGCCAAGTGGGACTCCACGAAGGCCCAAGCCAGGCGACAAATATTTGTTTCATGCTAAACTGAGATATCCACCATCTGAAGGAGAACAAAAAGGCAGCTACTGAGCTCTCATGATCCCGAAGAGAGAACTTTTTGTTTTTACACTTTTGCAGCCCCACAGGGAGGTCAGAAGAGAAAGTAACAGGGTAGGAGAAGTGCCACAAAATGTCAGTCGGGCAGATGGTTGCTGTCACAGAGGCTTAAACCTTGCAGTGTGAAGACGGCGTGACTCATTATGCCCAAATCATAAACATATTATTATGAATATGGCAGTCATCCTGAAAGAAGCCATAAAAAGTCAGCAAATAGGCCTAGAAATACAGATATCAAGCCTCGCCCTACTGTTGCGCTCCATTAGCTTTGTTGCAGCTCCAGTTTGTTCAGAATGCTCTGATGGTGCGTAGCTTATTTTTGGAATCAACCTGCCTGTGTAATGCTTGAGTAATTTTTCACAGCGGACTCACGCTGAGTTTGAAATTAATTTCGGCTGTGCCTTTTGCTTGCGTCTCCAGATGGCCCGGTGATCTGGCGGATGCTGAGCTACCCCCCAACTCGACGGGCCCTCCTGGTGGGCTGTGGTCTTCAGATGTTCCAGCAGCTTTCAGGAATCAACACGGTGATGTGAGTGCAACCATCCACCAGAGTTTTATCTCAGTCGTCCAGTAGAGGTGCAAATTATTCTCCAGGTTGTGAGTGTCATCCTAATGTAACAGGGGCAGTATTTGTAGATGAGTATGTATCTGTTCAGGATTCAAAGATTCATGGATTGATGCTAAGTCTATTCACACATTGTGGTTTTAGTTGCCTTCCAATGTGTTTGCAGTGATTAAAAAGTACACTTGAGTCAGCTGAATGTGACACACAGAGTTACAAGAGCAATTAGATTTTGCAGTGTGCCTCAAATGCATGACTAAATGTTTCCCTGCTTCATCTTCATTAATTATAATCCATGCCATCTTAGTATCCCCAGCTCTATTTATGTCTAATCTTTGCTCTATAAGCGTGTCTTGCAAAACAAACGGGATATTCACTGCGAGGTTTCTAAAAAGTTTTTCCGACAGACTAGTAAGAAAGCACTAGCCGCACAACACCCACTCCCTTTTTGAAGTTCAAGTTCTTTGTTTGTCGTATGCGCAGTACTTACAGTGAAGCAGCTGCTGGCAATGAAATCTTTGTCCTCCAGCAAGTTCCCAGCAAGAAAACTCAAAATGCACAAAAGAAAATCACACAAGTGAAATGAGAGATGAAATAAGGAGAAGTTAGACTTATAAATATTGCCTTGTACGTTTGCAGAGGCATATTGTAGTGCACTGTTTAACTGTAATAGAAGAACATTCATGACCAGACGATGCTTAAAAACACAGTCAAACCACAATCTCCATGCTTCATCCAGATATGATCATGTCTGGCTCCAAAGATGACAACATCCATAATGCCAAACATGTGGCTCTGTCTGCCGCCATGTTGGCAGTCCTGCCTCTTCCGCCCTTTGGCTAATCTAAAGATTGATTGACAGATCAACAGATCATCATCCCGATCCACGCTGTTAATTATGCATAACTTTAAGCCTTAATATTTGCCTTAATTTGATAATAATGTAGGAATATGGGAATTCAGCCTCAGTAACATTCAAGTACAATATAATGGTGAGATTAATTATAGAGACTAAGTGAAGACAAAGAGAAGTGTTTTCTGTACCAGGCTGTAAACATGTTTATTCCTGCTGTGAAGTTGGACATTTTAACATGGGGACTTATGGAGACTGACTCACTCTGTAGCCAGCTTTAAGTGGACGTTTGAGGAACTGCAGTTTCTGGCACTTCCACATTGGCTTCACTTCACAGCCAGTGCATATAGTAGCATATGCAGCAGAAATTCATGTCATGTCCAGACAAAAAAAAAAAAAAAAGCACATTCATTCCTTTTTAATGAGACTGGGAAAAAAGTTTCTTTTATCCAAAGTTTTACCACCAAAAACAATGTCACCTACTTTTTACCTCTTGTTGAGATGGTGTACATAAACACTCTGGAGCTGTCTCATTATAAACTGCTGCAGTGTTCTAGCCTCTGATGAGCCTTGAAGCTTTTCACTCGTACCTGAAGCAACACACCAACAACAACGCAAAGCTATTTTCAGTCTGAACAACCGGTAATGGATACAGAACCATTAAATTACACTAATACAACATATTTACATATGTATGTATACATGTATTGACTTGTAGACCACTAATGTATAAAATCACAAAGATTGGCACTTGAGGCTGTTTGACTTTGTCGGTTATTTGTGCTATAGCTTAAACTGGAAGGAAAAGTCTGTCCTGATACTAGACCTGACGATATATGACACTGAATCTAGATCCAGACAGACGCATCTCAGCAGTACAAATCACAAAACATGTCTTTCATCTTTCATAGCACATCATACACCAGGGACCAGTAGCCTCCTCGCATTACTGCCCACTTGCCTGTGAAGGGACAGGCCCACTTCCCTCTTTTATTCTTTTCATCTCTCCATCGGAGGAGATTGTGTCATCCGTCTCCGTCTCACCTCCCCTTTGAGATGAACTATATTACAAGCTCTGTAAACAATCTGTGGATATGTGCTGTTGCTTAGCAACCGTCGGAGGTGAGAGCAATAGGATAAGTGTGCGCCTGCACGGTTGTGTTTTGTGTGTGTGTATGTGCGTGAGCGTGCGTGTCTGCACGCATGTGTGATTTAATGCACAAAATGTGACACTATGGACTTTTGGGGGTCTGCGCATGCGCAGCTGCGTGACGCGCGCTCACGTCAGCGCGTGCGCACGCCTGCAGTGAAGTGTGTGACTGAAGGTATGGAGAGTTGCATAAGTGCGGTGAGATTTGATTGGACAGAAAGTGAAAAACGACGTGAGACGAAGCGACGGGCCGGATCTGTCACAAACCTCTTTCAGCACTCGTCTCACTGGACGTCTGTCTGTTGACTCTCTCTCCTCCCGCACGCTCACCTTCATCTCCTGCTAACAGCTGTCACTATCTGTGCTTTGTGTCTAGTCTTCCTCAGAAGATCTGACTGCTGGTTAATCTGTGTCAGCTTTGTGTCGTGTTTACACCTGCCTTTAAAATGTGTCTCCGGTGGACAAATTGAAATCTGATTGCCCTTTCATTCGCGAAAAGACAACTGTGGCTTCCTTTGGTGATAATTACATCCTTCAAAATTGACATTAAAGGCCTCATCCTGCTGACAATCAATTTTCGACAATAATGTCTCAGTTTGAGTTGTTTCCTGTTTGTCTGCTTTGCATCATTACGTGTCTAAAGTTGCATTCAGCTTGTGCAAGTTTACTAGAGTGACGTTCAAGAGACTGCACACCTACTCAAGTGTTAAGACTTAGTTTGCATGATTAGATCGCCATTCAGGTTGAATGTAAGCAGAGATCTGCTGGTACATTTTCCTAACAGATGCAGCAAAATGAACCCAAAAAGTGCAAAAGATGTTCTTGTAATCATGAGTTTCCAGCTTCCAGGTTTGAACATCAACTTCCAAGTCATAATTATGATCGGGAAAGTCAGATTTTTCTGAAAACCAAGCAAACATTGACACCTCACCATATGCTATACTATTTTTTACTCTTACGTGACCAACTGTGCAGTCACACAACTGCCCAAGATGAGTCATGAGTCCCATTTTTCCTCATTCATCCCATGATCTGCACATGGCATGAGCAGTCCCAGTCAGGGAAAACATCTGTGTCGATCGTGGATGCTGTTTCTCAAATAGTCTGTAAGTACAATAACTGTATGTTCACTTGAAATAATGACTTGATCTGGATCAGAGTGTAGTTGAAGGTGACTTTACTATAAGCTTACAATCAATACAGTATCGAGGCAGCGCACACACTGACCGTATAAACGACAGACAGGAACAGCAAGACAACAACAAAGTGCAGCCGATGACGCACGTTTATGGAGAAAACATTGAGAGAAAAATACCAAATGAAGCCTCATTTAAAAAGTCAGTGTGCATACTAAACAGCACACGGGCAAACGATTTAAATTAGTTTGTGGGCGGCGATGACACAGCAGTATACTGTAAAGCCAAGAACAAGGATTGAAAATGTTTTGTTATTACACGATTTCAAACAGAAAAGAGCATAACAGCATGTTTTGTGAAGCTATTTCATACAGATGATTTTTTTAAGGTAAGGTAGAATCTGTGCTCTGAAATTATTTACTGTTTACTGTATTCACCTCTTTATTTTACCTCATATTGTAGATATTTATTATTCCTCAGTTAAACAGAAAAAGGAATCTACAATCTCTGGACCTTAATCAAGAGCCACCCACATTAAATGGTAAATGGACTGTACTTATATAGTGCTGTTATATTCTTCTGACCACTCAAAGTCCGCTTTTACACTACATATCTCATTCACCTATTCACGCACATCCGTCAGCCAATTGGCATTGGCAGCCAATGCCATAAGTGTATGAATGTTTGGGAGCTAACCATTCATACGTATTCATACACCAAAGGCACAGCCTCTTGGAGCAATTTTGGGTTCAGTATCTTGCCCAAGGACACATCGATATGCAGATTGGTAGTGGACGGACCCATACTACCTCCTGAACCACAGCCATAGGAATGTGCTGTAAAAAACAAACACATCGAGACGACTGATTGGTCAACATAACATAACCTAACATAACAAAACATAAACATAAACCCAAGCTACGTTTTACACACTGGACCTTTATTAGCATTGCTCTGTGCCACATGGTGATTCCTACCGTCCATGTCTATACTGTATTTTTTTGTCATTCTGGAGAGCTTGCTGTTTTTTCCAGCACTGGTGTCACTCATCCTGTGCGCGCCTTACCACTGTAGACTTTGCCAGCCTTTCTGTTTACCACCTGCGTTTTTGTGAAGCCGCCCGGCTTGCCCTATTAGCCAGCGAGACATAAAGGAGGTCTGGGGGAGCCAGTAAATCAGCTGGGCTTAGAGACAAGCTCCACTCTGCCTGTCCCCAGCTGCTTTTCCTGATTAAACCGACGGGCTGGCACGGAGAAATAAGGGGAAAAGGGCAATGAGAGGAGCTGGCTGGTCTGAAAAAAAAAAAAAAAAAAAAGGAAAGAAAATGCAAATCAAACTAGAGAAGCACATATTGTCTGTCCCTCTGCTCAGTGACAGACACAGGCCGTGCTCTCAAGTGGAGAACAGATTGATGAGCGAGGTTCACAGAATTTTATTTTTATTTGCTAAACATGCTCACACAAAGGGTACGCATGATTTCATATTGTCCCATAAGTCATCCCTTCAGTGATCCTGCAGGTAAAACACAAGACGTGAGCCTTTCTGGGGGATAAGACCAAAGGTGTAATCGAACAACCAACTCAACTGATGATTTAGTTAGCTAGCACATGTCCCACAGATCTGCCCTTTCAGAGAAATGTTTGTATATCTCAATCCCAGCGTGTCAAATACCACAGATAATTGAGAGGACTCCTGATATGCCACTGTGATCTCCACAGGAATTTGTTCAGTCCAACATTATTCAATCAAAACAGCAGCGAACACAGACAGCCAGACACGGCTTTGTACTGAGTCATGCATATATTACGAGAGAACCGGGTGCAGAAACAAGGTTGCTCATCCCACTGCATCCACAGAACCTCCAGAAGTTTGAGATTCTTTTAGTTAGAAGCGTAATATAATATGAAATACAGTCTATTTTCTTTCTCGACAAAATCATCAAAAGGATTTGGTCAGGGTCAAAAGTTCAGTGCACTTTTTCCTCTCCGTCCTCCCTTCTTCGTAGATCGAACACGTTTTTAATTGGGTGGCTCAGGTGTACAGAGACAGGGAGGTCACAGAGAATCTGTCAGAGCGTGAGGATGGTGTCAGAGAGGCTGCGAAGAAGAGCACGGGCGCTGCGGAGCCAGGCCACTTTGATACGAGAATCCAGTGGTCGCTCATCGCACGTAAACCTGCTGAGATCCTCTGTTTCTTCCCGTGCCTTTGCTCAGACTCAACGTGACTAACATACAGCTCATGAGGCCCACGGTGTTCTGCCAAACGCAGCGTTATTCTTTTCCAACATAATCCCACGTTCCACGTAGCAATGATTAACAGCAGACTTGCTCAGAGAATGTCAGTGGGATGATCGGAGCTCGTTCGGCAGCATACTTACTTGCAGAGTGGTGCGGGTCTGCGGTGGCTTTCTAATTACATGGATTTATTCTGATGAACATATGAAACACACAACCACTGAACAACATTCAGCACTGATGTGAGACTGGGTGGTTATTATTTTACCCAAACTAATAGAATATTTATCCGTTAAAATGTTTTATGCAGAGATGTGTCATTGATGAAAAAAGATAATGACGATAAAAGAAAATATGTAATGACTGTATAGCTGGAGATGTTAATGCTAAACATATGCTCTATTTGAATTTGTCTACTTTCATACTTAGACTTTGTATTTTGAGTGCATGAGAGAGTTCACACCGTCAGTCATGCTATCATTTGCTAATTAATAGCAAACACCAGGTACAGGTGAGGCTGATGGAACGGTAAATTACTGGATAAAGCAAAAGTTTGACTTAGTGGGACCCAAAAAGTTAAGCGCAGTTGAAAATTTTTCAAGAAATCATTGAGCCTCGCTGTTGGCATGACTTAAAAAAAGGTACAATAGGTAGCTAGTCAACCACCCACGTAATCTATTTAATGCCATTACTGTGAAAAGTGCCTGCAGGAACAATCAAACTGATGTCGTCTGCAGCCCATCAAAGGATTTTTTTTATGACCACAGACGTGGTATGTACAGAAAACTGCATGACAGGTACGTGACTACATGCGCACAGTCACGCAAATAACACAATTTCTTTTCACAGCAGGTTGATGTGAACTCATATGTCAGGCCACTCTCTCTGGGCTCTAGTTGTTATATGAATAACCTCCCAGTCCTCATACCCACACACACACTTAAACCAAGTCACACACACTACGGGCCTGTCAGAGAGTGATGAGAGATGTGTTTGTCAATAATACATCTCTCAGGAGCCGGAGTTGTGTCAGATGGAGCTTGTCTTTCTGTCCGCATGAGTTTGTGTCCTTGACTATCTGCCAGCAGATGAAGGGATGGATGGGTGTACTGATTACATAGACGGACACCTGGGTTTTCTCTCTCTCAATTCTCATCTTTATCCACCTTTGCCTCTCCGTTGTTTAGATATAAATGCAGGAAAATGTGGTACAGCAGTGGGTCAAATTGGAGACATTAGTCACTGGATCATTTTGATTCAATTATCCACATAATGTAGCATGTAAAGGTCACCGTGAGCTGGTGGGGACTGCTGTGTGTGCGCGCGCGTGTGTGTGTTTGTATCTTGTCAGGGCGGGTCATCGGGCTGTGTGGCGGGGAAAGACGGGAAGGAAGATGGAGAGAGATTAATTGAGCAGGGGATCGGAAGAAAAGGAGACAGATAGGGTAGGAATGAAATGGAGGGTGGAGGGAGAGATGACGTTGATTGTGATGAGGTAGAGGAAGGCGTGGAGGGGGATTAAGGCCGATGACAGGCAGGGTAAGGGGAGCGAGAGAGATTTATTAAAGAAGACAGAAAAAGTGACAAGAAATATTGAATACGGGCGGTTATGGAAGAAAAACCCTCTATTCTTTCATTTGTTTTTTTTGTTATTGCTTTGATACATTCTATAACAGTTTGTGGCTTGTAGTCAAGGAAAACAGTCCCATGACAAGCACGCCGACAAAAAACTAGCCGTGGCTCATCAGATGCAAAAACAGTTTGTAATTTATTACTCATCCAGAATATGACAAAGTGTGAGTCAGTCTAGCAAAGTTAATATTTATAATTTATTATAAGACTTTTTTATTTGCAGCAGTTAACTTCTTGTCTGGAAGAAAAGTCTGGCAAGAGAGTAAGTGGTGAAAAGTCCAGGTGTGACAAAAATGTCTGTGGATTGTTGATACATTAGCCACATTTCCGTTGCCCAGCTTGCCCAAAGTAGAATGAAACACAAACTGTTTTATCAAAAAATGATGGCGGAAGACCCTGTGGTGCTACAAGCTAAGTCTGACAACAGAAGTCTACATTTTTGTCAACCATAGTATCTATGAAGAAAAATGGCTATTGGCTATAGAGAGAACTAAAAAAAACAGTTTGTACCTGTCAACATGTTTATTTCTGCTGTGAATTTGAACATTTTAACATGGGGACTCATGGAGATTAACTCTGCTTGGAGCAAGCCTCAAGTAGCCGTCTGAGGAACTGCAGTTTTTGTCACTTGCGCGTTGGTTTCATTTCACAGCCATGGAGGTCACTGCTTGGTGTCAACAGGGTAGTTTGGTTGTTAATAGTTGGTAGTTTGGTTGCTAAGGTAACACTGCTAGCTATTGTTCAGTATCAGCATACTAACTGCCATATTGGTTTTCCACACAGGTGGCTAATATTTAGACTTCCTCATTGTCCTGAGCATGCTTTTTTAACTTGTTTCATTGGAAGTAGCTTTTGTGCCTTTCCTTTTATTTATTTCTTTTTTTTTTACAGTTGACTTGAGCTAACAGCAACATTGTACACTGACGTGGAAAAACAATTAAAGCCTGGGACCCTAGACTGGGACATGTTGTATGTTATTAATTCAAGTACATAATAATTTAAAGGACTTTAAAAAAAAAAAAAAAAGGAAAATCCCACAGATGCCCTGAGAAACCAAACATTGTGTTGTTATACTGTATGCATTAATATGATATGATGACTGTGTGTCAGCGGGCAGTTTGATGTTTTGACACAGGCCAGTTGGCGCTCACAGATGGTCCCACAGACAAATGTCATGTTGGAAATGTCACGAAACGCCAATTTTTACATGGTCACTCTGCTGGCAAGCCCACAAGGAGCCGGCAAAGCTCTCTCTGCTGTGTGTGTGTGTGTGTGTGTGTGTGTGTGTGTGTGTGTGTGTGTGTGTGTTTGTGCACATGGTAACAGACATGCCCAAAACAGAGTTGTTTTTCAGTGTGTTCCCGTGTGCGCTTGTATGTTTTCATCCTCCACCCTGTCTCCAACGGAGTCACATTAAGATCCCTTAATGAGAAATGTTCTAATTCTCTCTCTAATCAAATGCACACAGAATCAGATTACACTCACTTCAGCACAAACATCTCATTTGCTTAATGGACAGCAAGAGTTCATTTTTGCAGCATGGTTATCCTGGAGATGGAGGTGTTTACATTGTGTACAAGCAAATAAATAGAGATATGACTCAAAGTCTTGTAAAATACAGAAAGCCATGCATAACAGAATTGGTACTGACTGTGGGCGTGTGCACACCGAGATTGACTGGCATCTCTGTCAGCTTGTTGTGAGTTTTGCTTGAGATTTCAAGGCAGATCAACTCACACCTTGATCAGTTGTATAGGTTGTACATGGAGTTTATCCAGACTGTATCTGTCAGCCATTTTGACATGAAATAGTAGGTAAACACAGGTGTTACCAGTGATACTAATGGAATAAGCCAAAATGTTTTTGGCTTTGTCATACCCAAATATATATAAATATAACACTGAACTTGTGGTTCACTTGGACCAAACCACCAAACTGTCTTTTGCGATCACCGGCATGTTTTTGATTCGGTGTGTCGAATGCAGTCAAGGGCATCCGAGAGACTGTCAGCTTACTCAGCTATCACCTGGATATGATCCCAGCGGAGTCTGTTGATCTCCTCTCCCATCATGTGGCGCAAGACCTTGAAAACTTGTTGTTGTTTCTGAACGCATGGCCTCAATTTCATGCCTCAGCTCTGCACACGGGGCGGACGTTTCTGCTCTGATGTCTGTCAGGGTAAAATAGAAATTCTTCACAAGGACATCCCACAGGCAGTTGGCCACACTTCGCCACCTTGTCTCGTTAGATTAACTGTCCGTTATTAACTAGTCGTTCAGTCACTGTTCTCTAGCTGTTGTTTTTTTCTGACCAGTATCAAACCAAAAACTACTACTGTAGCTAGCTAGTAAGCTAACATAAACATGCTAGCACTAGCCGGTCACAGTAACTACTACTGCGCCTTCGTACTGATATTTCTTTCCCTCAGGATCATTGTGATTTTAATTTGATAAAGAGAATAAAAAGCTCTCGAAGCAGCTTTCTAATTGTCAGTTAGATGAACTTGTTAGTTTGCTTACTAATGGAATAATAACAAAATATTAATTCAAAACGCTGTCAGAGCTGTCAGAAAACCACCCCTGTTTGGCAGAGCAGAGTTAAATAAAAATGGATGGTGCAACACAGCTGAAATGTGAAAGCTTCCTCCTTTTTCAAACCGTCCAGCTCGCCATTTCCCCAAAGGTCAGCGCTGTTAACACACTGCTGCTGGAAGGCTGCAAGGATTTGTGTGTCAAAGTTCATCTGAACTGAATAAACGGCGCAAACGTCGGCGAAGGAGATGTCAATCAAACAGGCTGCACACGCCCACACAGACCTGAGACGAGATTTAATCAGGCAATTCATGAAAAGACCCGTGTGCACGTGCAGGTCCTTAACTTTCTGCGACCCGCTAAATTAAATCATGTGCAAAATCTCATCACTTCAAGTCTCCGTGGAGCTCTATGTGCCACCTGTTTGCTGCAAATCAAGTGAACCCCAAAGTGACTGAACAGTTCGAGTTATTTACAGCAGCGCTGTTTGGTGTTGCTGCTGCATAATCGTTGCTTTGTATTTTTGCTGGTGATGTGATGTGTTCATTTGATGATGTGATGAGCTCACTTGTGGGGAGGTCAGCCAAGTGTGTGTTCATTCTGTGAAGATGATAGACATCTGCAGACGCTACACTTTGTGGTTTGTGTGCGTGTGTGTGTGGTTCTGAATCAAAGCATCCAATCTGCAGTGTATCTATTCACACTAAGCATTTTTGTTCCAGAGCATAAATGTGATGCAGCTCTGTGTTCCTATGCATTCATTTGAAAAATAGGCCAGTTCCCATGAGTCTCCATCTCTCCCCATCTCTCTCTCTCTCTCTCTCTCTCTCTCTCTCTCTCTCTCTCTCTCTCTCCTGTCACGTCTCTTCCTGTCTGTCCATTTGTTCTTGTTTTCACACATCCCTCCTTCTCTATTTTCTCCAACCATTCATTCTTCTTCTCGCCTTTGGATCCTTTTCTCACTTACTTCCTGCTCTCTCTCGTACTCAGTGAGTCGGTCGTTTATTTTCACGCACTCACACACACTTACGCTTATTTGCTCGCTCAACCACCCCCCGCCTCTCTCTGTTGTCCTTACAGTAGACCCTTCCCTCTGCCTCCGACTCCTTCTAAATCCATACTATTAAGTTATATAATTAGATCAGTGCTCTGTCAATAAGTCGTACTCTGTTAGAGCTGTCTTATAGACAAGGGAAGCTTCCCTGTAGTTCTCTTTCACACCTTCACACACACATACAGGTTTGTCATCATTAACTGCTCAACGGCAACTCTGTCAGTCGGGCAGCTTCCTTTGTTTTATACGGAATACAAAGCAACATGTTTATTTCTGCTGTTTTTAACATGGAAGCTTATAGAAGTTGACACGTTCTGTAACCAGCCTCAAGTGGCTCAAGTGGTTGCTGCTTGGTTTTGGTTTGGCCCATTAGTTACAAATACTGTCGTGTAACCATTTTAATACAACGTTTGATGGTAACCTTCTAGTTTTCGTTGCCTGGCACCCAAGTGCTAAAAACTGTAATTCCTCCAGCGGCCACTTGAGATTAGACCGTGTTAAAATGCCCATCTTCACAGCAGAAATAAACATTTATGTTCCTGACAACTGTATTTAGTGGGGGTAAAAGGTTAGGAAAAGATGATGAGGACCCCCACAGTAGTTCACCTGGTAGAGTATGGGTATCAAGGCTAAAGTCCTTACCACAGAGACCCAGATTAGATTTCATGCATTTCCTGCATGTCAACCTGTCTCTCCCTCTCCTAAATTTCCTGTCCCTTTCTCCAGCTACCCACTAAAAAAAGCAGAAAATGCCGAAAAAAGAAAGAATCTTGAAAGAAAGAAAGAAAGAAAGAAAGAAAGAAAGAAAGAAAGAGGAAAAAATAATGAAAATCTGATTTTTTTTTTTCTGTTGCTTTTAAGGCACAACTTGTAAAGGAAGTATGTGTTGATCACAAAGATACTGTGCGGTTTTGTATCAAGGGCAGAACAGTGAGTACAAGGAACAATGAGTTGCAACACCATCACAGCTTTGCTCTTTGTTAGCACTTGGCCGTGAGCGAGACCGGACACAACCAGTGGTAACCACTGCATGACCTGCGAGTACTCGCCACGTCAAGAAGCCTCGCCTGTTTCATGCGGACAAACAAATCAGTTCTGTGTGTGTGTGTGAGCGGTCACTGCGACTTTCTGTGGAACTCGTGATGCAAGTAATTGAAACTTGAAAACGTATGGGAAAGTTTGGAAAGCGGTTTGTTTGTAAAGTACATGTCATTAGTGGCTAATGGACTGAAAAACGCAAAGCCACCACTGTGGTCCTTTAAGACCTCATGTTGTGAGCATCCTCCAAGACCATCCAGTAATGTGTCAGTAAATGTCAACCATGAGCGTCGACGCCGTCCATGTGAAATGGGCTGAGAAACAGCAGGGACCGTTCGAATGCGTTTGAGATTGAGAGATGGCTGGAAACACGTCTATTATCTATTTAAATCAGCTCAATAAGAAGCCTGTGTTCTTTGTATAAGTGCACTGTATTTCAGCGGGAATGTAAAGTGAACTCTGATGGAAATAGATTGACAAAGTTGCTAACCGCCTCTCCAAACCACGTCAGTATTTGACAGTAGTAATCACGTGACAGACAGTAATCACGTGTATTTATTCTGCTTTTACGGTATCTGGTAGAAAGGTGTACATCACTACCTGACAGGTTGTTGACATGCAGGAACTAAAGAGGATCCATAAAAATACCGTGAAACCTGTTAGCGTGACTATATTTTCTCTTCCACCTCCACCTGTCACAGCTATCGCTGTCTCGGTTCCTCCTCTCTCATTCTTCTTCTTCTTCTTGCGTCTCTTTTTTCTCCGTTTCCCATCACATCTGTCTTTCTCCCCGGCTGATGTCGGCGATCTCGCACTCCTCTTAATGTGGTGAATGAGAGCTTTGGAATCGAGGCGTGACAGGAGCATGGATCCACGTTTCCATTTTTAGACCGGGGTCAAGGCCAGATCACACCTTCTTGTGTTTGCTTCGCACCGTCGCTCCGCGGGGGTCTCTTACGTAAAACCCACTGGGTGTGTTTGTGCGTGTGGGCGTGTCTGTGTGTGTTTGTGGAAAAGATCTCTAAAAACATCTCTGTTACTCAGTGTGTGTGCAAGAGATTTTTAGCTTTTTTTAAATTATTCTGCACAGGTGAAGATGATCACTCTGTGGTCTCTAATTTCAAAATGACTTCAGTCTTCACATTCTCATCATTGACAATGCCACAACAAGCTTTGATGGAACTCTGTGAGGTCTGGATGCTGAGGACAGGTGAATAGATGGAGATGTTAAGTGGAGGACATGGATGATGTATGTCTTCAGTTAGGCTCGTCTGGGAGAACATGCTGAGGGCTGAGCAGAGGGACTCTCAGAGTGGGGTTCAGTCTCAGGTGGGTTTCCACTTGAGCTGCTCACAGGCCCCCAGACGATACCTGGAATGAGATGCGGGAGAGGTATGCGCTGGACTGAACAGGAAGCGATGAGAGGAGGGAGAGAGGATGAAGGGATGTGGGTAGGTACAAGGTTGAGTGAACGGATAAAGGGAAGGGGAGTGAGGGTGGGTTGAGAAAAAAAAAGGATGCTTGTACCATCGACTCATATCTGACCCCAGACCAACAGTTTTTACTCCAACAGATGGAATTAAATAAAAACCAAAGATATAACACAGCTGATAAACTGACATCTTACTCTCTGTTGGACTCTCTCTCAGACTAGTTTTTCCCCTCCCATTGTGTCAGCCTGCACAGGATTTAAAAAAAAAACTCCCAGACGTGGAAATGTGCCAGCCATTCTTCAGCCACATCAAGCTCTGTCTTCTCTCCGCTTCTGTTCAAATTCTCTTCTCTTGTTACAATAAACTGCTTTAACTGATTTTGGTCTTTGGCTTGTTTGCTTTTTAGGTCCACTATCTTTAAAACATAGCATCACTTCTTTGAGAAGATACTCTGCAGCTGTGTTCATTTTGCTCTGATGTCACCGGGTCAGGATTTCCTTACCAAACACACACACACACACAATGAACTGAACGTGTTAATTAACTACAGAAAAGAACCCAATCAGTGGAATCATCACTTGTTCAGAGCGAAAACAAACCGGATCTCGATGGATGTAGCATGAAGCCTTACTCCTCAGACCTGAAAGGCACCGACTGGCTGCACAGTTGAGGCGTTTTTCCATTTTAATCCTCTCAGTGTATGAAATCACTGCAGGACAGCAAGTTCACTGTAGCTCCCCTAGGACTGGGTAATTGGACCAAATCCAGTTCTGACTGACCTCTGACCTCCTCAGACGGCTTCTTATTAAAGCTGGTTCTCACTGTGAACCAAAGTGCTTACAGTTTAATGAAAGATCTTACTCTTTTCTCCAACGCACAGTTTATCGATTTGTTTCAGGTTTATTGTCAAAGCCCGCTCTGCGTCTTCAAGGATGGGGAAATGAAAATCAAGAATAAAAATATATATTTCTGGACATTTTATCAGACACCTCGGTGGTGGACTGCCCAGGAGTGTTTCTTGTCACTTCGTGATGTGTGTTAATAGTTGACAACCTGTGGGTGTTTCATACTGAGAGGTGTCACTTTCTATCAGGGGTGACAGCTTAAACCTGTCCTGTTCAGGGCCTGTAGCGTCGCAAAAAAAATAAAAATAAAAAAGCCTTTAATCGCGGAGGAAAAATGGCAAAAGTCAGTTTCACTTTTGTTCCCACCACAATTAAAATGTAACTTTTTGCATTTCCGCCATTAAACACATCATCATTGTCATTCAGATGGATTCCGCTGGAACTGGCTCATTAAAGCGCGCATTTTCTGTCATGAAAAAAACAAACAGACTAATACTCTCCGTGCCACGACGCTCTCTGTGTGTGTACCCATTACAATGTTGATGGGGAATATTTACATGAAACGACTGAGCAGCAGCCACACTTCTTCATGCACTGATCTCCTGTGACAACATTTTGGTTTATCTCGCGCCATTTTTCACTTGAATGACGAGCATAAAACACACTCATGAGCATAAAAAGTTTCTCTTTGCAGATCAGCGACAAGATTCCCAATATTTTCACAACAATAGCAGGACGTGCTTTCATTTCTCATGCTAACAGCACTAACCTGTCACTACCTTAACACTTTTCACAGGAGGGCTCAGATTATACAGACTTAGAATATATAAGGGTGCGCAGGATGCATAATGACAGTTATTAGAAATTAGTCAGGCCCTTGAGTGTCCTCTGGGGGCTTTTTAAGTCGGTGTGTTCTGAGGTGCACTTAACGCAAAACACACTCCTGGGCACGGTGGTCAGAAAAATCACTTTGTTTCTGCAGGCAGTTATTCACAGTCATTTTTACGTCTGAACACTGTGTGTGTGTGTGCGAGTGTGTGTGTGTGTGTGTGTGTGTGTGTGTGTGTGTGTGTGTGTGTGTGTGTGTGTGCTGCAATCAGTAAAATGCAGAGCTGGAGATGGAACACAGCAGGCTCCACCGCTGAGAACACAAAAAGTGTTTTTGCTCCCGCTGCTGCTGCACCAGAACCACCTCTTTCGTTTTGTGTGTTTTTGCACGCATGCGTTCGTCCATTTAGCACCTTCTATCAGACGATACGCGTCTTCGTAAGTGTGATGTCGAATCAGGCCGTCTAACTTTTGGCGTATACAGTATTTCTGACTCACGCCATCTCGTCTCTTTTTTTCTGTTCTGGTTCTGTCTGACTGGATAGCGTGGCAGAAGAGTAAAGAGTTATTATGCAAATCCCTCAATTGAGTGTCTTTGTTTTGGGGAAGAGAGAGAGAGAGCCAGAGCATGAGAGAGAGATAACAAGTCTTTTGAAGAGATGAAAAGCAGAATGCTAATTCTGAGTTGCCTGTAGAGAGATAGACAAGAAAGAGACAGACAATGCTGGAGACTTTTTTTAAAATTTTATTTTGGTTTCTTCTTTAACCAGTCTTGACTTCTTGTATCCGTGCTGCATTCTCTGAGGGATCCTGAATGCCACGTGTGTTTGTGCAGCTTGTGTGCATGTGCTCGGACCTCCGTGGGTGAGAACCCCCCCCCCTACTTTCAAGCACGTAATTTCCATAATGACATTTTAAATGGAGTTTTTGCAGGTGTATGTGTCTGTGTGGCCATCATATGTGCGCTTCCCTCTATCGTAGCTACATCGAATTATAACCCAAGTGCGAAGCGGACCTCATGCAGGTGTCTGCGTTGACCGCAGCCTGCTTAGAGACTTGTTGATGATGATTGGAGGTAATTTGCCTACGTGGAGCAACATGGTGCCAGAGTTGGAAGTATAATTATACTGTATGAGGACAGAGGGAGAGAGAGAGGGGAGGGGTGTGTGTGTGAGGGAGAGAAAGTGACTGGTGAGACTATTTATAGCAGATCATGTCTCTAGATGAGTGGCTGATACTCAAGTAGAGAGGCTGCGATTGGTGGATGAGTGGCTGACTCTCAAGTAGACAGTTTGTGGTTGGTTTGTTGACTTGTCTTGACCGATTATCTCATATTAATTTTTCAAAATATTTTTAGCTTTGAGACCTGTGTATTATTACTGCAAGCACATTTGGATTTTGCTGTGGGTTTGGCCATTTTTAGCAGTTATGATATGATAATATTATATTAATACCTACTGTTGTGTGCACACAGTTTGTTATGTACAGTGAAGGGTTATCAGTCTATGTTGTTTTTTTTGTTTGTTTTGTTGTTGTTTTTTTATTGTGGTGGAGACATTTTCTAAAGCGGTCAAAAATAAAAGCATTGCAAACATTGTATCAAATGCTTTTATTTGCTGGCACCACTCTCATGCCTGTAGCTTAGCTGATTAGCTTAGCTTAGCATAAAGACTGAAAACAGGGAAAAACCAAAACCTGAAGTGTAAATTCTATACACTGTTTAAAGGGGGATATGTGCTAGGCTAGGCCAATAGCAGTAACTTCCTGGAGCATCTACTCATTGCCAAGCAACTGCTTTTCATCAAGAAACAGTCACAGGTACACAACCACCTGTAGAGCAACTTTTGTTTTTATGGATTAAACAACCAAGGTCTTAATTAACAAGATTTATGTTGATATGCGGCCCTTGTGACTCTCGGATGGTGCCGGTCCTGTTGTTGCCAGACTTTGTGCTAAGCTAAGCTAACCGATTGCTAGTTCCAGTTATATTATTATTACGACGTCCATCTCACTCTTGGCAAGCCAGCAAAGATATGTTGAACTACCACTTTAACTAATCAGGCTAACCTTCCTTATAACCTGCCTGATCATCTGATGTCCCGCATCTCAGGTATATGTTTGAGTCCAGTGAAGGTTGGCCAAAGCTACAAAAATAAGAACCAAGTTATGATAAATGAGGATTTTCTCCCAGAAATAAGGACTTTTGCTACTAGACTGAACCAATTGTTGTTTTAATGTCACAACAACGGTTTCTCATTTTCTTCTTGCTGTCCTTGGTTCACACAGGTACTACAGTGCCACCATTCTTCAGATGTCAGGAGTGAGGGACGACAGGCTTGCGATCTGGTTGGCTGGACTCGCCACCCTCACTAACTTCCTGTTTACCCTGCTGGGAGTGTGGCTTGTGGAGAGAGTGGGACGCAGGAAGCTCACACTGGGGAGTATCATAGGTAAGTCGCTCAAAATGTCCACATCAGTTAGCGATGTCTACAGATCCAGTGTACAGTGTATCTTTTTTTTTCAACAGGTACGTGTTTGAGTCTGTGTTTGTTGGCCATCGGTTTTCTGATGTCTGCTGAGCACAGTCCTCCTGTCACCTTCCACCCATTGGACCCATCCATGGCCAACTCTACCTGCTCCAAATACCAGTGAGTGCATACCTCTACTGCTGCTGGAAAACTAGCTCGTGTGCTTTATCGTCTTCCTTTACCCACATATCCTGATGCTATGACCCAAATAAGACCTGTCAAAATGCTCAGGACCTAAAGCTGATGTGTTTGAACACTGGAATTACTCCCACTGCTGATTGCCATTCCAAAATTATGAAGAAAAAAACAGCTTTACACTGTTTAAACATTGAATAATTGAGCATTCAGATGTCTTCTGAAAATTGAGCTGCATGTATTTGAGCATTGGGAGAGGATTCAAAGAGTACTCCACCGGCTCTTAGAGTTGATATTAAGTGTCATTATTCACATTTTGTCTCATTATTTAGGTATAGATGAAAACAGAGAGCCATGGCAAGACCACCACTCACCTCAGAGCACTTCTGCTCTTTGTAAAAGCACTCAATATTTTTGCTGATGGCAAAATGTCAACCCAGAGTGCAGGAGAGCACACTCAGTGGCGGAGAGCTTCTGAGGATAAAACCCTTCTAAATGGATATTTACGTTGAAATTATTGCAGGTTTTCACACAGAGACTTTAATAAATACACTCAGCACTCAGGCTAGCAGCATATAGAGTACCAGTCAAAAGACTTTCTCATTCAGTGTTTTTTTCTTTCATGACTTTCTTCATTGTAGATTAATACTGACAAACCAGCAGCTTCGTGAGGTAGTCACTTGGAATGGTTTTCAATTAACAGGTGTGTGACTGAAGATAATTAGTGGAGTTTATTGCCTTCTCAGACCATTAGTTGTGTTCAGAGGTAGTGCTGGCATACAGCAAATAGTTCTATTTGATTGCTGTACTAATGCATATTATGGCATGTTCAACTAAGTAAAGAGAAACAACAGTCTATCATTACTGTAAGACATGAAGGTCAGACAAACCAGAGAATTTCAAGAACTTTGTCTTCCAAGTGCAGTCTCAAAAACCACCAAACACTGACTCTTGTGAGTCATCTATTATCAAGTAGCAGACACACACTCAAGATCAACTCTTCAGAGGAGACTGCGTCAATCAATTTCTGCTAAGAAACCACTAATGAGGGAGACCAACAACAGGAAGAAAGCTGCTCAAACCAAGAAACACAAAGAATGGACTTTGGTCTGAGGAGATTTTGTGAGATGCAGAAAAGGTGAATGGCGTGTGGTTCCCACTGTGAAAAATGAGGAGGAGGTGTGATGGTGTGGGGATGCTTTGCTGGTGACACTGTTGGCGATTTATTCAAAATTTGAGGTCAGCGCGGCTACTAAAGCATTTTAGCAACATGCCATCTTGTCTGGTTTGCACTCAATGGGACCATTTTTTGTTTTTTAACAGTACGATGACCCAAAAAACACTTCCAGACTATGTAAAGGCCTTTTGACCAATAAGGAGAGCGATGGAGTGTTGCATCAGACGACGTGGCCTCCATTGTCACCTGACTTAAACCCAACTGAAATTGTTTGGGATGAGTTAGACGGCAGAGTGAATGAAAATCAGCCAACAAGTGCTCAGTACCACTGGGGACTGTTGTAAAACCCTTTCAGGTGACTACTTCATGAAGATGATTAAGAGAATACCAAGAGTGTGTAAAGCGTATGCACTTTTTGTGTTACTTCATAGTTTTGGTGTCAATAAAATCCAGTTTTAATCTGCTATGTAGAAAGTAATCAAATTAAGGAGAAGGTCCAAACTGTGTATGTATGCATGAGTCTGGCTGAAGGTCAAATTTGTGCCCTTTGCCCACCAAGAAGATCAGTTCATAACACAGAGTCTGTATATTTAATATGCATGTGTATATTAGAAGTCTTATTGTTCAAGACACATTTACTCCATGTCCTCTGAATAATTTATTAATAACCGGATAAAACAATTGGTTGTCATGGAAACAATACTCTAAAGGTGCTTTGTAAACGTTGTTCATGTGTGTATGACTTTTCTCCCAAAGCCTTAGGACTAAACCACAATTCACTCCATTGTCTCCATTGGCAACAAAAGGCAAACGCGCACACAGAACCCGGGTGTGTTTTCATCACATGCCTCTGTGTCCCAATTTACTCTCACTTACACGGACACAAGATGAAACTCGTGTAACGACGGTCTTTCATCATAACAACAAACAGCGCCTAATGGACTCACTGTCCAGCACCCAACACACTGTAACGCACCCGCCGCCATGTACTGTACGCACGCAAACAAACACAGACGCAGAGGTAATTTGAAGAGATGAGTGCTTTTACCACACTGCAGTGGCTTCATCGAGTTCTCTTTGCTCCATGTGAGCCCACACATCTCCTCGCTGACCACAGCAGCGTCACAGGAGCACCACAGACCTCTCCCATCTCTCATTGTGGATGGGACATCCCATTCAAGGATGCATTCTTAAGGCTTCACTGGGATTTGACTGTAGATTGCAATCTCTTGGACAGAGGAAACTACGACTAACTGTTTAATGCATCCAAATGCCTGATGCTTAATGCTTCATTATTCAACAGTTTTTGTTTTTGTAAATTTGCAGCAGGTGGAGGATGGGAAATAATGTCAAAATGAATCTCGCTGAGTCTCGCTCTTTTAAGTAGTGACGCTGCAAGATCCTCTACTTCCAGCGAGAAGATCGCTGCAAGAGCTTTACTAAATCAGGAAAAGCTGTGTTTAGTATGGTAGGCATTAAATGTAGTCACATCCAGACCCAGTTTACAGAGTGCAGATTAACACACATAACTCTATTATTTATTTTTTCCACTCATGGTTTTGATTTTTGAGGTGAAGAAATGTGTAATTAACCCAATGTTCACAGAATAATAGATTATATTACAGATTTTACAAATTTTTTTATGCAGCCACAAACAATTGGAGCGTAGCTTAATTATAATATTCATTAAAAGACTACTAGAATATTATACACATTTTCAGATCATTCGGAGCTGTAGCTGTGGCTAAGCTGTTGCGCATCTCGTCTCACCTTCCCACGCTATTCACTTTTGCGTGCCTCCGGGTCTAAATGCATGGTTTTATTTTAGCCTAGTTGACCTCAGTGTGTAATTAGAGCAAGGTGCCCTGCACGCGGGGAGTCTGCGGGCTGCAAAAATAGACCTCTGCAACAAAACAAACTTCCATCGGCCACTACAACGACAACCCCGATGACACTGAGGAGCTCTTGTGAAAATTGAATTTGTCAGTGAGTCCTCGTGCGCTGCTAATCACATAACTGACCGTGGCACATGACGAGATGTACTTTTAATAAACAAAGACACAACAGAGGGATAAGACAGGATAAAGAGCTAATGATGATGAATAATTTTAAAGACTCACTTCCTCTTTGTTGGGAACGGTCCATACATTAATTTCATTTGGGTAATGAGGCAAGTCTCAATTAGAGTCTTAATTAGAGGGGTGGAATGCTGTCTTCTGTTGTAGTCACATCTTGTGAAGTACAGGCCGATAGTGCTCCACACTATACTTTGAAAATACGTAACCCGGCTCAAAGCAAAGCATGTCAATAAATATTCTAGCTAATGTCTGTTGCGTCTGCTTGTTTGCCTCGCAGGCTGTGTGAGCCGTGCATGCTGGACCCCGGATGTGGTTTCTGCTACCGTGAGAATGGCTCGGCGCTCCTCGCCTCCTCCTGTGTGCCAGTCAATAAGGCCTCCACCGAGCACGCAGCGTGGGGCAGGTGAGTCACAGGATGCCACGGGAGTGCGTGCGCGTGTTTAGGAAGCAGCAGAGGGGGGTGGAATGTACTTGGAATATACTCTAAATATAAAATAGCACGTGTGTCCACAGTTTTTGTCACATTTCACCTTGAATTGAGATGCGATTTCAAGAGTGATTAACAAAAAGTGTGTCTCCTTCTTCCAGATGTTCCAACTCCAGCCTGATGAAAGATCAAACCTACTGGGCCTACAACTACTGTCCCACCTCCTTCTCCTGGCTGGTTTTGCTGGGTCTGGTGTCCTACCTGGCTGCTTTCGCTCCAGGTAAGAGATCGGTCCTGTCAATTTAAGATTCACGATACTGTGCGCAACTCAGTCTCACTCTTAGCCTTCAGCTTTTAATCATGTTTGGTCATCTAAAATCAGGTTTCCTTTGCATGTTGAAATAAACAGCACATTTCCTCCCACAGTCCAAAGAAATGCACTTAACAGGCAAACTGCTGACTCTAAATTTCTCTAAAGGTGTAAATGTGAACATGGTTGTTTGTCTCCACGTTTCGGCCCAGTGATAAACTGGCTGAGGGGTACCGCGCCTCTTGCCCAGTTCCAGCTCCCCTCACGACCCTGATATGGATGAGCGGTTACAGGAAATGGGCGGATGTTGTGTTGGTGCAATTTACTTGAAAGCTACAATATGCAAGTTGAGATGGGAGGTTCCTTCAGGGACAAGATCCATTATGAAGATGTTTTGCTTTCAATCATCTCACGATCTTCTTCAGCAGATGGAAACGGCCCTGTTAACATGAAACTGGGCAGAGAGTAGATTGTAGATATTGAGATGGGAAGTTCATTCTTGACCTTAGAAACAGCACCGCTTAATGGACTTGTCTTAGAAAAATGACTTTCTTTAGTCTTCCTCCTGATTACACTTGTCTTATCGTGTCTTATCTGTCTCAGGGATGGGTCCCATGCCGTGGACCATCAACTCAGAGATCTACCCTCTGTGGGCGAGGAGCACTGGGAATGCCTGTGCAGCTGGAGTCAACTGGACCTTCAACATCCTGGTGTCTCTCACCTTCCTCCATCTGGCTCAGTATTTCACCTACTTTGGTCAGTTCCTGGGCTGCACAAGCAAATCTTTACACCTTTACAGTTTTTATTCTTTATTTTTGTCAAATAAAAGGTAGGGAAACTTTATTTAAACCCAGTCCAACTGAACTCATGTAGTTTTAATCAAGCTAAACACTGCTGTCAGGAACAATTTCTACCAGCCGACGATGCTGCTCTTCATCCAGACCTCAAACCTTATGCAACCGCCTCAGCAGATCTAGCGTTACATGCATTTGTCTTTAGCTTATGTCAAGACCAACAAGGAGGTTGACTGATAAACCGCAGTGTTGCCAACCCTGTTTCATACCTCCTCAGTCAATATGGCTCAACAGCAGGTTTCTCCTCAGACAGGAAGGAAGTGACCTTTCGTGGGAACTGGCAATCGATCCTTCAGGGGTGATTGTGGAGGCATCCTGAGATGCAGCGGGTTAATGGTGGTCAATTCTTCCGGTTTATGTGCATCATTCATCGAGAACAAAAAACATAATGAAGTTGTCATGGAAATAGCGGTGGTATTTAGCATAATGCAGGCTCATTTGTAGGTTCATTCAGCTATGACAAGGAGAAAATAGAGATCACGGTGTCCAGGAAATCTCATTAAGCCTCTGTCACCGTGTTTCTGTATGAATACTTGTTTCAAGGTGTGTTTGTGTCTCTTTATAGTATAGCTTTCTTCTGTTAAGTCAGCTGTAATGCCATTTTAACAAGGGCACACACACACACATCTGTGTAGAGCGGGCACTCAACATCCAGTATTGCTGCCCTCAGGATCTGCTGTCACCACCACTGTTTTTCCTTTTCCGTCGATGAATGGTGCAAACTTATTTAGAAGAAGTGACACGGCTATCAAAAAGCAGAGGCAGCGTGTCCTTTGTGTTTGTGGGTGGCGGTCCTTAGTGACAGTGTGTTCCTTTATTTTCACAGGAGCTTTCTTCATCTACTCCAGCATGGCTTTGCTGGGTTTCTTCTTCATCTATGGCTGCCTGCCGGAGACCAAAGCTCGGCGTCTGGAGGAGATCGAAGCGCTGTTCGAAAACCAGCTCTGTTCCTGCGGCGCCTCGGATTCAGACGAGGGACGGCAGGTCGAATACATCCGTGTCAAAGGTTCAAACTACCATCTATCGGACAACGACGCTTCGGACGTGGACTAGGGAGAGTTTGCGCGTCGGTAACCTCCCCGGAGGTGTTTCGTTGGGTCTGTAATGTTTAGTGTGAGGAGGCGCTACGGATCACTATGAGGTCAAGAAACAGTTTAAAAGGCCTTGTATAAGTAATGTGAGTGAGTTCACAGTCAGTCAATTCAGGAATCCAAAATCAATGACAATGCTTTAGCAGTTAACAGAGGGGTGTGTGTCTGTTATTCTCTGAATTGAGGGTGAACTGATGCCAAATCTGGAGTTAAACCTGCTTTAATAAAATTTTCAGCCATCCACCATAAATATCTCTATTACAAACAGCTAAAATATTGCCTTCTCCACACTGAACAAAATATAAGGGATGCTCTCTCTCTCATGAAGTCCACTGATGATGATGTACTTTACAAAAGGGGCTGCAGTTCACTATCAGTGAGACATCCATAATATTTTGCGCCTGAATATCATTCATGGTTTATATATGACATTGTACATATATAGTATAAAAGGCAAACAACACAGCCATCCTTACAGCTTTATGACAGTTTCCATTGAGAGCTCCATTTAAATGAGGTCCAGTAAAGGTGGTCTTAAAAACCAGGTTTGTGCATCCGCAAAACTTTTGTTGTCATGACGACCGTTGTAAGTTATTGTTGATCTATAGTACCATTTTGCCTTTCTATATGAAACAGTCTCAGTTAAATGTTGTTTAAGCTTGTAGCGTAGCACACTGACGTCAGCTCACATCATCTGATGACAGTCTTAGTTTGTGGTCGTTCTGATATCTCGTATGACAAGCCAACACCAGAGATGTACAGCATATTGTTCGAGTTTAGAAGACTTGTATTGTCAGTCGGTGCCTAAACAAAAACACTTACCAATCTAGTAGCATTGAAAGGAAAATAAGTTCTGTTGCAATGATTTATTTTTATTAAATAATTAATTTAAATACTATTTCTCAGCTTTACAACAAATTGTTTTAGCATAAATTGCAGCTTTTAACATAATACTATGGAGAGTACAGTCTCATGTCATTCTGTCACGAGGCTGCCGAAACCTACACTTTGAATCCATGTCATAAACCTACGTTATGTCATGAACCATGGTTGTTATTGCTGGGTATTAAATATGTAATGTCCTGCAAAGAAAGTGGTTTCATGATTAAGACTTCATTTGTATTGATAGTGAAAATGACATGATAATATTAGTGCCTGTGTATTGTGAAGGTGCCTAATGGCCATTTTTCAGTCCAAACCCCTGAAGTGGATGTATTATATCATGTTATGATGATTACAAAAATGTTTTTAATTTGACATGTACATATTATTATTTATTTCACCCGTGATGGAATATTATTTTTTACTATCATTTTCATGTATTTTGATTTTGGTCTTCCTCCATAGCCTTATGTACAAATAGCATACGTGGTTCTTGTGTCAAAAGTCGAGGAGTAGGCTTTAGCGTAATTTGCCAATGTTGTTTTGTAATGTTGTAAAACTATGTGAGGTTACACCTTGTTAGTCAAATACACATAGGTTTGTGTGTAGCAAGAGCTGTTTGAAAGTAGACTACGGAGTAACTTTGTGTAACAACAAAACAGGTAAAAAGGCGTTAACGAGCTGCGCTGCTAACCTGTGTCAAACGAACAGGTTTCTCCATGTCAGACCATGTCGAGGGAAGGAGAGTCCATATTTTTTTGGTCTGTGGGTCTTAACCCATCATGAATTAATAAAATATAATACCTCTCTTTAATACGTTTTTTGCAAAGAAAACGTTGTTCATCAAATGCCGTGGCACAATGTCGTGACATCTTCCGTGACGTCAAAAGTCAAAGTATTTGCATCGAGTATTGTGATATTTTTGGTATTGTCAAAGTGTCACATTTACATATGGATGCCTACGGAAATAGTTAATCAGTGTAATTAGTACCATATTACTCTCAATAATGGCAAGACAGTACTGACATGCCATATAAACACACAAACGAGGTAACAAACAAAAGCGTGTTTCCCCAAAACAGCTTTAAAGGACCATTTTCAGCCCATTATATATAAATAATTATATCACAGAACTGCTGATCAGTCACTGGGTTTCCATTCATATCACTAAGCAATGAGACCTGAGATCCAATGAGAAAATGGTTGCAAAAAAGTGGTGAAAATAATGGTGAAAATGTGAAATAATTAAGCATAACAAACAGAAAATGTATTTTAAAAATGATTGGCAACAAAGAAAACCATAAATGATTTATAATAATGGAACCTAAACGTTCAACTTCTCCTGTTTATGGTCCTCAAAGCCACTAAGGCAAATGAATCCAACAGCCTACATTGGTTTTGCATTGTGAATTGTAGTTTGGTTCCAACTTAAAACTAAATACGTTTCTTTAAATGGGCTTGTTCATCATATTTTCATCCAAAGCTTGATTATTTTAAAGGTTCAGATAACAGCTTGATTATAATTCAAAATGTGAAGGAATTGTTTTATCTGTTAGATTTTCATTTGGTCCGGGATGAACTGTCTTAAAAACACACAGACTAGTTTTGTACTGAAAGATAGTATAATATCCAACGTGACTGTTTCAGGCTTCACCTTGTCAGAGTTCATGTGATGTTCAGCCGTTAAACATCCACCTGTGTTAACGCTCTGCCACAGCGGGGACAGTTTATGTGTACTTATGGTGAAATGGTTTCAATTTTTTTCAATGTGAACCAACTGCGTGTGTTTCTACAGTTTACGAGGAATTACAAAAATACTACAAAAAAAATGAGTGCTGCATAGTATATTTGATTAATGTTCAAGCTGTAAATGTTTTGCTAGAGTTTATATTCTATAAAAAATAAATATCTTCATGAAATCTTAACACCTGAATATGTATATGGCGAAAGAAATAAACTTATGAATTAGAATAATGCTTTGGGGCTTTATTTCACTATCTCTATCACAACACTTTGAACAAAACTGTCCCTACTCCTTCCTCTGCTTGAGCAGGAGCAAAATGTCAGCTATTTCCTCAAGTGTTTTGGCCTCTTCTGAGAGTCTGTTAACTCCGGTGGCAGATGCGACCTCCTCCCTCGCTTCAGTGGAGGTCTTTCATCAGACGGCCACGTTCTTGTTGCCCTCCCTCAGAAAAAAAGAGCAGAAAACATGGAAATTCAACAAAATGAGTTCATTTCTCTCGCAATCCGAATCTAAAGAATTTAAATATGAATCTTCTCAATTTACACGAGAGACACTCAGTGTTTCACTTTCATGTGTACCTCTGCATTAGTCATGCTCAGAGCAACTCTGAAGGGGTTTGTGGGTCTGTACGATCACTTTGCCATCACTGTCACCAACAGTGAATTTGCTGCTGTTGCCTGAGAGGGAATCAGCCCTGGATTTCTTCTTGCTCCAGGGTGTATACCTCCATCGGCTCCTCTCCCTGCCCGGTGAAGGTGTGTGTGTATTTTGTGTTGAAGCAGTATCAGTCTGCCTCCCTGTGGCTGGATGCTGTACTGACACTTCAACAGGTGGTAGACACAAGTTAAACTCCCTGGCTTTGGTTCCACTGTCAACAACAAAGCTGCACTGAGTCGAGGCATCACATGCCTCAGCCGCAGGGATGTCAACAGTTTGAGTTGCGGCATCTCGACGATCACTGGGTGTTTTCTTGCATTTGCACGGCTCTGAGTTCTGAGTTTGAGCCTGAGGGGAGTTGAGCTGAGCTGTGCGGCTTCCCATTTGTTGGCTGTTACTTCCTCTGGCTTTATCTGGGGAAGCCATGTTCTCCATAACTTTCTGCTCATCTCTCAAGTTCATTTTGGGCTTTAGGAGCAGGGTGAGAGGCCTGGGCAGCCCCTGTGGGGTGAGGTTTGGGTTTAGGCTATCTGCACAACAGGCTTGGTGATTGCATTCTTCATCCTAAAATACAGTTAGAAAACACAACAGTGTTTGTGTTAGATATTGGTTATAAGTGGTCTACGTGGATGTGAAACAAGCAACCCTGTATATTATGGGAAAAGCACTGTGCAGTGAGTTAATAAGGGTTCATTTTCAGTGATAACTGTTGCTGACAGGTGTTGATTAGAAGACTGTTTATCTGCTAGTACTTGTATGTGTTAAAAAACGCTGCAGTCAGTGGCACAGTGGTGATTTACACCCTGGGATTAATTAAAACCAATGTAGTGTGTGTTACAAAATGAATCTCTCTGGCAAAGTCAGTCACGGTCCAACACCAAGCTAGGAAAAACGTCTGGGTATAACTTAGCTTACACCACTCGAGTCTGTACTGAGGTAACCTCCTCCACAAGAGTAACTTGGCGAATAGTCAGAGCTATTCATGGGGCTATTGTTGTGTTCCAGACATGCTGTGGGATTGGAAAAAAACACATCCATTGAAATTATTGTCTCTTCTCCAGCATACACACAATACATGAGGAGCTTAATTGGAGACGCTTAAGACACTTACAAAAGTTCACGTTGGTGCAGCTGGAGAGCTGTGAATGAAACGGAATTAACATGTAAAACTGCAGCTGCACACCATACACTCAGATATATACTTCTATCAGGACAAATACTGTTCTCATGATGTCTGGAGAACCAGGTTACATTTTCTTAACCATCATCTCGGCACAGATTTTTTAGTATATGTTCTCTTTCATTTCAATCTTAGGTCCATTGCGCTTACGACCTCGACCACTTGGTGGCAACAAAAGGCCAACGTAACACACTCACATAGGCGGTTGCTTCCTCCTCTTCCCTGCACTGTGGGTCAGGGACAGTTCTGACAGTAAAGAAAGAAACAAACCGTATTATATATCAGTGATGAAGTGTTTGGTTATATTTTATGTATAAAAACCTACTGTGGAGTTGAAGATTTGACTGATGTTTCATCTTTGAGATATATCTTTGATTTCCCGCTCCCAAAATGAGAAGCTGAAATCAAATTTAATGTTAACACGAGGGGGAAATAAGTCATTGTGCTTGTGTAAAAGTTTTAAAGCAGTATTCACCGTCTCTTTCACGTTCTTCAGTATTAAAGCCCCTGAAGATGTCTTCCTCAATATGCTGCTCAGTTTCTGATTGGTTAAGAGTGAAGTCCAGCATGGGCTCCCTGTCCTCCGGTTGGTTGAGAGAGTAGGTGACCTCATGTCTCGTATGGTCCCTGATCTCTGTATTACTGTGATAACACACATATGGTTTGAGTGCTTACAAAATGATCAGCACATTCAATAATCCCTCATTTTCTAGGGTTGTTCTCACTCTGGCTGTGGACTTTTAAACAGGACTTGCGCTGCTGTGGGTGTCTCCAGTTGGTAGAAGGGTGGGTTTGATCCACGGGACCAGGGGACGGTGTCTATCATACCTCTGTGCTGGGAGAAAGGCTGAAACTGTCAAAATAAACTCACATTAAATACTAAAGTAGCATCATATCTAATCTTAATCTTCATAAAAGCTTATAGTTAGCTCCCAGCAATAGTTGCTGCTGGTCAGTGTCTGGAAACCGGTCTAAAAAACTACTTCTGACATAAACATTAATGTGAGATATTCTTTACTTTGTACTACCTTAGTCTGCTCCATCCCTGACGTGTCCCAGGGTGAAGGGGAGTAATGGGGAGGAAGCTGTGTCTGGCTTCTCTGCTGGAGACTCAGCTGCAGGGGGAACATTCCTGAGGAGAGCAGTTTGATTTGGCTTAAACTGACGAACTGAATAAAAAGTAATGATGCTTAGTAATTTGATTCATCAGAGTTTGTTCTATAAAAAGACTTCACAACACCACCTTGGCCCGAGGAAGCTGATGAGGTGGAAAAGGGGCTGAGGGGGTCGGTTATGGGTGGCAGGTAGTCAGATGCACTATTGTCAGAGAAAGCTGACTCCTGCACTGGTGACAGCTAGAGGACAGAGAAGTATGTGACTTTATAGCCAGAACATATAATAGTGTAATAGTAAGTATAATATGAATAGCTGGAGAGTGACTGACCTGTCGATACTTGAACGCTTGTGGAATAACATGCTTCCTCTTTCTTGTTTCATGAAGACTAGACATTGACACAAAATAGACACAATGAAAATAGGAAGACTGTACTATGAAAAAAGTGCAGTAGTATACATTTGTGAGGTGATGGATAATATATGGATGCATGATACTGACTTTATGAAGCCAAAAAAACACTGATAGGACCTTTCATTCATAGATCAGAGGTTGGACTCAGCACTACAATGCTGAGACAACAAATCACACTCCAGCTCTACCTGTGCTGAGGTTGGCTCTCAACAAGGCTCAGCTGTGACGGAGAGCAGGGGCTCATCGGGAGCACCAGGGGCTCGTTTCTTTTACGCTTAGATCCTCCTTTACTTCTGCCAAGAACTGCCACTTTAGGAGGATCTGAAAAATACACATTTTTACATACTGAGGGACTAATATTTGGATGTATACTTTATTTTATGTATTGTATTATTTGTCTATCTATTGGTCTTGAGTCTGAATAAAACACAGCATGAATATATATTATTTTAACTAGCTTACATTAATTTAATTTAAAGGCCCAGTGTGTACGATTCAGTGACATCTAGTGGTGAAGTTGCAGATTGCATTCAACTGAATACTACTCACCTCACCCTCACTTTAAGGGTGGTAGCTGTAAAACTTGCAAAAAAAAAAAAAAAAAAAACACTGGACCTTTAAGTAGTTGGTGAGATTAATGGAGGAGTTGTCTCTTGAACTGATGTATTGTTTTCCCTTTCAACTGTTTATTTTAAATGTTTCTGCATGTATGAGAGCTGCTTCTCACCTTTATTTACTTTCTTTGCAGCAATCTGGTTGACAATGAACAAAGTCACCAGGTCCATACCAGCAGAACTGGTGTTTTGAGGGGATGCTGGGAGAGAAATCCCCATGTTTTCCATTCTTTGTTGTATTTTTCTCTTTTCAAAGAACTCCTGGGGAAAATCCCAACATTTACCAACATCAACTGACGTTTAGCAAAGACGGCCATAGCTAATATTTGTGTTGTTGAGTCACGGGAATGTTTTTAGGTGTCTCACCCTTTGCTTTCTTGCATCGTTCTTCATCATTAACCGGTTCCTGCAACGAGTCACAACGTTTGTAGGCTAACGTTAGTATTAGCACGTCAGCTATTAACCAATAATTAATAATTCTCCTCCTCTTACCGTGAACCCCCAACCCAATTCATTTTAATGCCTTTAACTACAAAGGAAGCAACTAAAACTTTAGCAACAGTTAGAGTGAGTGTGAAAAAAACAAAGATATTCCTCGGAGTACAGTGCTAGTTTGATGTTTTTGCTAGTTAACAGCTAACGTTAACTAGCTAACTAGCGGTTGCTTAAATAAGTATAGAGGTGCGCGAGGAACAACCACTATCCTCTCACGCGCGCCTCTGAAATGTTCGTAAACATGTAAATATGTTTTTAACCGTTTGTGTAAAATCATAACAATATATTTCCCTGGGTAAAGAAGTGCTTTGTGGCTTGTTATCGCCTAAATTTAAATTATAATGTGGGAAAATACAGCGTGTGTGTACTAATCTGTCCCGACTGTCACGCAACCAAACGTCTTTAGCCGGAGGGGGCGCGACCAATGACGACTGCCACTGCAGGAGCGTAGGGCGGAAATAAATTGCGTCAAGTTGGCGGAAAGCGGAAATAATTCAGGAAGAATTGGGCGAATTCACTTTAAAAATTAAAAGCACGATATCGGCGGCGCGCTCGTGTATCCGTGTAAAGTGTAGGGGAAGTTGACCTTGAGCTTTTATTTTGAAGACAACAACCGGAAGTGTGGGCAGTGTAGTTTTGCGCTGCTTGACGCTGGTACAAGAAAAGGAGCAGGATGTAGCGGTACATGCATCGGGCTCTCTTCACATCAATCCAGCCATCAGGAGTCCTTCTCTGTTTTTCTGTCGACGCGGTGAGCCGGGTTTGGGGGATGGGTGTTGTGAGGATTGTCAGCAGAGACGAGTAACGTTTGAAAAGATGTCCAACATCCTCGATGCGGCGTCCAAAGTGAGATGGGACCGCACGGCTGCGGCGAAGCGAGCCGTGTTTCTCGCGGCGGCTGCTTACGGCGTCAAAACACTGTACCCCATCCTCTGCAAGCAGCTCAGCAAGAGCAAGGATCCCCGGGATGAACGCCGGGTCTCGAAGGCGGAAAACGGCTCCACTTGTTTGGTTAAGACACAGATAGACGCTGCGGATCAGAAGAAGGCGTCCCCGGGGGTGAATGCAGAATTTTTCAAGCAGATCCTCGAACTTGGTAAAATCCTCTTCCCCAAGCTCGTGTCCAAGGAGCTGGGGTTGCTCTCCTTGCACTCGGTGGCGCTCATATCCAGGACGTTTCTGTCTATTTATGTAGCCAGCTTGGACGGGAAGATAGTCAAAACGATCGTGGAGAAGAAACCCAAGCGCTTCATTCTCCAGCTGATCAAATGGCTCCTCATTGCCATACCGGCCACGTTCGTCAACAGCGCCATCCGGTACCTGGAGTGCAAACTGGCTCTGGCCTTCCGCACCCGGCTTGTGAACCATGCATACCGGACCTACTTCACCAATCAGACCTATTACAAAGTCAGCAACATGGACGGGAGGCTGGCAAACCCGGACCAGTCTCTCACCGAGGACGTGATGATGTTTTCCCAGTCGGTGGCTCACCTCTATTCAAACCTCACCAAGCCCATACTGGACGTGATGCTGACCTCCTACACGCTCATACAGACCGCCAGGTCCAGGGGGGCTAACGCCTCTGGGCCGACCCTGCTGGCCGGGCTTGTGGTGTTTGTCACGGCTAAAGTCCTGCGTGCCTGCTCGCCCAAATTTGGCAAGCTGGTGGCCGAGGAGGCTCACAGGAAAGGCTACCTGCGGTATGTGCACTCCAGGATCATTGCAAACGCTGAGGAGATAGCTTTCTACAGGGGACACAAGGTATGTTGAATGAGAGCCAAGATACAACACAGAGGCAATAATGTGGCGTTATTACATGTAATAAGCGAGTAAAAGACCATGTGTCACTGTGTTTACATGCCTAACATCACATTCATGTCAGTAAAATATGGATATGTAGCATTTAATACTAATTTCTTTAGGTAAAATCTGGTTATAAACAACCTGAGACACTATAGATGATCTCTATTACCCTACTATCAGTCTATTACTACCTGTGCATCAGTGTAATAAGTGTGATACTTGCACAGGATCATGCAAGCTGGATGCAGGAAGTGACTGCGTTGTGATATACTGTCCATTTTCAGGTGGAGATGCGCCAGCTGCAAAAGTGCTACCGGGCCCTGGCCGAGCAGATGAACCTGATCCTGTCCAAACGTCTCTGGTACATCATGATCGAGCAGTTCCTCATGAAGTACGTGTGGAGCAGCAGCGGGCTGGTCATGGTGGCCGTACCCATCATCACAGCTACCGGCTTTGCTGACAACGGTGAGGAGGCCTCGAAACTCCCAACTCAATATGTCACATCATAGTTTAAAAGGTGCCACTGCCACCAGTTGTGTGGTGTGAGCCCCCTCTCACATAATTAGCATCTCTAAACCAACAGCCACTGCTTCCCCTTCAAGCAGGGGAGCTGATTAGCACGTGTGAAAACAGTAGCTGACTCCCACACGTCTCTGATGACACTTGAGTTGCATCCAAAAATTAAAAAAAGCCGTGACAGAGTCCCTTTGTTTGCTGGTCAGCGCTACTACCGTGCTTCCAGTGTCACTGCTGATATTTAAATATATCATTTCCATGCTATTCTAATGCACCCAGGTCAGTGTGTGCGTGTGTGAGGCTGTGTTGTCAGTAGAACAGAGGCATAGATTTCCAGTCAGATAACAGAAGACAACTGGAAATTTGTAATTGTTGTGCGCTATCATGGTTTCTTCAGTCAGACTCTTTTTTCTTGTCTCACTTTGTGCCCTGTAGAAACAGCAGACGGGCAGACGCAGGTACTGGTGAGCGAGAGGACGGAGGCTTTCACCACCGCCCGCAACCTGTTGGCATCGGGAGCCGACGCCATCGAGAGGATCATGTCCTCCTACAAAGAGGTGAGGATGAAGTCAGTGTAGTCTGTATGCCCGAATCACTCATTCTTTAGGTAAAACAACATGAGTGTCCTCAGCCTCTGCTTCACAGGATTTTCTGGACCCATTTTCACAGGAAATACAGACACAGAAGTGCTATAAAAAGAAGTTTAGTGGCTGCAAATGCACTTTATTGACACACACAGGTGGCAAAGCAAACTATGTATTGTTCATAGTAATACTAGGAGTCATTCATAAAAACCATGAACAGAGTTTGTATTACCCCTCATAGCTGAGAAACAATGAAATATTTGCTATTTCATCACCACCCACTGATTCTTCTCAGTTAATTCAGATTCACAGGCAGAATTTTGAAGTTAAGTTAAGTTAAGTTAAGTTGAGTTAAGTTAAGTTAGGTTAAGTTGAGTTAAGTCAAATTAAATTAGGTTAAGTTAAGTTAAATTAGGTTAGGTTAAGTAAAGTTAAATTAGGTTAGGTTAAGTTAAGTTGGACTTTAATGATCCCACGCAGGGAAACTCATTTGTCACAGCACCTTGTATATACACAGGGTTGATAATAATTAATCAGAAATAATAATGCTCGTGTTAAAGAGACTGACAGCTGTTGGAATGAAGGACCTGTGGTAGCTCCTTACATGGTGGGAGTAGCAGTCTGTTGCTGAGGGAGCTGCAGGACAAGCTATGTATTGTCCATAGTAATATTGGGAGTCATTCACAAAAGCCATGAACAGTCTGCGAATGAGTTTTCCCTTCACAGCTGGGAAACATGAAACATGAAATGTCTGTGTCACCGCCGCCCATTGATCTCTCTCAGTTCATTCAGATTCACAGGCCGACCTTTTAAGATGACATTCAGCTTTTCGGCTCACCTTTGAACGCTGCTAAAAATATATATATAATAATACGACGTGTGCCATAAAAGCATCAATGCACACTTGTTGATCTACAGGAAGTGAATGGGAATCTAGATTGATAATTGGTAGCTGGTAGCTTTTTAATGTGCTTTTATTTGTTTAATTTCATTTCCCCTTGTGAAGTGAGGGGTACAATGGTGCAGTGGTTAGTACTTCACAGCAAGAAGGTTCTTGGTTTCCTCCCACAGTCCAAAGACATGCAGTGAATTGATGACTCTCCCGCACATCTGTCCTACTTCTAACAGCTGTAATTTGTGAATGTGACGTACTGTAGTGCATGCTAGGACTTCTGGGTTTTGAGCAAGCAGTAATCTGGGAAATGATGCCAATGCAGAAGTACCTCAAACGTCCACTTGAGGCTGGTTCCAAATGAGCACTCTCCATAAGTCCTCATGTTAATATTTACAGCCTGACACAAAAAACAGTTTAACCTGTTTAATTTATATTAAGGCTTGAACTTATGCATAATTAATAGCTTCGCCACTTGATTGACATTTATGTGCCATTACAGATGGCTTATTAGAGCACTCAGGCGTGATTTGGTCCCCTCCAGGTCTGCAGATGATCCACATCTTTGCCGATTTTCGGGTGGCTGGGTCATTTCATTGGCCCACGTTTGGTCCGAGCAGGTGGTTGGATGAACAGACGAGCGCACAGACTGACTGACAGATGCATATGTTACAGTACGTCCATCTCTCTCCACTTTCCCCCTCCAAGCGTGAAGCTCGCCATGCGTGCACAGGAGTTTATTCCAGTGCTGAAGAAAAGAGCTCGCTGAATGAAAGGCCTTGTTCATTGAGGGCCAAATCCCTGATCTCTCGTTGCATTTTAATCCCCCAAAAAATAGCAAGACCCATTCATGCATTTCTCTCTCTCTCTCTCTCTCTCTCTCTCTCTCTCTCTCTCTCTCTCTCTCTCTCTCTCTCTCTCTCTCTCTCTCTCTCTCGGGCTGCGTTTTGAAGAGGATTTGGCTGCAGCACATTTGTGGTGAAGCTGCTGCACTCGCCTACTTTTGATCACGTGCTCTGCCATGTTTTGGGTTGTGGTTCTACGGAGTGACATACTTTATATTTGAGTCATGCTCAGGTGGACTTATGACATGCATGCGGTGACGAGTAGGAATTGCAGCTCGAGGACTCAAACTGTTGTGAAACAAAACATGCTCCAAGCACATTATCACTGTCTCTGGCTTCAAACACTTCCCCGGAGGATATAAGTTTTAGCCTGTGTTTTGTACAGTGTTGTTAGCAAGTCCCTGCATGCAAGGCCGAGAAGACACGCGAGTGTGTGCGCAATTTAACAGGCACATTCCTCAGGCGGCGTGCCCTGCTCACACCTCCAAACACGCTGCCTGTTTAATATGACAGCGTACAGTGTGAATGGTCATCTGGCCTTACGGCATGTCGCAGCTCGTGTTAGTTTGTTATTCATCTTGTAGATGCGGCTTTGTGCGTTTCCCCCGTTTGTTCCTGAAGGCCTAGAATTGAGCGCTTCCATTAACTTCCTATGATGATTGTTGTTTTCTCTCTCTCTTTTTTTTCAGCTTATAAGAACTACAAAGTCTCCAATATTCATGTGTAAAATATTGTTATTGTTTGGCTAAAAATAGCTCTGCACTGTTTGGAGGAACTTTGAAGGGCGACTCACGTTTGTCTGAAGTTCAACACGACTGGGGGAAGCCGGTCGTCTGATATGAATTAGAGAAAACATTATAGGGGCATTAAATCCTCAAGATTGAATGTACTGCGACTCTCGTGTCACTGTAGGTCAACCAGCAGTGAATCATGGTGTGTGTGTGCACGCACGTGTGTGTGTGTGATAATCCTCCATCTGCTGATCTTTGAGCCCGCACTTCTGCATTTCTACCTCTGCCTCTCTCCCAGCTTGTGCTCATACACTTTTTAGACAAATGGTGCAGGACTACTGTCATATGTAGTGGCCTGATTTAGCAGGGGTCATCTGAGCAGCATGTACCTGAATGCAGCACCTTTTTTGGAGCCCTAAAAATGTTTTTATTTTTTACTTTTGTCTAATTTGTCGATAATGTTTAGGTATTTTAACTACTCAACCGCTATTTCAACTTTTCAATTTTAGCAAATAATGTTAGCTAACTATTTAGACCAGTTACTTGTAGCCAGCTGTTTCCCTTTAGCCATTCATTGACTCGATCTGTCTCTTCCTCTTTAGACGCTCTTTCATTTATTTCCTTTTTTGGTTTCTTTTCTTTTCTTCTCTGAGCTTGTCACATCTCTCAAGCCCCACATGATGTCCATGAATTCCCAGAATTGGTGTTTGTTGTTTAATATAATCAAGCTGTGTCAACAGGCTGCATTGTGCCGCTGCAGGGTGCAGCGCTAAAGCCGGAGCTGCTGGCTGACGTTTCTCTTGATTTTAGCCTTATTTGTCCTTATTGTACCCTCTGGTTCTGTTTATATGTTTGCTTCTTGTTCTTTTACATACCTAAATTCATTCTGTGTTTCTCTTGCGTTTGCATCATTTTGCACTATTAAAAGTTGTTTTTTCATCCTGGACGTTTAATTGAAAGGATTTTCTCATATTTTATCTGTTTTATAAAAAAAAAAATGTATAATTTGATATACTTTTCCAGTCACTCATCTCTCAATCATATCATACATCATTAACAGGTTTTCAGACCTGTGTGTGCGCGTGTGGGTGTAAATGTGTGTGCTGTCAACACCATGTAAACAAACAGTAGAACACCACAAAAGACTTTCTGACTGTCTAACCAGTTACTTAACTCTTGGTTGTTTCCACTAAAGCAGCTACTTTGGCGTTAATTACATATTACATAACGCTTTAGTCCCTGCTCTCTTTTATCTAATTTATCCACAATGTTTAGTTATTTTATCTACTTATCCACTGCTTTTAACTATTTCAATTCTAGCCATCATTTTAGATATCTCTGTTAGCTAACCATTTATTCATTTATCCATTATTTGTATCTAATTGTTTGAACCTCTCTGTTGGCTTGATAATTATTTTCACTCACTCTCAAACACAAACATGAGGAAGTAGTAAAAACAGTGTTCACGGGCGGCTCAAATATGTGGATATACTTGTATATTTGTAACCACATTGTTCACCTGCTCTACCATTTTACCCCATACTACCTGGTAACTAGTTCCCCTTTACTAAGAATCACTGCTTCAGCACACACACACGGCTTATCAGAAACATGACCGTGATAATGACCTGTGTCAGAGTCTCATCCCCTCTTGGGTCATGCTAACATTCCTCTGACTTTACCCACTCGTAACCTTTGACCCCCCTCTGTGTTTGTCGGTACAGGTCACAGAGCTGGCAGGCTACACCGCACGGGTCCACGACATGTTTGTGGTGTTTGAGGACGTCCAGAAGGGTGTTTACAAGCGCTCCACTCTGTCAGCCACAACGGGAGCAGAAAAGAAGAGCAAGCCCGAGATGCATATAGACGGACCACTGGAGATAAAGGGTAGACCTGTTCTTCTGTAAACAAACACACACCTTCCCTCTGTATTCAAACAGCTGAAAGTGAGAAACAGGTAGAGTCTCCAGCTTAATTGGCTAGTCGCAAACTCCACACCCACTTGGTTACTGTTGCTAGGTTGGGAAAACTTTTACTACACTTCTGCTGACTGGAGCAAGCTTGTGGCTTTTTGGTTGGTAGCTTCCCTTGCATTGTACTCACTGAAACAACCCCAACTCAAGTCAAGCGGTAGTTGGTGTTACTTCTGTTTTACATTTTCCCTTAGATGTCTTGCAGTCAGATCATTTTGTGTTAGTCCTAGCCCTAAATGAAGAGATAAAGTTACATTTAAGGTCCATGTAAAAGCAATTCTGAGATTTCTTTCAAAATACATTAAATATGATGGAAAATAGTTGCTGAAAACATGTCAAAAGACTGAACGATATATTACCGAAATGTGGAGTTAGAGGGTAAAACAGTTTTTCACCAGTTTTCAGTCCAGGATTTTGTGGGCGGTCCTAAAGGGTGGCTCGGTGACACGCTGAGGCCACCCTGAGCATACTCCTGCACACCTAACGGAGAGATGAAATTGTCTCAGTCACAATGTTTCAAAGTTAGTCATGTCATTTTCTGAACTCATCTGACATGTTTCAGTCGCTTCAAAATGGCCACTTGACTGCTCCCACGAGTGGGCGTGGCTTCAGCACATTCAGCGGCCACAGTCCTGTAACTGAGAATACCGCTCATTTTTACCCGATTTTGACAGCTAATTTCATAAACTAAACATAAACTTGCTTAATTTCAAAGCTACATGTTTAGTGTGACTCATTTTAATGGTCACACAGTTCCCTCTCCACATTTTATGCATTAAAACTGGAGAGAATCTGGGGCAACTTGCAACAAGCTGAATAAATTCCTAGATCACCAACACAGCATCTAGGTCAAAGGTCAGATTCACTGCATACATACGCTTGGGTAAACACCCATTTGACCTCAAAATGAATCTGCTGCTAGAGAGCAATGATAAGCTAAGAGATAAGTAAAGCAGTATTTTTTTATTTTTAACCCCATAATAACTGCTGTGTGGGTATTATCCCACCCATATTCCTACTTATGCCATAAGTCTAATCCTCATTTTCTGCTCCGTTATTCATTCATCTCCCTCCCTGTCCTTCTCTCTTTTGTCTCCTCAGGCGAAGTGATAGACGTGGACAATGGCATCGTTTGCGAGAATGTCCCGATTATTACGCCAAACGGGGACGTAGTCGTGTCCTGCCTGAACTTCCAGGTGAGATGGCTCGACTCTGTTCTCTGTGGATCTTCTGCATCCTAACGTTTAGCCTCCTTTGTATGAAAAAATCATCATTTAATCTCAGTTCCTCCAGCGCACAGCGTCATCTCGGGTGTTTTCTGAAACCTGTTTCCCCGTCAGACTCCCATGCGGAGGTTTTCTGGTCTATATGGTGTTAATTAGCATTTATGAAGAATCCTCTGTGGTCTCATTTGGAAGCAGATACATCCTCTGGGTGTCAACGTTTTGCACGCCCTGGGCTGTTGGCTACTGCACTGAGCCGAGCAGAGGATATCGGGGTGCTTAGAGTTACAGACTTTTTGAACATGTCGGACATGAACACTCCTCGTATTCATATGTAAAAAGCGCTTCAACTCCCCATGGGGGCTGCCCCATGATAGATATTCCCTCTCAAACCTCAGAGAGGCTGACAGTCTGCTGATCCTGGGCCTTGTTCTTTGTGTGCGGGTAATTGAGTTAGCTTGATTTCATTGCTGATAATGTGACACAAGCCTGCATTTTCAGTTCCTCAAAGCTTTAAAGGCGATCTAAAAATGTAAAAGTCAGAGTAACATGTCTTCTAAAACCCCCCCAGCAATTTAATCATGCTCCCCCAGCAGATCGTTTACTGAGAAATCATCAGAATTAGTTGTAATTATCACAGGTTGGCTGACGTCATGTCAGCCTGGATTATTCAAGCCAGACTCTGCAGAATAATGGTTAAAGCTTCGGCGGAAGATCACAACTTCACTGGCCTGGTTTTAAAAAAAGAAACTGTCTCCTGTGTATGGCTTTCAGCAGCAGCTCATGCTAACAGATCTTTGTTAAGTCTGCACTGAGCTATGGTTAGACGGTTTGAGGTCAATACACCCGGCTGACACTGAGCATGACAGATAGAGAACATCTGTTGACATCGTGCTTATGGCCACAAGACTGTACACAAATATAATAAAGCTAATGCTCCCTCCTTTTCTTGTGGTAAAACTGCGACAGTGTGTGACTGCTGGTATTTAGCATTGAATCAGATGGCATGATGCACATTACATACACTGGAGGCAGAGAAATGGGGTCAGTTATCTTCTAGTTTTCATACTCCTGTACAAGATATATGGACTTTGTCTGGTAGTCCAGCCTCTTACACTTCTTTCTAATCTAAAAATGAGGGAAGACATGGATCATCGCCTGACCTGAGGCGGGCTGAATGACACCTGGTTGCTCAAACAAGCCATCTGTAACTGCACCTACCTGTCAAAGTGGCCGCGCTGTTAATTCTGCATAATTTTAAGCCTTAATATGTTTAGCTATAGAGACCAAAACTGTTTTTTGTACCAGGCTGTAAACATGTTTATTTCTGCTGTGAAGTTTTAACATGGGGGCTTAATGGAGACTGAATCATTCTGCAGCCAGCCTCAAGTGGACATTTGAGGAACTGCAGTTTTTGGCACTTTATATGCGTCTCTAAGTCACAGAGGTTTCCGCTTGGTTCAGATAAACTGAGGGACATGTATCTCCTGTGATTTACTCTCTTGGTACAGTCACACTCCCTTCCATGTACAGGGTTGTTACGGTGGAGATCATATGTAAAGTACTGGATTGCTCGGGTCATAAACTCTGCGTGCTGCTCTGTTGCGCTGTTAGCTGCAGGCAAACTGGAAGCATTCAGTGATACCTCCGAACACTCGGCTATGTCTTCCAGCTGTCGCTCACAATACTTTACAGTTTCAGAGACAGAGAGCAGACACTTGAAACACAGTGTGTTTGGCTAAAAAGATCTCTGAGGAGGAGATTAGCCACTCTTCCTGTGTTGACTTTTCAGATCTCCTGTGTTTGATGTTCCATAGTCACGCTGTCCATCAAAAGCTAAACACCCACTGATGCTTCCCGTCTCTCTGGGGCTTTAATCTTAATGACATTTCGTAATTATCCCGAGGACAGACTCGGCTAAAGGGGGATTAATAAATTCTCTTTCCATTTCAGGTAGAGGAGGGCATGCACCTATTGATCACAGGGCCTAACGGCTGTGGAAAAAGCTCCCTGTTCAGGATCCTCAGCGGCTTGTGGCCCGTCTACGGCGGCCGGCTACACAAACCGTCTCCTCAGCACATGTTCTACATCCCTCAGAGGTATCCACACATTTACTTATTGCAGCATCCCACAGGGGTGAGTCGTACAGAAACAACCGGGGTTTGACCATTGTATTGCTAAACCCTGCCAGTAATCGAATTCATTGTAACAGGACCTGTGCGCGTGTGTGTGTGTGTGGCTAAGAGAAACCAGAGCTCTGGCCACAGTGAAATATTTACCACCCAGACAAGACTAGAAATACTTTCAGTTACAGTCATTTCTTCATTAAACTTCACTCCGCGCCATCGCCAGTGTGACTGAACATGGATCAGCCATGCGACCACACACACTGCATCTTTTGCTCCAGTGATCTGTGATGGCCCTGTTGAGTGATCAGAGGTCACAAATTATCCAAAATAATCACTAATTACTCTTTTAGGAATAAAAACATCTAATATTTTATGTTCTTGCAGGCTAATAATCATCATTTTTTTAAAAAAAGAAGTCGTACTAGTGTGTATATTTGAAACATTTTTTAATGATTTCATCCATTTCACAGTGATTTTTGTTTCTAATATTCACCTGTTGTGTCACTTTTCACAGAAACCAGGAAAGTAGCCAACACAAAATTAGCAAATTATTATTTTTTGGTAGAAATATCAAATATCTGTGACATGTAACATAATGATTTCTCCAGCGTTTGCGGAACTCTTTACCGCATGTACCACCTCAGAAAATATTCTCTTTAAGTACCGCTATTTTGAATCAGAGTTCATTTGGTAGAAAAGTAGTGCTCCTGATCTTCACTTCCCCTCCTAATATTTCCTGCTTGGAGCAGATGTTAGATGACCGTCTGATCGCCCAACAAGTCTGCAGCTGAAATCAGTCGAAGACAAACCATCCGATGTAATCGTACCCAGAGCTACTCGGAGCCGCAGACTCAGCTGACTCCCTCCCACGGGGCGGTGAATATTTTATACACAGGATAAGACAGCCACCTGGCAGCTGTAACAGAATCCAATACGCTACGAACAATAGAGGCGACAGAAGCACGCTGGGTGTCATCTTCTTTTAACGTTTGTTCTTTAAGGGTGTAAAAGATGTGACTCTTTGTGCGTACACACATGTACACACACACCCTCTTTGTCAGCGCGTTGTTTTCTTTAATGTCCGGAGCACTTAATGAAATGAGTGGTTAACAAAGAGACACTCAGTGGATAACGTGTGTGTGTGTGTGTGTGTTTCTCCAGGCCATACATGTCCATGGGTTCACTGCGGGACCAGGTGATCTACCCAGACTCGGTGGAGGACATGGCTGCTAGAGCCCTCAGTGACAAGGACCTGGACACTATCTTGGACATAGTCAACCTCAAGCACATTATCACCAGAGAGGGAGGTAGGACAGTAAACTCTAAGATCTGACAAGCCCCTTGACCTTCAGATCATTCAAACGTTTATAAAATCTGCGCCGCAGATTGCAGCCGTTGTGCATTTTTGATGTTTTGATGCATGTCTACCGAGCCGGTCTTATGCGCCTTGGGTATTACACGTATTGCCACGACTTGAGTCTGTGGCTAATTGGCAGCTCCTCTCCTCTCATTGGCAAATAAACAGGCCCATTGTTGTGAGGGTTTAATCTATGAATGGCTGCACTGTGGAAACGTTGAGAAAGGTCTTGATCTCACGTGAGAATGGCCTTACGCATATGTGGCCAAAGATTATCAGTCATGCACGTGGACACATACAACAACAGGATTTTCTGTTAGGAGTGTTGCCCTGCGTATCAAACCATAAAGAAGCCACACAGTCTTTCCTTTCTAATGGTTGTTGGTAATAACAGCAACATCAAAACTTCCCTGACTACATTTAAATCATTCATGACCTTACTTAAAGTGTATCTTCTATTAACTCTTCATGTTAAGGCCTAATGTATGCCAGAGTTTCCACTTCCACTTCCCCATGCTAACATATACCTCCTCCCTGAAATGCAAGACAACATCTTTTTAGCTCAAAGCATGTGATGTCTTCTTCTGTGCACCAGGCTGGGATGCTGAGCTGGACTGGAAGGACGTGCTGTCAGGAGGCGAGAAACAGAGGATGGGCATGGCTCGCATGTTCTACCACAAGTAAGGAGAAACAGTCGAGGCCTGTTGGCCATCATTTCCTCAGCCTATGACACAGAACCGTAAACTGCCAACTGACACAAGCAATAAGCTTTTTTTTTAGTCATGCTAGCAGCTCTATGAAGGCAATGTCAGTTGCTCCATCCACCATCGTGGTCCGGACTGAAACACCTGTATCTGTATCTGTATCTGTATTTGTATCTGTATCTGTATTTCTTGTAAAGCTGATATTTTATCAATGTACACACAGAGGTGATCTCCCAACATAGCCAGTGTCATTAGTTACCCACTGGATGGACAGAAATGATGAGAATAATTTCTCCCGTCAGGCCCAAGTATGCTTTGCTGGATGAGTGTACCAGCGCTGTGAGCATTGACGTGGAGGGAAAGATTTTCCAGGCTGCTAAGGACTCGGGCATCTCTCTGCTGTCCATCACACACAGACCCTCCCTGTGGTAAGACGCATCCCGCACTGCCTGACTAGTGCGTTCAGTAAAAGATGTAGCTCAACACACGCTTTAAATCCATCCTCTCCGCCTCCAGGAAGTACCACACCCACCTGCTGCAGTTCGACGGCGAGGGAGGCTGGCGCTTCGAGCAGCTGGACACGGCGACGCGCCTCTCCCTCACAGAGGAGAAGCAGCGGCTGGAGGCCCAGCTGGCCGGCATTCCCGAGATGCAGCACCGCCTCAACGAGCTCTGCAAGATCCTTGGAGACGACTCTGTCCTCAAAACGGCCGAGGAGTGAGAGAGTGAGAGAGAGAGAGGGTGGGGGAAGGGTGCAAGGGAAGAGGCCCAGAGGGGGAGAAGAGACAAGAGAGTGTGAGAGATGAAGAGGCACTGAAAGAAAAAGAAATCCGCAGGGAGTTTGCTCGTATTTTTTTTTTTTTCTTTGCTTGTCTAGATGTAAAGCAGGAGAGCTCTTACCGCCTGCTAGTCTTTCAGTCGTCCTTTCCCCTCCTTCCTCCCTCTTCTTTTAATCGCTCCTCCAGGCGGAGAAATGGAGGGGAAGAGTGAAGTGGATCCACAAGTATTATTCCCCCTCGCTCCGCACATCAACTGCATAGATTTTTAAAGGTTTGCTTTTAGCGTGCACCGTTTCCCAGATCAATTTGCCGCACTTCGAGGCAGCGAAACCGGTCGACCCCAAATTTAACAAAGATAATTCATTTGTTTGTTTGTTTTATAGCACTTTACTCTGCTTTTAGAGGGCTGGTTCTGTCTGTGAACGAAGCTGCGTTTTAGCTGGAAGACTTTTAATATAGAACCAAAAAAAAAAAAAAAAAAAAATTGTCCAAAGCAGTATTCCACGCCCGGTACACTGGGTTGTGCAGGATCCACATTTGTCATACTTTTAGCAGTAGATTTTAGCGTTCACTGAACTAAATGTGACGTCTCGGTTTTGAGAGGTTGGGAGAGACTATTTTTCAAAATGTCACGACATGCCTTTGTTTGATTTCGTGCGTCTAGCCGCGGTACAATCCATCATTCCTTATACCTCATCGTAGCGCTTGTTATGTTATCGCGGACCCTTGAGCCGCTGATCTCGGCTCAGTTCTCACACGCGGCCAGCGAAAGAAAACGAGCCGATCTTTGGTCTATTACTAGAGCGATTAGTGATGCAGGTCTGACTCCAAAACTATAGGTTACTGGTTTAATGAACAAATACAATGAGCTGAAGGGGCCCTCTGCAAGAGGAAGCTGACCCCGGTAGTCCGGTCTGTCTATGAACAGGTAGCCATTCAGACCATGTAAATGTCAGACACATACACACGTACACACACACACACCGACCACCTGTCGAAGCTCCTCTGTGTTGACACAAAACACACTCATGCGTCTGCTGTGTGTCAGATGCCTGGGGGGACTCTGCTTTGTCAGCAGTGCTGATCGTGCTCTGTGGAGCCTGTTTATCATGGCGCGATGGTTGCTGGACAATGAGCTAAGACACAATGCTAACTTAGTCATATGAATTTGACTAAGCTGCACGAGAGACTCTTAAGTCTTTATTTGTCATGTTCGTTACAATATATGAGGCCTTATCGGGTCATACTTCATTTGTACGTTGCATAACAGGGCTAATATACAAGAATAAAACAGTCAGACTTCACAGATTGCAGATGTTGGAGCAGGCAGAGATTTCATTTTCACTTTGTTGCCTCCTGACTAATGGCCGGCTCATATCTTGGCCGTCTTCATTTAGCCTCCGTGTTTCGTTACCAGCAACTTATCTGAAGTTGTGTGATACTGTGAAATTAGCGACTAGTTAAATTAACATCCTTTTTGTTCGTAAGGGGAGAAAGAAGAAGTCATAAACGCTGTGTTCTCCTGTGGTGGTACGTTTTGTGGTTCAGATTTAAGTGTGTGTGAGAGTGTGTGCTTGCCACGCCCCGGCATAAAGAGTTTCGTAAAGAGTGAAACAGGAGAGAGGACCATGGCTGTTTGTGCCATTCATTTGTAGTCTTTCAGATTTCACCATATGGCACATAGAGGTGTATATTTTTGCGGTTTCGTACGTTCAATTGGGCCGAAAGGCCACCGAGCAATACAAATTATCTCTGCGTCTGAAAAGCAAAAAAAAGCATTTTCTTTTCTTTTGTCCTCGTTTCACATGTTTTCCCCTTGTTAGATCACATATCTGTATCTGTGTGTATTTGAATGAGTGGTCCAGATGTCACCACAAACAGGAGACAGCTGGACTGCTGGAGGCCTGTACGTACTGCATACCGGGCTCGATCTGTGTCACTTTGAGGCTCGTGTGACCGGTACAGATCGAGTCATCTCGCTGGTTTGAATATTTTGTTACTGTGCCTCTGCTTGGTGAACACACCGCGGTGTCTGTGTCGCAGAGAAATGACAATCAGTCGCATCAGGAGCAGAACAAGTGCACTGCTACATTTTAAATTTACGCACACGGCCGCCCCTGAATCATCTCATTTGTTATGGAACTCGTCATGTCAATTGTTGAGCCTGAGCTTAAGTTTTAGGCCGAGCTGGTTCCTGCAACATCTTTTCTCCGTTGAGACTTTAAACCTTTGCAACCTCCCCTCTTGGCTTTTAGTGTACAGATCAAGAAAAGAACTTAAGACCATTTCGATGCAGCTCCTCTCTGCTCCGGATGATGGCTGCTAGGTTACAGAAGGACAAACTTTTATTCCCCCCAAAAATGTGACTGGACAAGAAAAAGAACTAATTAAAAATGCCAATATACTCCTTTAATATATAAAGGAATAATAACTGGAATGCTCGGCAGTGGTCTTGCGTTATAATGTGGACAATTATATTCGGTATGCAAAGAGAGCATCGATAGGGCTATAGGGCTTGAACGCGGCATGGCAAGCCTTTTTTTTAAACAGCGTTCTGTGCTGCGGAGTTTTTGACCTGAAATAAGTTGTCTTTGTGTGCCATCGGTCAGACTCTGTTGACAGGAGGCCAGAGAGCCGCTGAATGACGCAAAGTCTGCCAAGTGACACTGGATCATGAGGTCAGCTCGAGAGCAGACAGTGCCTGGAATTCATAGGCATGACCATAGCTTTCAATACTTTACAAAGTCACTAGTACTGTTATTTCATCTTGAAAGGATGGTGTAATATATGATGAGGTGCCATTTTCCTTCCAGTGAGCATACTATGTCCTGTGATCGCAGGCTGAACTATTGGTAACAGACCTTAAATCGACTTTTGTTCTTATTTATCTGTCTTTAAAGGGGCTGTATCCAATATTCTTAAATAAACAATGGATCACATACAGTACATGTATGCAAAAAAGGTAGCTGATGGTGATAAACACAGACAATTATAGCTCAAACCTGAACTTCCCTTCAGCTGTATAGAGCTTTTTTAGTGACTTGTTTTGGTTTTCCAACCCCCATGAGCTCCTAAAGCGGGCTCTTCCTGCAGGCACCAAACGGCAAACAAAGTCGGCAGCTAGCTATTGAACATGGGGCAAGCGGAATATTTAGCTAGCAGCTAAATAGCCTAATCTCAAAAGCAAACAGGACTAAAGGTGGAGTAAATATGGGACTTCAGGTTGTTTCTGCTGCCCCCAAGTGGCCAGAAATAGTTATTTCAGGTTTAATATTACAGACCTTTTCTGCCACTTTCCACAACTTTACTATTTCCGTTTACTCTCACCGCTCTCATGACGCTGTTTTCAGCCAACCTGGCAGCTGTTTTAAAGGAGCTCCTAAAGTACGCTTTTCTGCCTGGCACCAGACGGCAAACAAAGTTGGCAGCTAGCTAGTAAACGTGGGGGCGCGTGGAACAGTTAGCTAGGAGCTAAGTAGCCTGATTTCCTCTCAGGAGTTGGTAGACAGCAAACAAGACAAAAAAGTGGAGTAAATATTGGATTTACGCAACTCCAAATTAATGATAATGGGCCACTGTTTGCTAACAAGTTAGAGCAACAAGTTAGCAAACAGTTAGTATGTATGTTTGGGTTGTCTCTGCAGCCCCCAAGTGGCCAAAAAGAGTAATTTCAGGTATAATATTACAGACCTTTTCTGTGGCTTTCTTGTTTCTTTGACTGAAGTTGGTGACAAAAAGTCTCTGCATTGTCAATTCTTTTAATATGACACCTCATCATTTCTTACCTGTTAAGTAAACCTGCAAAGATAGCTCACTTCCCGGTGAGGTTAGGCCTTTTAACCGCCTACACTGTATGAACCTGCTATAGACTGTAATGACGTCCTTACTAACAAAACTTTGATACTGAAAGTTTTGCATTTTATCGCCCCTTTTTGTAGGTAAGAGATTGAATGTATCCATCGCGTATGATGAAGCACCTCTGAAGGTTACAAAGACAATGAATATGTGCGGTCGGCTCACAAATGGTTCCTTTTTGTTTGATAAATGATCATTTTATAATTGCGTTAAGTGCATGTAACATTGTTTCATTAGAGCCACGGTGTGGTGTTTGAATTTGGATTTACTGTACATGTGTGTGAACTGGGATTATGGGCAAGGAAACTGTTTCAGCTTGAATTGCCATGTTATTCAAGTGGTGTGGGACAGTCAGGTCAATATTTATGACAGTATCATCAATGACAGAGTGATATAGGAAAGATAGATAGATGACCATGAGTAAAGTAGTTCTCTGGTTTCTGTCTTAATGAGTGTGTTATTCAGGTTTTTGAGGTATTAATTAGACTGTCCTGGACCTCAGAGGTAACGTGTGATTCTCCCTCAAAACCAGGGATTACTACACTTTGTAGTTACTACATATTCAGAGAGCTCCGTTTGCATCACAACTCTCGTACATATAACTATTTTATATTTTGAACTCCTGGAACAATAGCCCAGACTTCCTTTAACGGGATCTCATTGTGCATGTGTAGGAATCTGTATTCTTTAACCTTAGAACCAAGAGAGGTACATTGGCATAAAGGTCATCATTTCAAAAAAAATCATGTGCTATGGTCACTTTATGTTGAAAGATGAAGATGTATTTTCTTGTAAATAAAAAAATACAGTGCAACCTCTGGAAAACGGGCCATGCTGTCCTTCGTCATCTCTCTCTCTCTGGAGCGGCATTTCAAGCGTCTTCAAATTATTCTTGCATCAGTTACATTCGCTGCAGATTTTCGTCACGTCTGTATTTCCCAACATTGTGAAATGAATGCCATGTTATTTATAGCCCAAGGTGGCGGTTCATGAAAATAAACCTGTTTCAGCAAGCTAAAGGTCATGCCACCTCTTCACACTGCGGGATATTTACAGTCAGGCCACAGTTTTGGCATCTGACTCACAAAAGTCTGATCACTTTGTACAGAAACTGTGTTAAAGATCAACACTACACACCAATTCCAAGTGGGTTTAAGATATGTAGTTTGTTTACACCAGTTAAGTGAAAAAATAAGATCTAGTCTACAAAACAGTCAGTAGACAGTGAACCTTCACTGCAATGCAGTGCAAACAAGGAAGAGATGATCTGCTCATAGCTGGAAAAAAAAAATGATAAAATGGTCAGTGATAAAAGTAAAAACAGATCCAGGAACAGCTTAAAAAAATGTTAACTCTATGACAAGAAGTGAAGTTCATACTGTATGTAGGTGGTTTGTAGTCTGGAACACAGCAAGTGAGTCTGTGAAGCCATCTGCTGGCGAGATCAACGTCATGACTTCAGCGACTGCAAAGGTGCAGCAGTTTGAGTTGACCACGAGATGGCAGCAAGCAGCCACGTTCATTCACCCCCACACACACACACACACACCGTCAGTGCGGCGTCATTAAATACTGAAAGACTAATACTACTAATACTGAAACATTACACCACAGAAGTTACATTACAAATTCAACTCACTCAGACAGAATGCAAACAGAATACAAACATTATTTATTTTGACATTTTTATGACACTAAATTATAGTTTAATGGTCAAATACATGGCAGACTTCTGACGTGTAGGTTAGTGGAGACATTTATCAAGACAACCTTAATAAACAATGAACAAAAATACACAACACAGCAAATTACACAGAAATATGCAGCATAATTGTAACAGAAATAAGATAAAATGCATAGCATAGCATAGCATAGCATAGCATAGCATAGCATAATAACATAATATAACATAACAACATATCACACAGCTTGCATAGCATAACATAACAGCATAGCATAGCACGGCACAACATAAGATAACATAGGATCGAGCCTTTCTCGATCTCAGTATTAAAAGTTCAGTTGTTGTTGTTGCAGCGACAGAAACAGAAAAATCAAAATACAATAAAAAAAAAAAAAGACATCTATAAAATTAAAATGTGAATAGAATAAAGAATAAAACAGAAAGGACAATTAAAAGTTAGAATTATGACAGCAGGTGTCGTTAATAGCAGCAAAGTCAGCGGGTCTAGTAGATGTAGTCTGTCTGTATTATTATAGAATTATTATAGAAATATAATATAAATATAGTATGTAATGCAATAAGACGATAGAACATATCAACATAATATAGGAATATAGTATAAAACGGTAAAAAGTTAAAAGACAGTGAAGAGTAGCACAGGCAATAATAAGTCATACGTACTAAATAATAAAATCTGAAACTAGAAGGTTCATATTAGTAATATTATATTATTATTATGAGACGCTTGTCCTCCTGCTTGTATTGTCTGAGTTGTGTCTCGGGTTGTTCCCTGTCTGATTGGTCCAGCTCAGGAGGAGGAGTTTGGTTACGTCCTCAGTCTTCAGGCTCACACGCTGAGTGGATCATTGCTCGTCCAAGCGCGCACACACACACACACACACACACACACAGACGCTCTGCCCGGTCCAGGAGGCTGAGACGATGCCTCTGGAGATGTGACCACCGCCGGATCCCGAACACACATTTCCCTCCGCCCTTCAACCATGGCAAACAATCCGGTGCGATCAGAAGTGTGTGCTCAAACATCTCATGAAACATGGCTCCATTGATCTCCAAGCGGCCGGGGAGGAGGTGAGAGCGGCGGCGTTGGGAGCTCAAGATAGAAGCGCTTTTCTGGGAGGAGGACCAGAGGGCGCTTGCTTGTCTTTCAAGAGGATCAAGAAAAAAGGGAAACCAAGCTGTTTTTAAGCGGACTGTTTGGACCCGACCATGAGCAGCGGGCCGGATGAGAGCTCGGTGCGCGTCGCCCTGAGGTAAGGATGCAGACCCTCCTCTCCAAAGATGCTCTGTGTCACACCTGCTACAAACACGCACATGCTGTCCTGCTTTTATCAGCGGTTCACCCTCCAGTAGCTTTACATCACTGTGCATCTATTCTTCTTATGATACCCCCTTCAAAACAATACCCCTCCTTCTCCAAATATGCTTTTATTTTGAAGCTGTGTTGACATGCACGCTCTCTTGTGTAAAGCCATGCCTGGAGCTGCAAATATAGACCAGCGGCCCATGATTACATGAGCTTCTTTTGTTAATACCTGCACTGCATGTACACACTGACTGTGTAGTGGATTTATGAATGGCAGCTCTGAGGGATTAGGCCAAGGAAAAGCCTGTAACACTTCCCTTACAGTGTGTCCCCTGTAGTCACAACAACGCAGAGAGAGTCTGATGTTTTATTCAGAGGAGATACAGTGTTAGTGTTGACCACGTTTGATCCATTTGTTGAGGGTGAGGCTGTATCATGCTGACGTGACCTTTGTCCCTTTCAGCCAATCCATGTTGTCACTTAAACGCCAGACGAGCTCAGATAGTCACCGTGATGTCAGCGCTTCTCTGAAGTGTTGTTTGGAGCAGGAGGACTGAACAAAAAAAAAGATGCCCAGACCAGTAAAGATATATAGGAAATCAATACAGATATCAATAGAGAGACATGATAGGGTGGCGGCTAAAGTCGGGGGCAGGTGCTTTCCTCTGTGTGTGTGTTGGAAAGACAATCTGAAACCTCATGTGAACTGGATCAGTGGAAGGCGGAGGACAAAAGCTAGTCCCTCTCATGTTTCTCTTCCCTCTCTGCCTCTCGCTTGTTATTGTGCACCGAGACTTTGACCCAGAACTCTTTACTGAGCCAACTCAGTTTACTACCCTCCTCCGTAGGTAATACATAATCTGTCAGTATGTCCCATCGTGCATTTTGTTTGTTTGATGGCGTACAGTAAGATCTCATTCATGTCGTCAGATTACATTTGTCTGGTGCCGTACGGCAGGGAGTTGCTCTTTTGTAGACAAGTTTGTAAGAAGCAAACAGAAACACACGCTGATGATAATAATACAGACCAGGCTACATGACTGTGTGTGTGTGTGTGTGTCTTTGAGTGGAAACTACCTGCTATTGTATCTTCTTAGAAAGCTCAGGCTTCATGAATTATTTGAAGAGCTCTGTTGTTGCCTTTGCTAGCTGAGTTTCTACCTTTAATCCCATTGATGGCCAGTCGACCATTCATTCATTCATTAGTTTGTTTGTCTTTTCTTTCTTCTATTATTCATTCTTTAAAGAGTCTTTGAACATATTCTCAGTCAGCAGACACGTTATGGGTACAAATATTATCTTTCTCCATCATGAAAGAATTGTTCAGAGAGTTGTTCAAACTGAGGAGTGGCCTGCTTTAAAGGTCCAGTGTGTTAGATTTACTGAATGTGACAGTAATGAAATATACTATTCATAACTGTGTTTTCATTAGTGTAGAATCACCTTTTAGTTGCCTTAGACTGAGCCACAGGTCCTCTTCCACGGAGTCCGCCATGTTTGTTTCCACAGTAGCCCAGAATGGACAAACTAAACACTGACTAATCTTTAGATGGGGCCTTTCACATTTTTCACAAGTGTCACAGCCACAGTCAGTAACTAGACTGCTAGATGCCACTAAATCCTAAACACTGGTCCTTTAAGCTAATCATTTAAAGTAGGCAGGTAGACATAAATATTGGTCAGTGTGATGCTTCAGGCCTATCACACCATAAAAGATCTTGAATCTCGAGTCAGCGTCTGTCTGTTTGACCAGGCGTCAGCAGTCTGGACAGCAGAGCTTCTTCTGAGGTCAGCTGTACTTGAAAATGCTTTGTCACTAATCTACACACACACACACACACACACACACACACACACACACAGCACACAAGGTTAGCCACTTCCTGTCACTGAAACTATCGTGACCTTACCTGCGAGCTCACAGAGCTCCTTAATCTTCTAATTCCACACATCAGTCAACTGTTTCAAATACTTCAAGTGTGCTTTATTTGCATGAATGACCTGTGACAGCAGACATATTGAACAATCAGAACAAACATAGACTGACGATACATTTAAACTGATAATAACAAATAATAACAGTAAGAAAAGTCTAATAGAATATTTAACTTAAATATTTTTACATGACCAATAGACCAAATAACTGTGAAAAATGAAAGCTCAGAGAATCATCACCAGACCCTGCAGTTCTATGGATCTTTTTAGCCTCTTTTAGCTCATTGTTTTGATCTTACAGTCCATAACTTTGCTGTTTTGATTCACTTTTGCCGCTCTCGTTAGTCACATGTTTTTAGAGAAAAAGCTACAATAAACCTGCGCTAAGCTACCTGCCCAGCACCACGACTCATGACTGACGAACAGACAAATAGCTGTTGTTTTGTGAAACATTTGGCAGCTAAAGAGACAGATATTCCCCACAGGAGTTGTTGGAGACTACAAACAGAACTAAAATGAGAGTAAATATTGCACTCAGGTGGCCCGAAACATGACAGCAAACAGTAATCACGCTGAATGTGTAGGCTAGCCATGAAAACTTCATGGGTGGTAATGTCAATGTTCATCTGTAGATATTTGCTCAGGAGAAAAGTCAGTAGTAATAACTTTTGACACCAGCTCTGTTAATCCATCAATCTGGTGTTTTTTTTTAGAAATGTCACCCATATTTGTCTCTGTCAAGGAGTCGCACGCCTTACATTTACAATAAAAACAACATGAAGATAGCTTAAAAAAACACTGGAATATATGTATGTGTGTGTGTACACACACACACACACACACACACACACACACACTAGCCAACATTTTGCGTTGATTCTATAAAGTACATCATAGCAAATCATATGAAGATGAGGAAGTTACATCCTGAAAAAACCTTCATCTGCTGTTAAATCACTCACTCTGTCTCTTTGAACATCACACGTCAGCTCCGTGTTGGTGTTTATTTCAGCTCCATTAGTCACCATGGCAACAATCTAATTATTTTGCAGCTTTAAAGTCATGGTGAAAGTTAAATTTGAAAGGGCTTGACTGTCAGCCTCTCCCCTCTCTGTAATAGTTTAGTTAGCTGTGTGTGTGTGTGTGTGTGAATGTGCGTGTGTGTGTGTATGTTTGCAGTAATCAGCCAGCAAGTTGCCAACCACTACCTGCCTCAGCCTGTGAAGCTAATGCTGTCTGTTAGCAAGTTCCTAATCCTCCATCCCATCAGGTCCAAAGCGATGAAATACGTCTTCATCATCTTTGAGACAGAACAAGAAGAAAGCAGTCTGGAGCCTGAAGGGAGGTGTTTCAGGGACTTTTTTTGTCACTTTGATTTATTAATGGAAAGATGATGTAAGTTAAATGTCTGTTTGCTCTTTAGAAGTTCACTCGCCCCTTGATGGATCTTTAGTAAACTTTAGACGAGCGTGCAGTGCTGCTGCCTCTGGTTCGAAGACTTTTTTTTCAGGCCTGACAGATACAGATGGGTCACTTCAGCACAATGTTAGATGATTCAGCAAACACACACACACGTAGTGTTTGCTGGGTTATCCCCTGCGTGAATGTGTTTCTGTGTGTTTCAAATCCTGTGCTTCTTATGTAACAACCCATCTGTGCCTTTATGTGTGTGTGTGTGTGTGTGTGTTGACCTATGTTTATCTTGTCCTATATTTCATGAGGAGTTAACGATTTATCCACGAGGCTTTGAGACTTGAGACTTTGCCTGAAGGAGCCACTCATGTGACTTATTAGTATATCCTTGAAGTGCACCTTTTAATAATTCAGAGCGTCCAGTCAAAGTTAGCCAGCGGTGACAGTTCAGGTTTCATACTGGCGAATTTGTGCCCTTTAATTAGTTGAGTTAGAGTGAGCATTTTTGAAAATGGAAAGCTTGGAGGTCATTTTTTGAGAACATGCAGCAGGTTAGAGAATCTGCTCGTGTGCAGTATATATACAGAATATTGTGATATGGCATTAACTGAGAAACTATTTATGAACAGAAAATCGTTTTTTGGGTAAAATAAGCTGGGCTCATGGCTCCAAACAGAAAATATGACGAAGAGTACAGATTAGGAGAACCCCTTTAACACCAAATGTGCTCTGGTTCTTGAACCAGTTCAGGTCAGAATTCAACAACAGTCAACGATAAGTCCTCTACTGCCTCCTCTGTGAGCTGATCAGGGTCGGCTAACACTGCTGGATTTTAACGTCTGTCAAAATAGTGGCACTTGTACCATATTTTCTGCAGTGGTACGTAGTGGAAAAAGTTTGAGGAACACTGGACTAATACAAATAGAGAGCGATTATTTTATTTCACTAGAATGACTGTCTCAGTATCAGTTTTGCTTTTCAGGTTCATGCATATAAAAAAGATATTGTTAGCTCCAATTAACTGGACTAACTTATTTAAGGTCCTCATATCTCACAATAATCTGACAGCAAAAAGCAAGTAAATGTCCCTACATGCAAAATGAATTGGAAATAGCAAACTAGACCATGTCATACTTCACCAGCTTCACTCCTTTATGACGTCCAGATTCTCCTCTACAGCTCCTATTGGCTAGTCTTAAGTCACATGTCCCGCCCTTTTGACCTTTGTGGATTATGTTTGAGGCCAAAGGCTGTGCGCCTACTGCCAAATGCTACAAAAGCACTGTGTGTGTGTGCTCGCGCGCATGTGTGTGTTTGTGTGCATGCATAAACCCGTGTCCGTCCAGGCATATTCATCATAAATATTCATGAACCAACTCAAGTGAACTGAGACACAAAGCAAAGCAAAGCATGCTGCAAGCCATCTGCCAGCTGCTGCCATGTGATATTTTAGTTACTCAATAACTTCAGTCTAATTAGCATCGGCAAGGTTAATTTAGCATAGATTTTTTTTAATTAATAAAACATTAGATTTGTAATTAGTGTAGCCGCATTTTAAAGCCACCTTAAATCCACTTCCTTTCATAAATTGTTCACCGCTTTCACAGGTATTTAATCTGATGTCTCATGTGTGCCCTGATGGGACAAAAAAAATCTGTTCGTGTCAAAAAGGAACATTTCCATTACGCTGGTATCAGTGCTTGAGGCCAGTCGTGTGTGTGTGTGTGTGTGTGTGTGTGTGTGTTATCCTTATATGCCCTGGTTCTGGTTGCCAGTCCGGGTAACATCCAGCATCCTGTGCCACCGTCAAGCTCTCCCTCCTTCCTAACTCAGCCCACCTTCGACCCAGGAAGAGCTGTGATCAGTGACCCAGTCAGAGTTTCCCCATGGCAGCTTGTTTTAGCTGTCACTATGGTAACCGCGGGTTGATTTAAAGGCTGTTGTGGCGTGCCCCGTGAATGGCCACGGGTCAGTCAACCATCAAAACAACAAGGGAGGGGGAAACTGAAACACTGAGTCAGCAGTACACTCTGGCTTTTTCCTCTTTCCCGCTCCGTCTCGGCCTCCTTCTGTCACTCTCTCTCTCTCGACCCCTTTGTCTGGCGACATTCCCAAATGCCCTCTGTGACATCACTGCGTGGCTGTTCTCACACTGTACTCTGAGAGAAAAGACAGATTCGATGTCTCTGTCACATGTCTTCATCGCTTCCTGTGAGCTGGTGGCCAACTAGAAAATATCAGGATGAGGCCTTATTTGAAACTTCAAGTAAATCCTCTGTAATTCATTTGAACATGGTATTTCTGAATAGGATAATTAGTCGATTTTGCATCCCAGTGTCAGAGGATGAATGAGGTTGATTAAACAGAGAAAAGCAAGAATATCGTCCCAATCACTTCATAATCTTTAACTGAATTGCCTCTTAGACGTAACCTCTCCGCCCTGCGGACAAGATGCGTCCTTCATTGTGATTCTAAATCCTCTGTGCCCTAAAACTGCCGAGGGTGGCTACATTCAGCCTCTCACGGGTTGAAGACTTGTTTGAGCTTGCTGCTCACAGAAGCGCACTGAAGAGGGTGATACAATGAATTGGCTCTTGATGTCAAGACCAGCTGCCAGACAATAGATAGGCTGTTAGCTGCTGAGTGCTAGTGAGTTAAAACAGTAGCCTTGCATTGTGGTTGGGCTATTTTTCACCGTCCGTAAGGTCGACTTTTTCTCTTTTTTATTTACATCCGTCCATCATTTCGGTGACTCCTCATTCATCCTCTTGCTCTTGGCGACCATTAGACCGTGGTCACATATTATATAACACAGGCTGCTCCACAAATACACAGAAAAGTGCACCTGCTGCATCTCTTTTGTGTCTTATAAAAGAACTGTCTGTTTATGTGTGAGTGTGTTTGTGCATGTTGTTATATAATAAGTCACGAAGGTGAATATGAGCACACACACACACACAGTTAAAAGGATGTGAATGAATGCAGTTGTACGATCATGTTTCCTACAGTCATAGAGTCCTGAAGAATAGAGTGAAGCTTTTCAGTAACAGAGGCCTTTGACTAGAAGAAGGATTGGGGCTGTTTTAGCTAGGTGTGTGTGTGTGTGTGTGCGTGAGTGACTGAAATCCGAGTGTTTGCAGGTCTCTTCTCTCAGTAACATGAGCGACTCAGGCTCAGCAGAACATGTGTTTTTGGTGCCAGAAGTGACCAGAAAATCAGTAGATCCCACGACGCACAAAAACAAGTATATGTACACCTGCGCGCATGTGTGTGAGTGTGTTTGTCTGTGGTGCAATGTGAGCCCGCATTAACCTCTGCTGCATAGCATCACTGTCATCAGCCCACAGTTATGGCACCCCAGAGGACTACAGTCCCCTCATATCTTCATCAAAACACCCACTGGCATTCTTCAGCTGCTTAGCCTCAGTTTGTTATTGAAGCTTTACATTTAGTTCGTCCGCGGCGCATTGCGAGGACTCCTGATGGTTGCATGAAGGGGTGTGTTGGAAATGTGTTGGAAAGGTGTGTTCAGGCACAAAGTGAAACAGATGTTTGTCCTGCGGTATTCTCACAAGTCTGTAGCTCTACGGACGGTCGCTGTGAGCTAGCTAGCAACATGCCATGTGTATGGAAATGCTTATGTGTCTGACAGAAAAGTTGAGGCAATGATTTATTTTGATTTATTAAAATGAATGTTTCCAGTTGTTTCATGTAAACTTTCCTGGCTCGTGGTGGAACGAGCTGCACATCTTCCATCACAGACTGAAAACTTTCACTTCCTGTATCTGTGTCACTGCTCCTGCCCTTTAGGAGACTGGCAGCAGGTCCTGAGTCTGTTGACTCTAATGGGATAAGTGAGTAAATTCACTTTGTTTGAGACCTGCCTGTCTCCCCACCAGACAGATCTCTTCTGTCTGTTGACGCTGAATAAATCCTTAAATGTAACTGCTTATGATGAATTTCAAGGTCATATATCTTAAAATCTAGGTAAAAAATATCCTATTTGGCTAAATGCTGCTATTGGTAACTGATTGTTTTTATATTTTATAATTTTGGGGATATTTTTTTTGGGGGGGGGGTTAGCAGGTAATGAACGATGCAAACAGATTATTTTACATTAGATTAATATCTATTAATATTAATAACTGGATACTGTGAAGTTCAATTTCCACAAACAGAACTGTACTAGTATTAATAATGTGTCTCTTTAACTTCAGTGGCCTGAGAGCAAAGCCAAAATCACAGTCGCTCTATCGATCAATGTTCCCATTATATTATGGTTATTTACATCCAAATACTTAATGGAAGTATTATTGCAATACCCCCCCAAAAAATATGTGCCTGTAAATGATGGGGTCAGATGATGATGAGTCAGTGTGAGATGTGGAGAATGGAGTCTTGTTGTTGTCAGCTGCCTCGTGGGCTCAGATGTTCCTCTCTGATTTCTGCTGAATCACTCGGCGCTGCCTGTGCCGAATGTTTGAAGTTAACACTTCACCAAAAATGAGATTACAGAGGATTGCATTAGGCAGATAGGAATGAATGGCTGCTGCCGTTGTTGTCGGCGATGATGCAGAGTGATCGGCCGCATCCCAAGGGGGTGATTTGATTGGCTCGTTGTCAGGAGGAGTGATGTCAGCGTGTGATTTGATTGGCTATGCTACAGGAAGGATGAGATCAGCAGCTCGGCGTTGATGGACTGACTCATCTGCTTTTTTTTTTTTACTTGCATCTCTACATTTCTTGTTTCCCCTCATCCTCTTACGTCATTCATTAGGTCAGCTGAGGGTTAGACTGATGGTAATGATTTTATCGGTTATTATATTGTGTATCTGTTCTTGCTTCCAGGATCAGGATAGAAAAATGGTCTATAGAATACATGTTTTTTTAAATTTCAAGTGCCAAGATAGTGTGCAAGAAGTTGTGTCAACTGTAGAAGGTCATATATGTTTGTGTGTGTGTGTGGATGTGGGTTTCAGTGTTTTGGAGCGTGCTCATGTAGCAGGCAGTCCCCCTGTTTTTACTTTCATCAGTTCAAGCTGCCCTCTAAAGTTTCACAGACTCTTTGTAAGCTTTGCAATTTCCAAATCAGAATGACGCTGCCAAAATAAATGCGAAGGTGGCGCGTGATGTCTGGGTGTTCTCTGTGTGTCAGTGTGTGTGTGACCGTGCACGAGGATCCCACTGTTTCTCAGGCTGTCACTGTAATCGTAATAATGAGACCGAGAGCGGGAGCCTAACAGGACGTGTCACATGGGAGGCTGACAAAGCCCCTCTGTGTGGTGTGTCTCTGTCTGTGCTGTAATGTGTGTGTGTTTAAATAGGTATGTGTATGGACTATACTTTATGTGTGTGTGTCCCTTTCATCTCTCAGAAGGGTCCAGTGAACTGTATCTCATCACTTTAAACCCCTCAGATCAGTCAATGCCAGCCAGAGACTTGTCTTATTGTGTAACTGTGAGCTGCTCAGTTTACTTCTACGGGCTTCTCTGTAGCAGTCTGAATGTCATGCACCTGTTCCCTTAAAGTGTATTTTAGCTAAACACTGAACTCTTTTCTACATAGCATACATAGTTTGCCACTTTGGATAATAGTCAACCAAAGCAGCATCAGGAGAAGTTTACATATCCTGAAACTGCATTTTGAATATCAAACACCTGACAGCCATTTTTGTGTATTTATGAAGTTTGCAGTATTTTAGCATAAGTAGCATAAATAGCACAGTTAGCATTTTTACACCTCTCAACATACGCCAACAAGCTATGAAGTTGCCTTTCTTTTTGATATTTAACAAAATTTGTGGCAGCTTTCACCAAAGCTCATTCAAGATTTGGGCAAATATGCTTGTTTGCCTACATAATGAGATATCTGTCCATTCGATATGAAGCTGGAGCCGGACAGTTAGCTTAGCTTAATGTTGAGACTTGAAACAAGGGGAACCAGGTAGCCTGTCTCTGCCCAGCTGCACTCAGTTAGGTTTACAAAAGAGGATATTAGAACGCATCAAAAAACAAAGAAAAAAGCATAAAAAGAAATGTTCAGGGTTTTCGGTGGTTTCTTGGATAGCATACCACAGCATCCTGAAGAGCTAGCTGTTTCCAATCTTAATGCTAAGCTATGCTCATGGGTTGCTGGCTCTGACTGCTTATTAGACATATATCTGTCAGTCCTCTCATCTAACCCTTGGAAAGTCAGTGAATAATCATATTTTCAAAGGTGTAAAGGTATTCTTTTAAGTAAACCACCAAGATTTAGGTATCTAGTCAACAGATGCAAGTTAAATGTTTACTTTCTTTCTCGAATTAGATTTTTATTGTTCCGTGCACAACTCTGTCCATCGAAATTTAATGAATTTAATGTATTATTTTATTATTATTTTATTTATTGTTATAAATTAGGATATACATATTTACTATATGTTTTATTTAAGTGATAAAACAACACAGATCTTTATGTTACAGTGTAAAGTCCCTGCTGATAAATACTCCCCCTGTAACTCACTCTATGTAAATGTATCCCTCTAATCCTCTCCACTCTGGAACATCTTAGTATTTTTCTTCTTAGCGTTCTCTCCAGCCGACTGAAACTGTCATAGCAGATTAATGTGTTGAGAAGTTATTACACAAAGGTTTTCACTTTGCCTTGGGGACCCTAGTCTGTCTGTGTGTGTGTGTGTGTGTGTGTGTGTGTGTGTGTGAATGGGAATTTTCGCATATAATATTTGGTAGTAATAATAGTTTTTTATTAACACTATGAAACTTTAATATCTTACTTCAATATACATACTTATAATATATATACTTCAAAGACAGATATTTACAGATACAACACAACATCCAGCTGCTACACAATGTAATTACATAACTACTATCATAAGTATATTTACTGAACAAGAGATCATACATACAAGAGTAAGTGTTGAGGCATGCTTCTCTATGTGCATGTGAGTGTTGAGTGTGTCATTGTGCACATTTAGGAAGCGGTGGAGTTAAATTTCCTGGAGAAACAGCCCGTGAGGAGCCCGTGTGTGTCACTCTAGACGGCGGATTAGCACTGTAAGTCTCCACAGCGCTGAAGGGCAGCCCTTATTCAGCCAGGAGAAAAAGAGTGTTTTGGGTTGAACCACAGAGCTGAAGCCTGCCAGATCATAATCACAACTAAAGTCAGTCACACTAATAATACACCAGCAGGACGTGCTTCACACCTAACTTATCCCTCACCTGTTTACAGTTAGCTGAGAGGTGTGATGCCAGAACTTGTATTAGTTGTGGATACATACACAGCCCAAAAGAAATCCTCAAAATAGAGCTCCATTGTGCTGCAGTGCTCAAACATCATTAATGCAACAATAAGACATGCTTGAACTTTGAGATCTATTTGAGATCTGTTACACACCATCACAAATCTAATGATGCATAACACGGATTAAACTACTTGTCTGAAGGCAGATTTTAACCCATTAAATACAAGTCACATTGAAGAATGACTTTCTATTTTGAAGGCAGCCATTGGCTTTCATTCATTTTACAATTCTGCAGTGTAAGATAAGTGTCCAATGCAAAAGTTCAATGCAGCCTAGTTTAAAACAATCATATGTTTAATGGAGCAAGGCAAAAAAGTAATGTAGTGCAGGTCAAGCTAGTGGGTAGCCATAGCATAGCATGTTTCAGACTGTTTTTGTCCTAAAACTAACAATTATTTTGTAACCAGTAATTTCATAACCATGACAACAAACTTTCTATGACTTTCAAAATATTACATATTTTAGTTTTCTTAAGCATATCTTTAAGGAATAATTTGGGGAATTGTAGATATAAGTGTTAAATAGATCTCCTCATCAGCCACAGCACCCTGCTGGATGATCATAGTCAAGAGATGGTTAGCTTAGCTTAGCATTTGGTTCTTATTAGCAAATGTTACCAAACTAACATACCTAGATTGTAAAGAAATCAGTATGTTAGCATTGTCATACTTATCTATTCAATTCAATTCAATTCAATTCAATTCAATTCAATAAACTTTATTTGTCCCCTCAGGGACAAATAAAGTCCAATACATCCTATGGATGAACAGGTACATATGGAAGTCTTAATATTTGTCCTTTTTAGTATTCTGAATAGCCCAGAGAGTTTCTAAAGGTTGAATCATTCCAGTTCCATGGTCTTGTTGTGAAAGACCATCATTACGCAGACAGATAATAGGACTGTTTGACTGGATGGACTGTGGCGGCCTTCAAATGTTGATTGTCATCAGTGTTTTGTCTGGGCTGTAACCATTATGTCTCTCGTCTCTTTCTTTTTTATCCTCTTTCATTCCCTCAGACATTCATTCGGCTCTTTAGCCCACCCTTCCCCCGGGGTCCTGCGTGTATGGAGGATCCTGGAGATGTCGTAGAACTACACAAAACAAACATTGCGTCACACTGCGGAGATTAACACAATCAGAAAGACTGGACATTTATTCTAAACGGGAATGTTGTACAAGCTTGATTCTTCTATTGACTGAACGACTAAAGTATAAGACGAGTCAAGCCAAATTACTGAATTCGACATTTTTTTGTCATCTCATACTGGAGTCCATATTCTGTTACACTTCTTTTAAGTCGCCGAAGTGAACAATAACCCAGTGACTTAATGCCCTTGCTGTAAGCAGCCGTGAGTGCCTCCATTGTTACACCGGATTACAGTAATGGCTCTCTGTCAAGTTTTGGGAAAGTGGCCAAAAGGATTAATGCAGATTCACGTCTGTAATGCCCTAAACCATCCTGCCATTAAATCACAGTCTCCTCAGATGACCTAAACACTGTGACATTTACATCAGTAACATCTATTACTGTATTTTCAGTCTAATGACCACTTTTCTAAACCTGCACTAAACTTTGAATTTGAACTTTCATCTTTCCCCATATTTGTATTTTATCAAACTTTTAATGTATTTTTAAGGGTGTCTTTGCAATGAACCCCATTCATACATGACAATGCATTGTAAGCCAGGTAAATCATTCAAGATTGAGGCTAGTCCGACAAATGAAACAGAATAATCAACCAGCTTCTTTGAAATCCTCCCGTCAGCGGTCAGGTTTTTCTTTCTTTTTGTACTTTGTTCATTTTTTTTCCTGGACCACCTACCACGAATCTCAAATCTGGGATTAGAACTGTACAGACCTAAACCAAACCAACCCTCCACAGAGTGTGGTAGAAACTATTCCCCATCTAAAGACTGAACTCTTTAAACAAGAGGCTCAACTGAAAAAAAAATGATGTGCCTGTTTTTATAGTCTTGTGTTTTATTTAAAGGTCCAGTGTGTAAGATTTAAGGACATCATTTAGGGGGCTGTACTAACATAATATGGCTGCAACAGAATATAACATTGATAACTATGTTTTTAGTAGTGTATAAAAGTTTTTGTGTTTTTGTTACCTTTTATATTTACAGATGGAGCAGGTAGTCTTCTACAGAGTCGGCCATTTTTCTACTCTAGCCCAGATTGGACAAACCAAACACTGACTTTAGATAGAGCTAAGACCTACTTTCTCCTACACACTTGGAAGGGGAGTGTGAGGTGTATTCAGTTGGTGACAATCTGTAATTTCATCCCTAGTTGCGACTAAATCCTACACACTGGACCTGTAAAAAATTCAGTATACAGTTACTTCAGGTAGGAAGTCTGGATCACCGGTCCCTCCCTGGCTCTGTCTCCTCTTCTGTGGTGTAATCCCAGATAGAGTCTGCTAAATAGCTGGGATCTGATGTCACACACACACACGCACACTCTCTCTCTCTCTCTCTCTCTCTCTCTCTCTCTCTCTCTCTCTCTCTCTCTCTCTCTCTCTCTCTCTCTCTCTCTCTCTCTCTCTCTCTCTCTCTCTCTCTCTCTCTCTCTCTCTCTCTCTCTCTCTCTCTCTCTGGCTGTCCTTTCAAGGCATTCAGAGGTTCTATAGTATCTTGCTGTGGTGAATGTGAGAGTCTTTTCTTAATGCATGCACGCACAACATGTACACACAAGTGTTACACACAGAATGCAAACGACATGCAAAGTACCACATCCTCACACACGCACTGTCACACACACAGAGTTAATGCCTGCCAGCAGAGAGCAACAATAGCAGCCATTTATAAGGATACTGTTCTGAGACTCTCAGGTGTCGTGGTTATTATTCCTTCTGTGTAATTCTCACTTATCTGGTTTTATTTTGACTGTAGCCTTGGAGAAATAAATGTAGTACCCACCTCTGTATTATTACTGGGGTAGGTAATATATGAGTACTTCAGTATTATCTTTTGCTGTGGATAATGTTATATATTTTTCTGTCAAAGCTGAACTATTTCTGATATTTTAATGCTCCCAATATGTCCAAATATTTCCTTGGTCTGCCTCCAATATTTCCACTTCCTCCTCAGGTTGACAGTACGTGCAGTGATGAGAGGCAGAGGAGCATTATGGGAGGAAATGATGTAATAACACTGTGTTTATTTGTGCTTAAAGCAAACAGAGCAATTCCTTAATGAAATCCAGGGTGGGACTGTTTACCCAGAGCTCTCTCTGGTGAACAGTGAGGGCACTGTACTGTGTATGATGTCTGCTGGAGAGTGTGCTGGCACTGCATGGTCCACACACACACACACACACACACACACACACACACACACACACATTACACAGTAGAGGCACTCATCTGCTTGCAGCTCAGTGAAAATACTACCTGTCCTCAGCTCAGCTCCAAATCAAATCAATCATGGTTTATAAGCATAAGATCTTAATCAGGCTTTAGATACATGCACAGACAGCTCCACTCTGCAAGATAGAGTTGCCAAGGGCCTTGAAAATCTGGAAAGTTTGTGAATTTGAAAATAAGGGCTTAAGTTCTTGAAATTGTTCTGCGAGTCATCATCATCTTGGCTTTTAGCCCTTTTAGTTCTGTGGACTACTGACTTGTATTGCTATGAAATTATATGCAGACTTCCATGTCCCCCTCAGGATAAACTGACATAACTTTAGTCGCCCTTTAACTTTTCATCTGACAAAATATCTGGTAAGCTGAGGATATTCACATCAAACTCAGCTAATACAAATATTAGCAAATGTTAGCAGGCTAACACGCTAAACTAATGCTGTATCTCACATTTATGTAGTAAAGGAGGTGCTAAATGCGCTAACTTCAGCTGAGTAGTGTTTCTCAATTTGTGTACGACCGTTGTGCCCTTAAAAAAATTCCTCTTTAACTTCGCAGAGCATTAATGCTAATATTAATTATTAATTAATATTAATGCTAAAAATATAAACATATGTGCTCCTTACATTTGTATATTCACCGCAACCATGTAAGCTACAGCAGCCCTTCTGCAGCAAAACCAAAATGGTGGCCATAGAGGACAAGTTCACCATCTGGGTACTCATAATCGTGTTAGCATGATTATTGTTAGCATGTTATGCTGATGTGACAATTGTTCAGTTCAGTCATGTAAGTTTCTAATTTGAGGCACTCTTGGTCAGCACTTCACTTGCACATAACCATGTGATGGAAGTTGGAGGTGGTTAACACTGTCGCTTCACAGCAATAAACTATCTGGTTTGTGGTGTTTTGCATGTTATCCCTGTGTATCTGTGGGCTGTCTCCAGGTTCTCCAGCTTCCTCCCACAGTCCAAAGAAATGCACTACAGGTTAATTGGTGACTCTCAATTGCCCATAGGTGTGTCCATCTATGTGGCAATCCTGTGATGAAGTGGTGACTCATACAGGGTGTACCCCGCCTCTCGCCCAATGTCAGCTGGAATAGGCTCCAGTCCTGTGAGGATAAGTGGTTACAGAAAATGGATGAATGCTTATATTTCATTGCTTGCTAATTGCTTTTTGCCATTATGGCATGTTAAAGCACCAGTCAACCTTGCATAAGAGGGTAAATGCTGGGTCTGCTACTAAAAAAGATTGGTCATCGATTTTTTTCCCTAAAGGAAATCTAGGTTTGTGGTGGTGAGTTAAAACCTCACTGTCTTTTCCTCTTTCTGTCTACCAGGATCCGTCCTCAGCTGGCCAAAGAGAAGATCGAGGGCTGTCACATCTGTACGTTTGTGATGCCCGGGGAGCCCCAAGTGGTTCTGGGCAAGGACAAGGCCTTCACCTATGACCATGTCTTCGACATGGACACCCAGCAGGAAACCATCTACAATCAGTGCACGGAGAAACTTATCGAAGGCTGCTTTGAGGGCTACAATGCCACCATCTTTGCATACGGACAGGTTAGAAAAACAGCCGTTTCTCTTGCGTTACTTGATCAGCACAGTGGCACAAAAATGTTCACACATTCACATGCCCTGACGTTTTCAAATTTCCATCGCTCAGGGGGATGGAGCTGCCTCCAGTATCCCAAGATTTATTACAGCATGTGATATGAAGCTGATTTCATTGAATATCATAAGACAAGTAATACGGGAGTGAACAGGCCTCACAGCTGCAACCACTCTGTCAATACACTATCAGCTGACACGTTCCAACCTGCTCTTGCCACACCAGCTTTATATTGGCTGTAATAGATTAGCCTAGAGAGGGAGAGATAGAAAAGGAGTTTATTACCCAGTCAGAGGAGAGTGGGAACAGATTGCTTCACCCCATACCAATGCAGAGAACTGAACTGCAGTTTCAAAACATAATTGAGAGATATTAAATACAATTTTACACTTCAGTCCATGTACAGATTAAAGCAAAATTGCGTAATTAGTGTTTTTGTGATTTAGCATCCCACTTTCTCTTGCCCAGCTCTGGTTCTGGCACGACACTGGCTGTGTTTCCAGCATTCACCCCTACCCCGGGCCTGAAAACCTCCTTATCCCGATTGTCCAAAACAATTCTAGTATAACACTAACCTCTAACTCTCCCTCTGCCCAGTCAGGGAAGCTTAGCTAATAAACTGAGCTAACGTTAGCTAATAGCGATATGGGAATGACAGCAGAGTTATTTTATGGCATGAAAGTTAAACAAACAAGCTATAACATTGTTGATTTGAGCTGGGAGGCTAGCTGGTTTCCATCTTGTCTGTCACTCCCTTACACTTAGAAAATACTGCCAATAATTCAACAAATTTCACATTAAATGACATTCAGTTCAGACCAGAACGCAATACAGCCATGCCAAGACATGCTGTACTTAGAGTATGATATAAAGATATGGAGAATACTCTTTTACATTACATTTATCATTACATTTATCAATATGATAACCTTACAATGTTTTCTTCAATGTGTCTCCAGCTGCAGCTGGCGTTCTCTAGTTGAGCAGTTAAACTTTCCCTCTTCTTAATGTTTCCCTTCGCTCCTCTCCTCTCTGTTCATTATTCTCGACTCACATTGTTCCTGCAGCCCTTGTGTTCCTGTCAAAGAGCCTTTCACAGGGCGCAGTGGAGGCCACACACACACACACATTAACACACAGCGTATGTGGATGTGCACATACTAAACTCACGGGTGTGGTTTCATAGAATAAAACAGATAGAAACACACACACACACTAGTCACATTTGCTTACAGACACTCCATCTGTCACCACACACACCACACTCCTGTCAGAGTCTCTTTTAGCTGTTTGGACACAGAGAAGGGGTGACGCGTCAATTTGAGCTCAATGTTGCATTCCTCTTTTTGTCACCATGGCGACCACCCCATCCCCTCTGACCCTACTCCCCCCGCCCTGTGTTAGAGAAACTTCTCAGAGCTACACCCAACCTCTGAGACGATACAGCCTAGAAAGATCACATATATGATGAAATATCTAGAAAAGACACACACAACAAAAGACTTTCATTCTTATTTGGCAAAGTAGTTGATGACTCTGTCTCCTCCTTCATGTCTAGACGGGTTCGGGGAAGACCTACACCATGGGAACCGGCTTTGACGTTAACATTGGAGAGGATGAGCTGGGTATCATTCCTCGGGCAGTCAACCACCTGTTCAAAGGGATCGAGGAGCGCAGACAGGCTGCCACCGAGCAGGGCAGGCCTGTTCCTGAGTTCAAGATCAACGCACAGTTCCTGGAGGTGCAAAAAAACACACACACACACACAAACACACACACCAAAAGTGTAATGATTTCTCAGTTTTTTTCTCAAATTAAGATTAATTTATCAGTACTGTGCATTAGTTAGATGTAGCTGAAGCATGCAGACAGGAGGGGGTCAAAGGTCAGCGGGGGGGTGTAGTGATTTTAACATCCAGATGACCCTACATCCATTAAACGACCATTAGTCTGTCTCTGGTCAGCTCCTGGACTTATTTATAACAGCCAACAAGTGGCTGCTAACAGCTGGTGAGGAAGCAGCTGAACGGGGGAAAGACGAGGCTGAGAAGTAATAATTATATTGACTATTCACCTGATAAAATGTTCTTTATCTATCTTCTCTCTCCCGTACTTCATCAATTTAACACACTCTACAGTTGTACAACGAGGAAGTGCTGGACTTGTTCGACTCGACGCGAGACCTCGAGGCCAGGAGGCAGCGATCCAACATCAAAATTCACGAGGACGCAAATGGAGGCATCTACACTGTCGGGGTCACCACTCGCACTGTTACCACTGCAGCTGAGGTCAGCATTAATTCAGTTCAATTGTATTTGTATAGCGCATCTCATGATACTTTCCATGTAGAGCAGGTCTAGACTGTATTCTGTATAATATTATTTACAGAGACCCAACAGTTCGCACCATGAGCAAGCACTTGGTGACGATGGCAAGGAAAAACTTCTTTTCTAAAAGCAGTTTTCTTTCGCGCTGACCTCATCTTTGGCCAGCATTTTTGCTGATGCAGTGGCACATGGTACAAGCTGCTATTCTGTGTTTTGTTATTTCACTACAGAACTCATCAGTTATCAGTATAATCCAGTCCAAATAAACTTCCTACGAAATGGAAAACGTTTGCTCCAAACCACTTGTAGAATATGAAAGCGGGCCAGTTTACCAAAATAATCTCACCAACTTCAAGTGCTTTCCACCCACGCAGATAAAGCAGTTTTGGCTGTATCTCCACCCCAATATTGGAGAGGTGGATGGGTTGGATCACAGTACTGAAAAATGTCAACATGTCTTTCCAAAAATAATGAATAAATCGTCTACATACCTCTACCACTGCAGGTAGTTTTCTCTTGTACAGTTTTCTACTAAAGAAATAGTCCCTATGAAAGCTGTTTGTAGTAATGTTAGTATGTTACCATGTTGTAGTAATGATATCCAAAGTGACAAAACACTGTTTCTGCAGAGTGATGCGCAGCTTCCGTATAAATATCATCCTCATGGGTTCACCCAAAAATGTCTGTGATGTTTGAGTCCATTTTCTTGGCTTTCATTCCACCGTCTGTCCTCCTGCCATCCTTTCCTTTCACCTCTCCTCTAACAGATGATGCAGTGTCTGAAGCTGGGCGCTCTGTCTCGCACCACCGCCAGCACCCAGATGAACGTCCAGAGTTCGCGCTCCCACGCCATCTTCACCATCCACCTGTGCCAAGTTCGAGTCTGCTCACCAGATAACGACGTACGTACTCTAACACACAGCAACGGGTCTCTGCTGCCGCTGAACGTGCTTCTGATGCGATTAGGTTAAAACATTTCAATTGTAGCGCCGTTCTTTCTTTTCTCTGTCAGGATAATGTGACAGACAACCGTCTGGCAAATCACTCAGAGATTAATGAGTTTGAGACGCTGACCGCCAAGTTCCACTTTGTGGACCTGGCTGGTTCTGAGAGACTGAAGAGGACTGGAGCTACAGGAGACAGAGCTAAAGAGGGCATCTCCATCAACTGTGGGCTGGTGAGGATGCTAAGAGCATCAGACGATTTGTATTACACAGTGCACTCACGGGTCATCATCATGTATCATATTTATTATACTTATTTTATTATTTATAGGGGTGATTATGCAAAGCAATGAATCTGTTCTGTACCTGCACACACCACCAGTGATTTCTGGAGTAAGAGAGCCCCCAGGTGGCCAGAACATGAACTGCACACTTACTTTCTTTGCTATTGTTTATTGCTTCATTCAAATAAAGTTACTATTTCATTTTTTATTCCCAATTTAAACAAATTCTGGAATTGTTTTTACCTTCAAATATTCAACCATGAGCTCGTTTTCCCCTTTCTACCTCAGCTTGCTTTGGGAAACGTCATCAGTGCTCTGGGAGACAGGAGTAAGCGCTCCACTCACGTGCCTTACAGAGACTCCAAACTAACCCGGCTGTTACAAGACTCACTGGGTGGCAACAGGTTTGTGGGGCTGTAATGTATTAAAATATTTGTATGTATTTGGTAATGTATCACAAAAATCAGCATTCTATCTTTGTGTGTTCTCCAGTCAAACAATGATGATCGCCTGCATCAGCCCGTCAGACCGGGACTTCATGGAGACCTTGAACACTCTGAAGTACGCCAACAGAGCCAGAAACATTAAGAACAAGGTGATGGTGAACCAGGACAAGGCCAGCCAGCAGATCAGCGCCCTGCGGACAGAGATAGCACGACTGCAGATGGAGCTGATGGAGTACAAGACGGTGAGAAGGCAGGAGTAAAAGACAGAGGCTGAGAACAATTCTCATTATCAGTCATTATATTGATTAGCCTGTCTGCTGTCCAGGGGAAGCGAATGGTGGGTGAAGATGGCATGGAGGGCATCAACGACCTGGTCCATGAGAACTCCATGCTGCAGACGGAGAACAACAACCTGAGGGTGAGAGTGAAGGCCATGCAGGAGACCATCGACTCCCAGAGAGCCAGACTCACTCAGATCCTCAGTGACCAGGCCAACCAGGTCCTGGCTAAAGCAGGTGAGAACAGAGACAGAAAAACTCATTAGTGCTTGTTCTAGCATAGTAGGCAACAACACAACAAGCTGTTCTAACTGCTTCCAACGAATTCCTCCATAATGTTCACTAACAAAGACAACGCCAATATAGATAAAGATGGAAGAATGGTTTATTGCATATTATGGATGAAGGTGAACCAAGATGATGTACTGTGGAATAAGGGACTGGGTATAAAGGGAAGGTAGATGGAGGGTAAGGGATGAGGATCAAGGGATGAGTAGGAAAATTAGGGTTGTAGATGGATGGAATAGTTTGTAGATGTCAGTTGGTGGTGGGAAGAAGGAAGGGGAACCAGGAGAGAGTTGACATCCTTGAGTGTGGGGGCTGTCTCTTCTTTGCTCTATGGAGCACCAGTGGTTCCAGTAAAAATGCCGCATATGCGAAGACTCGCTGCGGCTGGCCTGGGTTCAAGTCCCAACCTGCGGCCCTTTCCCACATCTCATTCCCCATCTCTACTCGCCCCACATTTCCTGTCACTCTTCAAAAAGGCCAAAAAGGAAAAAAAGAAGTAGGGGTTTGAGGGAGACATGTGGAAGAGTTTGAAGTGTGGTCTTTGTTCCTAAGCCTAGCTATAAAACTTTATTTAGCTGCTTAGCTTTGACATGTTTGGCACATACACATACTTTGTGCTATCTATTACTAGATTTCAACATTTGAATGTAATCGCCTGAATTTTAAAGGTAGTTTTAATGTTGTTTTAACACTGACTTAAGTACAAAAACCTAGCTATCACTTCCTTCACTGTTTTAGCAAAAAATTACAACCATGCTAGCTGCGCCTACTCAGGCTAATAAGCACACAATAACAATGCTAACACACTGCTTACAAGGTTGACCATTTAAGTTAACTGTGTTAGCACGCTAACAAATTAGGGCTAAACCAAAGTACAGCAGAGCCTGATGGGTAAATCATTTGTTTCATGGATTTTAATACTAAAAATGATCTGATAAATTGAAACATGTGTCTGAACTGGCTCTCGCAGAATTGGAAAGCTACTGAATGTAACCAAAATCTAATAACTTTAAAACAGTCAACAAGTCACCATGAGTCCATGTTAAAGTGATACCTCTCCTTATAGGTGAAGGCAACGAAGAGATCGGGAACATGATTCAGAACTATATCAAAGAAATCGAGGAGCTCAGGTATGTAATGACCTCATTTTAAATTATATTTTGTTCAACCATTACTTTGAGATTTGTTATAAGTTTTACAAAAAACACTTGTTGGTGTTGTGTGACAGTTCTAACACTTCCCTCCTCTCTCAGAGCTAAACTTTTTGAAAGTGAGGCCGTGAGCGAGAACCTCAGGAAGAGCTTGTCACGGGCCTCCACTCGCAACTCGCTGTACGCCGGGCCCGGCTCCTTCTCCTCCGCCCTCCTCGCCCCTGAGAAGGAGGCTAACGAAGTCATCGAGATGGCCAAGAAAGACCTGGAGAAGCTGAAGAAGAAGGAGAAGAAGAAGAAGAAGAGGTACGCTGTGCGGTTTGTCGCTTTTGGAGACACTTTGTGTGTGTGTGTCGCCTGTTTGTTTTCGGTCGGATTGGAACTTCCTCGGAGGTGACACGAAGAAACTGTGAAGAAACCACAAAGAGAGAGTCTTGATGTTTGTCTGTTGTCATGGCGAGGGTGTGTGACCTGGTGTGTTTCGGGTAATTATCTCCTGACTCCCTGCAGTAGCACTTTACACCCTGGTGTTTCTTTAATGGAATGAGACAAGATGATAATGACGTTGACGATGATGCTTCTTCTGCACACTTTAGCACATTTTATGATGCCTCTATGCACTCTGATTTCTATACTTGCTGGGGTCACCTTAATATCTTCACATTAGAAGGGTGACATTTAATTCATGATCTGCTAAATGGGCGAACTCTGTCTTAGTCATCTGCATCTCTTTAATCAGGATTCATCGTTTGAACACACTGTGTCCTGTAAGAGTGTCCGCACTCACCTGCTCTTTCTCGCTGCTCTCCCACTCTTAATATTCCCTCACTTGCCCCGACTTCTGCCGCCTGTCTGCCCCCCCTCCCACCCCCCCACCTCTACCTCCTCCTTGCCTCCACACCTCACCATCCCATCCCTTCTGTCTCCGAAGACTAAGGCGATATGAAGAGAATCACCACCACGCAGCAGTTGAACGCGACAGGTTTGCTACACCCCCCCGTCCAGGATTGAGTCAAATCTGAAATTGGTCAGACTGAAGTAATTGACAGGATTTCAGTTGATTCTTGACCTGGGTCCAAACCCAAATTTCCCTTTCTAAGTTCCCAAAGTAACTAATCTCTAACTTCTTCTGCGCCTACAGGTGGTTTACACTCCTGGAGGGAAGCAGATGTTTTAACCAGCTCTTGCCTCTTCCTCTTACCCCTTTTGTTTGTCTCCTTTCTCCTTCTTAACTGCACACGGAAAGATGTTGATCAGATTCATCCCTGAGTCCTTACCTTTAAAAAAATAGGAAAAATAGTTGAGAAAAAGCCCTCGATCATCGTGGTTTTTAAGATGATGGTCTGTAGAATTTGGTCAACAAATCTTAAGAGTGTGCGGCAACACTTCTTCAAATGAAATCCGTTGGTGTCTTTCCCAGTGTATCGCTAATGTTGCAGTGAAATCATCCATTAATCAACACTGATTCCACATCTGTTCCCGATCTGATCAAGTGTATAATCATTTGCATGTGCACTTTACCCATCCTTGTTGTCATTTGAATTGCAGTTAATTCCAAATCTGACCTACAGTATCTACAAGAACTCGCCCTGGTCGGTAGCTTCCTAACACTATGTTCCTCTTTCAGTGCTATCAAGGAGGAAGTGCCAGACAATGAGCAGGAGCGAGGCAACGATGAGGCAGAGGTGGTAGGTTGAGGATCACTGAAGCAATTGATGTATTGTGTTTGTATGAGTGTGGAGTCTTCTTCATGTGTGTGCTCATATGTTGCCAGGAGGGCAGCGACCACGAAGAGGGCGAGGATGCTGATGGAGAGGAGGAGGACTATGACATGGCGGGCGAAGAGACGTCTGACGAGTCTGACTCTGAGGAGCTGGAGGAGAAAGGTACAGTTGTCTGATTAACTGTCTGACGTTGCGGTTGCCAATATAAAGGGAGAGGCTTCGGGATCTAATGATACGTTCGTGCGGCAGAAAACGTCCAGGCCGACCTGGCCAACATCACCTGTGAGATCGCCATCAAGCAGAAGCTGATAGACGAGCTGGAGAACAGCCAGCGGCGTCTGCACACTCTCAAACAGCAGTACGAGCAGAAGCTGATGATGCTGCAGAACAAGATCAAGGACACGCAGCTGGAGAGGGACAAGGTGCTGCATAACATGGGTAAGAGACACATGCAAACAGACACTTGACCCCTGTGACAAGCCTTTAAGTTGCTAACTAAAAGCAATAAAAGGAAGCAAGAAAAACAAAGGAAAGGTCATCCTTTCATCGTTCGTGTTCGTCTCCAGGCACAGTGGAGTCGGGCACGGAGGAAAAGGCCAAGAGGATCAAAGTGGAGTACGAGAGGAAGCTGAGCTCCATGAACAAAGAGCTTCAGAAGCTCCAGTCGGCTCAGAAGGAGCACGCCCGCCTGCTGAAGAACCAGTCGCAGTACGAGAAGCAGCTCAAGAAGCTGCAGCTCGACGTGACGGAGATGAAGAAGACCAAGGTAAAAGGGATGGGTCGTGTGCTCTCTTTTCGTTTTCTCCGTCGGCCTCGTCTTGTTGAGAGTGCTGATTTCCTTCTGCTTGGTTGTATTTGTCCACCAGGTGGCGCTGATGCGTCAGATGAAGGAGCAGCAGGAGAGAAACCGAGCCACGGAGTGCAGGAGGAACAGGGAGATCGCCACTCTGAAGAAAGACCAGCGCAGAGCGGAGGTGAGACATATATAAGCATACACTCAGAGCAGTTCATGTCATTTTTTGGCAAATTATTTGTCATAGTACTTTATTATTTTTAGTTTATTTTAGGTTGATATGCCTCAAAAGAAATATTTTATTCATCATAGAAAATCATAAAAAAATATATATTTGTTGATATACTTGGTTGATTCTTGTCATGACTACATACTTAAGGTCATAGTTTACCAACTTACCCTCATGACATGATATTCATTTCTTTTTACAGCATCAGTTGAAGCAGATGGAGGCCCAGAAAAGACAACAGGAGCTCGTTCTTCGCAGGAAGAATGAGGAGGTGGGACACACACACACGGAGGAGGATGGGTTTACATCCACTTTTGTTCTTCTCTAATATGCAAAATAACTTTCTCATTTATGCGAACTTCATCAGGTCACAGCTCTGAGGCGCCAAGTGAGGCCCGTGTCCGGGAAGGTGAGCAGGAAGGTGAGCGTACCCGAACCTCTCCAGGAACCGTCACACAAAGCCACCCAGGGGAGGATGCACACCTCCGGAGCACCCAATGGAGCCAGGTACTCCATCTGAGCATGTGTGTTAAGGTGTGTGTCACACAGTCTAGTTTTAATACTTACACTTAAGAGCCGTGTCTTTCTCCTCAGGAGCTCTCCAGTGCGGATGGGAAGTATCTACCTCAGCAGGACAGCCAGGGCCAAATGGCAGTCACTGGAGAGACGTGTCACTGACATCATCATGCAGAGGATGACCATCTCTAACATGGAGACGGATATGAACAGACTGCTGAAGGTAACACCACACGTCATTAGGTTGAAGAAAAAAACTTCCTTTCCTTTCCTCCCCTCCTCTCATTGCCCTCTCTTCCACCACTCTAGCAACGTGAGGAGCTGACCAGACGGAGGGAGCGAGTGTCCAGAAAGAGGGAAAAGATGGCGGTGGAGGGCGCAGACGCCGACCGCTCCCTGGCCTCGCTGAACGAGGAGCTGGAGTCTCTCAGCGCCAACATCGACTATATCAACGACAGCATCGCCGACTGCCAGGCCAACATCATGCAGATGGAGGAGGCCAAGGTGAGGTCCTCTGTAGTCACACTTGTAGTTGTATTGCTTGATAAATGAAGGTAAAGGTGCAAAAGGAAGGATTCTTCTACCATATTTTCAAGTACACTTTTCAGTGTACTTCATGAATGGTGGTGTATTGTATAAACACAGTTGAAGCAGTACCTTGAATGTCTCATTACCTCATTAGCTAGTTATCGCCTGTACTGGACTGCAGCCCTCAGGCAAACAACAGGGAAGTAATTGCACATTTAAGCAACACCGACAACTTTTTGGGCCTTTTTTTCCTAAATAAACATAAGGCGCTTATTCATCAGAATGACAATGGCTGAATACAACAACAATCTCTGGCAGTGCAGCACTTTAATACAGCCGAGCGCGTACAGTAAGTCCATCAGCCTAATGATGCACAATGAACAGAACTTACATAATAAATAAAAATCTAATTTTTCAAATGCTTGACGGGTTTTTGCTCCGCATGGCCTCATGCGGCATTTTCATTCTGAGACGCTCTCATGGTGTTCATAAATGAATTATTATTGAGCTGGCTGCCCCTGCACCTGTTTGTCCAAGTGTTTCCTTTTTTTAATCCTGTGGCTGGACACTGGTGATATAGTCGGTGGCATTGTTATAACGTTGTTTAAGTCGAATATCTGAGTCGGCAGGTGCTGACAAAACTTGAAACAGTGCGGGTTCACGATTAGGATGCTACTAGCTGTACTAGTGATTTACTAGAGTTTACTAGAGTTCACTACAGATAGACTTCATCAGAAGTGAGGCGGCATCATGTCATGACAAGTGTATTGATCAATGCGCCTTTCTCCTTCATCAACAAACCCTCCAGCATAAAACCATAAAACCTATTGGTTGTTTGTGTGGCGCTTTAGAAATGATAGGCACATTTTGTTACCTATGGACAGAGCCAGACTAGCTTTATTTCCGTGTTTCCTGTCTTTATGCTAAGCTAAGCTAAGCTAAACTAAGCTAAGCTAAGATGGTGGTAGCATTATGTTTAACACAGAGATTTAAGAATCAATCTTCTTGTCAATGAAAGCAAGTAAGTGTATTTCCCAAAATCCCAAGACACACTATGGACAAATATTCCAATAATATTACAATGCCACTGCACACAATGTACTCTTACTCTCGCTGCAGGAGGAAGGAGACACAGTGGATGTGACCGCCGTGATCAGCTCCTGTAATCTATCAGAGGCCCGCTTCCTTCTGGACCATTTAATCACTATGGCCATCAATAAGGTACCTATAGACTGTGCTGACTTAATGTTGTTTTAGCCGTAATGGTATTAGTGTGTCTTTGTTTGCATTCACATACACTACATTTACCTCTATAAGATTTATGATCCCAGCATGTTAATCCATCATACGTGGATCAAATAGAAGATAACATGATATCTTTTGTTTATATATTATCTGTATCTTCTGAAATACATAGACTATATGAATTTGATTGCATTGTTATTGCTGTTGCATGCTGTTGGTTGTTGTGGCAACTTAAATACAATTTGTCTGCTCATCGTGATCTTGCTTTTGTAACCACGGCTCCTTTATAAGATTGGATCTAATGAGGCTTCAAATATGCCAACGTGATTAAATTAAGTTTCAATTAGATTAGATAAGATTAGATTCAATGAAACCTAATTGGTCCAGTGAGGAAACGCATTCAACCCAGCAGAAAGGAACAAATGAAGAAGTGGAAGTAATCAGAGACAACTAAAGGTAAAGACACAGATGACCCATCTGCTGTGTGGTCATTATCAGGGTCTGCAGGCGTCTCAGAAAGATTCCCAGCTGAAGGTGATGGAGGGCAGGCTGAAGCAGACGGAGATCAACAGCGCCACCCAGAACCAGCTGCTGTTCCACATGCTGAAGGAAAAGGCCGAGATCAACCCGGAGCTGGACGCTCTGCTGGGCAGCGCTCTGCAAGGTGGGAAACGCCACAACAGATCGGCGCCAGTCTGAGCATGTCAAACACAACAAGCACCTTTTTTTTAAATCATCATTCCTTTCACCACATGGCTACAATTTATTTTGCACGCCTTGTGTCGATACTTTGTCGCAGAAATATTACATCATAAGCGAAAACGTGCCTGTCTTTTATTGAACTGTTCATGAATCTAAAACCTATGAGAAGGCCTGTAAAATAAAGAGTAGCCATTTTCTCATCTCTGGGTTTGATTTTGATTTGATTGTTTTCTTTGTTTGTTGTGTCGGTGTGAATTCAGAGTTAGGTTACCTCTCGCCAGGTGAGTATGAGATGCATAGCAATGTGTTTGAGAGAGTATGGCACATGTGCACTATAAGATTTCAACTAAATTTACCCCCAATTAAAGACAAATATTTCACATTGATGTTGGGCCAATGAACTCATATTTAGTTAGATGATTCTTTCCCCATATATAGACTCAAGACAAGATATAGATGTATTGTAACCGATATGTTTCTTTAACATTTCTAGCACATTTAGTGCTTACGGTATTTCTAAACTAAATTCAGAAATCTTGTAGTGTGCATTGACCCTCAGTCGTCCTTTTGACTAACCAGTTGAAGTAACTCTGCCATGATGTGCATGATGTGTTAAGTTACCCCACCTGCTAGCGAGCCCCACTTACTCAGGTTGTCGCTAAAACTAAACAGCCGCGCTGCAGCAGGACACAGCAGTTTGCGTTTGTGCATTTCTGTGTTTGTATCTGCAACACTGTAGCTACCAGCCGCCTCACACTAATGACACTCGATGTCCCCCTTTTGTCTAAAACTAAACCTGGTGACCCCTGACCTTGTTACTGTATGAACCGCTGAAGCTGAAATTGTCGTGCTGTGATATTTAGCTTTCTGAATAGATGTGAAGATGTACCCCACAATAAAAGGAAAGAAACATATATACTACTTATATAAATCCTATTTTTCTCTGTGTGTATTAATGTGTATGTGTTTTGCTTGACAGAGAATGGAGATGACAGCAGTAGTGACGAGTCCGCCACCAGTCCGGCCACAGAGGGCAGGTAAACACAAACACACATTTGAACCTTTTTTCAGGTCGAAAATTGGCGGCTTGTGTATTTTCATGTCTCGTTTACAATGACTATCTCTCTCTTTAGAGCACAGGTTTAATTGATAATGTTAATTATGGCTGCGCTCCGTTCAGGCGTGTCACTTCCTGTGTCTCGGTATTGTAAATACCGGCTCACTGGGTCACTTAAATGGAACAAGCCTCAGTTAGTGTTATTAATTACACCTGTGCTGTGGAAGAGGGCAGCACACAGGTGCTTTCGATTCTGCCTGATTAGACTCAGGCTCAGGTTGATGTTTGGCAGAGCTGGAAGTTACAAAATGATACCAGCCTACGTGTACTAATACAGACGATATTAGTACATGCACAGATGAAGGACATTTGACCCAGGAAGGAGATGACAGACGTCAGTCAAACGCAGTCTGTCCAAGCCCACACAGTCCTGTGCAGAGGTCTAATGAAAACACCAGTGTGGGTGGACACTTATATTTTAGCTTATTACAGGGTGGAAGGGGATATTATTGGTATTTATAGCTAAGTACATTAGCTACAGATACAAAAACGACCATTCATGCTCTAAACTGCTTGTCTCTTGTGTGAGATTTAATACTTAAATCAGTGTTGTGATTTAAAAAATACAAAATAAAAAATACAATAAAGTTCAAACTAACTATTGATGGTGGAAAGCTGGAGGCAGTGCTCGATGTTCTGCATTAATTGCAGCTGATTTATTACTAAAATGTTTTTATTCTCTTTTACATTTCACATCCCTTTTAGTTTAAGAGCCATGTAAATGTTTTTTAGCCATGCTAATACATGGCAATGTTGGTGTTATGTATAATAACTGATAATATATAACAGCAGCTGGCTCCCATGCCAATATATATAAACAAAACATCAGTGTATCTACTGTATGTATGCCCAGATAATAACACAGCCCTTCCCCAGTCACTACCAGTAAGCCATACATTTGTTTTGTATAAGTTTCTCATGTAGTCTCTTCATGTAGCTTTATACTCAGGTCAACACTATCAATCAGTCAGTCATCAATTTGTCTTATAGCTTGGTTCATGACCAGATACTTGCACATCTAATGACATCTTTAGCTGTGCTTTTAGCTACAATGCTAAACTAAAGTGATAAACATGGTAAACATGACGTTTACTTAACATTAACACGGAAAAAATTCGGACTTTCTTTCAGCACCCTGGCATCAGATCTAATGAAGTTATGTGGTGAATCCAGACCGAGAAGCAAGGTACTGTACTGTGCGTCTGATACACTGATTCACACCCAGTGAGCAGTGAAAGTCAAAAACATGTTTTTCCGTTACATAATAGAGATTTATTTGACAGTTACTAACTGCTTCATTGACTTGTGAGTTAGCTGAATATCGAGCCAAACTGTTCTGGTCCCTCAGGCTCGTAAGCGGACCACCACCCAGATGGATCTGTTGTATGCCGGCAGTGGGGATCTGACCTGCGAATCCCCCACTGGAGACTTCTCTGCCCCTCTGCTGCCCCTGTCAGAGCGTCTGGAAGGGCCGGCAGACACGCAGAGTCACGCGCTTGGTCAAGCCCCCGACCGCGAGAAAACAGTTTCTCCATCTGCACTGTCTGCCAGGCCAGCTGGCCTGTAAGTGTTTAAGGCAATGTTTCTCAGTGGCAGGCAAGATATGCTACTTGAATTTATTTTGGTGCTCGGATTATTATTACTATATTATTAGTTCAGTATTCAGTACAGATGTGGAAAAAGTTTGGTAAGATTCAGTCCACACTTCCAGCCTAATGAAGTCTTATTTATGACTGACTAAATGACTCTTTTGCTGTCTGCAGTTCTGGATCCAGGTCACCTACAGGGACTGAGAGGAGGCAACTGGAGCGTTCGCCCCTCAGCCGAAGGAAGGCGCAAGACAAAGGACCCACGCCGACACACATCCCGGCACCTACACAGATCCCAGCACCTACACACACACCTCCGCTCAGCACAGCAGAAGCTAAAACTAAAGGCAGCGACTACAAATCACTGTAAGCGAGAAGCACCATCAGTAATGATGCTTTGTATTTTCTTTCTTCACGTTCCAAAGAGCTTATATTTTGCCTATTTCTCATTCAGGTTGGAGGAGTCTCCTGTATTTGAAGGCCACAGGTAATGTTCATCTCTAAAGTTTCCTTTTGAAACACAGCACTTTTAAAGTACAAACTTGCTTTTACCACATCGTGTGTATCGTAGAGGTGTGATCAACCCTGTGACGGCGCCTAAGAACAGCCGCGGGGCCAAACTTCAGTGCGTCTACGTAGCAGAGGGACACACCAAACCTGTTCTCTGTGTAGATGCCACAGATGATCTACTCTTCACAGGATCCAAAGGTTAAAAATCTAAATTGTTTGCAACTCAAAAAACATTTCTTTCTTTTAAAGAAGTCTAACATGCTTTGTGTGCGTGTTTTCAGACCGAACGTGTAAAGTTTGGAACTTGGTGACGGGTCAGGAGATCATGTCTCTGGCAGATCATCCCAGCAGTGTCGTCTCAGTCAGGTACAAGTATACAGCAATAGTTTATGTTAAACTGCAGTTATAGAAGCATTTAGTGGTAGTACAAGGGGTCTTTTTTTATATTTCAGGTACACTTCTAGCCTCGTCTTCACTGTTTCTACTGCTTACATCAAAGTCTGGGACATACGAGACTCTGCCAAGTGCATCCGCACACTCACGTAAGTAACACTGTGTCTTCTTCGCCATCTTCGTCTTCAATGTTTGCAATTACAGTGCATTTAACTGTGATTTTGTATATCTGTGGATGTCAGGTCTTCGGGTCAGGTGGGTTCAGGCGACACCTGTTCCTCCGCCAGGAGTTTATCCATCCCACCAGGAGAGAGTCAGATCAACCAGATTGCTCTCAACCCTTCTGGCTCTTTCCTCTACGCTGCCGCTGGCAATGCTGTGCGCATGTGGGACCTCCGCAAGTAAGTTCAAACACGGATCAGAGTCTTAGTCGTGCAAATCATTCAGATGGAACATAAATAATCCCTTTTTTGCACTTAGGTTTGTGTCCACAGGGAAGCTGACTGGCCATTTGGGACCTGTCATGTGCCTGACTGTTGACAAATTAGGCAACGGACAGGATGTTGTCCTCACCGGCTCCAAAGACCATCATATTAAAGTAAAGAGACACAAAGACACACTCAAAACTATAATTCCATTCCTATTTCTGTGTATATTCAACAAACTCTTTGTTTCTTCAGATGTTTGAGGTGGCGGAAGGTGCTCAGGGCAGCATCACCTCCGGCCATACCTTTGATCCCGCTCATCAAGACGGCGTGGAGTCTCTTGCAGTGCATGGAGATGTTTTCTACAGTGGCTCCAGAGATTACTACATCAAGAAGTGGGACTTAGCCAGTCAACAACTGCTACAGGTATGCTGACACCACAGCAGCAGAAATCAAAGCCCCCAGGTTTGAATTTATGTGGGCTGAAAAGCTACAGCATGTAAACTCTGTTTTTTCATCTAGCAGTCTGTCAGTGCCCAGGCAGACTGGGTTAGCGCTCTGGGCGTGGTGCCAGGTTCCCCAGTGCTGCTCAGCGGATGCAGAGGAGGGCTGCTTCGCCTCTGGCACGCTGACTCACTTGCGCCCCTAGGCGAGGTCCGGGGACACGACAGTCCCATCAATGGCCTGGCTACTAACAGCAGCCAACTGTTCACTGCCTCAGAGTGAGTCACAAACACTCATTTGAATTCTCATCACCAAGTCGAGCTACGATTCTATCAAACATGCTAAATGTTTGAATGGAAGTGTTTCTAACTTTCTCCTGTGTGTTTTTTGTCAGTGACCGCACGGTGAAGATTTGGGAAGCCAAAGGATCTCTGGAGGAAGGAGTCCACTGACATCTACTTCATCATCATCATTCCCAGACAGACCTGAAATTGAGGATCTACTGGCCTTTACTGATCTTAATCGACTCAGAAGCCTCTCCCATGCTTTCTACATTCCTCTCCTCAGTTCAGCACTATGACAACATGGATACCTTCTATGCGTATAGTCGGTTTTGCTGGCGCTACAAATAACTGTTTTTGGCTGAATGTTGGTCCATCAAACTGAGTCTGCGTCCCAACACAAGACACACAGACCTCCTGCTCTCTGTGTGAGTGTGTTTATGATGTGTTGTGTCTTCCCGTCTTTGCTCTCCAGGTCATTTTGGGTATGTGTGTGTGAGTGTGTCCTCTGTAACCAAGGACCAAATAACTCCTGAAACTGCAATGGTCTTATTCTTCAGCTGTTACTGCCAAACCCTCTAGTGAAACGTGAAACACCTCTATCATACTACACTCCTTTCCCCACTTTTCCCTTCAAATTTCTCTATTTCCTCTAGTGTTAAGTAGTGTTTTCATCATTCAGTTCATTAAATCAACTGCTGACTGGCATTATCTCTCTATAAAACAACAATAATCATACACACCAAGGCTTAAAAGCTACTTAGTTAAGCAGTCACTCAGAGAGATGAAACACAGTATCTATGAAGTGGAGATGCAGCAGCATACAGATACTATGTTATACAGTTAGCTTTCCGTGTACTTGCTTATCTATGAAAAAATATTAAATTCTACTGTATTAGTAAAATAAAAATAACAAAGGACCACGAATTTGGTGAAATTATAGTAAAGCATTCAACCAAGACAACTGTTTAACCGTTAAACCATGATATTTTTAGTTACTCTGAAAAACTGTTGCAATCCTACTACAAACAAAAGGTTTCCTTTAGCTTCCTTCCTCAATTTGCACTAATAAAATAGTCCATAATTTAATCCCACCCCCCTTTAAATATACGATTTAAAGTTAGCTTAACCACATCAAATTATGTAAATTCTTCTTGTTTCAGGTGCTGCAGTTACTGCTACTCTGCTAAGCTAGGCTAGTTAGCTTTTAGCAGGATTAGCTCAACTGGATCAAATTTAGCTACTGCCTTATCTATGTGTTATAATAAACTTTTTAAATGCAGAAAAGAGATGGGAAGACATGGGTGAATTAGCTTTCACCAGCTAGCCTTAACTAGCTAGCGTAGCCGTTTTTACCACTGTTTTCCAAATTTGATATGTTTTTTGTAAGCTCTGTGGTACAGTAATTTCATAGACAGTAAAAGAGATGTCAAAAAACTTGGCTCAGCTCTGTAGGGCAGCACAGTTGTTTGAGTTTTTCAAGAAAAACAGTTACCTTCAGTTAAACCCTGCTTTTAACTGAAAATTGACTTTTTAACATCAGGCAGAATAGCCGTTACATCCAGAATAAAACAGCGGTGTCTCAGTGTTTCCCAAACAGCTTCAATATTTAAGTCAATCATGTGTTACAAATAGCTGCTGGGTTTCTGGTTTCAGTATTTTCTTTTGACAGTTTCCAACCATTTGTAGCCTTTGTGTGTTTTAGTTTCCTCCACTGAATGGCTTCTATTTTCCTTCACACTCCTCTCTGGCTTCTCTGACCTGCATCTTTTAGGTCTCTAGCAAACATTATCTCACTCACAGGATTTTGATTTTTCCTTTGAAAAGGTTGCTCACTGAGTATTTACTTTCTCAAGCTGTGCAACACTTCAAGTACGACACTGACAGCAAGTGCTTTTAGGAAACCTTTGCTTGAGTCATGTCATTCATGTTGACAGCTTCAAGTCATGGGACATGCGTGTTTGTGAGAGCATCTGTACCTGAGAGATGCGCACATGTGTGTGTTTTCAATCCAAATGTTGCGAAAAGTTCTCATTCTTTTCACCTCTGCTGTAAACTGCACGCATGCTGCAGTTAACCATATCAAACATCATTCAATCGTTTAAATGTGAGTCTAAAATGCTATTTATTTATTTTTTTCGTAGATTTTTGACTTTGCTGTTGTGTCTTCATGATCAGTCTGCGATTTTGACCTCATTTTCATCTTAATGCCTCTGATGTCTTAGCATTATAGACGATGGACCGCTCATATGGGATGGATTTCTCCATAATCAGAGCTGTATTATCATAGGCTGGCATCGCCAGACTAATTCACTAATGTAAATTAATACCAGAGCAAATGGAACATGAGCTTGCAGATTCGTCTGGTTCCCAGGCTAGTATTATCAGTGCCTGTAATAAATCCTAAACTGTGGGTAATGACGGTAGAATCACTACCTGATAAATGCAGACTATCCCTTAGGCAACCATTTCATTATGAACTACTGTATTATGAGTATCCTTTAAATGTATTGCTGCTTTTGTTCGGATATTGGAGGTAGTCAATGGGACTCAAATAATTGCACTGAAAAATCTAATTGTTTGCAACTTTAAATCAGTTTTCCCCAACTGTCTCAACATAGCTTCATACACAAGACTGAAATACAGTAGATTAATGACATTGACAGGTTTTCGGTCCCATTGATTTGCGCTTAAATTTCTAAATGAATAACTCCCAAAAGGAAGCAATATGAGCTGTGAGTATTCCTAATCGATAATAAATCAGATGCTGCTTCCTAATTATCTCTCTAATTGTAGTTTTATTTTGAAATTTGACTGCTCTTGTGTAAATACGACTGTTGTTTTCTTCCTGCTGAGTCTTCTTCTGCATAATTTCAAGTTGAAATATCAGATGCAGTGTGAAAATAAAAATGATTTCACAAGCGTGATGTTTTTATTTATTTATTTTTCTAGTCGTGTATTAGTGTGTTATGACCACATGGTGGTAGTGCTGCATAATGACAGGTGGTGTACCAGCTACGTAATTTTATTGGTTTCAGATTTTGCCAACTTTCATATTTGTGAGTTGACACGGTTAATTAAAACTGCTGCAGGCCGTCTGTTTTCCATATTTTATTTAGTGCTCAGTGTTTACCTCTGAGTATCCCCCAAATTTAATTTTATGAAGAGGGGGTTATGGGAGTTCCGATAATCAAGAGAATTCACCGCCGCACTATAGATACATAAGCCTATATTAACTCAAACACATGACATGATCCCTGGACCCTTTCTCACTAAATTATCCTTTAATTATAACTTCAGGGAGTAATATTGTATCCTATGATTTACTCCGGCGTGGTAGACAGATAAAGACGAAGAGAGGTGAATAAGGCAAAGAAACTCCCCCTGAAGACACAAATTAATGTGAACAGTGATGGAAGGATCAATATTTAATGTTCGGCTGTACTGAGAGCAGCAGAGTGTTAATTGGCCCCACAGGAGCAGAGCATTGACTCGTGACAGCCTCACACTGCCTTATGTGTGCTGTGTCAAACTTCCTTTCTTTCTTTTTTTTATTGCATTTTATACTGTTCTAATGAGTGCTTTCAGGTGACATAACACACCTCCACAATGCATCTTTCAACTCAGTTAACTCAGCGTGACTTGTTTCCTTTTTCATCTGTTTTTCACATTCTAATTACAAGAAATGAGACTGATTCGCATTAATGTCGTAACACTGTCAGCTTGTAAATTAGCTTGACATCTTGTCCTTACTATATAAAGTTATGATTCCAACACATCACGTGGCATATTCTGCTAATATGCCATGTGATAGTAAACTAAATTATCAGGTGACGGATGTTCAGCAATGCCTCACTTACGCATTTTGCTGTATCTTCAAGGTTGAGTCGATAGGTAACACTAACCATCATCTTTTTCTCGCCTTCAAGGAATAGTTTGCAACGTGTGCTTTTTTCCCTTTTTGTTGAAAGTTTGACGAGAAGATCAATACTACTCTCATGTTTATACACTAAATATGAAGTTAGAGCTAGCAGCCCGTTGGCCTAGCTTAGCTTAGCACAATGATGGGAAGCAGGGGAAACAGCTACCTGGGCTCTGTCCAAAGATTAGAGAGAATCTATATACCAGCACATATAAATGAATATGTATCTGTATGATTTTATCTGTACAAGCATAAAACTGCAGTTCCTCTAATGGCCACTTGAGGCTAACTACAAAATGCGTCAATCTCCATAAGGCCCCATATTAAAATGTCCAACTTCACAGCAAAAATAAACATGTTTCAACCTGGTACATTGAGCAGGCTTCGTTGAGCCTGCCTCGGGTCAACCAATGATGCACATCTTTGCAGATTTTAGATTAGCCAGGGGCCGGAAAAGGCATAACTACCAACATGATGACGGCCAGAGCCACAGATTCAGAAACCTGTGGGTGATGTCACAGATATGTCATCCACTCTTTATACTGTCAGTGCCACTGTGACTAATCTGGTCAAAATATAGTTTGAGCACGTACAGTAAGTCTAAGCAAAGTAAGCAAGTTTTTTCTGTTTTGTTTTTCCTACATGAAACTGAAGGTTAGCTTGCATTTTTTAGCATCCCTGGTTGTAGAATAAAGATCTAAATCTTAACAGTATAACTTAAGTATTACATTGACATACTCATTTCAAACATCAGACCTAACATTACCCTACTCCAGACAATATTTCTCAATTTTTGTGACACAGGGTCACTAAAGGATGCAGGCAAGGTTGGACTACAGTGTTACCTTGTTTAAACCTACGAGCCATCTATCAAACTATCAGCACGCACATTCATCTGTTTGTATACTTTCACTATGCAAGCTAATTACAGGACAGGTTACTGAATCTTGGAAAACACCTGCGTGTCCTCCTAAAATAGCTTTTATTGACCACCATGTCTTTGTTCCAGCTTCTCAGGATGTTTACCGTCTACGGGAATGAAATGATACTCATATTCCTGGCACACTAGTGTACAAGCCTGATGATCAAGTTTCTCCAGTAATCAATAATGACACACACGGAGCGTGGGCCGAGAGTTCCACTTTCAGTTTAATTGCGCCGCAATCCATGATGACTTCGGATCATATAACCTCCTCTAATCTGTTCAGTGAACACATTGATTGGTGATGTGTGTGTGAGCCCCACCGGATGCTCTTGTTTCACGGTTAAATCCGTCTGAATAATGTGATTTGTACAGCTGCAGGTGCTTTGTATTTACTGAGGGATTAAAATCAATACAGGTTAATTTCTATGTGGAATGGCCTGAGATGAGATTTAACATGTGTGTGTGTTTGTGTGTGCCAGACTCCCATCAGCATTTGCGCTTCGAAATGACATAAAAATAGTGAGATATTTGTCAAATATATAATGGTGTAGCATACATGCTTTGGATGTTTTTTTCAGTGTTATTGTGGCCATTAGTTGGTGCATTAGAGGATTTTACTGTGTTTTTCTCTTGGGATGAAATCATGAAATAAATATGGGCATCATTAGCAGCAGGAATGTTTTGTTTTCTGACATTCAGTGAGCTATTCACTTCAACCCGTGATATGGAACGAATTTGCATTTCATTTGTCTGACAACCATAGAGAAACAAAGGCAGAATAGGTTGGAGAAGATGTGCTGATAGAAACAGAACCAGGAAAGAGGGAAGAGATAAGGTTTGGGAAAAACAGGCAGAGACAGACAGACCAAGTGGTAGTTAAGGACGTTTATCTGAGCGGCAATGAGGCTCAGGAGGACAGGGTCAATATTCACCGCCCCAGCTCCTATCTCTGAGCGTCCACAGAGTGAATCCTCCAGCTAAAAATACCAGTGCTGCTGCTTTATGACCAGAACTGATGAGCCGTGATACTGCTGCTCGCTCTCTTAATGCTGCTACAGAAATCAACCTTGTCCCCTCTCGGCGGATCTCAGTTATCAAGCAAAACAGATTGGGAAGAGCAACATTTTTAATATGCCGGCGAAAGCGTTTTAGCATGAAATTAGAGGGCAGTGCCTTTTGAAGATACGGCATCTGTGTTTCATTTACTGAATCAGCTTGAGTTTTTAAGTCTCAACCAAAGAGAGCAGCATGAAGAGGTGGCGGTCGAGGTGGAGATGATCAGGAACTATGGGAGATGAACAGCAAGCAGGAGAGAGATGCAGTCGATAGTAGCAGCAATAGTGAGCGGGTCAAGTGCGTGCTTTTGTATACATTAGACAGAAGGAGGCTCTCTGCATAATAGTGCAGGTCAGTATCAATTGCGTGACAAGTGATTATTAAACCCAAAGTGCTCTCCAGTTGATCCCTGTGTAGTGTAAAATGAGAGCATTAGGCAATGATTTAGGCACAGCTGAGCTGAAAGAGGAATATGGATAGGATTTTTAGCTGTGCTAGCAGTGCAGATCTGAATCTCAACAACTGTTGGATGGATTGCCATGAAAATTTGCCAAATACCTGCAAAATTAACAACAATCCCATCAGCCTCAACTGTACAGGACTTTCTATTTGGTTTTAATTAGCAATTGCTAACATGCTAACATGCTAAACTAAGATGGTGCTTGTGGTATAAAGTGGTACAGAGTGTAAGATTTGGAGGTATCTGGTAGTGAAATGTCCGATTGCATTGAACTCAACAGTCTCCCGGCTACCCCGCTTTTCCAAAAGCGCAGGAGAAGCTATGGTGGCCATCACATGACAAAACACATTGAACCTTTGAATGAGAGGCAGTACTTTTTTCTTTACCTCAGCTCACTCCATAAGTTAGTGCAACAAGTTTTTCTTTTTCTCAGCTGCTGTTTCAAAGTCCAGAATGAACTTTGAACCTCAGATTTTAAAATGGAAATCAATTCTGTGACAACTGTCAAAACACCATCTGCTGACAAAGATCATGTGACATGTGAGAAGCTCCGGAATAGCTACCAAACATTGTGGTGAGGCGGTTCTCTGATGTAGGTCGTTTCAGCATACATTTTGAAACGCAGGATGTAATCATGTTTGCATGCATTTGTCTGGATTCTGGGTAATATTATTATTTTGTATATGAAAGTGTTAGACGTACATGAGCAAATGCAGCGCCCCATTCGTCATCTCAGCTGAGATGAATGACAATCATAAACATTCATCACACCATAAACTTCAGCTGAGGTAAAATGTCTGCATAAAAATGTTTTCCTTCACCTTTAACAACAATTTCTTTTTAATGAAGTCATTTATTTAATATTTCCAAATGAATCACAATATAATCATTTCTACAAGAAAGACAAAGAATTGTTCTTTACATTTAAACATTATGAACATACAAGCATTAGTGGTGAATGTACTAATGTGTGTAGGTGGGTCTTTCAATATAGACACATGAGATTTCTGTCATAATCATAATTATGCAGCAATTTCTTTGTAACAAATGGCCTCATGTTTTATGCATGTTCCTGGACCCAGTAGCTGAATTATGATTAATGGACATCAACATTCTTAGAGCATGGATGATTTTTTTTTTCCTCTCTGCGTCCATATACTGTGTAAACATCTTTTGTGCAGTTGATGTTTAAGGCCTGTTTCTGCATCATTTTACAATCCTCTACTTAATGTTTAACAACACTCATAGCAAGCATAGTAAGCTGCTTAAATGGAAGAAGGAAGGACAGTATAGACTGCAACAGACCTTCCACCATGTAAGAAGAACCACCACATGGGCTCATTCCAACAGCTGACAGACTCTTTAACACCAGTATGACTTCATGACTTTCTTCAGGATTACTTGACTTTTTTCTATTTCCTATTTATTACTTAATGTCTTATCCACCTTGTGTACACAAGCCGTTCTAACAAGTGAATTTTCCCCGGTGTGGGATCATAAAAGTCATCCTTACAGGGGAATACACACTTTTCTTCAGGTTGATAAGAGCAAGAGATCTACAGGGCAATTATTAAAGGTGGGATAGGAGATTTTTTACCATATTGCTTGAAAACCTCTTCACGACCCCATTGCAGCCAGTAAAATAGAAGGTTTGTCGAAAAAACGAAATGTTTTAGTTCAGTTTAGAGGGTGAAATTATGGGAAAACACCATCCAATCACATTGATGAGGCTGCACATTATGATTGGATCCTGACACAGCCATCAAACTTCAGTCCGCTTCTCCCTCCCCCTCTGTGCGTTCACTCATTTGTGAACGGATAGAGACCCTTCCATTACTTTGAAAGCGTGGTTTTGAGGAGAGGTCTGAAGAAAAGGCATGTGTGTGTATTTTCAAAATAAAGCATGCTGGAATTGTTTTCTCGACATCTCCTACCGCACCTTTAAGTGTTCTACATAGTTGGAATTCAGTGTGTCAAACCAAAATGCCAAAATGTACTTTCAAGTCTTCAAGAAAATACATATTTTTTATTTAAACAGACAATCTCTTGGCTGATATTTAAACCCCCCAAATGAGGAAATCTGGTACAGAAAAAAAATCAGTTTGTAGTTGTAAAACTTGTTTGTTTAGGTGATTTTACAGTTACTTACCATTACTTACCATTACTACTCCATGGAATGGCCAAATTTCAGTCCTGCAGTCTTCTGCTCCTCAGGAGGTCATGCCCATTGACAGTGTAAAGAATGGATGTTGTATTCATGACATCGCCCACAGGTTTCTGAACAGCTGTTTTGAAGCTGACTCTGGAAATCCCGCCTCTTCCACCTCCCAGCTCATGTAAATGTCAGCAAAGATGTGAATCATCAGTGGTCCTGAGGTGGGCTGAATGATGCCTGGGTCCTCAAAGAAGCCACCTGTAACAGCAACCTGCCAGTTTGGTACAACTTTCAGCCTTGATATAATTTGAAATTCAGTATCAGTACAGTTCTCATGAACAGGGAAATTAGCCATAGAGACCAAAACTGTTTTTGTACCAGGCTCTTTAACATTTAACATATTTCTGCTGTGAAGTTGGACATTTAAACATGGGGGCTTATGGAGATTGACCCATTCTGTAACCACCCTAAAGTGGGCATTTGAGGAACAGCAGTTTTTGGCACTTCTGTATTAGCTTCACTTCCCAGCCACAGATTGGTGCTTTGTCACGCTACATGTGAGGCAGAGAAGATCTCGGATTAAACACAGATAGACAAGACCTGCACTTGAAACTTCATCATTTTTACGCAGTACTTCCTACTTGTTGCATCAGTTGAATTTGAATGAGGAAAACGTGTGATAATTCTGCACATTTTTACATTTTTCCCTCTGGTTCACACCTAGAAATCCACCAGCTGAGACTAATTGGATTACTGCAGTTGAGAAATAACCCCAGAATCTTATTATGGACACATTTGGCTTTCAAATAACGCATTTGTTCCATATTTTACCTTAAATTATCTTTGATGTACACATGGTGCACTTATAATAAAAATAGAAGGGTGGTCGGAAGATACTTTCATTACTAATAAAACAACAATAATGCTAATAAACTGATAAAACGCCAATAAGTCATTTAACCTATTTGCAGCTTATGAATTGATGATAATTTTGAGAATACATACATATCAACTCTCAGTTTTTTGGTTAATGAGAAACATATATAAACAAATAGTGGACATTGGCGTCTACACACCACAGAAATCCATCTGTGTGGTGCTACAGTCAGGTGATGATGATATGATGTTTGCTTATACAAATGGTTTCTGTCTTTCCATCTGTACCCACTGGATGTGTGTGTGTGTGTATCAGCTAACCCTAACCCTGTGTGGAAATACCATATATGGGCTTAGAACCTTGCTGTTCCAGAAGAGGAATTCTGGAGTTCTGCTCCACTGTCACACGTACATGAAAGGAGCAGAATCTACATCCACCTCATTGCTTCAGCAGAGGCAGAGAGAGAAGATCAGCATTACTGGCTCCACTAATTGGAAGATCGTCGGTTGGATCAGAGCAGGCTGTGAGCAAAGTGTCCTTGGGCAAAATTGGGAACCCCACATTGCTCCTCAAGGCTGAATCATTAATGTGTAAGTGCACGTGTGTGAGTGTGCGTGTGTGAATGTGTTAGTTACTTTCTGATCAGCTGTAAGGACTTTGCAAGGCAGCCTGTAGCCAGATTTAAGTGGTCAGCACTTCTGCACCAGAAGAAACGAACGAAGAAAAGAAGAAAGAAGAAGAACAGAAGAACATGTTCTCTATGAGGGAACCATCTCATTTCCTTTATTTTTTTTCCTTTATTACCTGTAAAGTTCTTGGGTGATCAGTTTGTCTGCAGAAGAAGAAACTGAATCATCATGTTTTTTGTGAGGAAACCCCTCATCTATTTTACTTTTTGGGCTGGTCTTTTGACCGGAGCCATACCCCTATATTTAATTCTTGAAGATTGTTGATTGTTGAAGATTGTCTTTGGTTTGGCAAGTATGGAAGCATGGGGAACCATGCTTCCATACTTGCCAAACCAAAGATACCCCTATATATAAGTCTTTAAGTGTTGAAGTTTGTTGGTCTGGCAAGTATGGAAGCATGGGGCATGTAAACCTCAGCTCGGCTTTGTCAGACACCTCTGTGACAACAAACAAAATAACCACTTATTATAGGGTGGGGACAGCACGGGGGCAAAGAGTCTTCCTCAGAGACAAGGTCTGAAGTGTCGGGTTGTGGCTCTCTTTCCTTCTCTGTCAGGAGTGACTAGATCCCCGTGTTGCCGTGGGTTTTCTCCGGGTTCTCCGGTTTCCTCCCACACTCAAACTATTTTGGCTAATTTGGCTAATTTGGCTTTATTTATTTATTTTAATTTGGCTATGCATCTGCACTTAGGCAGAAGTGTAGATACTGAACTTGAATAAATTATAAATATTAAATGTAATTAATGCTTGTGTATCCCTTTCGTGTTTACGATCAGAGTCAGAACACTTTAAGAAAGGTTTGTTAAGGCTTTGTTGAGGGTAAAGAGGGGCAGGTGGTCTCCAGCAAACCTAATTCACTCAACACTAGACGGACAGAACCAGATATAAGAAACCCCTAAGTTTCAACATCCTACTCGTGTTGTAGACGAATCATCACCTCCATTTTCACTCGTCAGTCTTCCCAAAGTAGTTAATCTCTGAGAAGCCTTCACGACTCACTGAGAACAATGGTTTAGCATAGACCCTTCCCTGCTTCATGTCACTCTTCCAAAGATGTCCTTGTTGCTAATGCTTGATTTGCGAAAAACACCTTAGCACTTGCATCACCTTTATTCCAGTATAAGCCAGTGGGAAGAAGAGAAGATGCTCAGGAGTCAAGTGCTTTGTAACAAGTGTCAGGGCTCAGGCAGAGATTAGCATGTATGCTCAGAAATCTTGATAAAGTCAATAACACATCATATCATATCACATATCACATCAAATATAGCTTGAGAATTTCCATGGACCTCCAGTTTTTCATGGTATAATCCATCATTTGAGAATAGGGTTGGTTAATTCCAGCAGCTGTATGCCAGAATAGATTTTTCCAAATGTGAAGAGAAGGTAACTTTAGAATAAGTTTTGTGGGTTAATAAGGCAAATACTGAGCAAAGTATATTAGGACTCTAAGTGTAACTGTGGGCTATGTGAGGTTAATCCATCAACTCATTTACTTTTCTCTTGTAGCTCACATGAACTGGTGACTCACGTGACCCCAATCCAAGGTTAAATTGTTGTTCTCTTTCTTTGAACAACCCAATCCAAATAATGATTTTGAATAGAGCATCTTATCTGCTGTGTCATGGCCGTTGTAATAGTAGGTAGCAGTTACCATTCCACCTGAAGTGAGCATCTAGCACTCAGCCCTTATTATAAATTCAGTATCAAGCTTGAAATGGTTAAGTCGTCTCCCCCAAAGTTGAGACTTTATATTCTGTTGCAAAAGCATAACAGAAATATTCAATAATTTAGTTGAGATGATTATTTTTTGAATGAATATTATTAATTTAACTTATTTCTCATTTTATACATATTGGAGTTTGAATGTTGGTGAAACTTATGAAACTTATGTGTCATTATATACCAGCCAACAGTGGACCCCTTCAACTAAAGTTCAGCCTTCATGAAATAAAAAAAGGAGAGAATTCTTTTGTTTAGTTTTGTATTTTTAAACTGACCAGAAACACCAGTCACCACTTAGCGGGTTTTCTCTGACAGTCCACTTTTAGTGAGGTACACTTGTATAGATGTGTGCGTGTGTGTGTTTCTCACAGTGTGTGTCCATTCATTTCTACCTCACCCACCTATGTGGTCACAGGGCAGAGGCACGATGTTTGCCCAAAGGTGCCCTAACGGATTTTTTTTTCCCACCAACATCCCACACATTCAACCCAGGGTGTGCCGGTGCATGTGTGTCTGTAAGAACGCTATATTTAGAGATGTGGTTTACCAGTAAACACGGTGAGTAATACTGAGACTGCGTCATTTTAAACTCCTTATTATTGAAACATAATGCTCACACAGTCACACACATGCGCACTTATGCTGCATATTGGCACTTTCTCTTTCATCAGCAGGACAGTTTGGGACACTTGTGTAGAAGAGTGTGTTCTGTTGTGCTCACACAGAAATAGTACAGTATCAGCTAATTTCTCTTGATGGCACACACACACTCCTAGAGCAATTTTTTTTAATATACTGGAGATCTCTTTCGGACAATGCACACACTCATGCACACAATGTCCTCATAATGTGACTCTCCTTATCCCTTCACATTCATCATACTGTCATTCTATTCTCTGCCAGCGGAGGGTCTCCCTTTTAGTTAATTAAATCAGATGCTTATCCTCACAGTGTGGAGAGAGAGAAGAGGAAACAGAGAGAGAGAGAAAGAGACTTATTAGTGTTTCTGCACAAACACTAATAATGATAATACTAATAATTTCCTCACAGTGTACCAAGAACAGAAAAGTATGTGTCACAGGATGCGCTGCACTGCACACAGTGTCAAGACAGACAACACAGACTGAATTATGAACAGGGGGTGAAATGGGCAACGACTCTCCCATAAAGTTGGAGGACTTTAAAAAGACACACAACAACAAATAGTCCAAATCAAAGCAGCAGAAGCAGAGATATCCTGAGTTTTAGTCATGAAGGCTTGTGGCCATTTAAGACACAACCAAGTTCAATCAGGGTGCGTTCTATTGGAAATGATGAGTTTTAGACAAGCAGCAAGCTCCATGGCTGCGATGTGAAGCCAACATGGAAGTGCTAAAAGCTGCAGTTTGTCAAACACCCACAGGTTTCTGAAGAGCTGTTTTGAAGCTCAAAATCTGGCCACAATTAAGATGGATCATCGGTGGACAAGATGATACCTGGTTGATCGAACAATACATCTGTAACGGCTTGTTTGATTAACACTGTTAATTATGCATAAATTTAAGCCTTAATGTAAGTTGCATAGGTTAGTTAAATACAAATTTTCCCTCAGTACAGTTGTCATGTACGGGGAAATTTGCTATAGAGACGAAAACAGTTTTTTTGTACCAGGCTGTAAAGATGTTTATTTCTGCTGTGGAGTTGAACGTTTTAACATAGGTTCTTATGGAGATGGGTGCACGGTGGTGCAGTTGAAGGTTTCTGGTTCAAACCTCAGCTGGAGTCTTTCTGTGTGGAGTTTGCTGTTGTTCCCCGTGTCTGCATGGGTTGTCTCCAGGTACTCCAATTTCCTCCCATAATGATGAGCTGGCGACATGTCCAGGGTCTTGCCCAAAGTCAGTCAATAGATGGATGGATGGCATTAATTTGTTCTGGAGCCAGCCTCAAGTGGCTGTTTGTGGCTGTGAAGTGAGACCAGTTCCTCAAAGGTTGCCGCTTGGGCAGAACTGCTAGAGCCAGCACACAAGCTTCGGAAACCTGTCCATGTTTTATAGAGTCTGTGGTTTCAGAGTGGCCATTACGCCTGCAAAACACTACATACTATATTTCCCATAATGCAAATCAACAGCAACAAGCTTTCAGATATACATTAGTAGTCTTCAACAGTGCATTTTGCCCCAAGCTCCCTAACAGGTTCATCTGGCCATGCATGAAGGAATGTGAGGTGTTTCATGCCCAGAAACCCACACTGAACTGAAGTGCAGTAAACTGAATTGAACTGATGTGAATGAAGAGTATTGAGGGCAGGGGAAATCACACACACACACACACAGGAAAGACTTTTCATGACAAATTTCATCTATTTTCTTCGTGATTGTATCATTGTCATTACTTCCACGCCAGTAAATCTGAGGCAGTGAATTTTAAATAGACAGACAAGAAAGAGGGGAAGGAGATGGAGGAGAGGCATAAAGAAAAGAGTGAAGGGAAAGAGTACACACACACACACACACACACACACTTTCTCTCTTTCACACACACACTGAGGAGGAGAAAGGGAGAAGTGACATCACAACTCCCAGCCTCTCTCTCTCTCTCTCCCTCTCTCTCTCCGGCACCTTTGCTCCACTTCTCGCCGAGGAGGCGCTCACACACACACACACACACACACATACACACACACACACGCTCAGTTTCTCGCTGTCCTCCTTCGTCGCTCGTAAAAAAGGGGGCTGGACCACGGGAAAAAGACGGCGAAAGGGAAGAAGAAGAAGAAAAAGAAGAAGAAGGGAAAAAAAGAGCAAAACAAATCTTTGACAGGATGAACAACAGTTTCTTAAACATGGCGTCGATAGGCGACTTCGACCCGCTCAACGCGTCTATTCCAGCCACCAAAGTTGAAATCACCGTGTCCTGCAGGTAGGGGAATGTGTCTGTTCAACCTGGTTTTTCGGCTCGCGGGGCTCACGGAAAAACACCGAGCTGTGAAGTCACCTGTGCTCTCTCTCTCTTTTTTTTTTAAAACTCCGTCCAAGTTTCGGCGCGGTTTGGGTTTGGCGTGTTATAATAACACCGTGGAAAATGTCACATTTACGCCTTCATAGCGAGTTGACGCGAAATTATCCATTAGCAACGCTAGCTCAAATTAAGGAGGTGTAACCGTCAGTTTGGCACTTTGACTCCACTTAAGACGAGCTACAACGCTTTACACAGGAAAATACATGTAATACGTGAATTCAGTGTCAGCGTTGTTACGTTAAAAAAAACAGTTTAAAGTCACTTTTAAGTGGCGGAGACGCTTAACATTAGCCCGACGTTACTGTAATGACATTAACGTTACAGTGTGATAGCAGGAGCTAAACATGTATATTATGGCTCTTAAAGACACACTGTCACACACACAGTCACACTTAAGAGACTGTAAACAAGCACTATAGAGAGACACACGCATGTACAGACGCTTTTATTTGGATTAGTGCCATTGTGTTTGTGAGGAAGCTAATGACTTGTTCCTAATTATGATTGTCACACTGTGTCTGTGCTGCTGCTGCTGCTGTTTTACAGTTGTGTCTGACAGCTGACAGTCTTGCTGTTGCTGCTGCTGCTGCTGGCCGGTCACCTGTCAAGAGAGAGGGGCATCATCTTTGCTATCAGACTCATACAAATCATCGCATGCAGTTGTGTCTATGTGGATGGAAACAGACAGATAACGGGGAGCTGGCGTGTGTGTGTGTGTGTGTGTGTGTGTTTAACCCGCTTTCAGAGAGGTCTTTTGTCATGGAGGATTTTCCGCTCGGCGTACGAGCTGGTTCGGAAGTGCAGAGAATGTGGTTTATTTCTGCCAGACTGATGACCCACAGTACACAGTGTGTACGCCCCACAGGTCAGCCGCATGTTCCCAGGAACAACCTCTGTAAGGGAATCCAATTAAATGTGTCACTTCCATCACGCGAAATGGGTCGCATGTGCTGTCCGTCAGCGGTGCCTTTTTACCGCAAAGAGGCTACTTGACACACATTTAAACGCTTAGTGAGGAGGAAAGATGTATAATGATGCCATCAGCTGCTATATCTCCACAGATCTCCACAGAAAATGTGCTCAGCAAGAGGCGGTGGACTTCCTCTGATACTGTACTGATATAAATGCTCATATGAGACGGTGCAGGGTGTATATATGTTTGAAGATATGTCTGAAGATTTCCTGAATCCAGAAACACCTGTTCCTCCTCATGCTGCTCAAACCGAAATTGAAAGTTTGCTTGTTTACGCGGTTGCTGTGTTGATCGTCCGTGAATTGTTGTGGTTTTGTCTTTGGAGCGTGAGGTCTCAAGCGCTGCTCGTGATGAGATTTGAAGAGTTGAGACACTTGGCTTTAAACATGCTACACGAATCCATCTATCCATGTCATTTCTAGTAGCTACTTTAATAAGCGTGCTTCACAGTTAGGTCCTAAATCGAATGTCAGTGTTTTGATTTTTGAAAAGTTCAATCAAAATTCAAACTTTTAGCTTTGCGTGATCTTAATTGCACACTAGAAGCCTCAAGAGGAGTCTTCTACCCTTGCTTTAGTCCCTCAGATACTGTAGTTACTGTATCTCTGGAGGGTTTTAGTACCATCTCCTTAGTAACAGAGAGATCATGTCATCTGAAGCAGCAGAATATATGAACATGTTTGGCAGCAGTTTGCTAATGTCTGACTCACCCAACTCTTCAGCCCCCAGGGTGTGTGTATGTGTGTGTGTGTTTAGGTGGCCATCCTCCCACCTCCAACCTGAAGTAGAGCCATGGTTACAGCCAGGTGCATGCGTGCGAGCTTACAGCATATATGTGTTTGTGCGTGTTTAATTTTTTATGTGGACACAATGGGCAGTGTACTGTATCACCATGGTTACTACTTTTATTAAAGTTACCCTCTGCGCGCGTAGGGCGGGGGGGTGTTAAAGTGAGAAATTTCACCGAGGAGACAATGGCTTAAGAAAGAGAGCGCAATATCAATGAGTGGTCTCTTTATCAGACAATTTGGATTATAATAAGTCTAATGTGCAGCTATGATAGTCACTGTCAGTCACGGATGAGAGAGGAAAGACAAAGGTTTACATCTTAACAGCTCAGTTCAGTCCAAATCTGATGTTTGAGTGCATCTTATGAAAATGAGGATATTGTTACTTTGTCTCATTTCCAATGCAAATCAGTATAACTGAACCGCTTTGAGCGTACATTCTGGTTTTAAGATGTTGTCACCTGTTTCAGGATGAAAAAAACAAAGGCAAGTGACATAATTATCTCTCGTTCTCACTTTTAATGTGATATTCATACTTATCAAGCCTTTTTATGTTCCTGAATGGCTTATCAAGATGCAGATTTTTCCAAGAGAGAGAGAGCAGATACTCTTGTTAGAAGTAGCTCTCCTCATTCAATTGTTGGATACTCAGTGGTGACATAACTGTTGCAGAAATATTGACATATCCTCTTAGCCTGCGTCTCCAGATAATGCTCCGACACTATGGTGCTGTGAAGTAAGAGCTTGGCTCAGACTCAGCGAGCGAGCTGGAGACATTTTGTTGATCGATGGGAGAGCCCGAGGTATCAGCTGGGGTCGATACGCTACCAACTCTATCCTACTGCGGCGTACAAAAGCACACACGCATAAAAGTATGTTCACACATACCGTACGGGTGCTACATATATGAATGACCGTACGCATCAGCCATTCCTCACCCACACTCCCGACGGTCAGAAGAATAAATTACTCCCCGATGCACTTTAGTGTTACCAGGGGACTCTGCTGTGAATGGCCTTAAGCCCAAATATTCCATTAAGGTCATCGATCAGGCTGGCACACAGGCTGTTACCTGTTTTTTCACACTCAACCACACACCCACCCACACACACACACTAACACCCACACACACACACAGAAATACACATATTTCAAATGAGTGACAGCTTAGAACAAAGTTAAAGAAGGTTTGTAGTTGAGCATGCCTCATCTTACTTTGGCTGGAGGGCACTTCATAAACAAACATTTGTCAGATAAAATGAAACATGAAATAGCTCAAAACTCATCTTTCTTTCAAATTTTAGAGTAATTAAACTGAATGAATTTGGAACAAGGAGGATTGACACAAGGCTTGCATGACAGATAAATAATTTTTATCCCATCAAACATTGCTGGCATATCTGTCCTTCTGCACAGCCCTGACATTCTGAGCACAGTGCCCTATATTTGGTGAACAGAAATGTCTGGGCTCAAGGTGCTGCAAAATTTCCAGCATGCACTTTTTGTGACATGAGGTAGAAATAGCGCCCCCAGTTTCAGAGTGCCCTACTGCTTTTGTAAATATGGACAGCTCAACAGGTGCATTTGTTATGATTATATTACTAATGATTAAAAAAAATAGCAATTCAACCACTGTACTGACAGCTAAACAATCAAGTGGAACAACACATAACGGCCAGCTAATATTAGTGACTAGTCCAACAGCAAGAAGCTCCGCTCAGTGACTAAAAGTATGTCTATCAACATCCCCTTTTGTTTTTTTTTCCATTTTTTTTCACCCCTGTTATTATGTCCATAGTCTGCTTCCCCAGCTCCGGTTCTGGCATAACACTAGCTCTACTCCCCACCCGCATTCCCCTTTTCCCTGGGCCTGAAAACCTTGTTTTTCTGGTGATCCAAAACACCTGTGTTACACTTAAACCCTCTCAGTGCTCTGGACAGTCCAGCTAATAATTCAGTCGCTCCTATTATAAACACTGGACATAAATGTTCATGAATTTGGGTTGTGTTAGTGCGTCAGGAAAATTCCATGTGGCATATTTTCCTTCTTTTTTCTAAACCAACCACAACAGTATAGGAATGAGGTGGCAAAATAAAGGCAAATTCATCTGTCCGTTTTCACTGTCAACCTTCTCTGACGTTTACTGCCCTCACTTATCTTCGCAGGTCAGCTGTGCACAAATCAAGTGTCACTAGTGTCTGTCATTCGAGGTGCGAATCAGAGCGTGACACTGTCGACACGTGCCGGCATCGTAGGCGCCGCCAGCAGCCTTTTCAGTCCTCAAGAATTAGTATGTAGTAGCATGATTTGTGCTGCTTTACATTCAATTCAAGGTAATAAAAGAAGAAACAAAAATTCCGAGAGTATTACTTCTCCAACGTCTTAAGAAGCTTGTAGAAAACCGTGCACATGAGCGTCTTTGTATTCCTGAAAGTCAGGCATCAAAGTGGTACTGCAGCCCAAGTATTGTATGTAGTCATAGAATACAGACACAAAGCTTTTGTCGCAAACACTTCTCCAGAGTGACTTTGAAAGAAAAGTGTAGGCTGAAATATTTGTATGCGTTACGGGCTGCTGTTGCCACAACACGACCGAGCATGCTAATGTGGCATTGAAAAGGTGTTTGTGCGTTATGTCAGCGGTGGACTGCTTCATTTCAGATAGTCTCCAGTAAGTCCTGTATCTACCAGCGTGACAGAAAACTAAGAAATCATGCACACACACAGACAAGAAGAATGACCGTGAGAGAGATATGAAAAAAAAAAAGTACTGGTAGGAATCTGAACCGTTTTTTCTCCCCAGACTGTTTGACACATCGTTCTGTCTGCCTCTCCCTCAGTGTCTTAGCATTCAACCCAGCACTGTCAGCAAACATCGTAACTGTTGACAGTAATAACTCTCAGATTCTCTCCTCCTCTGTTGACTTTCTCTCGGCTGTCGGGTGACGGGGAGGATTAAAAAAGAAGGCATCTCTTTCCAGGCCTCACTATTGGCACAACGAATTGGTTGTGGTGTATAAGAAAAATGGAGAGACAGGTGTGTGTGTGTCTTCATACAGCCTGCGGGTAAATATGAGCACGTGGTCTTGGGTGTGACTACTTTCTGCCTCTAAGTGTGTGTGTGTATACAAATCGTTCCTGACTGATTTCAGTAATAGCTGCTTTGGAAAAAAGAGGCCAAATTTTGAAAAAGGAGGTCGTATTTGTGCAGGCCTGAAGGCTGGGACACGCGACTGCTGTGATCCTAATGGATTCACTCAAAAAATGTGTCATCGTATCAGCTTCAAGCCACAAGTAGTCCTGTGGCTTTGGGTATTTCTTGTCACGGCAAATATGAGTTAAAATACCTGTTGCATAATCGCAGTTTAGGCTAATCTCTTGGGACATCTTCATTTTTTCGCCCCTCACGCAGTGTGTACAGTTGTTATATGTAGATTTGCTGTAAGTACACAAGTCACAGCTCTCACACGGAAGATGGATGGATCACTGCAGAGTGAATGGAGTCAAGTGTTTGAATGAGTTGGCAGTATGAGCTAATGACGCGCTCATGTTCAAGAGACCACTTGTATTTTTCCTCCTGGTGGAAAACCTGCCCTTTGTTTCATTTGCATGTTTGTGTGTGTGTGTGTGTGTGTGTGTGTGTGTGTGTGTGTTAGCTGGCACGTACCGATGGTTAGGGTGAAGTGGAGAAAGAGTCCCATTGGGAAGAGCAACATCTGATTTCCTCTCTTCCTTGAAAAGCATGGCCGTTGCCCATCAGCTGCTGGTTCAGCACATGAACGACCCTTTTAGATTTACATTTGCATATGATCTCCCATTACCAGCTCCATTAGTACTCTCAAATCCATATTAATGCGCCTGGTGGATAATTTGTGTCACTGAGTTAAAAGACTGCGTTTGAAAAGTCAGCTGGCTTCTGCACTGGTCGTTTAAGTTTTACTTGACATAGAGTCAGAGGATATTGGAGGTAAAGGAGGTAAATAGTGTTCTGTCATTTCTCTAGTTTGTCTCTCTTTTAGTCTTTACAGTAAGTACTACGAATGAGTTTGTGTTTCCACGTCTGTTGGAATGTGTCTTTCTTTGACGTAAACACACCACAGTGCATTTTAATCGTCACACTCCTCATTTTGTGTCTTTCCAGTGTTTGCCATTGGAATTTGTTTAAAGCAAAGTTGCTTTACCCATACAAACAAGTCTATCCAAGCCAGTGCTGCGTGGAGGCTGACATTGTGGATTTTTGGGGTGGATGCAGTTTGCACTAAAGCTGTCAACAGGCTGTATTTTTATTGCTTCTTTAAATGTGAATTGTTGTTTCCAAGGTTTTACGTTTTACTCTAAATTTGCAATGAATAAATAGCACACAGAAAAAGTTGTTGAGATCGTGGTGCACGTTTATAAGACGAAGGACAAAATTACATACATTGTAGTCAATGTGTCATTGTAATATTGATATTAAAGGTCCAGTGTGTAGGATTTAGTGGCAACTAGCGGTGAAGATGCAGATTCCAACCAAATGAATACTCTCCCTCATAGCTCACCCTCTCCTTCCAAAAAAAAAACGGAACTGGCTGTTACATGAAATGCAAATGTTCATATCTAGATCAGTGTTTGGTTTGTCTGTTCTGACACACACACACCATCAACAAGATGCGTTTAAATGATTTAATAACAACACGAAAGATTGTGAGTGAAGCGTGAACTATTGCAGTCCAAAGTCTAAAAGTGTTTCCACAAATTGAAGCATAGGCTATAGATTTTCCCATCGACTGCCATCCTTTGGACCATGAAAGCTGGAGCGAGCACAAATAATCACATCCTAAATACAAGACAGACTTTCAATGTGAAACCAATGATTTAGCTGAATCTCACCATGGGAAGCAAAGAGAGGGAAGACACTTCAGGTTATTGGGCCACAGCCAAGAAACAGATGAAAAGTAGGTTGGATGAATGTAGGTTGTGTAAGGATGTGACAAACACATACACACTTTGGACAATTGAGACAAAAGTAAAGGAAGAACTTGACATTTCAGATTTTATTTGGACTCCGGGCTATTCCTGTAATTATGAATACATTCTTAGTCATCCCGAAAAATAATCCCTCAGAAAGGATTTTAAATATTCAGAGTAAATATTATCATTTGCTGCATGAGGCAGGTGGTTTGGGCATCTGTTCAGGAAGCCTCCAGGGTGCCCTCCCTTCGGAGGTTTTCTGGTCACGTCCAACTGGACCCCGGGTTTGACCCAGAACTAGAAATATTATAGATCTCGCCTGGCTTGGGAAAGCCCCAGGAGTAGCTGGAAGACTGACTAGAGGGACTGTGGAATAACTTTCCCCCAGATAAGTGCCAATGGATGAATGGATACACCAGGCACTGTTAAGAGATAAAGGAAAGCTCAGATGTGACTTTTAGACTCTTCCTGAGGGTCACATGCTCTAGATTGTATCCACTGACCCCTGTGGACTTCACACCATTGATTACATTGACTCACATTTTAAAAAGTCGCTCTTGCTATTTGTCTTGTAAAGCAACTGCAGAAAATCTTCCCCCCCACCACCTTTCATCTCGCTCTGAGCGTAAGGGGTGAACCACTTACCCCGCAAAAACCCCACCCCTTTAACACCCTGAGTTGTGCACTGACCCGCTATCTATTTTCAGGTCGCCCACTCTCACTCTTGTCTATGGGGAGTGATTGCGTTGACCTTTTTGGCCCCATAGAGCTCACATAATGGTTCTCTTTATTGAAGACGCCACTGACAACCATCACTTTGAAGGGAAAGGCGGGGCTGCCCGCTGAGCGCCGGTTCAATGCCAGCCAAAAGGCACAAAAGGATGTGTGTGCGCGATGACGGCGGCCGCTAACTTTGCCTGTCTGTTTACATGTGGTTCTGAACAGCGGGGAGCGCCAATGATTTTGGGTGAGAGCACAGTGGTGCTGGCAATCAGCGAGACAAAGCTATATTGAAGAAAGCCTTTCTGAGCTGCCACGAATTGATGCCATTGTCTTGTCTGTCTTACACTAACTGCTTCTGAGTGTGTTTTTGACTGTGCTGTGTGTCTGTGTGTGTGTGTTGGAGGTTCAGTTCTGTAATCAGGTTTGGGCTTTTTCAAGTTGGGTCAGTAAAGATTTATGCACTCGGAGGAAATTACTGCACTCGGAGGGAATTACTATCGACCCCCTTTCTACTGTTATTCTCTCACCACGGGTGGTTTTCTACGCCAGGCGGTATGTGCACTGTGTCACTACGTGTGTGTGTGTGTGTGTGTGTGTGTGTGTGTGTGTGTGTGTGTGTGTGTGTGTGTGTCATGGTACAGTGCAATTAGACACACACACACAAACCACACACTGATACAATACCTCCTGCTCCATACATCAAGCTGTATAGCTGCGGTGAGAAAATGGATTGATAAAGATCTGAAGGAGACAGAGAGCAAGTCATTGGCAAAAGGTCAAGGGCCATACACACACATACACACACACACACACACACACTCAGATGTTGTGTACTACTCTGCTACTACATGCAGAAGTAATAAGTAGAGGTATAATAGGTGTACAGATTGACCTTACTCTCAAGGTTAGACAGCTGTGGTGTTATTTTAAAATGCAGGTGATAAAGCGTGGACTCAAGGACACACACACACACACACACATTTCTTTCACATCAGCAACTCCAAGGCGAGCCTACTATAACATATTACCTTCCTCATTCCCCGTCACTGCTCTTCTTGAGAAGTTGCTGCCGACTGTTTTGACAAATTGCACACAGAACATTGTGAATATTCGCAGAATCACTGCTTCGTCAGAGGTGTCTAGCAGACGTCCTTCCAGGATATTTTTAGAATATTTCCGTAGAATAAACGAGCATGGGAGACCCATTGACCTCCGGGTCAAAGAGGCGTTAAAAGCTCTGCTCGATGGGCCATCAGAGAACGTGCCGAAGTGTTAATCGCAAATGAATTCATCAATAACCGCCAAGATGTATAGATAGCAGAAAGCCTCGGGGAGCATTTGAGCTGAAGGACTGTTCACACGTAAGACACACACACACACACACACACACACACACACTTAAAGCATTTAAACACCTGTGCGTGCACACACACTCTCAGTGCTACTGCTCCTCCCATCAGTGAGACAGCTGATGACATTTCCAGCACGAGCCACACACACACACACACGTAAACGCGATCACATTTGATGCTCTGACATTTTATTTTCACTCTGATGTAGATTGCCTCCCGTGGGACATAAAGCCATAATACAACAAATCAAAACATCTCTTCTAAATTCTGCCAGCCAAATTAGATTTTTTGACATTTTGGGTATGACATCTGGACAGAAATTGGCTCTATCTGATAAGGATTTTCCCCCTGCCGTTGCACAAAAGAGAGGCACACCGAGCTCCCAGACTGTCAGCGCGACAGATTTAGACTGTTTGACAAGTAAGATTACTTGACATACAGTAAATCACCCTCACAGCCCTGTTTACAGCCATGGACAGAGACAGAGGGCAAGGAGAGAAACTGGCTGGCCTAATGAAGTCATCTCCATCCCGGTCACATAGCACAGAGGCTGTTTGAATTCCTCCAGGGATGCCGCCTCCCACTCTGTCTGACTCCCTCTCTCTCTCTCCATCTCTCTCTCTCTCTTTCGTGTAGAAGCCCCTGGCCTCGGCCTGCACATCCATGCATGTCTCTCTTGCTTCTCTCACACACTGTTGATAACAAGGCCATAGCACACACATCATGGAGAAGAAGAGAGAGAGAAAGGTGGAGGTTCAATACTGTATGCCCATAAACACACTCACACCGTCCGCCATTCTGTGGCACAATTATTCATGTAGACACACAGAGAGTTTTTGCACAACTACCGCACTCACTCACACACGATTTGGCTGCTTGACAAATGCCGTCTGAGCACATCCCATTTACTTCGTGTTGACGCTGACATTGCAGTGTAATATAGGAGACGAATCACATTTATTTGTCGTTACCTTCGCCCTCGGTTCGTCTCACTCTGTATGCAAAGCAGCTGAGACCTGTCGTACAGTCGCAGGCATACTGTACGAAGGGTGGTGACGCGTGTGTGTGTGCGTGCGCGTATGTGTGTGTCGATGGAGGAAACTACAGCCGAGTTGGACTAAACTGCACTGAAAGCGGTGACAGAGGCAATTAAGGTAAAACGCCACTAGCACCAGATGTGTGGCTGTGTGCCGTGCATGACTGACGCGTGTTTTGCCGCACGTCTGTGTGTAAATGGATAGTGGCGTGGCATATTTCTGTGTGTGTGTGTGTGCTGAGATGTTCTCTTGGCTCTCCCAGCCCTTGTCAAGAAGAATTAGGGCAGCCTTCTTAGAGAAGCAGAGAGAGAGAGAGAATACAAGCTGCTGATGCTCCCCTTCATTGTGTGTGTGTGTGTGTGTGTGTGTGTGTGTGTGTGTGTGTGTGTGTGTGTGTATGTGTGTGTGCTGTGCAAGCATGTGCTTTTCTTCATGCGCTGCAACAAATGGGATCAGGAGCAAATTGGATAGATCAGTAAACATGCGAGGGGGGGAGAAGCGATGGAGGAAACATCAGAGGAAAAGAGGGGATGCAGGTACCTGTAGCACTATGCTCAGCGACCTGTTGAGAACATCTGAGCATGCCCAGTTGACTCCTCTCGCTCCACATGTTTCCAAGAATATTCCTGGTCTGTTGCTAAGCACGGCTACGCACACACACGCAGCGAAGAGTCCTAGTGGTGGATGTAATACCGAGAAGTGCATAAGAGGCCAAGAGAACAGGGCCGCTGTTTAAATGTAGATGGACATTGATACAGTATAGATCTTTGATCAAAAAAACACTCAAACTGAAGCTTAAAGATGTCATCTCGACATTTCAACACATCCCAGCGTTTCTCTTTTCTAAACCTATCACCAGCCCCGTGGTAGTCAATGATTTGGCTCTGCATAATGCATGCGGTGTGTAAGATCTGCCTTACGACCGTTTAAAGCTCCATTAAACACAGTTTTTTTTCGCATCAACATTTCATGAGAGGACTCCCAGAGAGGTGAAAGGGTTGCTTGTACTGCCTGGCCCCCTCAGCGTCAACACTCCAGTCTGTGGCGTTTAGCTGCTTTTTAGCTGCGTTGTGGTTTTTGTGGATTGGCACAAGCTCTGTGTGTGTACCCTCTGGGAGAGAAATGAGATGCCTCTTTCTTTATCTCCCCAGAAATGATTCTCCCTGAGGAGAAATCAGGAGCCAAAGCAAAGATCTCTGATCACTGAACACTAGCACCTGAGCAAAGAGGAGAACAGGGAAGTGTAACAGGAGACTAAAGAGAAAAATCTTTAGTGTCTGGTTTGGAAATGAGTGAACCTACAGTGAGTCTATATGAGGAAGATCTACTGTAAGGTCCACACACACGTGAGTAAGCCAGATCACAATGTTTCCTGAAATTCCTCGGGAGCCGTTTTGAAGACACCTCAGACTGGATGCCGCCATGTTGGCACCCCTGCCTGACTGTTTTGCTACGCCATAAAGACTTTTCTCAGATTCCGATTTGTTTCTTCAAGGAGATATTAGTGTTTGAAAAGAGTCCCTCTGAGAAAATACTGTTTAAATTGTAGTTCACATGCGATACGCTCTATAATTCACTCTTGCAATAAGGAATTACAAGAGTGAATTGCATCTCTCCCTGGGTGATGTTCTTCTTTCTTTTACTGGTGTTTACAGTCACACATGGACTCTAATTTCACATTAGTCACTCCACCAAAATAGCCTCTTTGTTTTCCACCCAGCGATATCTTTAGCATTGCTGCGTTATCTGCGTGTGGGTTCTTTATCTCGTCTATTGAGTAGATGCTTATTAGACGTCGAATATCGGACCTGCACGTATCATGAAGCAATGCTGCTCAGACAGTCATTTGTTTTTTTGCGTGTGACGCAGTGGACATCCGTGGTAGCTGAATTGGAAAATCATCAGACCATACGCATGTGGTTCTCTGCTTGTATCTACATGTGTGTAACTGTATCTAGTTCAGTGAGATGGTGTAGTCTCCACAGAGCCTATTCAGGTCACGGTCAAAGTGAGACAGATAGAAACAGAAAGAGACAGAGAGAGAGAGAGAGATGAGGAGGAGGACGAGTGAGGTGGGAAAGAAGTCAGACAGAAGACATAACAAGAATTAAAGCTCTGGGCTCTGACTGAGAAAACCCCTTGTTCCCCTGAGAAGAGGACAGAACAGGAGACAGGAGAGGAGACCAGAGGACTTGGAAATAAAGCACAGTGTCGTAATGAAGAAGAATAATGATGTAAAAGGAGTGGAGGATGAAATAAGGCGTGTGAGAGCTCAAGTAGAGACAGAGGAGGCTTGAGGAAGGAGAGGTGAAGCAGAAGAAATGCGATGAAGAGACAGCACAGCATGTCTCGAGCTTCAGAGCAGCAAGTTCAGGGTCTGAAGCAGCTGGAGGAGGAGCCACTGAATGGACGGGGAAATTACCAGAAATACCACAGAGTGATGCATATCCGTGTCAGATATCAAAGCATGGAAACCAGCCATCAAAATAAATGTCATTTGATGGAACAGATCAGGAGTAACACCTCATATTAAAACTGAATCTGAACCACGGGAAGGAAGAGTCATCAGCACATACGGACTGATTAGGATGTACAAACCATAGGTCCTCTAAATCAAGGCTGCTGCTGCTTCTCTGTGGTATCATTGAGATTCATTGAGATCTCACACTATCATCAGTATCATTGAGATTCTCACAGTGTAATAATACTTACACTACTGCAGCAGTCTGTCCTGCAGGGGTGTCTCAAAAAAAAACAAAAAAACAGTGACTTGTGGCGGAGAAGTTGACCTGGGTGCAACTTTTGGAAAAACACACCCCGGCATCATGATGTGGCCGCATATCAGACAATCAGTGAAACTTTCACAGTCGGCCTAAAAGGTCAGAGGGACTAAACTCTTGTACTCTACCTGTTTTGTCCTGGCTTTGTTTTAAAAGAGTTGTAGTTACCGAGGGATTGTTGGTCACAAGGATCAAAAGATAGTTCTGACACAAAAGGAGAAAATGCTGCTGTGCAAATTTCTATCCATCTTTTGCACTTTTCTTTCTCGCTTTGTTTTGTGAAATATTGCATAATTCGAAGCGAATGCATTGTACCTCTGACAGTTTGCAGGCTTAGAGAGGAAATCACTCTATAGGGTTGGGAACCACAAATTTAATGCTGAATAATAATCTGTAAAGTGACTGAAGATGTAAAATAAATAAATGTAGTGGAGTAAAGAGTACAGTATTTCTCTCTGACCTGTCATAGAGAATACATGTAAAGATGTATAAAGTGTAATTACACAAGTACAGGCCTTCTTTTACAATAACAATCCATTATATTACTATTATTATTATTAGCAGCAGTGGTGGCTTCCGTTACAACACATCAAGCTCAGTTTGAGAGGTTTGAGTCTAAAAAAAGCCTCAGCCTCTAAACTCTGCTCCTCCATGTTCTGTAGCTTTTAAACTCCTCACTCCTCTCTCACACTCTCCCTCTCAACTTTTTTCTCTGATCACGGTGAGGCCTGGACTAAAGACAATAATAGGGCAGCTTAAGAAGCTCAAACACACACACACATAAAAACGTCTCACCTCTCTTGCTGCTCTCATACACGCCGGGGCAGCTAATTAGCTAGCCCCTCTTCCTCCACAGCAATTCATTCAACACCTGTACTGTTTCTTCAACTCTTGCAGAGTGCTTCCCGTTTCCTCTCCCACCTCTTCTTCCTCCTCCTCTGTTAGTCTTTAACAGGGGCAGAGGGGGTTGCTGTCAATTGCTGTCAACAGGGACACGTACCCCGAAGCCAGTCTTGAAGGCACACTAGATGTGTTCATTAGTTTAAAAATAGAAGGAGAAGAGAGGAAACGGGAGATGAGAGAGGGGGAAAATAGAAGAATAGATCAAAGCGGGAGAAAGAGGTGGAAAGGTGAGTGTCGCAAATACCACAGCACCGATGGCATCCCTCAATTGTCGAGTCGGGTGGAAAAAAACCCCCCAAAACAACACACAACTGTCAGTCAAGTAAGTCAAGTCGCCCCGATTGGCTGTCACCAGTTGCCATGGTTACCGTCCCCATACTGCCGTTATCGCGTGGCTCTCCCCATCGAGCAAACGCACAGAGGTGTCGGCCTCCAGCGTGTGTGTGTGATAGAGAGAGAGTGAAGAGAGAGAGAAGAGATAACCCCCCCTCTGACCCCACACCGAAGCTCCATGAGGCATTTCACATAATTAGAGAGTTGTCATTTCACTTAAAGATGCTGCCTCACCATCCCTCCGTCTCCTTCCGTGACGGCTCTTGTCTGTCTTTTGTCGTTTTTTCCCTCCATCTTTTCTTTCGCCTTTTATAAACAGAAGAAGATTAGCATGTGGAGCGAGCGTGTTTGTGTGTGTGCGTTTCCCCCTCCCATCTGGTGTCATATTTCACTTCCTGTTGCTGTGATTGACAGCTGTCAGAGTTGATGCGTCAAAGGCAAGGCCAGGGTGGCGGTGAACTGTACTTGGTATAGGCTACCCCCAGGGAGGAGACAGCAGGGTTTGACAGCAACATAGACACTTTGATCAGATCTGAGATCAGCACTGTCATATCTGGTGATGACCTAGGCCCTGGATTTTACTTGCTTATGGGCGTATATCTTTAGAGCTGAGAGTTAAATATAATACGGGAGTAAAACTGATCAAAAAGAGACATGAATAGTGATTCACTTTGCAAGACGAGGGGAAGTCTTAATTCAGGTAACAGTTTGGCACTCAGACAGTTCAGTATCCAGCTAATTTAAACTGTCTCCTAACCTTTAACAGGCTGGTTTAGTTCCTTCAGTGTATCTAACAATTAAATGTTTTTTTATCAGACAGTCATGCAGCACATTAACCCTGAACATGATCCTGTTTGATGCCGTTGGTGATACCAAATTGTAAAATCACGATACACCATCACATTTTTAATTAAATGTGTAGGTATCGATAGCAGTACAGCCTCTAGTTTGCGAAAGATCAATTAGAAGAAGATGAGAAGATCATCTCTACAGTGCACCGGACGACTTGTAAAAATCAAACCGGTAATAAACTACAAAAAATATACTACAACTACACTTTAGTGGTTAGCCAATGGCTTTAATAGCACGGACCATTTTTATGCATGTACAACAAATCTGCATATTTTCTGGAGATGGACCGAGCCAACATCACCAGAAATGTAGAAGAATTCATATAAAATCAGAAAACATTAAAAAAAAACTTTATCAAGTACAGATTTCTAAAAAAAAATATTACTTGAGTTGCAGCTACCTAAACTTAGCTGTAACTGTATTTGTCTAAGCTGAACCGCTGCCTAATCATTTTCCATTACAAACGTGACGTCTTTTCACATCACATTCTCGTGTGAGTGCTGAACGTGCTAACTGCTTCTCGGTAAAAGGCAGATGTTTATGTCTCCGACATTGTAATCATCTAATGGAGGCGCTTTGCGCTCTGCGTCATGCGTGGTCTCTGTTCTTTCTCGCTAATTGCTTTAAAAGCCGTGCAGGTGAATGCTTAAAAAAGGGTGCTGCTGCTGCCATGTGACGTGTCCTGCCATGGTGAAAATTGGAGCAACAGATCATCACGGGGCCTGCGCGTGCAACGTTCGTGCAACATGCCCTTAAATGCAGCATTTATCGTCACGTCCACAAATGGATCCAACCCAGACATAAAACGACATAAAACATTTTTTACGCACGGCTTTACGTAAGTTACATTCTTTGGAACGTTGCGACCTATCAGAAGCGAGGAAGAGGAAAAACTGTCCAATTAGAGAGTGAAGGCGCGTTGAGAAGTGTTGTATTGTGTGTATGAACGCACACTCACCGGCAGACATGCCCCAGAAAGTGCAAGAGCCAGCAGAAATGCCAGAGGTGGTGTGTTTGTGAGGACGAACGAGAGAGAGAGAGAGACAGAGGCTGCATCTTAACAAACCAAAGCCGAAAGCCTGAGGGAAATCTATTGAAGAAATCACTATTTTTAGAGATGAATGGCTTCTTCACTTTGCTATGATCTGTAGGATTCAATTGCTAGTCTTCATAGGTGATTAGTTTATTGATAAATTCATTGTTTTTCCCCTTGAGAAATCTGTTGTACTGTCATTTATTGGACCGAAAAGGCGTAAAATTCAAATGAGCCACCACCAGTATGAGATTAAAGCGTTTTTAGGAATCTCTCTGCTAAAAATACTAACACTATTTTAGTGCGGTACCTTTATTCCTGCAGACCTCTCTGTGACTCGGATGGCAGCTTTTAGCTTTCCACTGCCTGCCTCTGGATGAAAAGAGGAAAGGAGGGAGAGAGAGGGAGAGAGAGAGAGAGAGAGAGAGAGCCATGACTCATTCACATTATCCTCTGAAGTGGAAATCCTGAAAACGTGTCTTACTCACACACACACACACAAAACACACACTCACACACATACACAACATGCGCTCGCAGGGGGAGCCCTGGAGCCCATTTGGAGTGCCACCATGTGTGATGTGCTTAGAGCAGCAGCCAGTCGGAGAGTGTGGAGCCTCAAATTCTTTCTCAAAGGGAGAAAGTGTATTTTAACTCGTGTCCCTAACTGTACCCCCAACTCAGTGCAGGAAAGGACTCCCAGCCAGCAGCCAAATGGTGCCACATTATTGCAGTGAGTGTTTGTATCTTCCAGCAATGTAGGAGTGCATTTGTCTTTTGATGACCAGCTCTGTTCATAGAGGGTGTTAGATGGTGAAAGTGGCTTGTTAATTTCGCTCACCCCCACCCCCCTCCGTACTGACAACAGATGGACTGAAAAGACTTATTTTGGAGTCTTTACTCGCGTTAAAGAGATAAATGGTGACAAGGCTCATGTAAAATGCACGGGAAGTGAGTTTATTAATATTGTATATACAGTGGAGAATACTCAATTCTGTTTAGCTTTAATATGCATGGACAGATGATGCAGTATATTCTTCTTGTTTTCAAACACTTCCAGAGACAAAAACCTACTTGTGTTAATCCGTATCTAAATACTTTATGACTTCCTGCTTACTCAAGTCCATTTATTCCAACTTCAAACACAAAGCTCAATAATTTCTTCTTCAGCAAGGCCCTGTAGTTTTTTTTTTGTTTTTTTTTTTAGCAAACTTTACTCAAATCAGAGCAGAGATAAAATTGTTAGGCAATCCACACAGCTTTATTCAACAGCTATCATGTTAATTGATAATCAGTTATTTTCCGGTTGCTAAATGTTCAGCTTTTCTCTATTTGAAATAGTTGTACACTGAATATCTGAACATTTTGGACCACTGATCCAACAAAACAAGGTATTTGAACACATCACCTTGGACTCTGAGGTAATGGATATTTTATATGTTAAACAATCAATCAATTAATAATAATAATAAACAAACGACTCTTATATGAAATTTGTTGGGGACCTGTTGGAGCCCTGGACTGATACACCTTTGATGTGGTAGTGAGTAATCATGACAGAACACACCCGATTGGCCCATAACAAAGTATTTATGTGTATTGCAACTATGGCGTTCAGTACAGTGAGGCTCAATTTACATAGAAGATACATATTTGCTCTACTCTGACCATGAAATCTAACACAGGAGGCATCATTATATTTAAATAACAGCACACCTACTTGTTTCTTCATGTCTAAATCTTCCTGAATCAGTCGGACATTAGTTTGGCTATGTTTTAGAGCACGTAAAGAGTATTGGAAAGCTTAGTGCACCATGTAAGCATCTTAGTCGGACAGTGGTGTCCGTCATTGTTTTTCTTGCTATGGACAGACGACACAATGGGCAAACAGACACACATACACGTATGGGTGAGCTCCTGACGTGTTTGTCTTTGGATTTTGGGAGGAAACTCAAACACTGATCTGAAAGATGCAACCGGAGCCAAATGCCACAAATAACTGCTTCAAGCTTCTCAGAAGTGTTGTAGAAGTGACGGGAAATCATCACGCAGAGCTCCTCAACCGGGTAGATTTGATATGAATAATTTGATGTAAGTGATGCTGCAATTTACAACTGAGCGACAAGCAAGTCTGCGAAGAAGCAGGAAGGACTGATTGATTGGATACCAGAGGTGTTTCTCTGTTCTGGGAGCAAACACGAGAGAGTGAGACGGAGATAAAATGCCATAGGTGGTGATGACAAGTTTGCACTGAAGTACAGAGATGGAGTGAGCGGAAAGTGAAGGGAAAAAAAAGTTCAGAGAGGCTGTTACTGAAAACCATCTTGCAGCCTGGATACTCAACAGCCAGCGATGGTTTCAGAGCTTTGTCTGAAAGCCCTTTCAAAGTCTCTCTCAATCCCTGGGTCTGAAAGGATGACAGGAAGCATTACCCACGTTTTGATGCCTTCTCTGCATCCAGGAAACACGAGGACTCGCTAAATAGATGAAAGAAAGTGGATTGGAGGGTATATTTGAATTCTTATTGAGGCCTTGACATGCTGGAGTGATTTAAGCTCCCCTCTTTAAACCATTAGGTGCCATCAGCGTCGGCACCACGCTCATTCATCTCATGATTCACAAATTAGAATTAATGACAAGATCTCATTTAATTTTCCACAGCCCTCCTCCCTCCTCTTTTTGGGGACATAAATTCTTCAGGATTATATTAATGTCATCTTGGCTCAGTGGTTTGCCAAGACAGAGGTCTGCCCAATATATCACAAGTGGCACAGAATATGATCTTGGACTCTTTTTTTTAAAAAAGATTATTTGTTGCTTTATTTAAATAGTGACAGCTGAAGATAGACAGGGAGGGAGGGCATGGAGGATGACATGCAGCGACGGCCCCGGGCTGGAATTGAAACCAGCTTTTACATAGTACGCAATCTACCAGGAGCTACTGACTATGTGACACGGGGGAGAGGTTTTGGAGCTCCTTTGTAAATGCTGAAATGTTTTTAGGTTGCAGTGGAGCCCGTGTTGGACACGTCGCTCAGTTTGTCTTCTCATGTCCTGTTTAATTGAAGCCAACTCTCTGCTCACTGTGGGAATTAAGAGGGAGTAAAATGCTGATTGGAGCTTGTGTTCTTTAAAGATAGGCCACTGGTTCCTACTCTCTTAAAATTGCTCAGTCACAGCCGGACACTGTAATTTTAACAAATGTGACTCAACCAGGAGACAATTGTCCTCTTGTGGGGACTATTTTAAGACGCGGTTGAGTACACATTTAGAAAGTATCGCAGCAGTAACGGTGTGTTTGTGAATGACAAAAAATAAACTACACTGCCCATTTGTATCACAGTGTAGGAACATGTGCAACTGTGTGGCTCATTGAGGTGTTTATAATAGTTTTTTGACACTGGAGGGGAACAAGCTATATCAGGGTGTAGCCACACATGCAACACCTGCTATGTGGATGATCCGTTCATTGTTTGGTTTTATTTGTTGGTGAAGAAAAAATAGGATTTTATCAGGGTCAGCAGACTAAAAAAAATATATGTTTTTTGTTCACTTATTTCAACATTGTTATCTAACTTGTGAACACCAGTCGTGCACACGCCTCAGCATCACGGCTAATGCTGTGGCAAATCCAGCATTTGTGATGTTTTTTTTTGTGTGTTTTCACAGCTCAGATAAGAGATTCACGGGGATAGTGTAGACAGTAACGTGCCGACTCACGGCCAACAGAGTACATAAATAGTCCATGTGTTAGAATGCATTCACCGCCGCATTTGGATGACAAATGTTTTTTTTTTTGTTTGTTTGTTTTTCTGTCTCACCAAGGGAGCTGTGTTCATGACTACTTTCCTCTTTGTCTCCACAGAAACCTGCTGGACAGGGACACCTTCTCCAAATCAGACCCGAGTAAGTTCCAGCACCACCTCTGTCTCTGTTCGTCTGTCACCCATGGTGATTGTGTTTGTGTTTCTGTCAGAACATGGCTTCACAATGGGAAGAATATGAAACACACACACACACACACACACACACATACATACATACATACATACATACATACATACATACATACATACACACACATATATATATATATATATATATATATATATATATATATATATATATATATATATATATATATATATATATATATATATATATGAAGAACAGATGTGAACAAATGTATTTAAGGGGCACAAGTGAAGTGTAAGGGAGTGAGAAATCAATTAGGGACCGAGGGAAGGTCTTGTCTTATGTAGTCGTGAGTCACTCCTTATGTGTGTTTCTTTTTCTCTAAATGTGTGAGCTGGGCTCGAGGCAGGTCTGACTAATACATGAGGCCAGCTAAGAAGTTTCTCCCTATAGATTCACAGAACGGGTGGCAATTCTCCACTCCTCTACCAACTGTTAAAACCATCATAATAAGCCTGTTAGTGCCAGGACGGTAAGTTTAAGACTTATCTGAAAGTTGACTTAACTCGAGACTGAACTGGAGGCGTCGTATAATTAATCAGACCCCACACAAACAAGTGGCGTAATACTTTCCTACTAGATAAGAGGGCGGTGTCATGGGTATTGTAGTCACTGTGTGTGGGAGTGGGATGAGATCAGGTCATATTCGAGCCATGATAAAAATGAAATAAAATATCAGAGGAGATATTTGTTAGTTGTTTGTTATCATGAGGTGAGGTAATTTGGGATTCTGATATCAGGATGACCTTTAGTGCTCTGTAATGATCCACCAACAGACACGCGCACATTGTCTTACAACATACTATGTCAGCATATTTACAGTAGCATGGGATAAAAATGACTCAAGGTGATGACAGTGATGAACACGGTGATGAGGATGACAGTGATTAACACGGTGATGAGCAGGGGCTGGAGGAAGGAGCCTGGGCTTTACCCATACATTTCGCTGTGCTCTTGTGCTGAGTAGCACTCGTGATTATGCTGAGCACGGCGAGTTGAGTCTGCTGATGAGAATCTGATGAGAAACAGCCTGACAGGGCTGAAGAAAGAGCAGGGAGGTAAAGGGAAAGAAACGCTGGAAATGTAGAGCTATATTGGATCTGTCACTTGCTGGTAAAAATACCTTCAAAATGTAAAGAGCAGTGATCCAAAAAGAAAAAAATAAGACTCTCTGGTACAAGTGGAAAGACATAAAAAGACATAAAGCACTTTAACACATACAAGACTGTGAAGGATTTTTTAAAAATTCTCTTACTGGTTTAAATCTATCTGTTCCCCAAAATATCTGTCTCTATCAGACCCCAAGAAATATCTTGTGTGACTGCGTGGGTGGGTGCATGCACATTATGTCCTTATATATCCTTCTGGCACTTCTGAAAAGAACATCAAAGGCCATCAGAAATGAAGTGTGTGACGAGGGAGCTTAGTAATTTGCCTTTTAGTGAATTGTCTTGTGTCTGGAAATTGCATAATGACCCGAAATTACGTCTTTCACCATCTGAAGACGGGAATATAATATATATGTTTGGGCTTCATGAATAAAACTATCAGGTGCTTTGATGTATTTCCATAATTCAGGCATGTATTAGTCATATTCTGATGGATCTGGTACAGTAAATATCATGACATTTGAGTTTGTTTAGTCGCTTGTTGTTTTAGAAGAGTAATGCTCCACACGTGCTTCCCTTTGTTAGCCTGACCACCTGTTCAACAATATGATTCTAGAGAATAATCCTATCGTGCGATGGTGAGGGAGTTGTTGTTATACATGAATAATTGTGAAGGTTTTGTGGAAAATGCCCAGGGCAAATACAACAGACATTAGCATGTGTTTTAGCATGTTAAAGCTTGTAGCATCCATTCGGATAAATGTAAGTCAGGACTGATGATCTAATGTTGTTTATTTCATCTCTAATTGATACATTAAGCAATAAACATACCATGTGCCGCTCTCGACGGGAGCTGAACTCCCATTTTGGTGTTTATATTCATCAAGTTCTTTGTTTCTCAGTTTTTCCATACTCTTTACCGACATTTTTTTCAGCGCCTGTTCTTTACCCCCATAGGGAACCTTCAAAATAAAAGCATTTTCAAAATAAAAACATTAAAACACAAACTCAGTATATATACTATGCGGCCATTTACAAAGCTAATGATCTTTAATGTTATCATGTTGTGTGTCTTCACAGTTTGTGTTCTCTACACACAAGGCATGGGCAACAAGGAGTGGAGAGAGGTGAGTGTGGATCACAGAATACGAAACACCGCACTTTATGTCACATCCATCATAGAGCAATAAGACTGACTCCAAAGGTGATGAATACACACAGTGGAAGCATCAGCAGAGACTTTTAATTCTGCTTTCATGCTGTCAGCGGCAAAGCTAACATGCTGACATTTAGCAAGCATATTGCTAACACTTGGCAATGAAGGTTAAAGCGGCTGATTAGTTTAGCAGGTGTTTGGACATGAACCAGCTTCTGTATATACAGTTTAAAAGTTTTATTGATGTCTAGTCAGTTGTATTATCCAATTATAAGTAATTATTAACTAATTGTGATTTTTTTTTTTTTTTAAAAAGTCAATTTTTGTTTGTGCTCGTGGACACAACCAGTGCTTACAACTTGTTTGTGAGCATGTGTGAGCTCACGTATGACTGCAATCACCTGTGTGTGTTTCACAATTATGAATATTCATGGATGTAAATGAGGGGGCAAATCTCGCAGCCCCAATCATTCGCAGTTATTCATAGTTCTGAGTAGCCCATCATCTGCATGCATTATTAATAGGCTAAGTTAAATGCCAAACCGGGGGCCTACTTGACCCCCATTGACTTGATACTTCAGCTGTTCTGCATTCATTACTCTAAAAGCTGTACATAATCTTCTGTAACCAGCCTCTCCCCCTGATGTGTCTCCTGCTGGTTGTTAGTTATTCACATGAGTGAATGAGCAACTCCAGTAAGATCAAAGTTTTAAGGTTTGGCTTAAGCCTTTAGAAATATAAAAAAAAAAATCAAAAAAACTTGGACTTTATAGATTACATAAAGTTGAGTCATCACACTATTTTGTGGTTCAACATTTATAAAACCTACTTAAGAAAATCTGGCGCAGTTCATCCAGATTCATCTGTCTTCTTTCCTTTGTCTAGTTTGGCAGAACGGAGGTGATTGACAACACGCTAAACCCAGACTTTGTGCGGAAATTCATTTTGGACTACTTCTTTGAAGAACGGCAGAACCTGCGATTTGACTTGTAAGTAATGTCCACACCTGTGTGTGAATGCCTATGTCATTAGGGTATAATGACAATGGTAAATAGCGGTGTGTTAATATTTGCTCAGATAAATAGTTCTGCCACCGACATTGTGGAGCTCAAATGACATTTCAGATTCTGGAGCTGATCTTTTGTTTACTCAGAAGTCATCTCTTTCACCTTATTAAATCCTACAATGCTAACTAGACTTCCATTGGACCTTGGAGAGGCTCCAGATGTCACCTGCAAACTGATTTCATAATTATTTAATCCTAGAGCTACAAATCTGGCTGTTTTAACTTGGATTTGTCTCTCTTTTACCGTACAGTTGGCTTACAGCACAGTTTCCTACTCTACTCACTTCCTCTCAATTAAAGTAAATGAAGGTCGAGTAGATTGCACAATGCATGTGCCTCTTGAGTAATATTTAGTCATGCCACTTAATAGTAGCATATTATAAAATAAAATTACAGGAACAATTTGAGACAAAAATACTCTGTTATTATTATTATTGTTGTCATATTCATGGATGTGACACTTTCCGTGTGTGCTGCGGTTGCCGGAGTTAATCGCTGCTGTCCTAGTCAATGTGTCAAACCCCACCACAAGCAGCGTAGTCCGGTTCAGAAGTGTCCCAGAAGTGGGTCTCTGCTCAGCTCCACCTCCGCCTCCGCCTGCCTCAATCTGCACAGAGCAGCTCCAGCTGTCCGACACAGAAACTGCACAGAGAATCTGGTCGATTTTCAAAATAAAACACCCCAAACTTCAGATCGGAAACAGGCGAAAGGAAAACAACTTAACCACGTAGCATATTGCACATATACACATATATAGAAGCATGTTCGGAGGCACATGAACCAAGAAAAAATGACCAACTCTGAGCAAGTTAACAAAGCCTGGTGGGCTAAACGCTCCACTTTTGAAACAGTCCTGTCGCGTGGGGAGCAGAGCAAAACCGCGTTGCACCGTGACATAACAGAGACGTGCCTGGTGGGGTTTTGGCTTAAGTTTTTTTTTTTTTTTCTCCAAAAGTTATACAGGGACACATCTTTTACCGTGACACTTCCAGACAGTGATTTATTGCATAGAAGTGCATTTAACTGGGACATCTTGATTTGTCTAGATGCATTAGTGTGCTCTCTATATTGGCTGGGAGCAACTTTTAAAAGCTTTGTATTGCTATGTGGCAATACAGAGCTTTTAAAAGATGATACACATAAAGTACTTTATTATCTAAATTGTAAATTGGGCTTTGCCTTGGTATTTGTATGGACTTCCGTACATCAGTGCATCCGTGTTGCCTTCCCTCGAGTGTAAGAGCTATACTGTAAGGATTGATTCTCTTATTCCAGATACCATGAGTACCCCATCAGTGATTCAAAGCAACTCTCACTCGGTCAGGTTTAATCTCTGCATACGACTCAGCGCTGCACCACATGACGGTGCGCTGTAACCTCTGAGCTTGCATCTCACACTTTATTCCTTTGCATAGAGGCACGAGATGCTATCTGTAGGAGACAGTTGGTCTTCAGATTTATTGGGCCGCCAGACTGCCTGTAGGTGAGGGGATTTTCTTTCTCAATTTGCTCTCAGATTGAATTACAAAGGGGATTTCGGTGGCTTTATTTTATTAGGTGGAGACTAATTATATTATACAGTAATCTGTGAACCGGGGAGCTCCACCGACAACCCAACTGGGATCTGGAAAGTTAGAGTCTGTGAAGAGGAGTTAGTGTTTCTGTATGTATCGTGTGTGTTTGCCTGGGAAAGATGGAGAGAGAGACAAGAGACAACATTGTTTGTGTGCGCATGTGCGTGGGTGGTGGTACATCTATTTTTGTGCATAGGGGTTCCTTTTATCCATATTTTTCACAGCTGTATTAGCACTGGTCCTGGTCTAATGGCTAACTATATATAGGACATCTACTCTAATATAAATACATTAATGCACAAACTTTATTTTTAACTCTAGTCTTGAAAAATCTGGATGGTGTGGTTGATTTAGCTCCACCATTCAGCCTTGTTTCCTAGCTGAGGTCTTGCGTGAGTGTATTTCAGTACAGGTGTAACATGGTATCCCTGTTTATCCATACATGTTCTGGTGTTTCAGTGTCTCAGCTGGTCGCACAGTACACCCGCGTATTGTCGAGAAGTGTTGCAAGCCACTCCAAGAAAAAAATAAAACCGCCGCGTGTGTGTGTGTGCATTTGTACCGCCGCTGTGTATTTGTACATGTTTGTGGCTATGTGTGCAATTTAGCCGTGGTAACCATAACAACCGAGGGTTCCAGAGGATGGCGGGTGTGATATAGGAGTGGACAGATTTTCTTCAGGGAAAGAGAAGCATTTAACCTTTCATATATACTCTGCCTGCTCCTGCCGCACCATGTTAGGACCCAGTATACAATATCACACATAAACAATCTAGTATCAGCTTGTTAAAAATAAAGACCATACTGGGCTTTAAGCTGTGTGCTAGCTGTAGAAATCTGTGAGCATGCCTCTGCGCTTTCTCACTCGCACTGGCCTTTTGTTGCTCTCTTTGTGTGCTAGTGTCATTCGGTGTGTGTGCATTACTGTTGGAGAAACAGGCATGTGCTTTTGTCTGTGCATGTGTTTTTGGACCTAGCTTACTGCTCCTCTCATGTCTAACAGCCATAGAAGTCTGGCACTGTCTGCCTGCAGAGGAGAAACAGTCTGAGATGATAGCAGATGAAAGAATGATTCCTCCCTCAGGTCCATGAAGATGAGATATGTGTAAAAAAAAAATAGAGCAAAGCTCATGAAATACCACTATGTCCTCTGAATGTGACTACAGAGACTGCATTGTGCGTAACAGACCGTTTAATGGATTGCTTCTCTGGAAGAATTCGTAGTCCCCAGAGGATGAATCTAGCTTTTCTTCTAGTGCCACCATGTTATTAACATCTTGTGGGTATATTTTTGACAATTGTTTGTTATTTTGATAACTATTTGTCGTATTGCCATTGCCAATTCCCCCGAGAATGAATCCTACTGACTTCCCTGATGCCTTGACTTTCTTTCTAGCGCCACCACTCAGTTAGAGTTTTGTCTTTATTGATTGAATCCATGGGAGCACCTCCTTGATGGATGGGCTCCAACATTTAAATATATCAGATTCATCCCGTGCCATCATCAGGTTTGTCCAGTACTTGACCAAATCCCTGCAAAACTAATGAGCATCACTGTGCTAATTAGCTAAATATAAGCCTAATATAAGGCTCTTGTCTTGTTTCTTAACAAGAAGGTCAAAATGAGTCAAAAGATCTTCTATTTATTCAGCTTAACTCTGTATATATGCAGAATCTGTAGGTGAGGGACCAACGTTTTGGCACTGGAAGCATTCTGGTTTACACGTTTGAGTAGACTTTGGTTGAACAGTGTGTGTGGAGAGCAAAAGAGGCGTTGAACACGTTGACAGATATATAATCTTAGAACCCATCGATTACCATCTGATGACGATTGAGCTCTTTATTAGCTTTTTTTTATCCATTCGTATGTAGATATCTGTTTATACAGATGAGCAGAAATCTGTCTTTCTTCTTGTGTATCACGTTTCTAACCAGACTGCAGAGGAAGTGTTGGCCCAGATATCTTTCAGTTGTTTTCTGGATGTCTTCTGGCTACACCAGACGCCCAGAAACATAAACCGTCGCCCCCAGAGGCCAAACTGTTGTCAGACAGTAGCCGATGGGTTCCAAGAGCTTTGGACACTCACAGCCAAACAGGGAATGACAAGTTAAATAAAAAGTACAGGATCTGTGTGATTTACGCTTCAACATATGAAAAGAGAGAGCAGGCCACTTTATGGAAAAACCAGCACACCCCTCTGAGTCAATATGGACACAGTATGATAGTGAAGCGTTTCCAATCTGGAGGATTGATGGCTGCCTGCATGCTCAGACGGTAGCGATACTCTGAAGGCTGAAAAAGTCATAAACACTGCTGCTAAAATTGTATTTAATAATTTTGATGCTTTGGATTCAGATTAATTTAGAAGCCACACACACACACACACACACACACACACGTGCGTGGGCAGGATGTACATCATTTTGAAGAGTTCTGTAAAGTAACTAAATCGCTCCTCATTTCTCTCCTAAACTATTACATAAACTATTACCCAGCAAAGGGCAATCCATTTTTAGTGGTGGGTGAAATGACCTGAGCTGTGAAATGACCTCAAATTGCTGAGTGAAAGGCTTGTCTGATTGCTTCCCATTCTTTCGAGTAGCCTCTGCACTGGAGGGGCCATTTCTGGACAAATTTTTACCTCTGCAAGTATTATACGTATGAAAGACACGGAAGTGGAACCGAGGGATAAAAAGGGTGAATAATATCACATAAAAAAACAACACGACAGCCCACCGAAACTCAAACTTATGGGCAGAGCTGAGTACACAAAGCAGAACAGACCCTTATTTACTTATTTACTCGCTGGCACTGGGTTTCTCACTTTCTCCTCGTGTCTTTCTCACATGCACAAACGTAGACTCTCACAATCATACATATGACTGCCAATTAGTCCGTTTAGTGTCACTTTAATGGAGGACGCCTGTGAGCCTGTGATGCCGGGAAGTGAAATACCCGGAGCCTCTGGTGAGATCGTTGGTGACAAGCTGCTTGGCCCCATTACTGATTTACTGTGTCTGTAATCCCCGTCGAGTTCCCAGCTGAGCTCCTGTCACCCTCCATCGCTTCCTAATGCATTGACTCTCACTCTTTTTTCCCTTCTTCCTATAGGTATGATGTTGACTCGAAGAGTGCCAACCTGTCAAAACACGTAAGTGCCAAAACTCGTCTTGGTTACGTGTGTTTCTCTGCGCGAGTATGTTTGTTTTTTTTTTGTTTGTTTTTTTGCCTCTACACACTTTTGCTGATTTCATTCTGTGGGTGTGACTGAGTATTTGTGCGAGCATGATTGCTGTCCTCGTTATTATTAGCCTCATTTCAGTCACATAACAGTAATCTAGCCATGACAATGAGTGTGTTTATCATCTGCTCTGATAGCACATTCCCTGAACGGCCCACAGTTCATTTAGAAATTAAATAAACATTGATTTCCCCTGTCCACCCTGCTTCTTTTTTTTTTTTTTGCATTGATAGCAGTGATTAGCATAACAGTAATTAGGAACAACAATGTGATAACTTGGTGTTTGCCTGCAAACAATAATAGCTGTGTCCTGCCTACTGCATCATGGGGATTGCAGTTCAGTCAGATGCCTTTTTTTTCTTGAAATCTAAGCCAGTTAATTTTATTTAGCTCTGTTGATTTGTTCTGTTTATTTCTGGCGACTGGATCAAGAGATCACAGGGTTAGACAGTCATCTCAGTCATTTGTCAGTCACCAACCCTTTTTACACCGTTAACATTATAAGAAATACACTTTTTTGTTGGGTTAGATGGGAAGATCAAACCACTCTAAATGAAGCTACGACCAGCAGGCGGTTAGTTTAGCTTAGCATCTTAGCAAGCCAGGAAACAAGGGGAAGAGTTATCCTGACACAGTCTAAGGTTGCATTCAGACATGATCAGGTGCCGTGGCAAATTGCTGCAGGGTTGTGCGGGGGTGGTGGGGTGAGGAGCAGCTGCTGGAGTTGTGTCTATTTGTGCTGAACATAACGGCCGTGAAACCACCAGGAAACAACTTTATTTAGCTGTTTAACTGGCTTTATCGAGCTGGCGCTCCTTCACTCTCATTCATTCACTGTCTCTCAACCACTTGTTCTCTGCCTCTCTCTCTCTCTCTCTCTTACTCAAACCATCGCAAAGAAAGGAAACTTCGTCCTGGGTACATGAAATAAACCAAGCCAGTATATAACATATCAGTATCATAGTTTAGTCCATGAATCCTCCTGGATAGTCTCAGTTTCAGACATTTCAGGTTGACTGGAGATAGTTTGCCCAATAGGAGCGCCTAATTGCAGCGCCGGCTGCAGTGTGATGTCGGGCTGCATTTTTCCAAAACTTGCGGCACAGCTTCTTTGTCACAGGTCGTTGCATTTTTTTCCGGACACCGCTGCAGCCAAAACACACTACCCCCACTCAAATCCTGCATTTTCGCCGCTGTCTGAATGTGTCCAAAAGGTAACAAAATCCACCTACCAGCCCCTCTGAAGCTCACCGATTCACCATACTGGATGGCACATTGGATGATTAATCTGTTCAAAAATGTGTAAACAAGACAATTTGGTGTTTCACAGGGGGCTTATGAGCTGAACAGTTTCCTCTAGTAAGATAACCCCATGTGGCTTTTCCACTTTGTCAGTAACTGCATAAAGCTAAATGTAGGTAAATTGGATGCTGCTGCGAGAAAGGCTTGCAGTTCCTATGGGTTCCTCTTCTGCTTTCCTCATCTCATTCTCTTGTCTGTACCTCTCACTCTGGCGTTCCATCACCTTTTTCTTTTTGATTTCATTGCCATACCCCTCTTCTCTCATTTTCTCTCTATCTCCATCTTTCCATTTCCCATTTCCCTCCCTCTCTCTGCCTTCCCTCCGCCCTCGCCTCACTTCCTTACGATCAATAATTTCATACAAGGAGCGACAGGCATGTTGGCTCCGAGGCTGTGTACCAGCCTTGATCCAGGTCTCAGAGGGGGGTATGGGGGCCACAGAGCCAATCCATTAGATGGTGTTTTAACATTGGAGGTGTAGGCCGCAGGCACACCTGAGAACTGCGTGAGAAAGATATATATATATATAAGATATAAGATATTTACAGATAGACTGATCTTGATTTTGAACATAATACTGCCAACAACATAATATGTGTAAAAACTCTGGGTACTACCTGCTGTTAAATCACCTTTTTATAAAGGGGTTGTAGATAATGTCATTGTTAATGGTTCATAAATAATTTGCTCATGCTCTATAAATCAGTTATAAGCCAAAAATGAGTTTTTGATTGCCAGCAAGTGAAAGATTTCTCTGGCAGGTGATTATTCTCTACCACTTACCTTCTAGAAAAGCCTGTAGAGAAAAAAATAAACCTATATATACACTTATTCGAATGTTAGCTTAGCATACAAAGACTCGAAATTAGTGGAACAGCTATCTCAGTATTTGCAGCTCACTTATTAATATATCTATCTATCCATTTTCTGTAACCACTTATCATCAGAAGCTGGAGCCTATCCCAGCTGACTTTGGGCGAGAGGCTCAAGTTGCCAGCTCATCACAGGGCACAACAACCATTCACACTCACATTCACACCTACAACCAATTTAGAGTCACCTATTAACCTGTTAAGTGCATGTCTTTGGACTGTGGGAGGAAGCCAGAGTACCCAGAGAGAATCCAAAATGTTAAAGACTCCAGTTCTTGCACACTGAAAAACTGCAACTTGTTTTTAACACTAGGGTTTTTGTGTGGATAAAAAAAACGAATATATCGTGTTGCTGAGTGGGCTTAAGAGGTGCTAGTAGGTGGATTTTCTTACCTTTGGACAAAGGTAGGTAGTTTAGCCAGAGGTTAACGTGGGCGGGAATGATCTGGAACGGCAGACCAGCACTTTCGGGACCACAGCGATCACCCGACCTGGTTAGTAGTAACAATTAGTCATTGATGCTGCGGTGCTGTGGAAAGAAACAAAATAAAAACACTAGATAGGCATGTGGCTAACATCTTTGAGAGAAGATTTTTGCTAGACTCAAGCATTAGTATCGAGCTCCCTGTATATCCTCCTTAAAATTGATCTCAATAATGTTTTTTTATAACTAAATCTATCTGCTCACTCCCCCTAAACTCTTCCTCCGCTGTGGATCACAGTCTTATCTATCAAACAGTTTCTGGAACATTACTCAATGGAGCTATGCTATCTCTTTCTTACATTAAATCTTTTTTTAGCCAATGCTTGTTTATATTTAGCCATTACGTGCACACAGCCAATCCTCCGATGTACCTCATGTTCCAAAAGCCGCAGTTGCTAGGTGATTTGTAACTTTACTGCACCGGGCTCTACATCAGAGACAGTGGAAAATATCATAGAAATCGTTAACAAATATTAGTTCAGCGGCCAATAACAGTTCATGGAAAATCAATGTCATGTGACTGTGTGTATGTTGAGATAAATGAGCTAAATGGGTGGATATAAACGGAGACAGGGGCCGAATAACAGAGGAGGCTAATCAGTGAAGCAAAGAGAACCCATTATGTTAGTGCTGCTCGGAGCTGCTCCAGTCAGACATTAGAGAGTGTGTCCAATCATGACAAACAGTCTCACCAGTGTGCCCCCTGGTGAAAGAGGGCATGTTTCTGTAATAGCTTTCATACAATTAGAGAAGAAGGATCTGCCATAGTGTGTGTGTGTGTGTGTGTGTGTGTGTGTGTGTGTGTGTGTTACAGTAGCTGTGTTTCATGTTTGTTTTGAAAGGATTATTTTTCACACTGCGTAAGCTTAGCATTGTTTTATGCTGACAGACAGCATTTATCAATTCCACATTGTCGTGCAAACAAATGTCTTGACGTTCCAGGCCTGATGCACACTGATTTCTCTTTGTTTATGCGCTCTGTTCTCTGTCTCTCTGCCTTTCTGTCAGAATCAGCTGTAAAGTTTCATTACTGTATGTGGTGGCGATTTAATTTAACAGGAAAGTGGCGAGGGAGCAGAGAGGTGCAGGTGTGAGGGCTGGTGGGAGGAAGGCTTAATGTACTTTCCTATATTACATGTCAATTGGGAACATGGAGGTATTTGAAAGGGTATGGCCCTGTAGGTTTTCTCTCTGTAGAGATCGAGGCTCACTTTTGTCTCCTTATGGCCAAGTAATTTAATGTCAGTTTTGATTCATCGATTTAAATTTTTTCGCATTGCTTTGTAAATCTCACCCTCTGTCTTTAACTCTGCAGGATTTTCTGGGCCAGGCCTACTTTACTCTCGGAGAGGTGGTTGGATCGTTGGGCAGTCGCTCGGAAAAACCTCTTGGGTGAGTAGCTTGGATAGCTGATATTTCAGTAATTCTCTTACTGATGTTTACTGATGGTCACAGAAAAGAAATTAAATCAAATCAGGGATGTTTTCCCATGCAGAGTATACAGGAGGTCCCAGGCGCGTCCTTTGGAAATATCTATGTTTAGGCACTGAGTGTGTGTGAACACGTTTTACACCTGCAGTTATTACACAAAGGTTGTTCTCTGTATCGTCCATGACTTCATATTTTATGAGAACTCTCTACCTGTCTCTGAAAAATGAGGAAATCTTTCCCAAAGGAACATCCTTGAAGCAGTCAGTCCTCTTTGCACGAGTTGCTACAGTTATCTACTGCTGCACTTTTGTGAAAAGTGGGTTAAGTGACTACACAAACATAATACATGTAATGTATATTACATAAATAGCTGAAAATAGCCAGATTTAAAAGACTAGTACAGTACATACACTTAAGGGCTTATCTGTTTTCCTGCTGAGGGTTACGTAAAAAGACACCACTCCCATGTCTGTTAGAATAAAATTGGAGGTACAGCTAGCTGGCGACAAGCTTAGTTTAGCTTAGCATAAAGATGGGCTAATTATCATCCTCTTAAACTTAAACCAAATATCACGTTATATCTCAATATAAAAATTACAATTTGCTGGAGCTCTTTCTTGGCCAGGAGCCGGAACCTCCTGAACTCTTGTTGTTGCCATGAGGTTGCCCGGCGACCAGCAAAGTCGTTTCCGTTTATGTGCTAGAAACTCAGTCAACCCAGTCAAGAAATAAATAAAACCCCAACTTGTCATTATTACATATCTGTTTTTATAAAGATTAAACAAATGACAAAATTACAAATTAATTAATTAGCTTTATAGGTTTTATAGTGATTTTTTTTTTTACTTTGATAGAGCATTTTCAACCTGTTTCCAGTTTTTGGCTAAGCTAAGCTAATTTCTGACTGTATCCTCATATTAGCCTACAGGCATGAAAGTGATGTTGATTTTCTTAGCTTAATTCTTGATTATACAAAATATCAAAATATTCTTTAAATCACATTCAGAGCTGTCCTATCTATGGCTGGCATAGATAATCACCAGTCATCTTATCATGTATTATATTCACTTATATTTTATAGTTTATTAGAATTTAATGTCAATTTAAAATACACAATTTTTTTTGTGATTATGTAAAGTTTGCATTAACTTGGTGAATCTCACCATCTCTGAGACTGGTCCTGTCTGTACAGTAAAAGAATAACAAAGACAGTAGATCTATGAGCAGAAACACTGAAATCCTGTAAGACGAATAAGCTACAGTTACAGTTCAGTGGATGAAAACGCTCTTAAATGTGTGAGGTGTCAGACATTGAGCTATATGTAGATTAAACTCTGCAATACCTGCTGTTTGATAATTGGAGTGCTAGAGGGTGCATCCCTGACTCCGGTGTCTGAGGAAACGAAGCTCGGAAACAGTGCATATCTACAGGTTTTTAATGAACACACACACAAACACCCCAGCACACTCGAGGGTATTCACACGCATACAAACATGGAGGCTCGTTGCATCGATCGTGTTCATCAGGCAACCTGTCCTCGGCAGCAACACATATTTCAGTATCTTCACCTGTTGTGTGCGTATATGTGTGTTTCCTGTCTGTGAAGATGTGAGCCTAATTATACTTTTACATGGCCTTGTTGTTGTTCTTTGTGTACATGTATTATTTGAAGTATAAGAAACAGCAGTACGTAATAGCTTGAGTGAGCCTTGGCATGAATATCCATCAGAGATGAATGCATGCAATGCAATTGCTTTTATTTCTATAAATTAGACCAAATTTACCTTTAATAATCCAACATGAATCACAAATCGAGATCAGTGCAGTCAGAGTGAGCTGCAGTTTTTAATACTTCATAGCTAACACTTGAAAAAGACTTAAGTGGGGCATTTTTTCCCCATTAGGCTCTAACATGTGTTATCCATCTCTTCCTTAACTGCAGAGAGTAAATACATCAACATAAACCAGATGAACACGAGTAAGACTTTTCATCTTTGATATGTCATTACTGATGTGCTGGCAAGCTCAGATCAATGGCAGATGCATCAGCCGTTAGCCGCAACACGAACATCAACATCTTGTGCAACGAGTGTGACGTTCAGGATTGTAAATGTCCTATTTAGGCACGATACTTAAGATGTAAGGTTCATATTTTAAAGTGCCAACGTATGTATACGAGCATTTAAAATACTTTTACTTATAGATCTAGACCTTTTAATTTATTTTAAAACAGTTGCGTTCCAGCTACTCTAGCTGTCAACAATGCCCCTGTGCGCTTCTTTAAAACACTGCAAGTGTTTAAGTGATCCACACAGCAGCACAAATAAAGATATCCACTCTGACAGGGAGCTATTTTCAGTTTTGTTTTTTTTTGTGCCTCTATTTTAGTGATATTTTGCAGGCATACTCTCTGAAGTGCTGCTGTTGGCCCAAATCTTCCTACCACAAAGGTTCCACACTGACACAGATAGTGTGTGTGTGTGTGTGTGTTTTTTTTTAAACAAAACACTGGTTTAGAGGAAAGCTGGGGTGCAGTGCACACAGCTTTTCTGTGTCAAACATTAAGCGATATTAAAATACTTTGATTAAAACCATTCATTAGGAGCTCCAATTAAGATACATCATCTATTTTCACTCATGAAGCTGCTCTTTTGGCATTCTTTGTTTTATTTATTTCCTCTCATGGTTGAAGCGCACTTCCTTTCAGTTGTATTTTATTTAATCCAACTTACTTGTTCATTTGAAACCTTGAAGAGCCTTCAGACCTTCAGTTGTGAGGAAAAAATAACACGCTGGTATTCCTTCACTGAACATTGTCAACAACCTGACAACCTGGGTGTGTGTTTGTGTGTGCGTTTGTGTCCTTTTTCATGTGCGTGCACTCCGCGATTCCTTTTCGTTTAAAGGCAACGCTGTCATCCACTTGAGCAGCAATCGCCATGGTGATTGCAGTGGCAGGTTTCTCACTCAGACGGAGAGAGATGGAGTGGGGGAGCACCTGCTTTTCTCCATGTACAGTGTGTGTGTGTGTGTGTGTGTGTGTGTGTGTGTGTGTGTGTGTGTGTGTGTGTGCACGTGCACCATGGGCCCCTCTAAAGTGCAAAATGATGTTGTCTACCCTGAAGCGCTACTTAAGAAACCACTCCCTCCCCTTCACTCATCATCACACATACACACACACCCGGACAGAATACACATACTTGAGGTCTGTGGTGACACTGACTGTAAAAGTACCACTGCTCTTTTGTGGCAGTATAGTCGTATTCTGAGGAGCGTTTATTAAGAATGTTTGTTGAAGCCACAACAAATCATTTTAGATTAGATTAGCATTCATTTTAATGTATGCTTGGCTTGTTTTCTTTGAGCATGGCAGCTGTTAACAGGTAGCAGGATTTAGGAGGCATACCAATCAACATTATGGATGATGCTAAGCTAATACAGACTGCATTGTCAGAGTAGTTAATGCTTTTGAAGTTTTGACTTGATTGATGGGTGATTTTGACAGTCTTGTCAAAATCCATGTGTATTAAAGCAACATTATGTAAGACTTGTATTGTGCAATTCACTGTCTTATGCACTGTTGTAAATATGGACAGCTGCACGAGTGCATTTAGCGAGCTGACAACATTGCTAACAGCCGAACAAGTGCAACAGCACAATACATAGCAGCTAGCTAATATTGCTAACTAGTCCAACAGCAAGAAGCCCAGCCCAGTGTCTGTCTTTCAGACTTTTATTTCACAAAGATCTTGCCAAGGACTACAAGTCAGTCCCAGATTTACCCCTGTTTGGTGACTTCCTGCTCGGCCACTCTCTCTTTTGCAACAACATCCTCTAGGGTCTCTTGGCCTCTGCCATGTCCTCTAGCTGAGCATGGTTACATTGACTGTTTGCCCAGCTCCAGTTCTAGCATGACACCAGCTCTGCTCCGTGCGCAGCAGCGTTGCGTACTGGCTTCCCTTCGTAAATACCTACACTGCTTTGAGCTACTAGTCTGGGTAATATGGACTGAGCTAACTAGCTTAGCAGGTACCTTACTTTAGCAACAAATAAAGCTTTCTGTGTGCATGAAACTCATTGAATCATCCAGAGATGAGGCAGGAAACCAGAAAACATTTTCTGCATAAAATATGATCCAGATTCTGATAAAGATCAATAGTGTAACCTTTACTGAATAATCAATTTTAGGCTGCCATTTTTCAAAGCTGCAAAAGTATATTAAATGGAAAATTTTAGATGTCTTGTACACGATTTTATTTTAATTACTGTGAGAAAAGGTTGTGTGAAAATAGAAGCTCTGTACTTTTATAGTTCAGGAAAGTACTGGCTGTGTCAGTAGAACGTAGGAGTTGTGTACTTTAGATGATGAGGACATTTGCTCTTCATATATTGTGCCATGTTACTGCAAATATATGCAGCTAAAAAAATCATGACTATATTTAATAAATTCATATATTTCATAAGTCATATACAACATTTATAGACCCTGTTTTCAAATAAGTCATGACTGATGTGCTGCAGAAATAGAAACGCTGTCAACATTTGTTAAAAACAAAGGTATAGGGGCCACAGCTGTTGCAGTCGTTTGCATCTATGAATGTGTGTGTGTGTGTGTGTGTGTGTGTGTGTCTGTGTGTCTTTAGCCTTTGTCAGACACACACCTGCAGCCTGACACGACAGGGGAGATCTTTAACAATTTTAATGAGTGCTAATTACAGCTAATTACATTGTTCAATCAAACTCCAGTGGGCATTCAGGAGTGTGTGTGTGTGTCTGTGTGTGTGTGTGTGTGTGTGTGTGTGTGTGTGTGGGAAAAACACCAGACCAACAGGAAGCAAAACAATGACGAGTACAGTATCCTGTGATGCATGTCTCCTGGCTGACCAGCAGCATGTGTGCATGTTTTATGTACATGTATTACATGTGTTTCCATGTTGTCTGATTACTCTCAGTGCTGCTCAATAATAATATAATGAACAATAAGCCATAAAATATTTTTAGCTTCACAAGTTAATCCTTTCTTTAAAATGTTACCATCTTGCAAAGAATAGAAGAAGAAGAAGAAAAATCATTATTTGATGATATTTTAGGTCTTGGACCTTCTAGGTCAGTTTGTGCCCAACTCCCGGGCCGCGGACCGGTACCGGTCCGTCGATCAATTGGTACCGGGCCACACAAGAAATAATTAATTATTTCCATTTTATGTATTACCTGAGTCTGGACGATCGTATCTGAATCAATATATACAATTAACCGGTTGTACTAGTGAATGTAAAAATTATAGAGTGGTGATTTGTGAGGTTTAGACGTGGTGGTAGGCAGACTTTGTTTACTTTAAACAGAGCCAGTCTAGCTTTTATCTGTGTTTATAGTCTTCATGCTAAGCTAAACTGAGCTAACCTGAGCTAACTGGTTGTAGCTTCATATTGAGTGTACAGTCTTAGAGTGGCAACAATCTTCTCATCTAGCTCTCCATGCAAAATGAATATGTATTTCTGAAAATGTCAAACATCCCTTGATCCTTTCAGAACATGCAATTAAGCTCACTTAGACTTTAAACTTTAATTCATTTAACCTCATTGTTAATTTCAGAACAGGCTTGACTCTCCTGAAACAACTTTTAAACCTTTTCAGTTATTAATTTCAGAAATGCATGAACATGCTGCCCTGACTCATTCTTTGGTTAGATTTGCGTGAGGGCACTCGGTGAACACCACCTGAGACGTTATACAGTGAATTTGCGTTTGATTACTGATAACATTTTCACTTGAAATACTGATGCTGGTGTTCATTTTGACAGGCTTATAAATATTCAGCGAGGCACTTTGTGAGTTCATGTATCACCTTTTACCTCTCTTTCTTTTTCTGTCTCTATTCTTTCCATCTGTATCCCTCTCACACTCGCCACCCTCTGCTTTTTAGCCTCCTTTGTTCCCGCAAACAAGATGTTGTTTGTACAGGGTCGGCAAGAAACCCTTGGGGAACTGTAGAAGAGTGGGCTATAATTTTTGATACGGATGAGCCAAAAAGGCAGACACACACATGCACACACAAAGGCTGATAACTGTGAATACAAGACTGATTGTGAGGAATTGTAAGGGTAGGACAAAGAAACTCTATCTGCCTTTGGTGCAACATGGATTTGATGTCAATGTTCCTTTTGTGAGAGAGAATTATGGTTATGAGTTTCCCTTCAGGGGAAAAAGTGTGTGATTGTGTGTGCCTGCGTGTCGGGGCATGACCAAGAATAGATGGATTCTCATGATTTTATAATTATGATTTATATCGCAATCAGGTATATACCCTTCATTGGGAATATAATGAAAATTACATGTGTGTGAGGAGTGTGTGTATGCATGAGACACTGTTTGTGCATGCATGTGTGTTCCACTGCAGCCCAGAAGTGGCCCAGACTTAATTACCCGTCTCTCGCCAGACGCTGATTGCAAATGTCTTGATTAGAGGATTCACAGTGTTTCCTCTCACACACATACATGCATGCAGGGAAAGAAGCAGAGCCAGAGATATTCCTGAAGCACTTCTCAACTTTGAAGTGCTTTTCTGTGTCATGAATAAACTAAAAAGCAGAGAGCAGTTTACCTGAAAGTGAGGATGAACTCGTCTAAAATTTCCAGATCTTAAGCATTTTCTAAAGCTCAGTTTGTATTCGAAACACACATTTAAGTCTGTGTAAAGTAAAAAGAAATATTTGTTCTGAGTTTGTCAGACCACAGAAGAAAGTGTTATTAAGCACCCAGCCAAATTTAAATCATTAAAAATGTCAACAAGTTTATGAAATTAGGTGTCAGTCAATCAGGTAAAAATGAGAGTATTCTCAGCTGCAGGACTGTGGGGGCATGTCCACTGAATGTGCTGAAGCCACGCCCACTTGTGGGAGCCGTCAAGCCACCCTTTAAGGACCGCCCACAAAATCCTGGACTGAAAACTGGTGAAAAGTCTTTTCACATGTTTTCAGCAACTATTTTTTCATATCTAGAATGACGTTTTCTCTCTCTACTGTAGATTACCAAACACCAGTGTTTGATTTCAAATAATTTAATAACACTAGAGTGATTGCACCACAACAATATGTTACAATGCTCGTGTGTGGTCATAATTTTTCTTTTCTGAGGTGGAGTACACACTTCCCAAGAGGCAGTTTGCACATACGTGTATATTACAATGCCACTACAGAAAGCAGTGTGTGCCTTGGGCATGAGTCCATATATATGTATGCATGTATGCATGTAAGGCACAAAACTGTGAGATACATTATTCATACAGCAACCACACAATCCTGTCAGTTGCCACCCATGTATCATTTTAAGGCCAGTCTCTCAGCCAGAATAATGACCGCGTCTCTCTGAAAAATAGACGAGCGACAATGAGCATTTGAGGAAATAACGAGCAGAGGAATCCCATTCAATATCCCACTGTGGGGGACCCAGCTCATCAGAGTTGTCATGGCGACCCAGATTCCGGGTACTTGTCTGGTGTGTCTGTGAGTGCGTTGTGCGTCTTTAACTATTTCTCCCTGCATATTGTTGCAGTCTCAGTGAGACACAATAGGAAAGAGTTTTATTGTGCTCCTAAAAAGTTTTACTTTCTCCTCCATTTCTTTTATCACAGCAGTCAAGCCAGGGGCCTCCCTTCACTGTTAGTCAGCTGTAATGACTTCAAGTGTTGTACATTACCACCATGTTGGTTGTGGTGTCCTCATGTGAAACCGCCATAAATATTTCAGTGCATATTTTCAACTTTGAGCAGTAAATTTAGAGACTAACCTAAATTAAGCTGCTGGCTGGAGCTTCATATTGAGTGTACAGACTTGAGAGTGGTATCAATCTTCTCATCTAACTCTCCAGATTTATAGAGCCCCCTAAATCTGACACACTAAGGTGCCCATCTGTACCGTCCAAGAGGTTTTGCAATTTGTTATTGTTTCACCTTCTCATGCTGGTCCGTCCTGATTCACTTTCAAAATAAGTGATGGACAAAATCCACAGTGCTCATTTTAAACATTTATCTGAAATTATATATATTTTATATTTGTGAATTAGACCTGAACCATAGACCAAAGAGTAAAAGTAGGAGAGCATGTAAACAAGGTCCTTACTGAAAGGTGAATAGCAGGAAGCTGAGAGAGCTGTTAATTAATACTGTGAACCTGTTAAATAGCAGGTGAAGTGGACGTAAAGCCAAGTAAAACAATCAGAAGTCTAAGAGTTCAAAAGCTCCTCTTTATCACAGTGTGGACACTATGTACAGAATAAGACTCTTAATTACTATTTACCCAACACAGTATTACAATTTCTCATTTTCACACATCACTTTAACTTTACTCTTGTAGTTCTATGATTCCTCATGTGCAGTGGATGTGACAGTAAGACACAAGGTTTTGGTTGTGCTCCTATCGGTGTTTCCGTGGCCCAAATTTAGCTCAGTTCAGAGGTTGTACTGGAAATGTTTTCAGTAAAGTCCTCTCCGGGTGTGGCTGGTGTTCCAGTACCAGAAAAGGTCGGCTGTGTCTCCTCGTACATGCACACTTCCAGTCAGTCATTCGGATGGTAAAAGAATGTACGCAAGGATGTTAATAACCCGAGGGCATGCGTGGGTAAATATTTAACAGTTATCCACAGTGCAACATGACTGGCTAAACCGTCTTAAGAGCTGCTGTTTCATTACAAAGAGTGGTTACACTACTGCTTAAAATACAGGTGGAATCCCTAATCAACCCTAATACCTAAGTTTTGTGAATTTTTAAAGTTGGAAACTTTCCATGTGAATTAACAAGAATTTATATGAATTAACATAATTGGTAAGGTTGGCCCTTAACAGGGAACATAAATATAGTTTGGGAAAATATATATAAATACATATATCTTGACTAAAACAATGCAATTTCATGCAAGTTGTATGCTATTCCTCCGTCATATTGAGGCCACACGTTTGAGCCAGTCACACACAGTGTACAAGAATTCTTCTGCCTTTTCAGTCACAGGAGCGAGTTGATTACGGTAATGTTTCCATAACTCTTTTTCTCACCGTCTCCGTTTTAATTAATCTTCGTCTGTCTTCCTCTGAATATATCTTACTCATTTATCCATCTAATGCTCTGACACCCACCTCCCTCTGCTGTCTGGAAATAAGAAAAAAAAGTGAGAGGATAAAAAGTCTCCTCTCACCCTAAGGTGATATTTTAGCTTCTCTCAGAGAAAAGGGTATTACTTTTGCAAGTAAAAAAAGAAATGAAAAAAAAAAAATCTCTCAGCCCAGCTTCAATACAAAGCAGTGGTTCCAGGATCTATTTCATTTTGATAACTCTGCCATTTCAAAGCACCCCCGCCCCGCCGCAGTTCCTTGGGCTAGAGTAAAAGGAGGCTTGAATTACATTCATGCGGAGGTCCTCGACCCCAATTCTGGGCTGTCTAAATGGCTGCCTGAGTCGATTTCTGCCAGGTGGGTCTCTTAGAGCGGAGCTCATCAGACGACAGGTCCCTTTGTCAGACTGCAAGACCTCTCAAAAGTTATGTCAAATAATGTCGTCCTGCTCTTCCTCTCACATAGATAGCTTTCTTTAAATACTATTTCTGGTCTTAGGGTTGTAATAACAGTAGATTCATCACTATTATGGTATTTATGTGAGAAGAATAAAATACTGACGTTTGAATTTGAACTTTTTATGTCCAATAAAATAATCAAACATTAGATTTAGTTTTCAAATTTCTAAAGACGATTTATCAATAGGCTTGACATGTGATGATGGCGCCACAAGTTGTCATCTCTGGCTCATCTATATGCCCTCAGAATAGTGCTACGACTACTCCACTCTTCCTGGCTTCTACCTTATGTATCTGCTGTGTCTAGGGACTGTTGTGTCAGCCCTATCTTCTGCCTGCTTTCCTAAACACATTCAGCTGCAGTATCTAAAGGAGAGAAGACAGTCTCCCCATAAAAATCTAAGATGTCACACTACAGTGATCTGTGTAACCCCGTGGAACCTCATATGTTGCATGCTGGAATAGAAATACCCTCACGGTAGTGACTCTGCAGTTCTCTTCAGCTCAGCAGAGCCTTTTAGTGGCTTTCAGCTCACTGTTTTGGTTTTAGATCCAGCTCAGTCTCGCTGCTCTCATAATTCCCATATTCAGCAGTAACATCCACTGAACGCTCCCCGCCCAGCACCAAACAGCAGACAGATAAAGTTAGAAACCATCTGGTGAACATAGCGGAGCATTTAGCGGCTAAAGAGCCAGGTATTCCCTAGAGGAAGTGATGGAGACAAAAACAGGTCTCGAGAGAGAGAGAGTAAATATTTGACATTTGGCAGCCAGTGTTTGCTAACGCATTAGCCACATCAACCGTAGGTGATAACATGTTGTGTTTACTGCCGAGAAACGGCAAGAAATAAGTGAATGCAGGTTTAGTGGAAGTTTCTCTGCCTACCAACATATGAAAACATAAATTAAAGCTGCTTTTTGTCACAGATTTTTTTTTTTCTAACTATATAATCAACATAATTATGGTGCAATGCTGTGCACTCTTGACCCTGACTCCCTTGGAGAAGATACCTTAATGTCGAGGGACTTCCTGGTTAAAAAAGGTTAAATAAACAAAATTAAAATAACTTTTTACCAAACTTATTCACGTTATCGCTCTGAAATATTTTATTTAGTTTAATAAATAGTTGTGATGAAGTCTCTATTCAATACGCTGAATAAATATACTGTATTTGATTGCCAATAAGAAGTGAACATGTGTGGTGGACTTGTTTAAGGCAGTCGAAGCTGCTTGTTGTTTGTCTACTTGTCCACTTCCTAATGAACTAAAGGAGCGTTTTAGACAGTAAAATTAGTCATGTCTGTGTCTGTGTGTGTGTTGTGTGGGAGGAGGTGTTGTAAATGATGTCATTGAGTTCACCTTCGAGACTGTGATGTTTATTCAGAGAAAGTGCTGACACATAGGCACCCACCCACACGCATCACCTATCCCCAACTTTACCCCGTCTGCCATGACCCAATAGTGACACACACCCCCATAAACACACCGCCACCACCACCACGGTGAACTCGGACACACTCATGCACAGTTGCCCTTAACCAGCAAGAGAAAGGTCCACTCATACACCCACATGCAAACAAAAACACCTCATGCTCAACACTGTTCCTTTTGTATCTTGGAAATGCTTCGAGGCAGTGTGAAGTAGTAAAACTTTCCATGAGGTTTGTTTCTGGTCTGAGATCAAACATGGGGTGTGACATTTCCAGTACTTCATGTATTTAAGGGAGCGTTCTCTTCATGATCTGTGATCTGACATTTCCCAAAATGACCCTAAGCTGAGGTCCTTATAACCTACGCCCTTTTTAGGCTTTATTGTAAAGCCAGCTTATTAACAGAAGGAAACATTGGTGGATCAACACGTTCGATGTAGGAACAACAGAGAAACGTCACCTGAGGGCCACATTCTGAAGGAAATGAAACGAAAATGCCACATTGGACACGCACTGCAATATTTACACTGCGTCTGATTTTTCATCCCTATCAGTCACAGCTTATCTCAACAGCGTCATCTGTTTAACATCTCACAATGTAACGCTTACGTTAAAAGACCAGACTGACAGAGGCGTGAATGATTCATGACCAATAAGCAGAATTTGGGTACATTCCTTATGCAGAGCAGTGATGATATTCAACACAATCAGCGTGTAATCAAGCGCAGTTATTGAAAAATGTCATGGGACTGATTGTGTTGGTTTCTTTCGAAAAACAGACTTTTTACTCATTTCTGACACGCCGTGGTCAACACGCCACAGCGCCAGTACTGCGCATCACCGAGTAAACAAACGAGACAATCACATGATAAATATGCTCAAAAGTGGTTTGGACTAGTTTCAGGATTCGCGTTGTTCTCACAGACGAAACGACTCTCCTCCGTACACACTGTTCTGATATCAAAACAATAATTCCAGTCACTTATGAAATATGAGATGTGTTTGGATTTTTCCACGACTTCACCTTTGAACAGCTGAGAAATACAAGGAAGCATGCATGTAGAGCAAACAATGTGAACGTACCACGTCTTTTGTTGTGTCTACAGAGGCATCCAAGGGAAGAAATGCGGGACCGTTATTGTGAAAGCAGAGGAGCTCAACAACTGCAGGGTGAGGACGGATGCACACTTCCTGAAAACTCTTTGTTTTCCTGTGTCTTTTCTGCATCTTTTATCTGGTCGTCTGTCACATGTGGTTTCATGTCTCTCAAAGGGGGCAGGACATTTGTCTTTTATGATTTAGGGCAGAGAGGATGTGAGAAGTTAGGTTAGCGTGTTTACAGACTTCAAGTTCAAATCCATGAGAGGCCTCTTTCACCTTTGTTTGAATATTTCATTAAACTTTAGAGAAACTACAACAAAATCATCCCACAAAAATACTTACACATTTAAAAAGTACTTAAAAGCAGCTGTTGATTGTTCCAGTTTATTGATATTAGACTAAATCTAATTATAATCATAATAATTTGACTCTCTACTGAGAAAGAATGGACCTGCAACACCCACAAAGAAGTAAAATTGAGTCACAAGTACACCTGAATACATCAATAAATAATCATGTCAGTGAGATAATAGTATTTAAAGCTTTTATATTAAAGCTTTTCTTTTTTCTTTTACCTCCAGTCAATAAAAGAGTCCCTATTTTTTATCATTTTAATGAATATATTCATGCTTTAAATTTATTTTTCTCCTGTATTTGGGTTTTCCTTTCTCTTTCTCTACTGCTCTCTCCAACTCCAACTCATTTTCTATCATCTGTGTCCTATTTTTTGGCCTCAACACACATTTAATCATTTTTGGGGCTCAAGAGCGCGGCAGAAAAAAAAAAGAACAATAAAAGACAGTTTGGGATTCAGTATGTCATTAAATTTACCATTAAGTTTCCCACCAACAGCAGCATGAAAACTCCAGAAATCATTATATCTCAAAATAATACTGCATTCAAAGGGAAAAATAAAGGCTGCAGATGTGATCATACATCAGCTTCCACAAAATAACTTGACTACCCCGACTGCAAACGTGCAGGTACAATGTATAAGCCACAGCTGAATGAAGCAAATATATCTCTGGGGATTTTTCATGCATATATCCGAATATCAGAAAGTGGATTTGTCATCTAAATTGACGTTTCTAACCGTGGTTTGCTTTCCATAAGCATTTTTATTGTTTTCCTTGTGTCCTTTTTCTGTCTCTGCTCATTAGGAATCAGTGATGATGCAGTTCTGCGGGAACAAGTTGGACAAAAAGGATTTCTTCGGCAAATCCGACCCCTTCCTGGTCTTCTACAGGAGCAATGAGGACGGCACGTGAGTAGCCCTCCCTCCCTTACTTACCCTCCTTCACTTAGCCCCCGTCTTTCCTTCTCCCCTTTCATGTTTGGTTTAATCCTCCCCTGCATGCAAAGGAAATTGGTTTCATTGATTTGCCTCAGACCAAAAGCCATGCTGCCTGTTTAAGCATGTGTGTGAATTACATGTGGAAATGATGTGCGCATGACGTGTACCAGCGTGCACGTGTGTGTGGAAGCAGGAGGTACTGAGGAAGTGCGGTGCTTTGGTATGTGCAAATTTATGCCTGGGTGCGTGTTCGATCCAGCTTCATGAGGTCTTTTTCTCCCACTGCTGTGTGTCACAAGTCAGATAAGACCTTCTGGTCTGAGGGTGGAAGATACCGAGTCTACCTGCTAGCCAAAAAACTAATGAAATTACATCTTTGCCACTTGTGTTTATGTGTGTGTTTTTGTGCATGTGTGTGTCAGGCAGTAATCCAGCTTCTACAGCTCTCCACTTTTACTCTCAGTTGGTGGAAATCTAATCTTTGCGTTTCCTGTTTGATTTCCTCCCGTGTGCATTTCTCACCTACTCCTTAAATGTCACTCTTCTTTGTTCATTCCCTTTTTCTCCATCCTCTCCTTTTCACTCTCTTTTCCTCTCTCTGCAGGTTTACCATCTGCCACAAGACAGAGGTTGTGAAGAATACTCTGAACCCAGTGTGGCAGGCCTTTAAAATTCCTGTTCGGGCTCTTTGCAACGGTGATTATGACAGGTGAGTCAGAATCCTTTTTAGATATTAGATTTTATTGCCACTTAGATGTAATACAATCACACAGACGACCCCTCTGGACCATCAGGGAGTTATTTTCTGTATCAAACATACTGAAAATGTCATGCAAGGCAATATGCACAATTCCTGTGATGTGATGGATGGTCCAGCAGTGTCTAATGGTCTCACACAGCACTAACTCTGCTGGCTGTGGTTAGCCAAAGTGGTTTGTCTCTTGGCATCCATTGACAAAACACACACAACAATATGAAGGTTAATTAGGCCCACAAACTTCAGTACTTTCTTTCAAATCATAAGAGCTATATTTGTCTGAGTAAAGCTAACAACAAATTACATATTCAGTATGAGAAAGCCAAATACTTGCAATATTAAAGGAAGTAGTGGATCACATAAACAGCTTCCACTCCTTCCTCCTCAATTTTTTACCTCCAGCTGCATAATGACTGTTTAGTCTGACTGGGATGTGAACACTGAGCTTTGATACTGTGTGCATCCAAACACATTCACATACTCAGCCTTTTATTGTTTACCCTGCATCGGGAAGAGTGATTAAATAAATGTTTTTTGACAGATGTGTATTACTGTGAAGGTCTGAGTTAAGTTTACACCCAGATGAAAAATGTATTCCCTATATTTTGTAAGGCACTATGCAAAATAGCATTCAATAAATTGAGTTTGAATGAAAAATGTATGAAACTATTTCCAGCTAAGCAAAAGTCTCGTATTTGGTAGGATAGAGGCGATTTGGCAGAAAGAAAATTGCTTATTATTTTGTCATATTTCCTGGAAAACAAAGTGAAGATGCGTGGTTTCGTTATTCGGTTCTCCGGGAACCTTGCTCGACAGCCTTGTTTGCTATAAGAATTATTTAATCTAAGTTAATACTTTCATATGCAGCTGCAATTTCTTCTCTTTTCGCACAGCAGCATAGTGCTGCATACCGCATACTTAAAGTATCAACGTATCCAACGCTAAAATACAGTTCGCATAGGAGGCAGATTTATTATACACTATAAAAAATTATAGATTACATTTACAGTGAAAAACTATATGACAGTAAAAGACTGTAAACTGTGCCATGAAGTATGTGTTTTTCTGTATACAGTAAAACACAGTCATATTTCAAAACCTTTATTTATACACCATTTTAAGGGAATTTATACAGAATAAAGTAGTATTTTATATTAGAGAGTGTTAATTATAAAGTAACATCAGAATATGTGATGACATATTTTACTGTCGGTGAAAGTGTACAGGGAAATGGGAGGGGAAAAAAACTAGAATAGTCTGCAAGAGGCAGATACGCTGTGCTATCATTCTGTCTGCCAACGTGCTCAACAGAGGGGTAATTTCTCCCTGACAAAAGCAGGAGAGCGATACATAGAGGGCGAGAGGGGTGAGCTGGCAGTTTTTCATCTAAAAATCTACAGACTTTTTAAAATATGGAATAAATAAAAGTCTGTGTGAAGGCAATTTCTTTCAAAATACATTAAATATGTACACAGTCCTGGAGCTGAGCTCATTTTTACCTGATTTTGACACCTGAGTTCATAAACTTGTTGATATATTTTATCATTTAAATTTGGCTAAGTGGTTAATAACACTTTCTTCTTTGGTTTGACAAACTCAGAACCAATATTTATTCTTACTTTACACAGACTTAAAACATGTAATCAGCAGTACTACACAGATGTGTGTGAGCTATGCTCTACCTGCATGAAAGTGACTACGTATCACGCTGATGTTGAAATAAAATGAAAAACCCAGCATAGTATTTTTTACAGTATTATATGTTTTAAAATGAATTTATTCCCCCAAGTATCTCCACAAGAAGGTCACCTACCACCAGTGGTACACGTTGAGAAACACTGATGCATTGAGACGATGCATTCAGGTGTATACTTCACAAGTTTTTTGGCAGATAAATTACATTCTCGTTTCATTTAGTTCAGGAGTTTGTAGAGAGAAGAAGCAGACTCCTTTAATCTTCTTGTCATTTGACACCAAGAGCCAAGAAAGCAATGTTTTCTTCAGTAAGTCAGGACTCAGATACATTCCTCTGTGTTTATTTTGGTACCACAACAAGTGTCACCCTGCCGCCAAACACACACAGTCTATTTGTTGATCTATGATCTATGGTCGTAATTGCTCTGAGTACTAATGTTATACACGATAGTGTTGCTATTTCACAGGTCTTTTTAAGCAGAACAAATAAACAGGAGACGAAACCGTGTAAAGATAACTCTTTTTTTTTATTATTGGCAGGTGCGGTTAATCATTTTAAAGGATGCTCTCTTCATGGCTGATTGATTACTGATTCTAAACAATTATTTTATTTTGAAAGGAATGGCAGTAACTTCTGCTTTGTTCCTGTTGACTGACACTGCTCTGTAGTCTTTTCCTTTATTGAGATGTAATCTCATTGTTTCCTCTACAAAATTCCTAGAATGGTTTCTGGAAAGAGCTCCATACTCCTCATTGATTTGTTATTGGAATTCAGTTCACTTTGGCGCTTTATGAATCAGTTTTGTTTGATTCATAAAGCGTCAAATCATGACAGAAGTTATCTAATGACACTTTCCAAATATAGCAGGTCTAGAACATGGAAATGTGTTTTATGTGAACGTTAAAGGACTTACTTAAGAGTTTGGGTCCAATTACATTAACTTCAGCTTTGTTAGTTTTTTTTTTTTGTTTATCAAAAGGTCATCCAAGTATTTATGTCCTTAAGATGGTTGCATGCAGATGAATTCTGCATTTCTGCTACCAAATTCATGGTTCTTTCCAGGAAACGTCTTGGTAGTTCTGAGTAAATTCCACTAAAGGCCCTTCTTGTGGGGGACACAGGGTTTACATCTCTAGTGTGAAAGCAAATTAGTAGGTAAAAGCGTGTCCCTCTCATGTCAGTCACGTGTTTTTGCCCGTCTCCTGCGTCGATAGCAGCTGCGTGGTGGAAAAAGCCACAAAGAAGCAGACAATGGGGTTTAGTTTAGCACAGCTAGCAGACAGCGGCATTGATTTGAAGTTTGGTCCAATAAGCTTATTAGGGGAGTTGAGTCACACCATGCCTTATCAATGGGGGACTCGGGGAAACTCACAGTGGACTGCACGTACAGTGCACACACACACACACATATATATACAAACACACACAATCACACACTGAGCCGGTCTCTCTGCAGCCTGGGAAAAGAGATAAGGATGAGCTCAAGCTGGCAAACAATGCTCGTAGGGACTCTGATGGGCCTGTGTTCACACACCCACACTCTGTCTCTCACACACACACATGCAGTAAGACCATACGGTTAACAAGTAAAATTATCATCTAGTTCCTGTCACATCATCAAAGCTCAGAGTGACGGCTTGTTTCATACTGAGATGTGTCAAAGCACTGACTTAATGAGACACACCCCCATAAACAGACACACACACACACACACACACATTTATAGACAGCTCTGCACTTTGTGGTTTCTCTTGAGGAGAAAGTGAGGAGACATTCATTCCATCACCAGGAACCCCTCTTTCCACTCCTTACCTTTTATTGCCTCATTTCCTCTAATGTGCATCTGGCTCCCTAAGCAGCTCTAAGGCCGGTTAATGATGGCTTGTGTTTCCACCTCTTCTCATACTGAAAGACGAGGAGTATGGAGAAGTGCAGTTTTGGCTGAGGTTTTGAATTAGACACCACTTGTTTTAAAAGCTGCCTCAAGAAGGAACAACGGTAGGTCATACAAAATTAATGGAACGCTACTGTCCGGTCATAATGCTCTAATCGTACATCCGTCTCTGTTTCCGACTGTCAAAAAGACAGACTTAATCGATTGTAGTATGAGGGCTACATACTTTTGTCACTGTCCGCATTTATCATCTGTCAGTTTTGACTCGTTTCCACACCATCTTCTCTTCTCCTTGCTCGCTCTGACCCTCGTCCTCTCCAGCAGAGTGCCTTTTGCTCTGTCTCTTTTAATTTGATCTCCGTTCTATTATCCTTTAGCCTCACCCCTCTCGCTCTCTATGTATCGCTCTCCTGCTTTTGTCAGGGAGAAATTACCCCTCTGTTGAACACGTTGGTAGATAGAATGATAGCACAGCGTATCTGCCTCTTGCAGACTATTCTAGTTTTTTTTTCTCCCATTTCCCTGTAAGCTATAATGGGATGCAGAAATAGATGTATTTGGAGATGAGGAGAGCACATTACCAGAGGCAAATACAGTGACAGGCAGACAGTGTGTTGGAATAAAGATAAGCTGCAGAATAGATCTGCTTCTTCTAATGGCTCCATGACAACAATGACAAAGGAATTGTAAGACGTGATATCTAAATCTGTGTAGGTTTATAATAATAATAATTTCACAAGTATAGCAGAGAGTTTCAGCACTTTGAATATTGTTATAGTAAGTTAGTTTAGTTGTACTCGGGGGAAACTCAAATGATCTGTCTGTTGTAATGTAAATGTCTAGAAACATCTTTTAGCTTTTTAAATGTGGCAACTGAATGCATCAACAGATATAACATCTAAACGTGTACCAGAAGTAACTTTAATAGATTCATAAATCTGCTTCTTTTATATCTCTCCAGAACAATCAAGGTGGAGGTGTACGACTGGGACAGAGATGGCAGGTAACTCCTCATCCGTCTTTTTAAAATGAAAACACATTGCATAATATGTTCAAGACCGAATCAATAATTATTCTATAACTGATCTGGCAAACTCTGATAGTCCAGGACTGACTTTGTTTGTATTGATCTCAAAGCATGATTGAACAAATGATGTTTGTCATGCCGTTCCACACTTCTGCTGTTTGTTAGTTTGCTGCCAAAGTATGAACAAAGCTCGAGGCTGCGTTCAGACAGACGGCAGCACTGCGTTTGAAAAACACAGCCAGCTCATTAAATGGAACGAGTCCACTGCAAACGAGTCCGCTGCATTTTAGGCGTGGTGGTACCATAAAATGTCACTGTCATACCTCTGATCTACTCTGATATACAGATACAGATAGCAGTTTTTTTTGTTTTTTACTGTTTTGTTCTGCACATGCATGTTTAAAGAAGTTTTTTGTCGTAAAAATTAATATTTTAATGGTGTGAAATCTAAATAATTAAGCAGAAGTACTTAATTGATTCGGGGGGTTGCTGATTCAGAGCTCTCCAAGAGAAAAGTGCAGTGTCGTCGCCTAAAAGCGGCTGCCAAAATGCATTATGACACCATCTCCCTGCATTGGCCAATCAATGTGAAGCAAGCAAACATTACTTGGATTACTTTGCAGCATGAATTCTGTATTTCTAATGATAAAACGATTTTCGCCATAATATCTTTCCCGAACAGTTTGATCTTTCCTCATTATATTATGAACCCCGTCTGATACATCTTCAGACTGATGGATCTGTTACTCCAGCTGGACTTTGTGGATCAGGTTTTCATTTTGTCTGTAACTGAAGATGATTTCGGTCTAAACGCCAGAATACTTTGACGAAATTAACATGGTGACGTGATTAAAACCAAAAAAGAAAACCATCTGTTAAGGCAGTTTTTATATTGTTTTTGGAGTTGGGTTATGCGATTGTGAGGATAGCAGGTGATTAAACAGATATGATAACCTCAATTTTGATTTGTATGTGCAGCAAGACATTTCCTCATTACTTCTTATCTTAATTGCATTAACATTAGGCACATGTTAGCCTCCTGCTGCTAATCTAATCCCAGTGAAACTTAATTAACACTAGTCTGTTTCCAGTAGGTAAGGATGCTCTGTGCGGGATCGTCACAGATTGACTGCTTAATGATGAGTCTGCATTCTGGCTGCTGACAGTCAGACAGAAAGAAAGAGGAGTGACATTTGTCAAGCTGTAGTTGAGCGGGGAGTTATTTCTCTATTCTCTATACTTTGCAATCTATTCAATGTCATTCTCAGTCTGATAGAGGGAACACAGTGACATTTGGGTGTAATGGTTTCCAATGGGACTGAGACATTCTATCCATTTTTAAAAGCTGTCCGGGTGAATGGAGCTTCAGTGTTCGTCTCAACAGCTGTCCGTGTACATGAAAGTTGTTTGGTGTCTTCTTTTCTCACGTTTCAAACTCACTGACAACAAACCTCATCACTGTTGCTCTCTCTTCTAGTTACATAGTTTGTCTTTTTGGGAGCATGAAGCAGTTTCCTTTAAAAACTCACATGTGACATGCTTTAATCATTAAAGGGAATGTATCATCAAACGCCATTTTTTCACATATATATTGCCTTTGTTATTCTTCTGTGTCTTCCTCGCTTCCCTTTGTAGTCATGACTTCATCGGAGAGTTCAGCACCAGCTACAGAGAGCTGTCCAGAGGGCAAAGCCAGTTCAACGTCTATGAGGTGAGTTTGTGTGTGAGCTTGCATGTACTGTGTGTTACTGTTTTTAAATCAACAATGACTTTCCTCTCTGGACTAATATACAGGTCAGCAGTTGACTCACACACGCAGAAATTAGACTACTGATTCCTCTGGCTTTTCATCTGGAACTTTTTTCTATTTAAGTTAAATCATAGTAAAACTGATCTGCTATTTCAGTTCAACCTACTCAACTGTGTTTTGTTGAAAATCTGCTGGTCCCATCTGGTGGGGAAAACAAAACACATATTGAAAAGTCTAACCCTGTTACTCAGCCAAAGACAGCTTTACAGGATGTGAACTGCGGGAAAAAAGCCTTATTAATAGCCTTTAAAAGTAGAAGTATGTTTCTTTAGCTTGGGGCAGTTGGAGCTGAAGTGTATAAAAGCATTATGAATCATGTCCATGTATCTATGATAATGTCACTTCTCATACGAACAGACACAAACCAGATGCTCGAACATGAGACTTCAGAGCAGCCATGGTAATGTTGTTGTTTACGCATCAGGGTGGATTAGGGATGGAAAATATGTTATGAAATTTATGTAACCAACTGCATGACCAGTACAAAATAAGATAGACAAAAGAGCAAGAGAGAGCAAATGGAAAGTGGGCAAGGGGCATAAGAAAGGACCAATTTAGCATTACACCTATAACAATGTGTAATTCACAATAGACAGATGTAAAAAAAAAAATCAAATCAACCGTCCACACATTCTTCTTCCTTGTCAAAGCCTGATGTCTACATTACCCTCAGTGCAACTCGACCAACAGTTTGGTTGGAAATTGATGTTTTTAAGACGTGTCAGTGTTTAAGATTTAAGAATTTTTCATTGTCATTGTACAAACATACAACGAAATTCAGGTGCTCTGAAGCGTGCTCAATATAGAATAAAAAAAAATCATAAAATAAGTAATAAATAGTGTGCTGTGCTAGTAGCAGCTGATTTAGCTGCAACCTACTAGCCTCAAGCAAAAGTGGGCGGGGTACAGACAAAAACAAAACAATGAGCTAAAAGACCCTAAAACACACAAAGGTTATGGGGGTGGTCCAGAGAAGGGTGCTTTGCAGTAGTACTCATTCCTCCAAACAGACTCTGATGTGTAGAATTTGAGCAGGGGAGCTCATACCTTAACTGTGTTTCAGTGCAACATTTTACTCGAAGAACTACATTTACTCACACTCTTTGTTAAACTAACTAAAGAAAATCTTGCGATGATGGTGCTGATGACCTGATGACAGTACATACTGTATTTCTGCCAGGGCCAAAGAATACAAATCCCTCTGTAGCTCTCTGTTTTAAGCATCGTTGTTTCAGGATTGCCATAGTTTTAAAAAGTTTTATTTGTGATTTGGGTGACCCGTCCCTTTAAGTTAACAGTTAACAGTTACTGTGCAAAGTAGAGTGTGAAACAATACGGCAAATTCCTAGTCTTAAAAAAGTTACATATTGTATTTTTTTGTGTGGAGAATAATCAATTTTAAGATGATATTGGATCTTATAAGACTTGCCAACCCACATCCTAAAATTCCCCTGTGCATCCATGTCATGCACACACACACCCTGACAGTTATGATGGATCACTGGCTTATCTTCTCCCAGGAAGAGTCAACACTTCTTGATTAACAGAGTACCGCATAGAGAGGAGAGCACACAGGGGACTGTCATTTTAAACAGCTGCTGCTTGCCTCCTATGTGCACACAGAGGCACATTGACAAGTATATGAGGAACAGCAAACAGATGTGAACACGCATATACACACAAGGATTTCTGACCTGTTCCCTGACCCTGGTTTTTACACAGGGCACAGCTTTGCATGGCTAAAGGCCCTCAGTTTTTGTGTTTCAATCATTGCACCTCACCTCCAGAGGCAAACGTGTCCTTGCGTGTACCGATTGCAATGTGAACCAAGGAGAAATGTATAAATCCACAATCCACACATTTGTATGTTGTTTCCCTGAGGTCCTCTCTTTCTGTTTAACCTTGGCCCAGTTTAATTAGACCATAAAGCTCTGATTTAAAAGCTGTGATGCAGTGTTTGGGATTCAAAGGGAGTTTCAGGTCTGTTTCTGACCGGTCCCCACATCACAGGAGCAATTGTATGTTTTAATGAGCTCGGGTGCAACACGAGAGACGTGAGAATTGAACCACTGAATAAGTATATCTATTTGAATGTGTTCACAAAGCAATAAATAAAGCTGTTCTAGATGAATAGGAATCTTAATTTAACAAAGCATGGTTGACTGTGCACTCACTTTGTGTCCTGTTACATATTCATGAGGTCACACCAGCCGAGTTAGAGCCACAATCCACCTCTGGATTAAGCCGGATAAATTGGGCTTTAAGTGCAGTGCTAAAGCATATTCGTGGTGGTTTCTGGTTTAGGGAGTGGAGTATTTGAGGGTGGAGAGTGAGAGGGAGGTGTACCAATGATACTGCATGCGATTCAGTTAGCACACATACAGCATATATGGATTTTAGATTCTCTTTTTTTTCTGTTAACGTGAATCAGATTCCACTTTTGTTGGCTAATTCTGGTTCTCATCAAATCCTAGTTTTACTGTAAATGTTTGCCATTTACCAAATCATTTTAACACTATGTCATTATATCAAGCATTAAATTCTTCACATTTTAGTGTACTGAAAACACTATACTCATGTATAACCCCCCCCCCCCCGAATGACACGCTGAATTAAAAATAAATGCTGTAATTTCAAGAGAGAATCCTGTCTTTTAGGTGGTAAATCCAAAGAAGAAGGGGAAGAAGAAAAAATACCTCAACTCTGGAACGGTGAGGAAATATCCATCAAATCTGATGTCTCGTTGTTTTATTTGATACACAGAGTTGCATGGGCTGCAGTAGATCCAGATGAGCACCTGTTTGATCCTAATTTTATAATTGAAGCAGTCACTCTATTTATCCCATCAGAGGCAACACTTGAAAGCCATTCTCACTGACACAAAGCTGATTGTGCCCCTATCACTTACAGGTAACACTGCTGTCATTTCTGGTGGACATTGAAGTCACCTTCCTGGACTACATCAAAGGAGGGTAAGCCAATGACCATGCATCCATTGAACACACGCTGAGAAATGGGGGTTGTAGTCTTTTAATGAGAAGCGACATGCCGAGTGTGCCGGTCCCCGTCTCGATAACAACCCCATCATGACTCTGTGTCTGCAATATGCCAAAGATAATGATCCCTCAGTGTGGGTGAATCAAATGGAAAAGTGTACATTTGCATGTGAGAGAAGGACAGTGAAAGGTGGAGAGAGAGCGAGACTGACAGATGGGCTGACCTGAAGTCAAGTACACAGAGCCCAGACTCTCAAGTGTGTGTGTGTGTGTGTGCACGTCTGTGCCCTTGCGTGTAATGCTGCATTGTGTTTCAGCGCTCGGCCATGCCATGTGCCACCATGTGTGCGCGCGCGTATGTGTGTCTATGCGCATGTGCCTGTGCAAGCATGTTGCTCAGGAAGGTTGACCGTGTGCAACCAGGCATGGCGCGAATCCTCGCCTACACACTCTGCCTTCATTAGACTCACAGAGGGGGAGACTGTCAAGGGAGAGAAAGGGAGTGTGTGCGTAACTTTAGAAAAAAAAAATCTCCATTTTAGTCCCTGTATTTCTCTGTTCCTGCTGTCCTTGTAGCTGTGTTTTTCAATTGTATGGAAAGTCAGCTGGCATTTAAAGGATTTTGAAAGTAAAGTTTTTGCTCGAGTTTAGAGGAGAAAACTTCATTTAAACACTGAGAGTGTAACCTTATTATAACTCTGGAACAAACGCACAAGAATTCAACACAACATATCTATTCTCCTCTGTTTTTTCCCTTGTTGCTCATTTCGGGAAGATTTCAATAGAGGTAACGCACATGCTCGGAGCAGAAGAGTACAAAAATCTGTCCAAAATTCCTTAAGCCAATGAGAGGATTATTCAAGAAGCCAACACTTGCTACACGGCACTGTCATCTCTTTGAACCACAAACAATTTAAAGGACTTTGCCTGTAAAAGCCTGCCTTCAACTCTGAGACACTGTTTGTTGTTTCTCCTACTTGACATGTTTTCACCATCAAACATTGTCTTTACTTAGATTGTAGCGACTGTAATCGGTATTTTTACATTAACAATGATCATAGTATGATTACTACTGTATCTCTTTGTGAGAAACCCACAAACATCTAAAGAGTTCTTTCCACTAATTGTTTGGGTTTTCCAGCCTTGTGCGCTTTTCTGTTTTTGGTTCACTCTCACTCGCTCTCATGAAATATGTCCGGCTGATCCCTGAACAGCTAACAAACAAACTGATCAACTAGCTGGTATTTATTATCTAAAAAGCCAGAGCCAAAAAGGCTAACTGTAACGCAACAGTTAAATAATGTGTGAAAGGGTGACATCACCTGAATTATTCATCAGACAACTCTGTAATTATTAGAATGTGAGACAGATATGTTTCCTGTAGATATTAGCACCTGTTTCTGCATTACCCAAGGCATGCATTTCATTAGAACACTAATTCACAGCTGCAGCTTCACAAGGATCTTACCTACAAAACCTTCAATTTGTCCTGTCGACTCTGAGGCTGCTCTGATCTCAACCTCCTCACCTCCAACACACAAAAGCTATTATTATTCTTAATTACATAAGGTATTTAGAACCATCTAACTTTCTTTAATATTATTCAAAGACATTTTAAAGAAATTTTAAATGCAGTAAACTTAAATTAAGTCACAAAACTCCATCCTGAGTGACAGCAAACATTAATAACTGTAAAAAGAGCAGTTAGATGAAGATAAAGACCTCTTGAAACTTGAACAGACCAAAAAGTTGTCACAGAAAGGTAATATTTAGTAAATAGAACCATAACTTCATAGTTTAAACCTTCTCTTATGCCAAATTACATCAATAGTTTTTAGTATTTTTTTAGTTTGTAGAACACAGGAGAAAGACAGTGTTTGGTGCCTGGTTGTTTTTGATCCACAGCTTTTGTTGTACTCATTAATAAGGAAGTAAAAAAATCTCTTTGTGACTAAGAACACAAATCAATATGCTATTGATTCACAGAGCATTAGGAATGCACTTTGTGTATGCACAAGATGTTGGACAGAGCTACTGTATCTGTTTTCTGTCTGTGTAACAAATATATTACTGAAATGTGGAGTTAGAGTTTCAAACAGGATTTTGTGGGCGGTCCTAAAGGGTGTCTCGATGACACGCTGAGGCCACCCTGAGCATACCCCTGCACCCCCAGCAGAGAGATAGTGATTAATTCATCTCACTCAGAGAGTTTCAAAATTAGTCATCTCATTTTCTGAACTCATCTGACACATTTCAGTCGCTTCAAAATTGCTGCTTGACAGCTTCCACTAGTGGGTGTGGCTTCAACGGACACGCCCCCACAGTCCTGGAGCTGAGAATACTGCTCATTTTTACCTGATTATGACACCTAATTTCATAAACTTTCATAATCATTCAAATTTGGCAGGGTGGTTAACAACACATTCTTCTTTGGTCTGACAAACACACACCACATTTATTCTTACTTTACCTTACTTGACTTTAGAGACGATGGAAATCAACCATGACACAGCATGAGAGGAAGGCGTTTGTGTTTGTATACTGGTTCATGATATAGCCACGTGCTAAGTGTGATCCATTTGCAGTCAAGCTTACTAGAATGACAGCGTGTGTGAGTGTGAGAGCTGGCTTTGAAATGCGATGTGTGTATTTTCACCCCGTGTCCTGGCATATGTTTCCTCACTCTGTCGCTAACTGCTAATGGAGAATTCCCATCTCCGAGTCTCCCCACACACAAACCACGTTCTCAGCAGCGCTGTCAGTCAGGGAGCACTTTGAGCTGGCTTTTTTTTTTTTGTTTGTTTGTTGCTTTTTTTTGGCGATGCTTTGGGAGTGTGAGGCGGTTGCTGTAACATGCTTGTGTGGCTAAATGAAGTGCCAAGTGCTGTCTCACTGTTTGAAACCTAAATGGACTGTAGTGGTTGAGTTGCACCTACTCCAGCTGCATAATGGGCAGACTATATCCTTGTGCGCAGACGCACTAATGAGCGTACTCTCACACAAAACATGTAAACACACCCATGCATGCACACGCAAACACCCACCCACCTGGGTTACTTTCTTCCCTTGTGCCTGTCAGTCTTGCTGACTGTCTACACGGGTATTTTTTCAGCCACGTCGCTGCTTATTCTGGTATTTCTTCTCGGCTCTCCTCCCCACTGCTCTCTTATCTTCTGATTGACAGCTCTTTTTGCAGCGTCAACCCAATCAGCTAATTGTTCATTTGGACCTAATTAGGAACATGATCCACTGGCAGCATTAGCATAAATGACTGATTTGAGAAGCCTGCATCTCCAACCAGAGCATTGCTGCTCTTATTCTTTTCACTCGCTGTGATGAAGCATTAGTACCACCCATGGATTTCAACAAAGAGGCCTCTATTCATCAGCACAAGGATAAAAATGAAGAATTGTTGGCTATATCTTTCATTTTGAGTTGTGCCTTTGAAGGCAGTCCTGTCACTCATAGTGACAGATATTGTTTCTCCTTGTTTTGGTTTCTGAATTGAGTATAGAAACCAGAATAGAAGCAGGAGGGAACTCTGCTTGTATTGAAATCATTCTGAGAGGTTATCATTAGATAGAGGAGCAGAAGCTCAGAATGAAGACAAAGATTTGTAAGAAATCTTTAAAAGGAGCCCAGACCAGACTTTTACTTTGTTGGTTATACTTAGCAAATGAAGCACTGCTTGTATCGACGTTAAAGCAAATTTGAGCTCTCCTCTCCTCTCCTCTCCTCTCCTCTCCTCTCCTCTCCTCTCCTCTCCTCTCCCCTCCCCTCCCCTCCTCTATGCCAGATGGATACTGTCCAACCAGCAACATCTGTTTGCATATCATCAGTAGAGGTCACACTGCGCGACCTCTGGTGCTGTTTTTAGGCCACTCGGTGCACTCATGCATACGCTTCACTCTGGCATATAAATATAAGAGGAAAGGAGACTTCACGTGAACATCCCGAGACACTTTTTTTCTTAAATAGAGCATTTTCACTTTTCTACACCGGACGCACAGCCTGTGGCTGTCATGACTATCGTGTGGGTTTTGACTATTTTCCTTAAATGCTCTTCTCAATAATTGTTAGTGGAAAATGGTTTGACCACTGGGAACACTTTTAGATTTGCCAAATGATTGTATTTACTCTTTACTCTGTTGCTGAATGTTACCCCTATGTGATAAATTCTAACTGTGACCGCTCCTTGTGGTCACATCCAATAAGATTCTGCTACAATGCATGCAGAGTATCCTGAATACTTACTGCGTGCTCAGTGAAAGGTGCTGTAATCGCATAAATATTTAACACGTTTCTGGGTATTTTAAGAGTAACTCCACACACTCTTAAACTCTTGTTTTTGTTTACCTCCAGTAGCTGTACCTGTAGCCTGTACAAGTGTGTACTCCAGGACACTGTGACATCACTGCTGGGTGTGGTTTCAGGTGTAACAAAGCACATTTCCGATCAGACTTATCATTGATGCTGGGTGTGGAGCATTTAATTATAATAATTATTCTTGTTTACTGCTTATAGTGGAAACAGTGAAGCGCAATGTTACTGCCCTCAGGTGTAAAAGCGTTATTTGCATATTTGCAGTGCTAGGAAATATACATAGACTGTATATTATCTGGTCTACCTCTGGCTTTAGTCTTAGTTCTACATGATGAATACATGTTTAGTGTTAAATTTCACTTCAAATCATTGTGTCAGTTTTCAGTAAAATTGGGTTAAATGGTATTTATCATATTTCCTCTTTGAGTAGTGAAAGATGCCTTGAGCGTGCCTCCAGGGAAGTGAAAGAGGTAATCTTTTTACCGTCTAGAAATGAGATGCTTTGAAGATTTAGGAGAGAAATTAGCATCCACCCTGTTCAGTCTGCAGGAAAGCTTATTTGAATCGAGTACGCGACCTCCTCATCAGTCCGCCCCCTGCGGCGCGGTATTTTGTCATAGTGGTTCCTAGCTGAGTCACTGTGGGCTTATAACAGCGGGGGAAGATCAGTGACAGACAGAAAACCAGCTGGTAAAGTGGCATTCCCCCTTTACCCCAAAACACATACTGTACTTACACACACGCCACGTACAGTTCAGCATGTCCACACACCCATACATACACAGATAGATACAGACAGAAACACGAGCAGGCATCTCTAGTGTGCAATTAAAGGAAGGCACTGAGCCAACCGTTCACTCTGGAGCTGGCCAGCAGTGATGCTGGTGAAGGGTGTGCCTCCTCACTGAAACTCTTTACAGTTCAAACTGAGTTTAGCAGGACAGATCAGATTTGAAGAAGAAGAGGAGCTATTTCAAACAGTTAGAAATGATCTGTGCTCTGTTCTCGACCAAATAAAGTGCACTTAAGTGTAGCTCGCGTGCAGCTGGATATCCACCAGATTAAATATTTCTGCTGACGCCAAAGGTGGATGTAAACGTGCCAAGAGGTGTGGGTTGGAGAAGGTCCCAGTGTACCTTCAGGACCCAGAACGATAAGGTTTGGTCTGTAAGGCAGGCTAAGCTCACATCTCCCCTCCTTCTGCTGAAGCATTAACATGTGATGTTGTGGTTAGACCACAGCCTCTGAAAATTCCTTATCACTCCTGCCAGAACATTTTGTTGCCTTTCTGGTCTAAACCCGTTCTGCAACGATGCATTGCTGCGGGTCTGCTTTTGCTGCTCACGTGATTGTGTTTCTGTTTTGTGCCTGTTAGTACGTGTACTATGGGAATGTGTCTCTATTTATATTTAGCCAGAGCATAAGTTGGTGTTTTATTTCCTTCATTTTGTTGTCTTTACTCTGTTCATTAACTGCTCCCAAGTAGTTTGTCTATCACTCTCTGTATGGTGCCACCTGACACCCATTGGAAGAAGTTTCCTCTTCAGAATCCATGTCTTTTAGATATTTGTATGAATTTAATTCACTGGCATATTACATATAAGACCAAAATGATGGCTGAACCTTTCTGCAAGAATAAATACAGTATATCAGTTGTACTAAAAGCTAATGGGAAAAAAAATCTATTAATAATACTCTTCTGTGGCACCTGTGTCTTGAACAAAGTTAGGCTTGCGTCCTCTTCCCCTCTGGCCGAGTGGTTGTTATAGTTTCATACTTTGTGCTGTGATGTGTGTGTGAGTGTGTTATCAGTTTAAAATCTGGCAAAGGAGTTCAGATCATTAGCCAGAGTGTAACTTTAGTCCATTGATTTTATTCCTTCCTGTGCCACTCTGGAGTTCTGTTGCGAATGATGTCCTTTTTTTATCCACTTTGATCAGTGGTTTTATGTCTTTAATTCATCCTTCTATTACTTTATGAAAAGTGTACCTTCTGTGTGTAATACAAGGGATTTAATTGTACAAATATGCAGTCTATAAAGTTACGTAAAAAACAAGGCAGCAGATTTGGAAACAATATATCAGAATAGATTGCCAGCAGGGTGACATCCAGAAACACACACATCACCGGGGACAGTTGCTTGAGCCAATAAACTGTCTCGCTCAGATTCTTGTGTGATTAATGCAGGGGACAGACTTGACCTTTTTGGAGAATGTCCTGTCCTCTGATCTGGATATTAATATTCTCTCCATTTGGTGTCAAAATGACAGAGTCAAACATCAGGGCTGATATTCACTCTGTAAGGGAAGAAATTCTTTTGAGGTATCTCGCTAATTACGGTGAATTTAACAGCCTCACTCAAAGCAATCGCAGTCGAACTGCGGAGCTTTGACGATCAATGCCAGTGACTCAACAATTGCAACCCACATTTTGGAAAGTATACAGTCAATATCTTCTGTTTTGGAACCCCTTATTTTGTTGCCAACGTCGGCTACTGTCATAATTAATTTCAGTGAGTTGTCGCTTTCTTGTGCTGATGTTGCAGAGCGACATGTTTAATCAAACACCGCTCTCCTCCTTTTCATCTATTCTCTTTGTCATTTTCTATTGCCCCCCCCCCCAGTTCACCTCGTTTCTCCGGCTCTCCCTTCACACTGGAGTTCCTCTCTCAAACTTTGTGTGTGCGTCTGTGTGTGCGTGACAAAGAGAGATTGGGTGGGAGAGAAAGAGGACATGCATAATTTAGGCTGCTAGGCTGGAGCTTGTCTGTGCCAGCGTGGGGAACTGGACCAGAATTCGCTCACATCTCCTCTCTCTGCTCTCTTGTCCTTGCAGCTGTCCCCTAGAAAAGCTCATTTACTGGAATTTTCTTCATGTTTTCATTCAGCTGAGGAAATGAACCATCTTACAAAGCCATGTATAATTCAGCTTTTGTCACTGTTGGATGAAAACATTTTATGAACTTTTTTTTTAAGTTAGAGCAGCCTTGTGTTTTGTCCGATGACAGTGATTTTTGACATCATCTGGTGGTCTTACTGTCTACCCCTGAAGAGGCTGCATAGTTTTCTTCTCTAATCGAGCCACCGTGTAATTCTGACTGACATAAATTGTGAAAATTACCAAAATTGAAGTTTATTTTTGGTTGGATTCTTGTTGGCACACGGGTGATTTCAGGACACTTTGCACAACAAACATTGTGTGTAAAAACTTCTTTTTTCCTGTCTTTCGAGCAATGATAGAAGCTTCTCATAGCTACTTAGCTCCGACTACCCGCTCTGCTTCCATGCCACTGAGCACTTGTCGGTGTCCCATGCGTCCCCTGACCTCTTGCATTACAGACTACATAGCCACAAGCCCATGCCTCATTGCTCTTTCACTCCTTTGTTGGCATTTTTTGAGTATCCTTTGAGAGCGGAGTTCAATATATGTGCTCAATTTTTACAAGGTGCAACTCCACCAATATCTAACATGAGAAGGCAGCTCCACGCCTCAGGCCTTCTTGTAGTTTGAAAACCCCAAACATGCGTGCTGAGGATAAAATGTCTCTTGAAGTTTCCCCTCCCTCTGTCCCTCCCTCTCATTCTGTCCCCTCCGGACAGCACAGTGCCCGCTCCTCACATGGCCTGCCAAGGTGACAAAGATGATGAGCTACTGGCTGTTGGATGTGTGTCAGGTAGACAGGGAGGTTTTCGTGTGTTTGTGTTTATGTGTGGCAGCAGGTGAGGATTGGTGTGAAAAAGCTGCGACAGGCCGACAGAGCACTTAACCACATCCTGTTCCTGCAGGTTAACAGGTTGGGAAATGTTTTGATCGAGAGAGGCATGCCACCTCGCATGCTGGGCGATGTGGTGTGTTGTTTGCTTCTGTCGTGTCTCATCTATCTTTGACGATCCATCTATTTTATCATCTCTCTCTGTGACATGTGTGACAAAAATAATTTGTTTTCAGCTTTTCTCATCATACATTGATGTTTATCTAGAGGCTGCTATCTGAACTTCAATACAAATCATTTAAATGAATATCTAAAGCCACAAAATACATAATATGATATTCATATCCTCCTGGACAATGGCGAGAAAGTTGGTCCATTGGTACACCTCTTTCCTCCAGACTGACTCTTGGTAATATAATATAATTTAATAATTATATAAATAATATAATTTTACACAGATAATCACAGTCCCCGGAGGATAAATGTTGCTGACTTTGGAGGTGGCCTGATTTCTTGTAGCGCTACCAGATGGTCAAAAAGTTAGCTTATCCAATTGAATCTCAACATGTAAATCAACAGATATTAGGCATGAATTTTGGTCTAGACATTCATGGTTCCCAGAGGCTGAATCCTAATCGCTTTGAAGATACAGTGACTTTTCCTCTAGCACCACCATGAGGCTGACATTTTTGGTTTAATATGAAATGCCTCAACAACTGAACAGATTCTAAGGAAGTTTGCCACATGCATCCATGTTCACCTCAGGATTAATTGTAAGAACTTTTATGATGCCCTGGTTTTTCATCTAGTGCTTAATGAGATCAGATTTTTTTTAATCTTAAGTTTATAATCAAATACCTTTAGCTATGCTTTGTGTTTAGTGCTAAATGGTAAATTTTAGCATGCTAACATGGCAAACTAAAAATGGTAAGCAGTTGAACATAAACATGTTAGTTAGCATGCTGCTGTATGTTGCTGACATTAGCATTTATCCCAACGCACTGTACAACCTCTCAGAGCTGCTAGCATGGCTGTAGAGTCCTGATCTCGTTTGCCTACTAATGTACATCCTGTGATGATTGTACTTGACAGTTATGTGACTCTGGGTTACTCAAAATCAAATTATCCATTTGTCTCTCCATCCTCTAGCCTAACATTTGTGAAATTTCACCTCCTGCCTACCAGAATGCCACCGGAAACACCTTGTAAAGACCCGAGGGTCAGAGTTTAATCTAGCTGAGTTTTGTGAGCAAAATCAGGGTGGCATCATTGACAGTGTAATTAGTGATGTTTCTGGTCTGTGAAGTGGAGCGAATGTAAGAGTGTTTACAGTGTCAAGTGGTGGTTTGAGGTTTTTCCATACACCATGATGCTCATTTAGCAAATTATGGTCCCGTTAAAATAAATGCTATACCATAAAGTGCTTTAGGGCATGGCTACCCTTTGATAGTCCTTCTCAGTGAGTCCATCCAGTGAAACACACCCCTCTGGCCGACCACATCAAACTGCAAAACAAGGCCGTGCTGATCAAATACGAATCAGGATTCTGTTACTGCATTGTCTATTTCCATCCTCATATGTTTTCAGAAGCTATTTTAGTGTACTGTTTGGCTGTAATATGAGTATTTTTATAATGTTAAAACCAAGCACAGTCCAACTCACAGTACCTCAACCACCTGCTCTGCACTTTAATTCAAATGTGGTCATTTCTGGTTCCAAAATAACAAGATGGCAACGTCCATGATGCCAAACTCGAGGCTTGGTTGCCCACGAAATAATGGTTTACACTTGGGTGGCACATGCTTCTTTGACATGTCACATGTTAAGCATATTCATTGTATTGCCCATTTAAAAACAACAACCTTCCCCTGTTTGTTTGGTGTGAAAGCCCAGTAACTTGAGTCTCCTCATCACTGTCAAAGCTAAAGGGCAGGAGGAACTCTGTTTGCACCCTCAAACACTGATCACTTTAACCTGATTATGTGTGTTTGCGTGCAGTGTGTGTGAGAGAGAGAGAGTGGAAAATGATTGTTGATTAATGAATCATCTCTCTTCTTTTGTCTTCTCAGGACCCAGATTAACTTCACCGTGGCTATTGATTTCACAGCTTCCAATGGTGAGCCTCCACACATATACACACACCTACACACACAAGTTAAGTTCACACACACTTGCACATACGCAATCAAAGACACACAAAAGTACGCTGAATGCCTCGGGAGCCTTTATTCAAATATATGCAGATGGAGAATCAAGTGTTTCCTAATAGGCCTCTCCATCACACCTGGCAGCTAAAGCTGAGCGCAGTAACATGCTATGATGGCCTTGATTAAGGATTGTGTTATCCATCTACCCTTGAGCTCTGTCCTGGACGAGCAGCAGCAGCAGTAAAGTCAAATTCAATGTGTTGAGGTCTGAGTAGTGTACTTGTACCATGTCTGGCTCTCACTAAAATCTCAATTGAGAATGATGGGTAGTGGAGTTCTGCGGTGAATTAAAATATGTGCAGGGAGTCAAAAAGCCACGTGCAGGGAGGGAATGCACAATATCACGAAGAGAACCGCCAGAGAACTCTTTGTTTGTTGTTTATGGAATCACTGGCTGCTATCGGCTGAAGACCAAGTACTGAAAAAATATTCATATGGTCATCGTGGTTCCCATGAAACACCCAACAGCCCACACAGCCTCTGATAATTTATTTATATTTGTATATTTAATTATCTAGTTCTACAAAAATTAATATTTTCTGACTTCATTACTTTATTATTTTGATGTTTTAATGATGTGGAACATATTATCACTAACATTTCTGAACCCATCCTCAGAAAAGTTATGTTTGCGCTTTGAAGAGTGAAACTAATGTACTTATAATAATAGATTATAATAGAGAAATTGCACAAAGCTCATATTTGATTCTGCTCAGTGTTACCATGGCACCTTCAAGATTGATCTTATAACACAAAACCTGAAGTTCAGTCATCAGATAAATAAAGAGATGCAATAATAGAAATAAACAGATTAGGAGATTAGCAATGACAAGCAGAAAGAAGTAATAACAAAGACTGCACACTTAAATTAAGTCAAGTACAAATAGTATATTTCAAGATTGTTTGGGCATTTTGTAACCTTTGTTGTTCTATCAGCGTATAAACGTATTCAACATTTGAGCCAAGCGCCTTTGCTAATTGTCAAAGAATGAAGGTCCACCTTGAGGCTGCGAGCACATCACCTCTTGCCCACAGAGAATCCTCTAACTGTGTGTGTTCCCTTTGTCACAAACAGGTAACCCAGCCCAGCCCACCTCACTCCACTATATGAGTCCCTACCAGCTGAATGCCTACGCCATGGCCTTGAAGGCAGTGGGAGAAATCATCCAGGACTACGACAGCGATAAGATGTTTCCTGCGCTAGGGTTCGGAGCCAAGCTACCGCCTGACGGTCGGGTCTCCCACGAGTTTGCACTGGTACGAACAAGAGTGGTTGAGGCCAAGATGGAGGACTGGGAAGGAAATGGGTGGGAGTAAAAAGTACATTGTGTTTTCAAACCACTCATCTGCTCTCAAAGGGATAATGGCTAATTCACAAAATGAATATGTGACTTTGTGTCTCTAAAGATACTCCCACTGCAATGAAAGAGGGGGCAGAATTTAACAGCGATTTACACCAGCGCGTGCCAACACAATATCAGTTTCTTCACTAACAAAAGCCTCAAGTGACCATATAGAACAATGCTGTATGTCCTGTTGCATTTGTATAAAAAAGTTAACTTTACCTCAAAGTAAATCCCAAAGCTGAATAAAACTAATTAGTACAGTTAATGAGAAAATAACTAATAATTCACAGTTTAGTTCTGACTTTTCTGACTTTTGTGTGTCTGATTATCATAAACATAACTATATTTTCATTAATTCATAACCACGTGCAAATAAGAATTATTATGTTTTTGTTCGTTTAGAATGAGCTTTTCATATCTACAGATGCCGTGGGTCCTCTTCCACGGAGTCGGCCATGTTGGGCCGCCACGTTTCTACGGTAGCTCAGAATGGACAAGCTAAAAACTTGCTCTCATTAGGATGCGTTTTATGTACGTTCTCTAGGAAAGAGAAGGTGAGGTGAGGGGATTGCAATCAGCAAATCCCACACACTGCTGCTTTAACTGTATGTTCCTGCAGAACAAGCCCGAGAGACTAAAGACCTGACATCATCTGACATCTGATTTCTTTAGATTATTCTTTGGCACTGCTTTCAAGATAAAACAAAATTATTCTAAAAGGCTAAATTACACCCAGCACAGACACAACACTCACCAAAGCTAATTGCAAACCCCATCAGAAGCACCGTGATCCGTTTCAGAAACATCCCAGAGGCCGGTCTGGCTCTGCTGAGAATACACAGCTGTTCTATTTTTGATGGATTCCCTGCATCAAATCTGCACAGAGCTCGAGAAGACAGGAAGTCAGACACAGAAACAGCATAGAGAATCCGGTCAATTTTCAAAATAAAACACTGTACAAACATCTCTTCTCTTCTCTTCTCTTCTCTTCTCTTCTCTTCTCTTCTCTTCTCTTCTCTTCTCTTCTCTTCTCTTCTCTTCTCTTCTCTTCTATGTAGAATGGGAACCCTCAGAACCCGTACTGTGCAGGTATTGACGGTGTGATGGAAGCCTACTACCAGAGTCTGAAGTCAGTTCAACTCTACGGACCCACCAACTTCTCCCCTGTCATCAACCATGTGGCCAGGTAACGCACATACAAGCATGTCATTTATAGATTTCTTTTATTTATGGAGAATTTTTCCTAGTCCTACTCATCTCCTCCACCTGCTCTACCATATAGTGGTTTCTTATGTTTGAAGTTCTTATTTTCTGCTTTTAATTATGCCACATACATGCTGTTTTACTCTTGCACATTTGCTATCACTGCTTATATAATGAACTTCAAATCATTTGAGTATGTGTGAAAGAACACCAAGTACATTTCACTCTGCGATTGACACTCAGCATGTGTTCTCAGGTTTTCTCTAATAAGCTCAGCGCAGCGAGTGTTGCCAGGTAGCTAACAAGAGTTTGCAGGAGAGACAAGAACTAAGGACACAAACAGAGAAAGTACCTGACAGCTGATTGCATGTTTTTTTTGTGTGTGTGTCTCTGTGTAGAGATAATTTATAATTTATTCTGCAGGGAAGCCACACGGACCCATGATCTAGACAAAGTTCTGAAAAAAAAGACATTAAGGAACTATTCATGCAAGTGTGTAATTAAAGAGATGTACTCAAGTGAAGCCTCTCATCAGGTTACTTCTCATATTTAGAGGATAATTTACTGAATCTTAATTGCGTAGATTCAGATGAAGAAGCAAAAGCACTGAAGGGACATGGTGAAACAAGCACTAACGCACAGGCAGCAGTTTATGTTTGTTTAGCCTGTAATGTCACAGGGTGAACTTTTCCTCATCTTTCCTGACTCTTTGCATCAAACCCCCTTCATGAACGTTTCGCTTTGCTCTTCTCGTCGTTATTGTACAAATCGATAAATTCTTTTACAATAATTACATCAAGATCTTGATATTCCCTCTCTTTAAAGAGAGATACACTTACCCGCTCTCCTCCCAAGGGTTAGACGAAAAGCATACCACAGACAGATACCGCTGTCACGCGCATTAGCACCTCTAAAGCTCCCTAATTATTAGCATGTTGTATCTTGTGTGATTAATCCAAACACAAACAGAACTTCAGAGGTGCTAACTAGGCTTTATTGGGTTAGATCATGATGCTACAGCTAAGAGAATTTAGCTCAACAAAAAGCTGTGAGTGTAATTTGATGCATTTTGAAGTATTACATTAGAAAAAAAATGTTCCAAAAATGTTTTTTTACACCCACTTGAGTTGTTTTTTGCCGTTTTGGAAAAAGAGCTAATGCGCTTCTTGGGACATGGCACTACTTTTTTTCCATCAGGTTCTGACGTAGCCAACATTAGACTCACATTTCCGCTCCAACAGTCTCCTCATGGCTCCCATGGCTTTCTAATCCATCTATGATCGCTCTGTACTAATCTGTGTAGGCTGAAACGTATTCATGTCTTGTGCATTGTATGTGCTAAGATTCGACTGACACTCTTATAATTACATCCAGTTGCTGCGCCCTCTGTCCTTCTATTTTTCCGATTGCCGCCACCTACGTTATATCACCGTGTACCTCAGTTGTATACGCGCACAAAAACTGATGTGTGTTGGTTTTACAGTGCAGAGTTTTCACGGATTAAACAAACAAGATTTATTAATTAGTGTATTCATTAGTGAGCTTTAGAGTGTGGGTGGTAGGGCGTCTGTTGCTGTTTCCACCCGCTTAAAGTTTGTATGCTAAACTAAGCTGCCACGTCGCTGGCTGCTGCTAAAGCACTTTTTCTTCATCCACGCAAATAACAAACCCGAACCCCAAAAATCTGATACAAAGTAGCAAATAAAATGTTTTAACCCACACAGCAACAGGCAGCTCGGCTACTACATCTCATTAACTTAGTTTATACTGTAGGATTCCACTTCAAAAAATGGCTCGGCCCAGTTTGAGGAGTTCCAGACTATTAGCACATATTCTACAAACCCTTCCTCCTAAATCTCATTAAAAACTTTTAAAACCAGGCACTGCAGATATATCCAGGATCTTTCTGCAACTCCAAGCTACCGGCCAGTACAGGCTGTTGTTGTCACCCTCCTCCGTCAACTGTGATCTTCTCCGCTGCCCTCCCTCTCTTTATCTGTCTTGAGTTGTTGCCCTGTGTCTCCCATCTTTTTCCACGTGCTATGTTAGCATGCTACGAACTTCTAGAGTGAGAGGCACTCAAATATTAGATATCTCCAGGAGAGATGTCTAGGTGTACAAATAGAGCCATCCTCCCCTGTGCAGAAAGGTGAAGCACAGCAGAAGCTGAAGCGGGTGAAATAATCTCGGTGTGTAAATATCAGTAAGAGTCAGTTCACGACTCACACGGGAGTGAAAGGTCACACTCAACAACGCAGGAGAAGTTGAAGGAAGTACAGAGCCGGTGATCGGCAGAATTGACATACAGTAAAGATACAGTAGGTGTACAGAGAGACGTACTTGACAGATTAAGATCCTCCAGAGTGGGAGGTAAGTGGCATTTATTCAGCGAGAAACAAACATTTTCAAAGAACTATTTTCATGTACTTGCAAAGTGCTTTAATCAAATCACAGAAGCCTAATATGCTCGCTTAACAAATCATTGTGGTAAACAAATGAGGATGGCAGCAGAAATAACTACAAAGATGGTCTTTGTGTGTTTTTTGCAGGTATGCGGCTTCAGTAAAGGACGGCTCTCAGTACTTTGTGCTCCTCATCATCACGGATGGCGTCATCTCAGATATGGCACAGACCAAGGAGTCTATCGTCAACGTAAGAACATGTACTGTGGCTGCTAACACCTGTCCCTGCACTCTGACCCTCAAAAGACAGTCCGCAAAAAAAAGAGACTTCAGTTCAGGTGGGGAAATGCCAGTATGCTGGTGTTCTTGCACCTGACTCAATTGGGAACTGAAAGCTCACCGACCCGGAGCGATCAGGAAGTCAGGTTTAAGCAAGTGGTTCGACACGTGTCTGTTTGCGCGCTCAGACTCGGTGCACGCTGCCAGGATGTGATCCAGCCTGGCATCACGAGGACTGTTGAGTCTCCGGCGAAAACTTCCCTCAGTAAATCATCCTGCACCTCATTCGCAAGCGATGGAGTGTCTCCAAGTTATCTGTTATCTGAAAGCCTCAAAGGCAGAAATACAATGGTTCTACGATTCCATCCCTAACTCATGAATCTTCATTTACGGGCAGATTGTATACAAAAAGATTGAATACAATGCGCTCCACACAAGATGAAACATAACACATAAAAAGACAGATGCAAAAGTGGGGACACTTGAAACAAAGCAGACAAATGAACGAGGGGAGAAACGCTGCCAGTAACACAGCTGCCGCTTCAGTTAGAACCTATGCTATATGTAGACTGTATGTGTATACATGACTCCTATAACTATGATAATGTCATACATTTCACCGAGAAGAAAAGAAGTCACCATTTGCGATTAGACAGTAATTACACAGTGTTTCATAATGCGTAGTGGCTTAAACATGAAAACGTGCATGTGAATGAGTAGAAGTGTCATGGCCTGAGATCATCGTTACTTTTCTTGCTCCCGAGAGCAAAAATCTGCCTTTGAATGAACGCTGGAAAACAGCTGTCTGTATGTTCTCATTAGGCTGTTAGGCGTATCACTGTCAGCTTATAGATGTATTGACAATGGGATTACTTCATGGAGAAAAGGCACCTCGTGTTGACTGTGCATAAACATACGAGGCTGTTAATTGGAATTTTTCAAATGTTCAGTATTGTCATATTTATACTCGCGTCTGGATATCCGTCTTTTCCTGCAATGCCAACAGAAATGTGACGTGACCGCCTTTACGGCTGTTATTTTTTTTCAGTGTTTGCAGTGTCGGCCTCACTCTTGACAGCATGTAATTCACCCTCCATCCATCCTCCGTCACTGTCAAGCCGCGGCGTGCAACGCAGAATCCAAGCGACGGCCATTTTTGTCGAGGCGGTCGGCGATTCATCTCAGGGCTTTGAAAGCAGAGACGGAGAGGAGAGGTTGAGAAAGAGCGAAATGTTAAGGAGAAGAGGAGGCTGAGAGAGGAAAAGGAAGACGAGGTGGCAGAGATGAGAGAGCGGGGGGGGGGAGCAAAGGGCAGCACAGAGACGTAAAGAAGACCTTTACCAAGGGGAGCAAAAAATAAACGAGATATTTTGATAAGATCATCTATTGCTCTGCTGCCCGAGGTCAACCCATTACTCAGATACACTGAACACCACACACCGCTGGCTCTCTCTTTCTAACACACACTCTGTGGCGCTCGCACACACACACAAACACACGTCATTTGTAAGCTGTCAGCGAGCTCAGGCCACGTTGTTGATTCTCTCGTCTCTAATATTATTCACTGCGATGCCTCGACCCACGCAGCCTTGCAGGTTCTATAGAAGAAACATGTTTACGCATACTGTACGTGCACTGTACATGCTGCCGAGACATGAATGTGACACTCGGCGCTTTGTTTACCGCTGATGAAAGCAGAGGATGCAGATGTTAACATGTAGCTCATCTTAACAACTCACACACACACACACGTTCTTCAGATATAAATGCTTCTCCTCTCCTGCAGGCCTCCTGTCTGCCGATGTCAATCATCATCGTGGGGGTGGGACCCGCAGAATTTGATGGTAAGTCAACAAAATCTTGTGAACAATATTCATGTGTTTCTGCTGTCATTGATGCTCTTTTCTTAGAGTTTTAATACACATTTGTATTCTCCTCAGCCATGGTCGAGTTGGACGGCGATGAAGTCAGAATCTCATCCAGAGGAAGATACGCTGAGAGGGATATTGTTCAGGTACACACTCCTTTCTCTCTGTCTCTCTCTCTCTCTCTCAAACCATTCCCCACTGCTTTCACACTAATGAAAAATTAAACCACGTCCAAGATTACAAATGAGCTCTGCCATTGGTCACCTGCAACCTCCTTCATCACTTTCTTTCGGATTTGTATCCCTAATGACGACGCTGACTTATTTTACATAAGATGCTGAATATGATTCATTTCAGTAAAATATCATGACTCTATTAACCAAAGAGGCGAATATTAGTTGCTGGGTCACTGGATAATCTTTACAATTTTTTTGTCCACTAAACCTACCTGTCCTCACGTTAGCACCACAGTAATTTAACGAATAAAGGTCTCTTATCAGTTGATGCATTCCCAAACAAAATCACAGCACACATTGACACATAACAAGCCCGGAGCTTTTGGGGTCTCTGGAAGTCTGGATCCCAGTTTGTCCAGCCATGTTAAAAAATACCTGCTGCCAGTCATCTTGATCTGGATGTCATTCGTTAATGTAATTATCCTAAAGTATCAGAACTCATTCAGTGACATGTAGGGTTGCAAAGTTTCTGAGAATTTATGGCAAATTTCCAGAAATTTTCAATTGAAAGATACACTGGGTGGTGAAAATATTCCAAATTGGAAACTTTCCATAGGGACTATTGGAATATATGGGAATTTATGGGAATATTCTGAAAATTGGGGGTAAGCTAGCATCATGATAAGATAGCGTCATAAATGGTCAATGAAATGATGCTAGCTGTAGCATATTTAGCATCTAACTTATCAGTTATTGATCTGCTGTATGAATACATTTTCATGTGCTATGTGCATGTGATTGAGGAATAGCAGATATCCAGGTGTACTTAAATGACATCTGGTTGTTTTAGTCAAGATTATGCTAAAATATATTTTCCCCAACTATATTTACATTCCCTGTTAAGGGCCAACCTTCAGTATTATAAATTCTTGGTTCATTCCTGTGTATTCCCAAAGATTCCGGTTAATTCCCATGGAAAGTTTCCAATGGAAAGAAACTTTGAAAATTCACAGAATTTTGCAAGCCTAGTGCTGGAACACATAGCTTTGCAGAGGATTTATCTGGAAGTGCACTCAAGAATTTGTGTGCAAGTCTTGCTTCTGTATTTTTAAAGGCGAGTGGCTGAAAAACACCTGGGTCCCATCCAGGTCGTTCACCTCGTGTCCGTGCAGACAGACACCTGGTCACCTCGACCCCCACGGTGCAGCAGAACACAGATGGCAAGATGGACACCCCACACATGGACAGAGAGAGAGAGAAAATGGCATGCTCCCCAGTATCAGCGCAGAGTCTGCCAGATCTCTGTTTCTCTGTGTCTTCCTCATTAAACTGGATGAACAGAGACCCTCAGCTCTAACCTCGGCCTAATGTACGAGTTAAAAAGGCTGCAGGGCAGCTCGAGGTCTGCAGTTAGTCAGACAGAAGGGACCTGTGGAGTGTCCTATGAACTGCAGTAAAAAGACACTTTTTCACCGAGTTGCTACAATTACAATTGTTACTTTACATCTTTCTTCCTTTAAATCTTCTTATGTAGAGTTTGGGGTACAAAGTGGCTAACTCGTGACTGTAAAACAGCCAAAATTTAAACTATTATTAGTCATTCCTTCTGCCTGTCAATCATGTGTTCATCCCTTTGTTCATGTCTTTTATCTGTACCCTTATATTTTTTTTTTGATAGGCATTACTTTTCATACTTATGTCATTGCCTGGCATCAGGACAAAGAGAACAAATTCAAACATTCAGAATAAGCCGTTTGTTTGTTTTTTTCCTCCTTTGTGACCTTTATACTGCCGCTGTCATATCTTTCTCCCTCACACCCTCCTTTCAGCACCATGTGGGCGAGGGAGGCACGCTCATTAGCTGGCTTTTTAACAAGCTGAAGTACACACACATGTAGAAAAGACCCAGAGATGGTACAAAACCAAGTTTCAGTACTGGAACATTACACCAGTTCCTGCCTACAGGCTCTCATTATCAGCGAACCAATAACCCCGAGTGACATGGCGAGGTTCACTTTTCGCAGCGAGGGTTTCCAACACAAATTGGCCTCTCATATGATCTTGTGATTGTAGGTGACAACAGCTCATTAAGTAAATGAAACGGAAACATCCTCATATCTGTCCTCATTTAGTTGAGCAATATTGAGCAGACATGAGATGTAAATAATGATTCGCATCAGGGTGGCCTGATGGTTAAAGAAGTCAACAACGCGTGTCCACGGGTTGTTTAGCGAAACACTGACCATCTTATTACAAGTTAGTCTGAATAATGTGACTTCATTGTCAACTAATTATTACTTTGTACTTTATTTTACACATTGCATCACATCGCACTCACCAAGTAAATTGCTGGGAGCACGTAGCCAATGACAGGGCGATAAACACAAGCAGTCACTCAATCAGGTTGTAGAGAAACAGCCACATTATAAATATGAAAATAAATCGCTTTAACTGGAGATAAAACCTAAAGTAAGAGAAAGGAAGTATATAAAACTAGTTGTACTTTGTAAAATAAGTTATTTATTTCCAGGAATTTAGATGGATTTATAATACAACAAAAAGAGGTGAGGTAGGAGTGTCGTTTAGCTCAGTTGGTAGAGCATCTGTCCCATGTACAAAGGCTCAGTCCTCCCGACATTCCTGTGAACTCTTCAGCTGTCTCTATCGAAATAAAGGTCAGAAAGCCCAAAAAAGTAATATTTTTTTAAAAAGAGGTGAGGTAAACTACAAGGGAACACAGGTATAGACAATACTGTTCAAACCAACTAAATAAATATAACCAAAAGGGTACTCTTTAAAAAGAGTCTGATCTGTCTGAACAAAATCAAAAAGGAAAAGAAAAACCTCATTATCTAACTTTTATCTAATAACTAAACACACATAGAGCCAACAACCCTAAACCTAGTGCTTCCAACAAAATATCTCTACGTGTGTGGAAAAAAAAAAGAAAGAAAGAAAGAAAGAAAAACAGCAAAGTAGCTAGACCTGGTCCAGTCCATAAGCAATAAGCATTCACAATGAATTCACAAGTATAACACAAAGACACCAAGGTGAGTTCGACACATAAGAACATGACACAAGACACAAGAAGTCATGACTGATGGGTGGTTCTAACTTAAAGTCCATGTAAAGTAAGAATAAATATTTGTTCTGAGTTTGTCAGACCAAAGAAGAAAGTGTTATTAACCACCTGGCCAAATTTAAATGATTATAAATATTGACAAGTTTTTGAAATCAGGTGTCAAAATCTGGTAAAAATGAATTCTCAGCTCCAAGGTAAGGTGTGTTGGTGGCAGCTGTAACAACAGTCACACCACACTGCCTTAACACTGTAGCAAACCCTGGCGTCCCGTGTGTTCCACACAGAGACGACTCAATAGGAGACCACTGGTATTAGGTTGGGAATCGGTACCAGTATGTCTTTAGTTGAAGGGAGGGAAAACGGTATTCTCACGGTATTGTGAGAATTAGCAGTTCTGATCCCCCGTTTGAACGCGCATATTCTCAGCCTAATATCAGATCCCAGTAATTCCCACATATTTGTTAGAGTTAACTAGGTCTTGGTATGTAGCTCCTGGCTCTGTGCCCATCTCCTCTCTCTGTCTTCGAGTTTAAAGCTGCTCAATTTCACACACTAGCAGCTCCAAATGGCTCAACAAGCTTTAATGCCTAATATTTTCAGGAAGTGCACAATATCACTATTTGTACATTCTTTATATCCACATTAACTGCTTTTCTCAGTAACCCTAGGGTCTCCAGTAGCTGTGCCGAGAGAAAGTTTTGACATTCACCACCTCCTGTTCACCAGACAACCAGACACAGTTTCATCTGAGAAAATAGGGCGAATCTGCAGCATCTTAATTAGCGTATACTGTCTTCTCTGTAGCAGTGCCAATTTGTGATCTGGGTGGGAGAGATGATTGTCTTTTATGAGCTTCTTTGGCTTAAAATAGTGAACAAAGAGGATGAATTATGTTATATAATTCAAATTCTCTCTTGGAAATTCTTTTTTCATTTCTCCAGATTCCTCTGCACTTGGTTTGCTGCCATACATATACCTTCAGTCCTCTGCTTTAGTTCTCATTTCTCACCACTGCCATTTTGCCTCTCTTTACTAGGCCAACTGTTTTCTCCAGTCTTCACACAGTACATATGCTATTCCAGATTTTACCAGATGAGTTGGTTGACAATGCCATCTGTGGCTCACCTTTAAATATCTCCAGCTGACTCCAATTCAAAGCAACACTCCCCCACCCTTTTTTTTAATACTACTGTTGTAAACAGCTGTATACATGCATTTGTTAGGATCAAAAACTAGCGTTATATATACATACTAGGTCAACAGCAAGAAGCCTAGCTTGCTGTCTGTATTTCAGTGTTTTATTTTACAGAGCTCTTACCCACAACTAAAAATCAGTCCCAGTATTCCTGCTCGGTCATACTCTGTTTTTCTCTTCTTTGCTCCCTATATCAGCATCCTCTTCAGTCATTACAACTCTGTCATTATGAACATAGCTCCTGTTCTAGCACGACACTGGCTCTGCTCCCCATCAGCATTCTCCTACACCCAAGAACTTAAAACCCACTTGTGGTCAAAATCACTAACACTCTGTTCACAGTCCGGGCAACTCAACTAGCAAACTAAGCTAACATCAGCTAACAGCAGCACCTATTTGCTATTGGTTGAGGCTGCAAGTTTGCTGATCAAAGTTCACCAATGATGAATTGTCACTTTTACTAATTTGCTTCCCTCTCTTTCCTCTCAGTTTGTTCCATTCAGGGACTACATCGACCGGACAGGGAACCACATCCTGAGCATGGCCCGGCTCGCCAAAGACGTCTTGGCCGAGATCCCCGACCAATTCCTCTCCTACATGAGGACCCGCGGGATCAAGCCGTCACCGGCGCCACCTCCCTACACACCACCAGGGCAACCCCTCCAAACCCAGATATAAGAAGCCAGGAGGAGAAAGGTTTTGGAGTCAGGGGTCAGCTGAACTTTATGCGCAAAATACTTCCATTGCCCTAAAGCCGCTCTCCATGCCTCGTCGCCATGGATCACAGTGGTCTTTCTCATGTTCAGGAAGCTGCATGTCGGGCCAGGAGAGTGTCGCTTTTGAGGACAGGAAAAGCCAATGAGAGTCTGTTTACTTCCACTGTCAAGCATTCCTGTTACTGTCTGGAATTTTTTTTGTTTTCACCTGGGAAACCTGGACAGCTTTGGAGAGAGTTTGAATTGAAGCTGGGAAGAAGAAAAACACAGAAGAGAGGAAGGAAAGAGGAAATGAAGGACAGCTCTTGGGAAACATTGTAAAGAGAATGTCTCCAGACAAAACAAAGGAATCACTTGATCTTAAATGAAACTTTCTTGTAAATAACTGGACTAATGTAACTTCTTCTCTCTCTCTTTCACTCTCTCTCTCACTCTCTCTTTCTTTCTCTCTCTCTCTCTCCAACTCACTCGTTGTTTACAGTAAACACTAACAAGGATTTTTACTGTTGATACTTTTATACACACATAGTTTCAATATGAAGCTTGTAATACTCTCTCTCTCTCTCTCTCTCTCTCTCTCTCTCTCTCTCTCTCTCTCTCTCCTGGCATGTGTGTCAGGTAGCAGCAGTGCAGGTCCTGGTAGCCCTTCTGTACCGTACTGTACCGTGCTGTACCGTACCGTACTGTATTCTGGTGTTTGTATTAACCTTTTGCATGAGTGTAGCCTCAGTCAAGTGCATGCATATAGTGGCCCTGCACTACCTCTTCTACCCATCTGTCTGTCTGTCTGTCTGTCTGTCTGTCTGTGGGGGTGAGTGTCTGTCTGCCTATATCTCCATTAGTCACTTCACCGTCTATCTGTCTGTCCGCCTGTCTGTCTGTCTGCACTGCTCTCAGGCCTGAGAAGTCTGTCTACCTGTCTCCCTTCTACACCTTTTCTTCCTATCTTTCTCTCTCTCTCTCTCTCTCTCTCTTTCTTGCCTTTCACTAGCTGTGTTTCCATCCAACTTTCTTTTTTTTTTTTTAGTTGTCCTTGACATGCTGAGTGGAAAATGCATAATTTTTACGTTGATCAGAAGAGGGATGGCTTTCGTGACAGAACATGATCAATAGCAAAACGAGTTTCCTTTCTGTTCTGTTGATATAATTGGACGTATGACTTCAAAATTTATATTTGAAATGTAAAACAGCCGTTCCATCCTTTCACATCTAGTTTTAATCTAGCACCTTCTGGTGAAACTTTGAATTTGCCCAGAACTTTGATTTATAACCCGTGTTTAGCACTAATTAGCAAAATGCTAACACACTAAACGCTTGTGTTTTGTCTCAAAGGAACTGTGAAGTATGGCTAACGTTAGCAAAGATTTGAGAACAAAGTTTAAACTTTCTTATAATTCAAACACTGAATTGATGAACATACAAATTGTGCAGTTTGTTTCATATTTTTCCGTAGCGTTTGTTTAACTCCTGAATGGAAGCATAGCTACTCTGTCTCTCTCTGTCTCTTGTTCTCCAAACTGCCTTGGCATTAGGATGCCCACATGCCCAGGGGTTTCGTCTCATTGTGTGTCGTCTAACACCACATCCCGGCCCCATGTTTTAAAAACGACAGCAGCTGCTCTCAAACTAAATACTGTTTGAGCATAAAGAGCCCAGTGGTCAAAAATGCAGAGAAAAACACACTTTCCCTATGTTGGCTTTTTTGTTCCATTTTAATTTGAATTTTTTGGTGTGTAATTTTTTTATTGCACCTTTAGCTTTGATATAGCTTTTTTATATGTTTGTTTTTATGACGTGTATTTATATGTGCCAATCGTGGAAAATGATGATTTGTGCGATTCCCGTCTCATGCGTTTGTGAGTGGCGCCTGATGAAGAATGAGAGTCGTGTGGAAGGACTGGTCGGTGTTGTTGGAATGAAAGCGTGTCTCACTCATGAGTGAAAATGTGAACGAGAGCTTGTGTGTTGTATGGAACAACTTTGTCTTTTCAAACATTAGATGAAACATTTAAAAAGTCTTAGAAAACGTGGGGATGTGGGAACATGAAGAATTATTGAAGAGTGGATTTCATCGCAACACCAAAAATGTGATATTTAAGCATTGCTTACATTGTATTTGTTGTATCAACACTCTGAAGTAGTCTTAAATAAGTCATGGTAACATGAACCATACCATCTTTTTAAGCATTCATTTATAGTGGACCTGATGTTTCCAGATGTTATCATCCATTTTTACACATCTAACCACCAAGTGAAACCAGACAGTGCAGTTAATACTAAAAAAAAGCTTCCTGGTTGTTCTAATAATTCTGTTCTCCAAACACATATCTTCACTTTGCATATTTAAGCATAACCAATACATTTAATCTATTATTTTCACAGTGCCGATATGGTTGGATTAATTGTACGTGTGTTTGCTTAGCTGATGCAGCCGCACTCCTGCAGCCGCCCGCTGTGTTCAAAGCGTAGCCGGACACATCATTAGGACTCCGGGTCAAAATAAGGAGCTCATTACTGCCTCAGCAGATAGATACTGTAAAACTCACATCCTCCAAACTGTTAGAGATCCAACGCTGCGGGGGTCAGAGCTGGGTTTATTATAGCTTTTGTTGATTAGAAGGCAGAGGAGGGATCTTTCCTGGAGGTGGGGTTACCTGCTTGGTTAACTGAGTGTTTGTTGTTGTGTCTTTAGGGACGATTTAGCAGGAAGCCCTTCAGCTAGAGATTAATTTCTATATATATGAATATGAAGATAAAAGCAAGTTTTGTACAGCAGCTACTGAGGACACAACTACGAGATAATGTTCAAGGAAAACTAAGTTTATAATAATTACTTTTGACGCCCTGTCCTCAGTTATGATTATTATCGTAATTGCTAAATTAATGTAATGAGTGAAGTTGTACACGGCGAGAAGAATTGAACTGACGCAGTAATCAGTTACACAGCAATATTTAAGTCTAAGGTTTGCTAACTTAAGCCACTGTAAGTTACTTAAGCTTAAGAAAAGCTGTGACCCCTGATTATGAGAGAATTTTACTGTTAATGAATTTATTTGTAAGAGGAAAAATATAACATTTAAATTTTAAAGATTAAAACAATGGGATTTAGTAAGACAGATGAAGGTAAACATCCACATGGCTCCAACCTATTTAAGTTTCCTGACTTTTTTTTTTTTACTCAATAATTGGCTGGTCAGATTCAAACCCCAGGATGCTGTTGTTACATGTATGCACTATACAAACAGCAGTCTACAGGATGCCCCTGTCAACTACCTCCTGTTTCAAGTCACGTGTTCTTCAGCAGATCCTTGCAGGGTAGGAAAATCCATCTCTTTACTTCATTTCATCAAATTTAACACAAAGGTTTGTCAACCAGGACAGGACGCAGTATGAAAGCAAAAAAAGGCCTTAAACATTAAAAACTTAATGTTGTAACTGAAATACCCATGCACTTATAGCATTTAAATATTTTACTACAAAAAAAAGAATTTACTTACTTACGATCAAGAAAAAAAAAATTTAATACAGGCTACCGAGGATCAGCGATCAAGTCTGAATGAAATTTATAAAACCATCATAGAACATCTTATAGGAAAAAAAAAGTTCAGATGAGTGATGTGAAATCTGGAAATTTTTGAAAATTCTGGAAGTTTTAGCAAAATTTGTGGGAAAAAAAATAGTTTTTGAAATTGCAAAAATTTCAGAGAAGATAAGGGTAAGAAGATAAGGGATATATATATATATATATATATTGGCCTTCTTTTGCTTCCATACATACATATTATTGCCATAGTCATCAGTGCCAGTTATTCTACGTTGGTCTGTTTTGGGTTTGGAATTATTATTTTTTTGACTTTCCAACAGCTCACTAACTTTGCCAAGCCCCATAAAAGTGTGAGTAATGTGTGTATGTGGGTTTCTGTGCGTGTGCATGCATGTGTTTGATATAAATATACTTTGTGTGTGTGTGCGTGTGCGTGTGCGTGTGCGTGTGTGTGTGTGCGCGTGCGGTTGTATGTATGTGTGTGCCCGTGTGGCACGTTTCTAAGAGTGTTTTAATAGACCATGTGAGGTGTTAAGACACATAAGATCTTTGTTTACTAAAGCTATCCAAATAATATATTGTATGCTCGTCATATCTTCTTAACAACGTGCACTATGTTTGCATGTACAGTTTTACAAAGGATGCACCAGTTCCTTTTGTTAAAAACTGAGTGTTTTGAAATATAAAAATCTATATGAAAATTTAACTGTACAAATGGCCTTAAATCTTTCACTGATTTTCTTGGAATTGTGCAATGCCTTCTTCAGAAAAATGAATTGTTTAAAAGGAATTAATCGTTATCTATTTTGTGTCAGTGTTTCTATTGCTTTCTAGTGTATTTTCTTTGCACAAGTTCAATTATGGAAAAAAAAATTATCTTGTACTTTTTTGAAACCGTGATTAATCAGAGAAAGCATGGCTGAAGTACTGATTGTCTGATAATACATATAATAGATGACTATTTCTGTATCGAACTATGGATTTTTAAATAAATATTCATATTAAACACAACATTTCTTGGAGCTCATTGATTTTTTTTTCCTCTTGGTTTGCTGTTTGGTACTGTTTTTAACTGGTTTTAATCTTACCTCGATTACAGAGAAGATTTTTTAGCATAGGTGACTGTTTATAAAATCAATTCTGGTGTTCCCCAAGGCTCAATTTTAGGACCTACTCTTTAACATTTACATGCTGCCACTTTCCATAGCTACACTGATGGCACACAGCTCTACATTGCCACATCTCCTGATGACTCAGGGCCAATAGATGCCCTTTTAACTGCTTTTTAGACATAAAATTATGGAAGGCAGGGAATTTTTTTTTTTTTTTTACAGCTCAACCAGGACAAAACCCAAGTTTTAATTATTGGTACTGGAGCACAGAGAGAGAAACTTGTCAACACCTTGTCAACAAATAAAAAACAATGGCGTTATCATGGACTCTTATCTTAGCTTTGAGCCCCATATTAAAAAAAATAACCAACAACAACAATTTTAAAGTGTCTGCATTGGATAGCTGTGCACTTCAGGATCGATTTTAAGATTATTTTACTGGTTTATAAATCTCTTAATGGTCTTCGTCCCACCTATTTATCTGATTTACTTTTGACTTATAAACCTTTGAGGATCCTCAGGTCTTCCACGGATGGGGTTGGGTGTTGGAGCGTTTTTTTGTGAAGCGCTTTGTGTTACATATTTTGTATGGAAAGTGCTATACAAATAGTCTGATTATCTTTAAGCAAGGCACTTAACGCTTCTGTAAAACCTGAGAAACATTTATTCATTTCAAGATGTGTTATCAGAACATTTTTCTGTTTCTATGAATCATTCTGGGGTAAATCTGAATCATCCACCCACTGAGGTGGCAACTATTTCCTGTATTAATTGACATATTTAAAGAGGCAATTAGTAAAACTGTCAACGCTCCATCACACAAAATATCCAAATTTCTTCTGTTTATCTGCTGGGGGTTGATGGGGTTCTTCATCAACACTCAATAACTCAGCAAGCATTTTGGCAGGTGCTGAGATCTGTGAATTTCAAAAGTCACGTTCCTGCTTTGTTTTTGTCAGCATTTTAGGAAAGTCTCTCAGAGGTGTACAGTTTTTAGAGTTATGCTGCAGTGGTGACTGAGTGAGGTTCATAAAGGTCATTCAAACGTAAGTATTGACTTGACATTTTGGGAAATACACTTATTTGCTTTCTTGCCAAGGGCTAAATGAGAGGATTGATACCACTCTCATGTCTGCATTTGGACCTGGAGCCAGCAGGTGATGAGTTTAGCAATATTTAGCATGCTAAAGTTAGAAAAACACTCCTATCGACACCTCTAAAGCTCACTGTTCAACATGTTGTACCTTGTCTGTTCAAACTTCATGCAAAACTGCAAAAAACAGGCTATTGCTACTGCTAGGAAATCATCTCCCGGTTCTAGCTCCTCTCCTGAGTGTGGTCTTTCTTGCTCCTCTTCTTCTCTGGGTGTGGTTTCTCTGTCTGCAGGTGTTTTCCATCACATTACTTTGGATTAGAGCATTTGTGCCACTGCAGCCCAGTGCTCACGCTCTTCTCTGATCTCTCTCCGGCTCTGCCCTGTTCAGGGCTCTTCTGTCCCCAGTCAGGTTTGGTTTGACGCTTTAAGGTTGTCCTTTGCTTTTGTTCCACACTGTCAACACTTGCACACCCACACTGCTCACTCATGCACACCCTACACCACTGATACCTCAAATCCTTTATGATTGGCTCTTCAGAAACCTATGACTAACATCACAAATGTCTTTTTATTGTCAGTGGCTGGAATATTTTAACTCTGCAGACTTAAGTATTTAAATGATGTAATGTTTTTGTGTTTATGTTGCTGTTTTCATACTTTTAATCTTTATAAATTCCCTGTCTATTATTGCATCTTTATACAATTACTTTAACTCTCTGATCACCGTTGCACATGTCCATATCAGCTGCTGGCACCTTTTTTAAATTAGCAATTAGCGTTGTTCTTTCAAACTTCCTCTCACTGTGCATCTTTTTCTGGCTCGTAAACAAACGTGATGATTATTTTCACATACTGTATGCTGACAATCTGTCACCATTAGGTGGAGGATGGAGCATCAACAACATATGGATTTGTTGCCAATTATCTCCTTGAGCAGCAACATGGAGAGCGCCGACTAAGAAATATCAAAGTAACAATCGTAATTACCAACAAATGGGGTGTTTTTGATTTTTAATCATGTATTAGATGGACTATACATTGAGACTTAACAATAAATAATACTAATCCATTCAACTGAATGGGAATTTTCCAGATTCTTAGTAAGGACTGACATTTCAGAATGGACAGCTTGTCTTGCATTTAAAGTAGGGCGTCCACATGTCAACACTATGTTGCTAATAAAGATGGCAGATAGTGACACGGACAGATGTAATCAAGTACGCGCACCGCGTCCTGCTGTCCGCAGAGGCCCCCGATCAATCACCATCAACCCTCTTGTGTGTATCAGATAGATGTCAGCTATTGGCTCATCCACCTGCCCTTCATAAATGTGCTCATCAATTTAGAGAGCGGACAAAATTGGCTGATGAATTTGCCTTATTACAGATCAACATTTGCATATATTCGCCGAGCAAATTCACTTTGGTTAGCGTCACATTTGCCCCGCTAAAAATCAGGCCTGAGATTGAAGATTGGTTGCATGATGTGAAGTGAAATGAAGCTTAAATGAAGTTTGTACATCTGGACAGCAATGAGGGAGAGATTCCAAAGATGAAATCACTGTTTTTGTGTTTATATATGTATATTTATTGACAGACGTATCAGCAGATTCATTTCGTGGTTTTGCGTATATGTTAATATTTCATGCAGGGTGTGACTGCAGCTCATCAAGGAAATTGCAGATCAACTCATTTTGGTTTGTAGTACAGTTTCATTTCTCTTGAGTTCAGTTTAAGTGAATATTTTAGTTTCAGTTCCAGTGATGGCCTCCCACTCTGGTTCTATTTGGTTTTGTTCGCCAAGGAGGAAATTAAATTTACTTATAAATGAATTTAACAGAGTAATTCTTGTTGTTCATCTTCTTGTTCTTGCAATAATAACTTGACAGTAGTCGTTTTTTTTTTGTTTTTTTTTAATTATTATTATGTGTTTATTTTTGTCATTACTTACTCTTACTTCCCTTCATTGTGCTCACCAGTTTGACCGTTACAGCTCTCACAGCTGACCATATCTTCATCAAAATCACTGAAAAGCCAGTGTTAAAGACGTGGTCGCAGATCACTGACAGACGGGGAATTAAAAGTATAATTTGTCAACCTTAAGTTTTGTGCTACATTTGTTTTAAAACACAGGGGAGTCAGACGAATGCTTTGGATGTTTGTCACGCAAAAGGTGATTTCCGTCTCTCTGCACAAACGTGACAGCCCTGTGCATGCCTCAGGTTGCTTTAAATAGCTTTATTTTTCCCAGCGTCCCTCGAGGCCAAGGGAGGAGATGGGTGGATTGATTGAGGGGCGAAGAGAGGCAGAGCGGAGGAAAGGTGCTAATATCACTGTCAATCAACATCTAATGCAAAGACAGCGCAGAGAGAGAGAGAGAGAGAGTGGGAGAGAGAGCACCGTAACACACACTGCACTGTGCACAAACACAGCAGAGGACAACACTGCTTATTAACAGCAAAAAAAAAAACAAAAAAAAAACAAAGCCACCCATTCAGAGCCAGCTACACCTGGACCAAATGAGCAGCACTGAAGCCAAATTTAATTAATCCATCATTTTATTCATTTATTTGTTTCTTTTTTTCAGTTGTAATAATGTGACATGTGATTTCATGCCCAAATAATGCTCAGCAACAAGCATACCCACAGCACTCGGATATTAACATCTGTAACGTAAAGAGAGACTGAATAATTCCTTTTGCTTCTTAATTGTTTAAATACTTATCCGCTAAATAATTATGTGGTAATTAGTCAATACAGTACAAAAGGTCACGTGAGGGTTTTTTTTTTTCCGTTTTAAAAAGACTTGATGTCTTAATGCTTGAGTAAGTCTAATGAACACTGTGGTCGGTGTCTGTCAACCAGGGTTGTAATTATGTTCGCTTGTCACTTCCCGACACAGTCTGTAGCTTAGCAACCTGCCACGGAGACGGAGCTAAAGTTGGATCTCATCTGAATATTCCCCAGAAATTAAAAAAATAAAAAAAATAAAAATAATAATAAAAACTCAGGTGATTGGTGCAATACCAAGTGCACGGTTGCATTTTCTTAAAGCTGAAGGTGGCATTAGGACATCTCTGGACATCCACCACAACCAACGCCGTCAAACTTTTACAGACAGCATGCAAGAAACGCTGATATGAATGTGGGCAGGTTGCATAATTACTGTGTGCCGTTAATAAAACAAAACACATGTTTTGGCCACTCCGCCCACTGAACTCCCACCAATCTTATATAAATAGAACATTTTCCCCATGTGCTGTGTTGTTTTTTTTTAAAGGTGCTGAGAGATGGCGCTTAGCCGCTGCGTTCAGGTTCATGAATCCTGAGTCCGTTAAGTAACTTTATAATGATTTTTCTGCTATAATTTCTTTTTTTTTTCTTACAGCATGTTTAATGTTTAAAAGCAGACATGTGAGCATTTTATTTTCCTCTTCACTGTGTTAGTTTTTGGATGTTTGGACCTTCATGCTGCTTCAAACTGCAGATATCCTGACTTTGTAGGTCAGTCTTAAAAAACTCCTACATTTCCCATAATGCATCCCAACAGTGTCTTTGATTAGACCCCCTCTGCTTTGTAAAATACTGGTAGATTTTCTGCTCCAGGCCCAAACTGTGGTAACCCCGATGACATCGTCATCGGTATCTTCCTGGACTTTTACAAATGTTTCACAGTGCAGTGTGAGTAGTGAATCGATGGATTTGCTCTTTAAATGTCATCTTAAGGGGCTGGTCGGACACAGACAGCTGGCGTGCATGTGCAACCAGGTAATCAAACCTTAACAAAAACAAATTGATTCATGCAGAAGCATAATTTCTTACGCGAGTTTTGAGTCGTCCACTAACGTGAACCTCTCATCTGCATTCGCCCCGCCGTTCCTACCACATCCAGCGGCATCGAAACAGGAAGGAATTTATAAAGTGGTGAAGCCTCTTGCTTGATTTGATTAGCTGCCTGGTGGTACTCTGTGCCACGGGCTGAAAACTTGAGAATATTTTAACAAGAGACACGTCTTGGTGTGAACGCTTACTAATGCATGTCTGTAAAACAGTTGGCGATGCCTCTGCGTTTGAAAGGCGCTCAACAAATGGACTCGCCTTTCATGCTCAAGACGCCTACAAAGCCTGTGCTCTGTCTAAAACACTTCGCTGAGTCAGGTACAGACCCTAGCATCAGGGGAACATGTTCTAGCCCCCACACACTCGTCCTGTACTGTAGGGGGCAGACTGATCCCTAAGCTATCACTAATACTGACATTAAGTCCTGGTTTGAGGACTGATACAATAACAGTGTCAGTGCTGCACTATTTGCTTCTCAGCTGCAGCTCTTGCGTACAAGTTGTCGCTTCATTAGTTTAGACGTTTCACACGATAACCCAGTTTTTACACTTTTATGTAATTAAGAATTTAACTGTTTTGTTAAATCACTTGTGCTAATGAAGTAGCCTATTATGATGAAATCTCTATAAATTATGCTTATTTTTGCCTGGATCATCATTTTTTTTCATCGCCCATTGACGCTCAACAGTTGAACAAAGATAGCCTGATACTGTTGTACTGTACTTACTGATTCCTGTGAAACTTTGCGTTCAGTGCTAATGAGCTAGCAAACCTACCGCCCCGCGGCTTGATTGACTCACATTTCACGCAGACATCTTTAAAAAAAAAAAAAAAAGAAAAAGAAAAGAAATACTATTGAATCATTCCAAAATATCCCACTCCTGTTGCTACTGCGAGACGCGTGGAATAAAGTTATTTTGACACTCCTTCACAACAGTTTGAGTGTCATGGTAACATACAGTACCGTCTGCTTGGCCATCTGTTTCTTCGCGTCCCCGTCCTGTGTTTGCTTTGCCGAAGGTGCGATCCAGGCACCGACTGCAGCCTAATTAAGTCACGATCTGAGGAAAACATTTTTGCCGTCAAAACCAGATCAATAATTTGCCTTTGAATCACGACGACAGAATGAGCTAATTAGGCAGTGACGACGAGGAAACCAAGTTTGATATCTTAAGATTATGGGATAATTAAGTCGTGATCGGAGGATAATGGGGGTGAAGCAGGAATTAGATACAGCAGGAGCGCTCTCTCTCTAAGAAAAAGGGGGGGGGGGGGGGGGGAGAAAAGGCTCTCTCTTTCATTTCCGCTTATTTGAAACAAATCCAATTAAACACGCAGAGAAAGAGCTGCGACACGGTGCTTCTTCATTATAGTCCACAAACACCAACAGAGCTAAGTGAGACAAAACATCAAGTTGGGCAGTCAGTTGACTAATGGTTTTCATTGTGCTTGCTGTGTTTAATCAGTAGATGACACACGCACACACACAGAGAAACCTTGCCTTTGTCTCAATTAGCAGTACATATGAGGCCACTTGTCCCCCCCCTAACCTGGCTTGATATGTTATGTATCACAGCTGAACGTTTCTGTGTGGCTCTAACTGTGTGTTTCCACCTCGACTCCTAATGCATTATGCAGTGCAGCAGGAGGCAAATGCATGGGGTGCTAGAAGCCTCGTTGCCTTGTAAGTTTGGAGTGTGTGTGTGTGTGGGAAATTGAAGGTAATTTGGGAATCTGGTGAGTTTCTGTTGCAACGTGCCTCCAACAACCGTACACGTGAATTTACCTGTTGACGTGTGGGAGTGAGTGTGTATGTGTGTGTGTGTGTGTGTGTGGTCGAGAGCGTGGGATGAGTTTGAGCGATAAGTGCCGCTCTGCTGACTTGTCACACTCACGCACACTTTGCTTGGGTGTATGTTGTTCCCCTCGCAGAGAACTGGGAAGTAAATAATAATTTGTGAATAAATTACAGGGAACATTCAGTCTATTAAAAGTTATAATTGGTGTCAGGGGAAAAAAAAATTCAACAAGTACTTACGGAGAGATTTCAGTTAGTCACTGCCGCTGAGATCAGGTCACCTGAGAACGCCAGCGTGCACTGTGAAAAACTAAACCACTAAAGTCACAGTATGCCAAAGATGGTGCTTATTTCAAAATATTGTTTTCAAGACCAGATTTAATTAAATCAGGGGCACCCAAACTTTTTCGGCTCGAGACCCAAAAGTGACCCACTGTGAAACTGCGTCCTCTTAAAAGTCTCTGCACAGGAAAAGTTCTTTGGACTTAACTTTGAAGCTCTCGTTAGCATCAAGAGTGATGGAAACACAGAAGTCACATTTAACTTCACCTCTGTGTAGCAAAAAATATTAGTTATAGGATGTAACTCCAGCTCTACCAGCATGTGCACAGTCTCTGAATTAAATACAACACTCTTGAATTAGTATAATGAATTCACATATCGGAGCATTGTTATACTTTTTTATTCTGCCAGTTGCTCTGGAGTCAATTTTTCTACATTACATAATATTATGAGACATTTTTTCAATCAAAACACTGACTGAATTTAAAGAGCTTCATAAAAACTTAAATGCTGCGCCCGGCCGAGGAATAATGCTCCAAAGAAGCCTTGAGATAATCATGACTTCTTATTCTTATTAAAGAGAGACATTTATTCTGAGCTCTAACTCGCAGGACCCCCGTGCTCCCAGTTGAGGAGGCAGAGTGGAAAATGAAAAGGTCTCTGTTGGAACCACCCACTGTAGGGGTGATAATAATTATCAGGAATGGCATGTGCCTTGCCTTTGAAATAATGTCAGTGACGATTAAAGGCGGCCAACAACTTTATTAAACTGAGAGAAAATAGAGGTGATGGTTCAGTCATACACCGGTTTGTTCTGAAGACATGCAGTACACACAATATGAGGTATGGGATAATGAGATAATCAGATAATGAGCTTTTGTGCAAGCAAGTCACATTATCTCCATCATCCAACATATATCCCATTTGCATTTTAATGGGAACTTGATGCACTTCAATTTCTAAGCAAAGCATTGCAGAAATTGGTATTTTTGTGATTCAGCACTACCAGTTTCACAATCCAATACCACTGTGGTAAATTATGGACAGATGTACACGTGTATTTGTTCTGATTATATCACTAATGATTAAAAACTAGTGAGTTGACACCTTTGCTAACAGCCAAACATCAAGCAAGTGCAGCCACACAAGACATAGCAGCTAGCAAATATTACATACGAGTCCAACAGCAAAAAGCTATTTCATGAAATTCTCAGCAACAACTAAAAGTCCAAGTGGCAACTTCTTGCTCAGTCACTCTCTCCTTTTCTCTTCTTTACCTCTGTTATTATGTCCATAGAGACTGCTGAGGTCAGTTACATTGCCTTGCTCCAGTTCTAGCACAACACTGGATCCACGCCCCATTTAAAAAAAAAACAAACAAAACAACAAAAAAAAACTCTTCTTTCCGGCACATGTACGGAATTTAGCTTTTAGCACAAACACTAACACTCCCCTGGTGCTCTGAGCTCACAGTCCAGGTAGCCTAGCTAACAAACTGAGCTAACATTAGCTAACAGCAGCTACAGGTAGCATCATTTTACTTTACTGCCCCTTCAGGAAACTCTGTAAATCACTGAGAGTGGATACAGAGCAGCTGGATGACATTAGAGGGAAAGCAAGAAACATCTTCTCCATAAAATACGATTAATTTTCACCAAAATCAGTGAAATATTTGGTGGTGTGTGACTTAGTGCTGTAAAGAGTTGCGTACTTCTCATGGGTGATCGTACACAAAGTTACATAGTGCAGAAACAGACATACAGGGTGCAGAGTTGGAATGAAAGACGTACCATTTATATCATTACATGTCGACGTAGCATCAGAATGACTTGTAGAAATCGTTTATTTTATGGTAGTAAAGTTATGTTGCTTTAAATAGCAATATAATTTGTTCACACCATAACTTTTGCTTTAGATGTTTGCAACATGTGCTGCGGTGACCTGTGCACATGCACTTACATGAGGTACGACTTTTCCGAGATAAATTTGCTTTGATGATATTTTATATCCAGTGTCTTTCCAATGTTTCACCTTTTTTCTTTCTTTTTTTAACACCTGTGTGATCATCTTCAGCTGCCAAATACTTTAATTAACCAGGTAAGTGGGAAACCAGTCATTACAAAACACTGTGAAAGTGAGCTGAGCTGCTTTAAAGGATAAATCTGCTGATCTTCAAACATGTTATAATCCACAGTGGAAAATATGAAAATATGAACTATTTACTCTGGTTGCAGTAATGTTTGTTAAACTAGCTGTGTTTGCAAAGAGTTTTAACTCTCAGTTGAAATAAATGAGCTTCCACAGACAGGGTAGGGAGGTGGGATCGTGTAATGTCTTATTGTTTTTCGGAATTTCATGGCATTTTTCAAAAGTAAGAAAAATATAGAATAACACCATCATTGGGACAGATGTTACCTTGTTATCACCTGTCATCTGTAGGTGTGGGCATACATGCACATGAAAAAACAGCATGTTGCAGTGGGTTGTACAAGTGAACACGGTGAACTAGAGAGTCTGTATCCGCAGTAATTACAATTCCCTCTTTGGTAATGAGATTCTTGCTGTGCTGTCATAGCATACCTGTAAATCCATGTTTCCCCCCCCCCCCTCCTCCTCTCCTCTCCTCCTCCCTCGTCCTAATTATTTTCTGCTTCTTGCTACTTTTATGTAACCTCAGCGAATGATTAAATAACCCTGATTGCATTTGAGAAACAAATCCATCTCAGTGACTTTCAGTGTTGGTGTGTCCTCACCTTTTGGCTCCAGAAAACAAATGGCTCTTTGTTTGAAGCGCCTCTTCAGATTAATTGCTCAGCGCTTCTTGATGTTTGTGTTTTTTTTTTCCTCGCCGACTTTAACTTGTTCAGAGGTGCTTTTGTGTTTGCATGTGTGTATACGTGCACATAAAAAAAGAAGAGAAAGGGTAAATGATGCAGTTCTATTCTGAGCAGACTGCTAACAAATGCTTTTGATATGATATGTGCAGCACCTGCGATATGGAAGTTTATAACTGACAAAACTATTGTGCACACGGTCACGCAAAGCTAAATTCTGCAAATTGGAAAGCCAATTTGAGCATGAGTTTACAAATCTTTCTTATAAGCTTAATATAGCATAAGCCCAAACATTTTGAACCCACAACCAACACGTTTGGACACACCCATGTATGCAGGAGCAATATTTAATTCCTACCTACATGCTCCACAAAAATAGGGACCAGCATCGTGTCTTGAATGCAATGGCGCACTTCAAGCCTGTTGCATGCACATTAGCGGGAACTCCCCAAAGCGGAACGCAGTCGTCAGAACCTGCGAGCTCCCTGCTACGACATGTCAAAATGAACTGTGCTTCATCCAGTCGCCTAGCTGTTGTCGTTCGCAAACAATATCTGACTATCATTTACCAGATGGTGCCGTGTAACAAACTGCCCTGGGCAGTCAGATTAGCAGCACACAAAACAACATAAAAACCAGCCTGCTAATGTCTGTTTTGTTCCATTCAGACGCTGGTTTGTTTTATTTTTCTAACAACTGCATGGCGTGTTTGTTGACTTTGTCTCTGTATTTCCCTGATAGGGTTTTTGCTGCGCGCACTCTGTTGTGTTACTTTGTGCGGTAACTCAAGGCGGCCGCACGATCACAGAGTTGGTCGTGCGTTAGCCTGAACATTGCGCATTAACAGCGGAAAACGTTATTAGTTACATTTGGATTTGATTGAATGATGGACTTGGACTGTGCAAGTCAGTCGTACTTATGACTTATGGATGTTGTCGTGAACGTTATTTACATGCCAGAAATTAGTGAACATGGATGTGAATGCAGCATTAGTGTGCCATCACTAAAACATGTTAACTGCACACTGCTTCAGCCACTGATGGAAAAATAATTTGATTAATTGATTAAAAAAAAAAAAACAATTACGATATATTTAAAAGATTACTTGTTTACTGTATTTTAATTATTGTAAAAGCCTATTGTGCATCCAGTTTGAGCTTATTTACTCCCCAGATATGTTTTCCTATTACTTAATGTTTTGTCATTAAAGATCTTCCATACACTCAGGGTCAGTGAATGCAACTTTGTAAGTCTGTATTATAGAAGGGCAGAGTACACCTGCATCGTGGAATGAATCTATGAATGATGGCAGAGGCTCCCTCTTAGGCTGTAATTTTCAGAATGTCAGAACACAGTGGCAAGAAAAGACTAATCTTCACTTTCATCACCGCCAAAGTAAAAATCGATGACGGCGTTAAAAGGGAAGGGGGAGTCAGAGAGGTTTGGTAAAAGCCAGAACACAAAAAGAAAATGACATAATATATATTCAAAGAAATCCCCACCTCGAACACTCTTTTGCAAAGCCGGCAGCACGTAGTGCTCCTCTCCTCCACACCAGCTCAGAGAGTCTGAATAGTGTAATCAACATTTGTATAATCATCCCAGTTTGATTTTATTAAAGTCTCTCCTGTGAGCTGGCCCCACACTGCCTGATGTAATTAGAATGTAGTAGTGAAATGAGTTAGATGGAGAGCAATCATCGCGCCACTTGTTTTCTGTTTTTTTTTTTTTTTTTTCTCCAATTGGACCTTCACTTACAAAAGCAGAGAGGACGACTCGAAAATTACTTTGAGCAACAGAGCAGTCTCATTTTCATCGCTACGTCACGTCCCAATCAAATCTGGCTGCCTGGGTTTCTTCTTCTTTGCATGTCTTTGTCTGAAAGTATCTGATCATTTAAAACCTCTTCAAGGCTGGCTCCACACTGACTTATCGTGTTTTTAAATTTGGGTTGACCCTGTGTCATCAGTGTTGAACCGCTTTGATTGATTTGCTTCATATTAAAGCGCTTTCTGTTTGCAGGAATGTGTAGCTTTGTCTCACAGCTCCTCCTAGTGACTGATTCTGGCTCATCTGTTTACGTGAAGCTTAGACTCGGTATTTAATAACCAAAAACACACTGCAGAACATGTAGACAGTGCTGACAGAGAGGAACTAGGCATATTTTCTCTGCTTCATTTGCTTCATTCAAGGACAGTTCTGAGGTACTTTTACTTTACTGGAGTATTTAAATCTTATGTTACTTTATTATTCTATTTAACAATATTTCAGAGGGAATATTGCACTTTTTACTCTAGTACAGTTCAGATACTAGAAGAACGCATTTGTTCAGTGTATAAAATGAACAGCAATATTCTACAGATTAAACTAGCAGCATATAAAGTAGTTCAAAGATGCTCCACCTTCACCAAATGTAACATTAAAATGTTCTTAGATGTTAAAGCGTCAAGTATTTGTAATAATATGAGTTATGCCAGTGTTTTTCAATCTGTTTACATTGCATACTACATTAGGAAATATCGGGAACAACCATTATGTTAAAATACAGTAGAGCAAGCTGACCCTATTCAGCTCGACAGACTAAGAATGAGTCTTTTACATTGACAGAAACACATTTTTGTGTTTTAGGGCCTCTGTAGGAGTGAGTGATGTGAGGGGGTTGCAATCAACAAAATATTAGCGATTTAAACTAGTCCATGTTTTACTAGACTCATTTTTAATCAACCTGGATATGATTGTTGTGTTCTCCTACTTTTCTCCAGTTTGTCACTCTTTGTATTCTGCTGTTCGTGCACTATATTCATGAAAAGTGCTCTATGTACAGACCTGACGTGAGACTTGGCCTTGCGTGAGTCGTTTTATTCAAACATACACAAGATTGTATCAGCAGGGGAGCAGCCAACAGCTGCAAGGACATTTGTATTGTAACATAAGACAAACGAGGAAACGTGGACACAGTAGCTAAACAAACACACGTCAGGCACAGTGAAAAGAGTGAACAGGAAGGGGAAACATACGCGGGTACGATCATGTATTACAATTCAACCACAAGTGCAAAAAAAACAAGGAAAAACAAAACAAATTAACAATGAATCAACACATTTCTGAATCCTCCAGTGGATCTTTATGGCTTGGTCAAAGTTTTAAAGAAAACCAACACATTTATATCCTCAATTTAGTCCCATAATTACAAAGTTATCTGTGGGTGTCCATCAAAAAGCAAAAATCTCAGTACAATAATACAATATAAATTCTGAAGTTTACAATATGGCTGTCATTTTTGGTCTCTTTAAATCAGATTTCTAGCTCCTGTCAGTTATTCCAACAATCGAGTCATCAAGCGGCACACGGTATTTACATTTAAAGTACAAAACGGTTTGCCATAGAAATAAAACCACGCGCAGCCTCGTCAACCTGCTGAAAACGTCAAAATCACATGATTATTTTCCCCCCCTGGAGAAGGAGGGGCAACGTTTCAACCGAAGATTGTTCATTTACAGTAGAAACAACTTGTATACACACCATTCTAACCAAGGTTTTACACTCAATATTGATACCACCACTGTACAGTCTGAGCCTAAAGTTTTCAACTTTTCTGTTTGAATACTACTTCACGTAACTGATTCACAGTAAATTTACAGCCGGGCTGCAGTTTTTCCTTTTTCTTTTACTGTCACGTTAAAACTTGCAATACTGATTCTCACTGTAAGCCACGTCAGTCCTTACACGCTACCGCTTACCGTTCGTTCACACTGTACAAAAGTTGTGAAAATAAGAGCCTTTTCTTTGATTTCTGAGATGTCACGTGTGCCGTGATTCTCCGGGGGAAATCTTTTGAAACTATCATCCTGTCTTCAGTCTCACGCTCTCTTTTGTTCACCACATGAACCTCTGTGTGGCTGTGCTGTCCGGCCAGTGGAAGGTCTTAGTGATGAAGATGTAAAGCGTGGCAGCATTGACCGCCGTGTACAGGACAAACTCCACAATGAGTCTGGGAAGAGAGGGGAGAGGCATGTGCAGGCGGTACATCAGGTACGGGACGATGAAGTACCTGAACTCCAGCAGCTTCTGGGGCACAGTGGCGGCCAGGAGGCACGCCAGGAACGCCAAACTCCAGAACAGCGAGCGCGACTTAAAGGAGTCCAGAAAGTTCCACCCTGCAAACACGTACGCAGGGACGAGGAGGAAGCGAACCAGCTCGTGCCTCTGGAAGAGCCTCTTCCACACGTAGAAGGGGAAATGGCGGTTATCAGCCAAGAGGTACCTGTGGACGAAAGTAAACTTCCACACCAGGAACAAGGAGACGGCAGCGATGAAGAGGAAGAACAACGGCTGTTTTTTCAGAGCCTGGAGGAAGCGAAGAACGCGGTAATAACACAGCGAGACGGGGAGAGAGAAGAAGAGGGTGAAGGAGAAGAAATAGAAGAGCTGGGGGAAGTTGAGGCAGGCTTCATGGCTCGTCCTGTCACCCACCACTATCCCATCGTTCAGCACCAAGAACACCAGGAAACCCACGCCGACCGCGGCGTAAGGCCAGGCTACCAGCAGGACCGCCTTCACGTGACTGGGTGACGTGATGAACTCCAGCGTGAAAAGTATCACTTTCTTAGCTCCGCTGAATGACAGCGGGACCTGCGACGGAGGAGACTTCTCATCCCTTTTTTTCGTATACTCCGCCCTCCAGGCCTCGTCCATTTTGGCGGCCACCAGCGTGCCCGCGCAGAAGGCCACCCAGATGATGTTGGTCTGGCGGAAGAGCACAGAGCACACGCCGAGGAATGCTGAGGCCTTGTGGCAGCCGTAGAGTGTCATGAGGTAGGTGAAGAGGATGAAGAAAGTAGACCCGGCGTCGGTGTAGTAGAGGAAGTTGAAGAAGTAGAGCACGGGGAAGGTGGATAGAGACAGCGCTGAGAGGACTCGGCGTGAGGTCGTTCGCGTCTGGAAGGGAGGAGACAACGTCAGAAAAGAAGAACACGGCAAACTCACGAAGAATCGTCTTCATCGCCTGCTAATACCTTCTCCCTGAGGTGCAGTTTGCCGATGAGCAGATAGAGCAGGTAAAGGTTGCCGCAGTTGAACAGCAGGTTGATGAAGCGCAGCATGGCCGTGGAGCACACCACCGCGCCTGTCAGGTCAGCGAGCCACACCACGGGCTTGATGACTCCCACAGAGACGAGGTAAAGACCCGGGAGGGTGGTGATCATCGGGTCCCACTGCACGGGGATCAGAACCACGTTAGAGGGGCACACCACACATCTGACACGAGGAAACATTTACGGATCTTGAAAACAGATGTACGACATCTCCTGGGGATTTCTGACGTGGGAGGAAGGAACCCTGATGATGTCACAGTGATGTCATCTGAGTCATCTCAGCTTGGGCTTGGAGATGACAAAATGATATCAGAAAGTCTGAGCCACAATCTGGGCACATGGAGTTTGGACGACATGGGTTAACAATAAACACTCAAGTTGAATCATGGGAAATGGAGTTTGACTCATAAAGTCATCATATCTCAGCGTCTTCAGCTTAGATTTTGATGATTTTTCAAAATGCATCTCCGTACATAATAAAAGTGAAGTACTAAAATGTTTTAACACAATAACATGAATCAGTAATAGTAACTGACATCAAACATGATCCTTTAATCCTCACAGTCTGCATTGAGCTTGATAAAACTATCCTGTATATAGTTACTATAGTATTACTATGATACTTTCAGGCACATAAACCTGCGTTAATGCTATTCTATATGTCCGACACGGAGATTAAAAGCTCTCCGAGCTGCCCCATCATCTCCAGTGACAGCAGCTCCGCCGCTAGCTAACCTTAATCCGCCGAACAACAACAACAACAACAAAGAGGCGCTCGCCCTCAGAAAGTCTCCTCACCTCGTTGAATTTCCCCTGGCAGTATTTCTGAGCCTGCGGGACGTGGAAAATCTCGTCCATGTACGGTTCTCTTTGCTCCCGGGTGACTTTGGAGAACAGCAAGCATGATATCAGAAAGTTGGTGCTGCAGAGAGCGGTGAAGATGTAGCCCTCAAATTTCTCCATGTTTGATGACGACGTGCGGCGCAAACGCGAATACGGTTAAAGGTTAGCTGTAATCACGCTGTGTGAGCCGCATAACGACCAAAGTAAAGTCCTGAAACCACCTAATAGTCTCTGTTTTGATTAAAAGTGTCTGAACTCTGTCTGCACAGTGTCGACAAACGGAAGGGCTTTTATTTTTGACAGTTGGCGGTCCGCTTCAGAAACATGCTCGCTGCGGAAACGCTCTTATTTTGAAAGATTCCTGGGTTGTGCTAAGTCGTTTAGCATCCCTTTTATAGAAAAACAAGCACCACAGCTGTACTTGTGATATATTTAAAATTATAATGCGTTAAAAAAGTGGTTTTCTTGCTTTAGGAGGACTTTTTTGTTAAAGAGGAACTATCCTCCCGTGAGCGGTGTCACCGTGTTATGGTTCCCCATCGCGTGCGGACGTTCACGTGAAGCTCGGTTCATCGTGATTTCTTCTTCATCGTTCGTTACATATTAAAATATTTATCCAGCATGCATTTAACTCATGAACTGGAGCTCTTTCCCGACCACAGCGTCACTCAAATGCTCTTCAAGGAGGTCAAAAACGCCGCAGAGTTAAGACAGAGTGCGGTGGCGGGTAAAATAAACGGAGCCTTGATCAACCCAACCATGGTGAGTTATTTATCACACTTTGTCTACTGTAGGTGTGTTATTACATGTGTTTGTAAGCTAACAATAGTAGTACTTGTTCTGTCTTTTATACCAGAAGACTGTGTAACTTTACTTCTTCTTGCACAGCTGGTGGATCCTTTCCAAGTGCTGGTAGCTGCCAACAAAGCTGTTAACTTAGAGAAAGCTGGAAAGATGAAGACAAGAAGTTTGTACTCAGAAATAATCTTCAACCTGTCACCTACTAATAATGTAAGTAACCAAAACCTAAGCTGTTTGTGCAGGTGTATATGCTGCTTTCATGCTGCACAACTGGGCAATCAGATATCTGGAAATGGAAAAGTATTCCTGTGTTGTCTTTGTTGTGGTCATGTGCATATGTCTTCCCTAATACAGATCTCAGAGGCGTTTAAAAGGTTTGGGATCTCAGATGGCGATGATTCGGTCCTCGTGGTGCTGGTTCACAACAAAGACGAGTCCCAGCTTCTGTCCGACATCACAGCCGCGGTGAACGGACGGCAGGTTCCAGTAGAAGATATTTCCTCGCTGTCAGACCAGACAAAGATCAGAAAGGTTCGCCATCTCTGCTTTCAGTTTTTTGTGTAGTCATTGCGTATAATGTGGACTTGCAAGGACATCTGTGCACTTTGCATGCACATGCAGTATGATACGATATCTGAATGGGTGACCATTTGCTGACATTTTTAGACACAGGTTGAAGGTTGAGATGAGATTTCTGATGCCCGACACCAATGTCAGCTGTACAGTAGCGTCTCTGTTAATCTTACTCCCTCTTGTCTCTGTTTCAGCTGTATAAAATAACTCCTCAGGAGGAGAAGTGTGGGACTCTGCTGGATGCAGTTGTATGCAGGATGGCCATCAAGGACGTGATGTAGCACCAACAAGAAAAAAGGACCAAAACAGGACTTTAAAAAAAAAAGTTGCCTTTTTTCATTTTCTGCTGTTGATGTTATTCCACCATGTTGTCAAGTCCCAAAACTGCGATCATTGTCTTCTGTGCACTCCACATAAACGCAGATCAACGTTAACTACAGAACTTCACATTCTTCTCATATCTTTACCCACTTTTTCTATATATTTGTTAGACTTTAACAGAAGTGGAACCAATTTGAGCGGCTGTTGGGGAAGTCATAACACTATATTCTGTTCCCGCAGCAACTTTTTGTGCTTCTCGGTCAGGAGCGTAAAGCTGGGTTCGTGCCAGCAGTTTGTGAATAATGAATCCAAAGTGCTCCGGGCCAAATATCAGCTGGATCTTAAGAGGATTAAAATGAAAGATTCAGAGTCACGCCAAATTTCAGTCAAAGCCTGTCAGCCTGAGAGAATGAGAATATTAAATGTCTAAAAGATTGTCTAAAATATATATATTTTTTCTCCTTGAATGGTTTTATTCTTCCAAATTGGAAAACCTGCATGGTTTTTCATGTTCACAGCATGTTATATGTACAATGCATGAAGGAAAAGTTATTTGAGCACAGACGTGTAAGAAAAGTCACATTATGGTCATGTATGTTTCTCAGTCTGGGAAGTTGGCGAGCTCGTCTTTTCCGATGTTGCCCCCGCTTAGGATGCACACCACGTTCTTCCCCTCCAGCTCGGGTATCTTGTTGTTAACGATGGCGGCGAATGCTGCAGAGCCTGAAGGTTCCACCACAAGTCCGGACTTGTAGAGGGTGGACACCGCTGCCTTGATCTCCTCATCGTTTACAAGAACGATACCCTTCACATAACGTTGACACAACTCAAAGGGCAGTGTGCCTGAAGAAGAGAGAAGATGAAAAAATATTCAACGAATATTGAGTTTAGCCAGAGAAAATAAATCTCTTCTATGAAATACGTCAGTAGAGTAGGTCAAGAACAGCCAAACAAAAGTCTAATCTAAAGAAATGAAGAGAAGGATTGACAGAAACGGCTTGAATGATACCTGCAAAAGGTGGTGCGAGTCCAGAGGCGATGCTCTTGGTGTCCATGCCCACTGGCTTATTCTCAATGAAACTCTTGTACATGGTGCAGGCTGAGTTCAAACACAAACACAAAGGTTCACTGAGCGGCTCTGATGTGTGGCGTCTCTTCATGTGCTGCTTCTACTCCTCAGTGTTAGTTTTACCTCCTTCTGGCTCCACACCGTAGATTCTGGTCTTATCACAACCTGACAGTTTGATGGCAGCAGCTACACCTGCCAGCAGGCCCCCTCCACCGCAGCACACCACCACTACATCAGGCTCAGGCATGACCTCCAGTATCTCCATACCCATACTAAACACACACACAGGTTTAGACTATTCGCTTATGGGCTGGTACATTTAAATCACACTCAAACTCTATCATCAACAACAGCACAGTTTTATCAAAACCATTGGATTTTTGAAAAAGATGGATCCCTCATGGTACCTGGCATGCCCTGCTATCAGATCCAGGTCATCATAGGAGTGCAGGAAGGTCATGTCGTCCTCCTGAACACAGCGGTTCACCACATTCATCAGACAGGAGGTAGGAACTCGCTCCACCTCCACCCCGAAACTCTGAGGAGACGAGAAGGACACTTTGACGATTGAGTATGCGTACAACTGAAGGGATCTGTGTTTGTCTGTATCTTCTGACCTGTATGAGGATGGATCTGGACACTGGGGCAGTTTCCGGCATCACCACCTTCCCCTTTGACCCGTAGTGTTTTGAGGCGTACGCAAAAGACTTCCCGTAGTTCCCAGCGGACATGGTGACAAAATGACCACCCTTGGGTCTCCTGGCAAACTGATTGGCCACTCCTCTGATCTTGAACGACCCTGTCGATTAAATGTGACTCTTAAGCGATGGGAAAAGCGAGCTGCTTTTTTTTTGCGTGTGTGATGTGAATCAAAGCAGTTTCCTCTGACCAGTTCTCTGCATGTTCTCCAGTTTGATGTGGACGTTGCAGTGGATGTCGAGAGGCAGGGTTGTCTGGCACCAGGGGATCATGGGAGTGTTGACGACACCCAGCGGGCTGCTCCTCACCGTCTCCCTGGCTTCTCTCAGCAGATCCAGGGTGACGGCGTCTGCAGACAACTCACCCATCTATGACAGAAACACACTAGTATTAGGAATCCATTTTGCGTAGCCACCATTTGAAACTGCTGATGAATTGAATGGTCTGTATAACAAAAATAAGCACTATATTCATACTACATTTAGTTATTTTTATATATTGTTATTGGATGTCTGCCCTCAACACTAACTAGACTACATTTTCTGTGCAAAATACTGTTCCATATCTAGCTATAATATAAAAACGTATAATAAATATGCTGTTAATGGACGTGAGCAGTCCATGCACACAGATTTATGAGAAGTCAGTGAACAAAACCTGCTTTTAACAAAAGAGTGGTTAAGTTAATACATACATGCATAGCCATACATATATGTTTGGTGTGCTAGGCTTATTTCCCACTCAGCTTATTTTTAGTTTGTGTTTTGCAGTTACCTTAAAAAGCGACGGGCCCCTCTGTGTGTGGTGTTACTGTTTTCGCGGCTCCCTCCAGCACATCGGTTCCACTTTGAAAAGTGTTTCTAGTCGGATGTTTTATTAGACGGACCGCAAGCATGGGTGCCCCCTGTAAGTGGCGGCTGAGAGCAGTTAGCTAACCTCTTCTTCTTCTCAGTTCCTCAATAAAAAAATAAACATTAATAATAGGGAGTTAGTTTAAAACCATGGGTTTCATTAGACACGTCGTGTGCGCCATGTCTGGCGGCGTTGACAGCTCTGTGGCAGCGTTATTACTGAAGAGGAGAGGTGAGACACGCGCACACACACACCTGAACCTGACGTCATAATGATGAATTGTTTGACCTTTTTTTTCCACAGCAGCCATTTTGACATGTAATAGCGGGTGAACACAGGTGTTACTAATGACACTAATTAAGGTCCAGTTCCATTCAGCTCAGACAGGGTCAGGGCGCTGCTGTGGTGCGTGTGTGCTGACGGGAAAGTCTCTGCTGCACTAAATGGAGCTGAGCCTTAATTAGCATCATTGGAAACACCCGTGTTACTATTCCATATCAAACCGATATAATTCAACCCACGCTCTGCCTCTTGTTTTTGTGTCTCCCCCCCCCGAAGGCTATAGTGTCACAGGGGTTTTTATGAAGAACTGGGACTTGCTGGATGAGAGCGGGGTGTGCACCTCAGAGAAAGACTGCGAGGACGCCTACAGAGTGTGCCAGGCCCTCGACATCCCCTTCCACCAAGTGTCCTACGTCAAAGAGTACTGGCACGAAGTGTTCAGGTATTTGTCACAGCCGTGCATAAATCGTGAACGCGCTTTGATTTTGTAACCCGAGCGCCACGTCTGTCTCTCGCCGCTTTCAGCAATCTTTTAAAGGAGTACGAGCAGGGCAGGACGCCAAATCCGGATATTTTATGCAACAAGCACATCAAATTCAACTATTTCCACAAGTATGCTGTCAACACTCTGGGTATGTAATCAGAACGTGGTCATATATTTGTGTCTTTGTGTCACTTTATCTTTTGAGCAGCACACAATACAAAAGTCTTGTTAAATGACTTTTGATTAATGCTGTGCCGTTGTTGACGAAGGTGCCGACGCCATGGCAACAGGCCACTATGCCAGGACGTCACAGGAAGACGAAGAGGTGTTCCAACAGGCGCGCGCGCCCCCGTCTACCACACTCTTCAGAGATCGATTCGAGATTAAGAATCGTGAGTTTGACTCCGCGCTCAAGCCTACGCTTCAGCGCCAGCTTTGAGTTCAGACCCTCAGACTGTCCTAATCTTTTTTTTTTTTTTTCTTTCTGTGTCCAGCGGTGAGGTTGTACAAAGCAGCAGATCACCTCAAAGACCAAACCTTCTTTCTCAGCCAGATCTCCCAGGATGCCTTACGACAAACCATCTTCCCACTGGCCGGACTCACCAAAGAGTTTGTCAAAAAGATAGCTGCTGAGGCAGGCTTTCACCATGTGCTGAAGAGGAAAGAGGTACACACACAATATGTATAAATAACAACGTTTAACTTGTTTTTCTGTTACATTACATGGCTTTAGTTGCATTGTACGCTAACAGTAAACTGTGTTAATGTTTTTTCAAGAGCACGGGCATCTGCTTCATCGGAGAGAGGAACTTTGAAAACTTTATTTTGGAGGTAAGAATTCAAACTTGAAATATTTGCTTCACATAACTTCACATAATCTGTATTTTTGCTTTAAAAACTATCATTTATTAATAGATAGATGTAAATTTATATTTTTTTGCCTGCTTTCAGTATCTTGAACCTAAACCAGGGAACTTGGTCTCCATTGAGGATGGGACTGTCGTGGGAACACACAAAGGTGATGTCATGGCTCAGTGTTTTCTGCGTTACCGTTCACTCTTATCATCATGTTTGTCCTCTAAATCTGTGTTTCAGACTAAGCTAAACTGTGTACATCCTGTCCTGTTTGTCTCCGTCCATTCAGGTTGGTTCACTTTGACGCTGGGCCAAAGGGCAAGGTTAGGAGGGCAGAGGAACGCCTGGTTTGTGGTGGACAAAGACATCACTACTAGAGATGTGTTTGTGGTGAGAGTCTGTTTCTGTTTAAGTGGAAGCTTAAGCCTTCTGTCATGTCTCCTCTCAGATCAAATAGAACAGTATGTTTCTTAGCCAGTGTATGTCGTGATTATTTTTTGTTCTCGACCTCTATTTACTGCTGTATTCAAATATAATGTGTGTATTATAATGTTTAGATTTTAGGATTTACATTGACTTTTTTCACGTGAGGTCATGCGTGCAGCACTGTTTGAAACTTGATGAATTTGTTTTTTATTCCTTAAATTTCTCACGGATCAGGCTCCAAGTACAAATCACCCGGCTCTTTTCTGTGACACGATGGGGACGGACCGCTTCCACTGGGTAACAGTTGACCCTCCTCCTGAACTAGCCAGGACCCAGATGATGGAGTGTCATTTCCGTTTCGTCCACCAGATGCCGCTAGGTGCGTTTGCTGTTATCCGTGCCTGCACATGAATAAAATGCAGAGACTAGTTCCTGAAGAAGAAAATAACGCTTTTCTGTGCTTTGTCAGTTCCCTGTACGGTGACACTGAACATGAACGGCTCTGTGTGGATCTCACTCTCTGAGCCAGTCAGAGCTCTGACACCTGGACAGGTAACAGTGAAGTGTAATTGCATTGGCCTGTACTGTTATAGTAGAGTATAATTATATGTATGCCCTTCTTTCCATTCCTCCCCCAGTTTGCTGTGTTCTACAAAGGAGACGAGTGTCTTGGCAGCGGGAAAATTATCCGGATTGGGCCCAGTGAGTACACACTCCAGCAGGGCAGGGAACGGTTGCGAGCAGCCGCGATGCACAAGGACTCACCGAATCCTGAACCAGCCAGCTGAGATGACCTCGAAGCGCAGCCGGGGTGGAAATAAGCCGTGACCGTACATTAGGTAGCGCCACCCTGTTCATGACTTTTGTCTTTTAGACTGGGCTGTGTGACACGGTGCCTCTTCTAGAGGCGCTGTAAACAACTGATTGTTTTTAAAGCTCAACGCACCAACAGTATTGATAACACAAGGACAAAAAGGTTGATTTCTGTACTGTTTTTAGTATTTTGTGTTCAGATACGACCTACGAGCTGCTCAGGAACCATCTTGTCTCCAAAACTGGCTTGGATGCAGATGGTTCTCTAAGTAACAGTCACCTCATTTTGAAAAGCTTTTCCAACTTTTCACTTTTACATCGAACATCACCAAACAGATCTACACTGACACCGCAGTATAGTATGTGTGTTTCTGCTGGGAATATACATGGGTTGCCATTATTTATACTCTTCTTCTCCATTTAATGTTCTACTGTTGTTTTCTATGCATCGCAAAGAAGACACTTTAACACTTTAAGGCACTTTAACAGAAGACTGTTGAAGACAAAAACACTGTTGGAAAATCATGTAGTTGAGCTCTGTATTTAAGAAGGCTGCATTTTCAAAATAATTTCCATGTTGGCGGATAACTACCAGAAATGTGGTTATCCTTTCAAGCTGGACTTGTCACATCGGGAACAAAATCAAGCTCACGTTTTTAAAAGGGATTCATCTTTGAGATGTTTCAGAAGAAAAATCTACCAGGTTTTGGAGAAACTCTGGAGAGTTTTTGTCTCCATACAGTCAGTACACAATGGTATGAACTGGACCTGGAAGAAATGTCTGAGTCTGAGCTCTGCCGTGTTTTCTTTATTGAATTAGTAGGAGACAGTTTCTGATGCAGGGAAACGGAGGCGTAGGAGGTTCTGCTGGGATTTAACGCTAAACTAGCAGGATTAACGACTCTGACATGAGTTGGACACAACAACACTGTGAATCAAAGTGACTCTGATTCTCTTTTATTCAGTATAATGTGCTGCAAACTTGTCATTTACTCACACCTCTCTGATAATCTCTAAAGATGCTCGTGTTTTCTATGAACTTCCTCCCGTCCCTGAACTTTTTTTCTGATTGACAATCACTCATCCTGCTTCTCTGCCAACTACAAACCTACAGTACACCGGTGATGAGTGTGATCAATGTTGTTACAAAAGACTAGTACTAAAATAGAAACAAAGACTAATCCTTGTATTCTCCTTTGAGGAGAAATGTAGAATATTATTGGAGAAATGATCTTCTAAAAATATGCCCAATTAACATGATGTAACAAAATCGGATCCAAAAACCTATTATTTATTTTTACTGTTTTTACAAAATGTGTTTAACAAAAAAGTTGTTCTAAATAATTGACAATTAAAATTTTGTTATCAAATGCTCCAGATTTTCAGTTCATGTTTGTTTTTAAAAAATATCTGAAAATGAAAAGTGCCTTTTCTTCACACGGCGTTTTGAGTTCTCCTGTAACTACAAACCGTAAATACTTGATTATTTACAATTCAATGAATAAACCTAATAAGTGACATGCTGACTTTTTTCATTGTTATTCATTGGCCAGTATACCTCAAACATATAGGATCTATTTGTGCATTGGTTCTACAGTTATTGATCCACAGGGGGGCGCTGTAATACAAGATTAACCTCCAGGGTGAACCTGTTAGTTTCAGGTCAGCATTGTTTTGCACAAACAACATACTGTATATCATAATGAATACTAATGACAGTCACGGCCTGACCTAAATATCCAGATTTGTCTTGAAGAAATCTAATTTCTGAAATTTAGAAAAGTTTCCCTGTTGGTCATCTGACAGCTTAAGAATAGTTTTGTTGATGTGAACACAGGGAACATAAAAGCTCCAACACTAAACACTGCAACAAGTTTAAATATGGATTTTGTTGTTATACAATCAGGAAACAAAGCAACATTAAAAGGATAATCTCATCTTCTTAACTTGATTTTAATTGAATTGTATCAAGAAGAAGCAATGCTCATTTTCTGACATAACATGTTATCCTAAAGTTATTACCATGTTAGGGCCATTCAACAACCTCACCATGAAGAACACAAACTTATATTGATTAACAAAAAATATGAATTGGCTGATAATGTCATTTGTTGAAGTCATCTGAGTTAAACTATCCACCTTTTAATAACATAAACAGATGAGTAGCAGCTGATTTCAGTTTTTTAAAAACGTGAACTTGAGGTCTGAGTTCAGCTTCTTCTCTGTCTGTTTAAATGTACCATCACTGCAGCAAACAAAAGTTGAAGAGCCCCTCAGACACGCATTAGGAATTTTACGCAGCTCTCACCTTATTGTAATAACAATACACTTGCGCGCATTGGTCACCCGGTCAGGGCCACTTCCTAAATCTCCATGAGAAAAAAAAAAAGCCCCCCTGTGAAAGCGTCCCAGAGGGGGAACGCAGCAGGTTTATGGTAATAAGCCTCTGAGGAGGAGAGCAGCGGCAGCAGGAGGAGGAGGAGGAGGAGGCGGAGGAGAGCCACGGAGCCATTTTGTACTCATTTTAAACTCAGTGTGGGTTAACGCAGCCGCTGCGCGCCCTGGATACGCCGATACTATGGATACCGAGCGCTTTTTTCCACGTTAAAACTTCACAATGAGGGATAAAAGTAAAACGCGGTGTTGGGAGAGGGAGAGTTAATGCTTTTGCGGAGGAGTTTCGCTGAAGTTGAATGGGATTTGGCAGGTTTAAAAGCATGGAGCTACCGATGTATTGGATTTGTGTCCTGTTCAGCGTGCCGCTTGCGGGATGTTTGGAGATGCACCTCTCGGAGACTTTACAGCCCGGGACCCTTTTGGCAAACCTGTCGCTCGGACCTGGGTGGACTTATAAACTCGACAGGACTTTATCCACTAAATTCATTCAAAACTTTCTCCAAGTCGAGAGGCACGATGGAGTTATCCGTCTGTCCCACAAAGTTCAGTGTGCGCGCATACCGAGGAACCCAGCGCCTGTTTATTTCAGAACAGGTTCCTCAACATCTGGAGACGTTATTCTCACACAGTTTAATGTGTTTGTGCACGGCCAGGACTGTTTTATTAAATACAAGAGAAAGAAATCTCCAGGTAAGCCAAACATCCACATTAAACACCTTTCAAAACTGGAGGCGACTTCCTGCTTACCTGCAGGTACATTGCTTTTGAATGTAACAGAACATTTGCCTGCCTTTACGCGGAACACCACCTTTTTGGACAGCATGTGTGTTGGGAACGAGCTGAGCGCACTGTTCAGGCATGGGGATTTGTTCCTGGCCGGTGACTTGTGTCTTGAGCACGGAGGACAGCCCGAGGTGAATTTGCACTGCGCGCTGCGCAGCTCTCCGGGCGGCAGGCTCTCCGTGCAGCTGAGTCTGACGCTTGTAAAAGTGCCTAAACAACACGGATCGTTCGCGGAAATCGCCCAGAGAAAGTCTGGCAAGCTGATGCGCAGGGATAAGCGACAGGCAAACACGTCTCCCCAGTTCCAGCTCCCCAACTATCAGGTGTCTGTGCCCGAGAATGAGCCCGCGGGGACGCGGGTTATCACCCTGAAAGCCACTGACCCGGATGATGGAGAGGCAGGGAGGTTGGAGTACAGCATGGAAGCCTTGTTTTACAGCAGGTCCAATGACTTTTTTGACATTGACTCTCAGACAGGCGGCATCACAACCACCCAGGCACTAGACAGGGAAGTGAAAGACATCCATGTTTTCAAAGTCACTGTAACTGACAATGGCTCCCCTAAAAAATCTGCCACTTCATACCTCACTGTCACTGTGAGTGACACTAATGACCACAGCCCTGTGTTTGAGCAGACTGAGTACAGAGTAAGCATCCGGGAGAATGTAGAAGTTGGGTTTGAAGTCATGACAATCCGGGCCACTGATGGGGACGCCCCCTCCAACGCCAACATGATTTATAAGATTGTGAACGGCGATGGGGTTAACTCTGTGTTTGAAATCGATCCCCGCAATGGCCTAGTGAGGATCAGAGAGAGGCCGGACAGGGAGACCCGGGCCCAGTACCAGCTGATTGTTGAGGCCAACGACCAAGGCAAAGACCCAGGTCCCCGCAGTGCCACGGCCACTGTCAGCATCTCTGTGGAGGATGAGAATGACAACTACCCACAGTTCAGTGAAAAGAGATATGTTGTGCAGGTTCCAGAGAATGTGGCAGTCAACACTAAAGTCATCCAGGTGGAAGCTACAGACAAAGACGAGGGGAACAACGCCAGAGTTCATTACAGCATCATCAGTGGCAACGTTAAAGGACAGTTCTACATTCACTCCCCCACCGGTGTAATCGACGTGATCAATCCTCTGGACTATGAGATCATCCGAGAGTATAACTTGCGGATTAAGGCTCAGGATGGTGGCAGGCCTCCTCTGATAAATGGCACAGGCATGGTGGTGGTGCAAGTGGTGGACATGAATGACAATGCCCCCATGTTTGTCAGCACACCTTTCCAGGCCACTGTGTTGGAGAATGTGCCCATTGGTTACTCTGTGATCCACATTCAAGCAATTGATGGTGATTCAGGAGAAAACGCCCGTTTGGAATACCGGTTAACTGATATCACGCCCGGTTTTCCCTTCACCATCAACAACAGCACAGGCTGGATTACAGTGAGTGAGGAGCTCGACAGGGAGACCACTGACTTCTACACTTTTGGCGTGGAGGCAAGGGATCACGGGGTACCTGTGATGTCCTCCTCAGCCAGCGTCAGCATCACGGTGCTTGATGTGAACGATAATGTACCGACATTTACAGAGAAGATCTACTCGCTGAAGATCAATGAAGATGCTATCGTTGGGACCAGCGTACTGACAGTGACGGCCGTGGATAGAGACGTCAACAGTGTGGTGACTTATCAGATCTCCAGCGGCAACACCAGGAACCGTTTTGCCATCACTAGCCAGAGTGGCGGCGGTCTCATCACCTTAGCCCTTCCTTTGGACTACAAGCAGGAACGCCAGTACGTCTTGACAGTCACTGCCAGCGATGGAACACGCTACGACACCGCTCAGGTGTTCATCAACGTGACGGACGCCAATACACACCGGCCTGTCTTCCAAAGTGCCAACTACCAGGTGATGCTCGGTGAAGAAAATCCAGTGGGCTCCACTGTGATGGTGATCAGTGCGACGGATGAGGATACGGGAGAAAATTCTCGCATCACGTACGTGATGGAGGACAATGTTCCTCAGTTCAAGATTGACCCAGATTCAGGTGCCATCACAACACAAATGGAGATTGATTATGAAGATCAGGCCTCCTACACCTTAGCCATCATCGCCAGAGACAATGGCATCCCTCAGAAATCTGACACCACATATGTGGAGATTATCATCGTTGATGCCAATGATAATACCCCTCAGTTTCTTCGGGATATGTACCAGGGGAGTGTACGTGAAGATGCGCCTGTCTACACCAGCGTTCTTCAGATCTCTGCTTCGGATAGAGATTCTGGCACCAATGGTAGGGTGAGCTATACATTTCAGGGTGGCGATGACGGGGATGGGGATTTCGTCATAGAGACTTACTCTGGTATCATCAGAACTGCTCGCAAACTGGACCGTGAGAACGTTCCTGTATACAATCTGAAGGCCTACGCTGTGGATAAGGGTGTCCCGCCTCTGAAAGCAGCTGTTCCCATTCATGTGGTTGTCCAAGACATAAATGACAATGCTCCAGTGTTTGAGAAGGATGAGCTGTTCATTGACGTGGAGGAGAACAGTCAAGTAGGGTCTGTTGTGGCCCGAATCTCCGCCACGGACCCTGATGAGGGCACTAATGCTCAGATCATGTACCAGATTGTGGAAGGGAATGTTCCAGAGGTTTTCCAGCTGGACATTTTTAACGGCGACCTCATTGCACTCACAGACCTGGATTATGAAGCAAAAACAGAGTATGTCATCGTGGTCCAAGCCACCTCAGCACCACTAGTGAGTCGTGCCACTGTGCACATCCGTCTGGTAGACATGAATGACAATAAACCAGTGCTACAGGACTTTGAGATTATTTTCAACAACTATGTCACCAACAAGTCCAACAGTTTTCCATCAGGAATAATAGGAAAAGTACCAGCTCATGACCCGGATGTGTCGGATAAGCTACGGTACAAGTTTGAATCTGGAAATGAGCTCAGTCTGCTGCTGTTGAATGAGGACACTGGCGATCTGAGGTTGAGCAGGGCCCTAGACAATGACAGGCCCCTGGAAGCACCCATGACCATCTCTGTGTCAGGTAAGAAAAGTTTCAATTTATTTTCAGGCCGTTTGCATGAAGGAATTTGAGCCTTTCATGTCAGTTATGTGTCAGTTGACGCAAACAAAGTGATAAAATGTGCTGGAAATTTGAGTCACCACATGTGATGTATATTACGCCGCAGAGTCAATACAGAAATGTCTGTTGAATAGAGACTGAGGGCTGGTGTTGACTGTAAGTGTTTGCTGCAGGCTCTAGGCAGGATCCGGTTGTGCTGCTTTTGTGCCATTTGGGTGATAAATGTATTGTGTGCAAGTGGTTGGTTGAGGGTAATAAAAAGGTGCTATTAGAAGGGCACCCACATAACCGAGACGCTTTGTTGTTTCAGGTATGTGGGTCTCTGTCATAAGTAGGAACACACACATGCATATAGTGCAGGCATATAGGCATATGCACACACATGATTTTCCCTCCCGCAGACTCCATGTGAAAGTGTGTTTGATGTCCTGTCTGAAGCTTTTTGGCCTTCTGTAGGTGAGCTTTATGAGCATCTTGGTTCAAGATGTTTCCCAGGATTTCCCCAGAATAGCTTTACCTTGCTGTGCATCGCTTTACAAATTCTTTTTTTTTTTTGCAAGTTCACACTTGGAACTTCCTCAATTTTAAAGTTTTATATGAAGAGTTTTGTTCTCAGAGCTTTCTGTAACACAGATTTGAATCTCAAGGCTTATGCGTTCATATTACAAGGTCATGCAGAAAGAATTTGTGTTAAGTTGCTTTTTTTTTTTTTCCACGACAGAAGCAGACTTTGTTCTTTCAAGTTAAAGATTAGACGAATGCAAACACTTGGACATTCACACCTAAACTGGCAGGGTAACAGCTACAGTACAGGCAAGCACACATACACTTGGAAGAAAGCAGTGAGACATTAATCAGGTAGTTGGACAGGCAGGATAAATCTAATACCATGACAGAATAACTACCCTGTCACCTATTGACAGCTGGTTGCTCAACCTTCTCTCTTTCCTTCTTTCATTCTTTTCTCTCTCTTCTTCTCTTTCCATTGGTTGATCTCCCAAAGCGGCACATTAAGCCTCGAAATGGGCAAACAGCCCAACACAGCTAGATCTCTTCAGCCCGCTCTCTCTGTCACCCTATCATCAGCTAAAGAATGCCAGCATATCACACATACTGAGTGACTATAAATGAGCTGCTATAGAGCAGGCTGCACAAGGGCAAGCCCACACAATCCCAGTCCATCAATCTGGTTATATCCGCTGGCTCTGGATCGTTACGACCACTAGAAATCATCATAATTTTTTCTCAGCTTTCTTTGATCATTTCATTTCAGTGGTAGTTCCCTCTCCCTCCCTCTCTTTTGGGTAGTCATGGAGACATTGATAGGATAATATAGTAGCCCTTTAACTGGACTTAAACCAGCAATGTTACAAGTTAAAGTCACACACTGTGGTTCATCAGGTGGTGAAGGATTTCCCCCAGCCAGGACAAAGACAGACTGCCCTTTTCTAAGTGCTTTATTGCTGTCATAGACGTCCTGCAGAGCATCTGAGGAGGCAGCCGTTGACCACAATAGTTACAGGCCTTACAGCCCTCATTCACTGCCACTGCAATCATGTTTGTCCATAACAGCTGACAGTTCTTGGTGGTATCCCTGGCAACAGACCTTATGATGGTCCCAAAGGGTGACTGGACCTTACTTTATTAGTTGTAGCCATACACACACACACAAATATATAAGCACGTGTTCATTCACAATTAAACAGATGCTCTCACTCCACTCCGACCCCCCACCCTCTTCTGCTAGCTCACACTGATGTTAAGTGTTAGGTAACCATTACCGCCGATGTCTTGACCTTTCAACCCCGGACTCTTGGGAGAGGAAGGCCCGAGGGGATTGCTGAGCTAACAGTCCCTTAATAATCACTAAGAGTCAAGCCTCAAGACTGTGCCTCTGTCTGAGGTCTTTACGAGTCCACTTGGTTCTGAGGTTTCGAGTAGGGTCCAAATTGCGCTCAGTCTAGGGTAGGTCTGGTTTTACTTCCATGGATCTTGAGTCTGTGCCTGATTATATGTTGTTCCGGCATCATGCTGCTACCTCTCTGTTAGGGCCTGTTCAGGACGACCACAATTAACCTCACGTCGATGCAGGTCTGTTCTCACAGCTTGAGACCCCTTTGGATCAGATATTTTATATGTTTATATGGTAACCTGTATAATTATATTGGTTCCAACTATTTGGACCTGTGGTGAAGATCTGAGGCACACATACAGTGTGGGTTTCTCTTAGAGAAGCAGGCAAACATCATCCTCATCACTTCATCATGTCTGCTCACATCAGCGCTGACATCCTCTGTTCGTAAGTGATGAGATTGATCTGAGTGCATTAGCATCAGCCCTGCCCGTTTAACCCTGATTGTCATGCCTGATCAATCGAACAAAAGACTGTTGATGCATCGCAGCGAGCATTGATTTGTCTCGGTTGTGGAGGATCCACTGTGAAACGGAGATGAAGAGGTTACCATCTGTCACAAAGAGTGACACATTTTTTTCCCCCGTTTACATCCTCCTAATCAAAGCTCTTCTTTCAAACTGTGAAAAAAGTGCACAGGTGCTTTTACTGTAGCGAACAGAAGGCCTGAGAGTGTTTCTTCAGCCCTCTGCTGAAACACAAGAATACCCTGATAACTCTCCTGGGATACACTTGCTTAACACACTCTGCTAGCCACAACACGGCCCTCTCTCCCTCCTGTATTTTTGTCTGTGAGACAGTAGCTCCATGGTTCGATAGCTGAGGGCTAGGTGTTCTCATTGTAAGCGCTCTTATCCTAGCTTGTCAAATTTCACTTAAAACCTTTGGGGTTTTCACTCTGTCTTCTAAAAGATGAGTATCTGTCAATTTCTTTCTGTCACAAAGGCGTCGTACAGTATTTCAGCGTCGCACCCCTTTATCCTTGCTTTCTTTACCGAGCCTCTGTGTCTCGCCAGACCTGTGATTTCTTACAAATCACAGCAAGCCCGCAGAGGTACACAGGAAACACTTTCACAAATTTGTTACCGTAGTTACTACATAATAAGACTCTAAAACCAGCTGGTTGTTTGCCAGAACTGACAGTCAGACCCACCATCCAAAGCCAAGATTTACCAAGGTTTTGGCTGGTATGCGCCTCGGCTGACTGCAGCCTAGATAATTAGTGATTTCCTAAAGTAGATGATGAAAGGGAAGGTTTGATTTTAATCGTACCCGATCTGGCTTTTGCCCTTTTTGGAAAATTTGTCTTGACGGATCTAAATTGATCCCAAGGAACCAATTTGAGGTGATGCAGATCGTGACTATTGCACAAGCATTCATTGTCAAAGTGATTATCTGGAGGAAAAATGTTACATGTGACACAGGGAGGATTGTTTCATTAGCAAGAAGAGACTTCCTTTGAATGTGTGCATTGGTCAATAGTGCTACATGTCACTGCTGCTAGCTTATCCGTTCTTATAGCTAACACATTCTTTTATTTGCTTCCTGATATGCAAAAAAAATAAAATCACCTAATATGTACTGGAGTCGTTTTTTCCAGGAAACATCTACCTGATTGGTAAATGTTAAAGCTTGCATGAACTGGCTATAGGTGGAGTTATATCATTCAGTAATACATCACAGATTGTTACTTAAACGATTAGGAATGATTTATGCTAAATCGTCTTTTTCCACCCTGGCTATGATCTTATTCCTAACCCTCGGTGAACGGGACTACATGCCTCTACACGCACCAACACACACACACACACACACACACACACACACACACACACACACACACACCTCCCCTCCCTGTCCTCCCTCTCTTTTCCCCCATGGGGCTTTCTCTGAGCTTCCCTGCTTCTTTGGTTTGGCTCTTAATCCCGTTGGAGGAGTTTGCATAGCTCAGCTTTTTAACATTTCTGTTCTGGTCCGCCCATCTCCTTGAACACACACTTTAACCACTTTTTTTCCCTTCTTCGTCTCACTCCTCCCTCGCTCAATATACATAATTAAATTTCTACTGTGTCACAAGAGCTTTAGCTTTGTGCTTATTTTGAAAAACCTGGCCGAGTAAAGATAAAGTACAATGTGCCGATGCACTCGCTGAACTTGCACAGCCAGGCCACTAAAAAACATTCCAGTGAAAACCGCCGCTTCATCATTTAGAAGGGGAGAAAGTGTAATCATTCATTCATTATGAGGCATAATTAAACTTGTGCAATACGCTGCCGAGTATTGGGCGCGATGCATTGCTCTTTGTATGAATTTTGTGGCTTTCATTCATTCTCTGTAGTCAAGAGGAAGGAATCCTTCCCCCTTGTCCTCTTTTGGTTTCAAATCATAATTTGACCGTGAAGTGTTGTGTCAGACATGAGAACGCATGTTGGGAAAGACAAATGACTCCCCCCCCCGTGTGAGTCAAGGGACAAGCATCCTCCTGTCAGGCCTCTCATCCCGTTTTCCCGTCTTTTCCCAAGTAACTGTGGATGCATCCGCTTCTCTGACAAGTGAAATGTGACTCCTCACTTGAGCACAGGTGTGGCAGCGAAGCACAGACAACGATGACGCGTGACCTCTCACCCCTGAGATCAAAGCAGGACATGGCGGTTTTAAGCACACACACTGAGTGGTGAGAAATGACTCTCTTACACGTGACTTTTGACCTCTTAACCTGATGGATAGGGCAGAAACAGGGAGCTGTTGGAACTAGAGGTGTATGTCTAGGGTCTTGTGGCTTGGAGTTTTCTTCCATATATCCATATATATAAAACTCATAAGTGTGTGTGTCACTTTTCAAGCCTGCGTGGATGTAGCCTGTGTGCTTCAACCCTATCTGCAGCACCTCGTATGTTTTCCTGCACTACAGCGTGTGAGATATGCTGCCATTCCCAGGCGGTAACTGATATTAGGAGATCGCGTTCTTTCCTAAGATATCACACACTCCCAGCTTTAAGCTTTGCCCCTCACCACATTCCTCACTCCTCTCCCTAACTCACTGTTCCTTCCTCTCACCTTCACTCTTTATTGTCTCGCCCTCATCGCTTCCTTTGTCTCTCTGCTTTCTTAACAACGCACCCATTGCTTGACCATGTGCCTGGAGTGTTGCCTCTGCTGCCACGTGGTTGTCGAAGCTAAATCGGTCCTGAGTGGTTACAGAAACTTATTAGATTACTCTCCTTCTGGTTTTTGCTATCTGTCTGCATGCCTGTCTGCTTCTGCGGGTCTGTCTTGTCAGCCAGCCTGTCCATCTTCTTACATGCATGCCTATGTGTGCATATCTGCGTGGGCGCTCTGCTACGCTTCCAGTATTTTCTATAACCACGCACCATAGCTCAAGCTATGACAACGCTGATTGATTAATAGCACTTTGGTCAATATTTTAATTAGTTTAGTACTTTTGTCAGTGAATAAATACCTAAAAATGAATAACAACCTCAGATATACATTGTTTTCACTGCTAATTAGCAAATGTTAGCATGCTAACACGCTAAGCAAAGATTTTTAGGGTCATTTTAGTGCACTTAAGTGGATTCCTGGGAAATTTTATACAGATATTCATAACCTAAGTTGGTCAGGTTTGGAAATGTAATACTTAAACACTAGTTACTAGTTAAACACCAGCCTCTTAGCATGTGAGTGTGTTAGCATTTAGCTAAAAGCACCGCTGTGTGGAAATACAGCCAGTACACGGAGGCACAAGCATTTTACAATGCTTCATTTGGGCCTCATGCGTTGATCCTGCATTGCATCATCCATATAATTTGGCCATTATTTGTAATTTAGCCTGCTAAATAAAAAAACAAGTATAGCGTAACTTCTGCGGCTGAATTGATTTAAACCGAAACAAAAAGACTGGCCTTTTGCCAGCAGAGGAAATTGTGAAGTGGCGTGCCTGTGAAATTGATGTTATCACGTTTTTGTCTGTCAGTAAACACACTTACAAAACTTCTCTGAAGTCCAAAGCATACACCCCCAGCTAAATGCTTGTAGCACTATAATGGAAACTTAAATGAATGACATGATGCTCCCGAGGCAGATAGAGTAGACAACATGTGCAGGAGTAATAACAGTGTTCATATCGCCATGTCTCTGTTTGCGTGTTCAATGAGCAGGAAAGGAATCACATTCATGCTTAATCTTGTACATCCACAGCGAGCTGTAATATTGGGATCTGTGTGTGTTGCGCACACACACGTGTGCCTCCAGGCTGTAGTCTAAAGTTTGAAGTGTAAATACCAAGGGATCAGGACTGGTCACTGTTCGACTCCACTGATGTCTGAACACTCAATTACAGGCTGGAGAGAAGAGGGATGTTTAAGGACCTAAAGCTGTCCTCTGATGCCGTCACCGCCTGTGAGAAGGAAGCAAAGTACTTCCTTTGCCTCATGGGGATAAAATGACCCCAAAAAAACGAGGGGTTTAATTCCTGATTCTTCATTCCCAGCGATGATTTGTCAGATGTCTGGCATTGTCTGTATCTCCGTTTTGCTACTTGAGCCACCTTTCCTCCCACACTCTTAATCCGTGCGCTGCTTTCTCAAGATCAGTGTTTTGTTTCCAGCAGGAAATCTCTTTAAGCGTTGTGCAAGTCTCTGTCGCGGGCTGGAGAAGTGGGCTGGAGAGTGAGGTGTCTTCCCATAATGCAAGTGTGTTTGCGGTGGGGATTTCAAAAAGGGGCTGTTTGTTTGCACACACCTATGCTTTCAACCCTGGTTGAAGAGGATAAAGGGGTAAAGGTCGGGGTATTCGGAGGTGGGGGTGCGTACCTTTTTGTTTTTACCTGTGATCTGCGTTCTTACATTGCCACCTTTTACATATGTATTGTGTTTTTTGTATATATATTTTACATATGCATGTGCCGTTTAGTGACAAAGGCCTTCATCTGGCGACACACACACACACCCCCCTTTTCCCTCTCTGTCACAAATACACACACATAAACACACAGGCAGGGTTATCTCTCGTTTACATGCTGCAGGACAGTGATTTCACCACTCAAACTCCAACAGGTTTTGGGTGGTGGTGGCGGTGGTGGTGGAGGGGGTCGTATTTGATTGTAACCCGACACACCTCTCTCAGTCTCTTTCTGTTTCATTCCGTCTCGCTCAGACGACACAATACTCCCCTTTGTCTCTCTCTCTCCCTCCCGCCCCCCACCCCCGAGGAGGCAGGGAGAGCATCGCGGCTCACCGGCGGCTCACGAGTGTGACATTACATGCGTCATGATGTGCGATGACCAGCTGCAGGAATGTTAAGTGGCGGTGATGGTGGTGGGTGCGGAGGGGGGCCGAGGGTGTGTATATACAGTTTCTAGCCAGAGTGAATGACGTGTGTGACAGTGAAGAAGGTGGCAAGAGAAGAGGAGAAAGAGGAGATGATAGGGGGACAGTTGGAGCCTTCCTCCACTGAAGCCCGTTGGGCAGTGTCACACAATTATGACTCATCTCTGACTTTGTGGGATGAACTTTTCCTGGAGGAACCTTCAAGAAGACTAAAGATATGTGTGTAGAGTATGGATAACGTAGACGACATCTTTTCACGTTTCCAAACTTTTGGATTTGTCTCCATTGTTGCGCCCTCTCGTTCTCTGTACTGACCTCGGCTCTGGCAAGCTCTCTGGTGGCAAGTTATGGCAACAGTCTTGCCTGAGTGGCGTGACATTTACGTGCTGTCACAGCAACACTGGCAAATTTTGATTTGAGCAACAGTCGTGCAGGTTAAATGGCACGAGGTCAGATTTTTTACTATTTCTGTTTTTGTGGCATCAGAATACACAACTCAAGTCTTAAATCAGTTTAAGGTTTAACAGAGGTTTGGTCTTTAGCCGCATCAACCTATTAACTCTTAGAAACCAGATTTTGCCCCGCAGGAGGGTCCCTAAAATGATGAATAACCTGCCCAAGAAGCTGAGTGGAGCTGAAGTAGTTCACCCAATAAAGCCACAACTTATTTTACTCTAAACTAACCATCTGCTGGCTCTAGCTGTGTGTTTAGTGTACAAATATCAGAACAGTGTCAATATTTTCCTCTAACCCTCTGCAAGAAATCAAAGAGTATCCTCAGAATGTTCAACTATTCCTTTTAGACTGACCGAGACATTTTAGCTCAACTCAGCCTCGACTTAAAGGCATTGCTGACTAATTTATCAATGGCTTTGGAGTCAGGGGGTTGGGTAGAAGAGAGGTGGACAGAGCTCCTGCCCAACAGAACCCTACTTCCATTTTCAAAGTTCAAATACTTTGCTGTGTACTCTGCCACCTCTGTTCTAATCTTGCCCCATGTCATTACTTCTGCCACACACTGTAACTTCATATTGTAGCCATTACTAAAGACCAGACCTGTGTTCCTCCGCGTAATAGTCCCCTAAGTAAAGCATTCGGCTGCGATCCTTGCAGCTATTAAGACTTGGCATTGGCACTGACAATGTAGGTATTAAGATGAAATGTCAAACGGCTTAAAAGGATTTAGTTCGCCGGCACAAACAGACCAATATCTGTTCAATGTTAAAGACCTGTCCTTCTGCAGAAATCCCATCCATGGAGGTATCATACCAGCGCAGGTTTGATATAAAAAATTGAAATTTATGTTTGTGAAAATCACTCAAAAAAGACCAGAGGAGCTGCTTCACTGTTTGGATGGAAACATTTCTGTTAACACCCGTCTCGAAAGCTGACATCTCATAATTACCCTTCCTTTAAATACTCCCTGATTGGGTCTTTGACCCTCTTTGCGTGTTGAATTTGGCCTCCCCAGAAAGACTTGATGCCAGATTATGTTCACAGAGGTGTCAGTTTTAGTCATTTCCCCGTCAGCCAGAGAAGGAGCCGGTGACAGGTGTAATCTTTGACAGTTAATAGCTTGTGTGTTGGAACTTGTTGATACACGCTTAGCGCTCACATTGTTGTCCCTTTGTGTCTTATTGCCTGTCAGGCAGCACTTGACTTTTCCCGAAATGTTATCTTTTCGATTAACACTATCACGCGTAGATTGAATGCGGCGTTGATCTATGCATCTATAGTTTCCTGCTCAGATGTGTTACTGAAATGGCTGGCAGCGTGATAGACAGCAAGGCTAGCCACCTAATTTCAAAGCCTTTAATTATAAGCAGAGTAGTATTTCTACCTGAAGATTGAGGAGAGCCAATGTCTCCTTACCAGGTAAATTACTCTCCAGATTTTTAGGGTTATTTTAGTGCACAGTTTATTTTTAGCCACGACCTGCAGTGTTACGGGATTCTGTGAGACTGTGCTGGGCAGATCTTGGACCATTTGCTTTTTTACAGTTTATAGTTAAACAAAAGGTAGATGGCTTGGTTGAATACTTAATGGTTAGGGTTAGGGCTAGCATTAAAGGTGATCTGATCAGGCTTTCCACCATGTGCCTCTTTAGCAGTGCCCAAAGGTCGCTCTGCCAGAAAGTGTACGTGCAGCTTCTGTACTGCAAGTTCCACCTGAAATGTAAAAATATTTGCGGTTCATTGTGGAACCGTGGCTGGACAAATTAGCCTCAGGCGGGCTGCCACAGTCTAGGTAATTAATGGGAAACACTGCTGGATTTTTGTCGGCTGCCTCAGTGGTTCCTTTAATGCTAATTAGCAACCTTTAGCATGCCAATACACAAATCTAAGAAAGTGAACATGGTGCACACACCACGCCCACACCAATATACATGTGAGCATGCTGACGTTAAAAGCACCGCTGTGTTTACACGCCTTTTGCTCTGTCGAATGGACTCTACTGTTAAATCAATGTGTAAACCTGCTGAGGTGAACAGCATATATGTGTATATATATGTTAAATATATTAGGATATATATTATTATGTACTTTTGTGACTGTATTCCCACGGAGGATAAACATATTTCTTCTCTGGAGGTTAAGCCCAGAAGGATTTGGTATCTCGCTCAGGGGCAGTTCAGTAGCCTCGATGTTTACCGTCATGTCAGAAAACCTGATTTTGGGAATACCCCTAATCTTTTTTTTGCCCCAGTGTGTCAGTCATAGACAGCTACTGTCATTATGGCTGTGTCATCTTTCAACCTCCTGGCAGCTTCCGCTCTGTTCTGACAGCAATTTTCTGTTGAGTCAAAGAAAAGAAATGTGCAGGCAGTACACACTTGCATATGTAATAACGCGTATTAGAGCGTACTGAGCATGTGCAGCATAGTTAGTAACAGTGTTAGTAAGCAAAGCTTACACCACACCCTGGGTCACACTTGTCTCCTATAGGCGGAGCGGCTTAGGTCTCTGTAAGCATTTCAAAGGAAGAGACTAAGACGTGTGGATTGAAGCTTTGTGTGCTTTCTCCAACCCTCCAGGCCTCTTCTTTTAGCAGCCAGGCAGAGACTGATACACTGATGTAGACAGAGGGAGCTCCGAGGTGTATTGGGTTTGCTCTGCCTTTTGATAGGGTGTCAAGATGCTTCTTTGAAACATCTGAAACATCCCCCCTGTTACATTTTGCATGAGGGTGACTCATACGCATCCACACAAAAACACATCTACGACCTGCAACTCACACGCGGGTACATTCACGCGTCTGTCAAAAATCCACATCACACACCAGCCGTGGACTTCGCAGCGGTCCGACCTTCTTCCCCTGGAGTGTTAAGGCCAAGTTTCACACAAAGATCCCTTCCACCTTTTATACGGCACACAAAAACAGCCTCACCCCTCCTAAAATGTCTTCAGTTTCATGTGTATCAAAGTAGAGAGGCTACTTTATCCTGCAGGAGCAGCTTTGACAGAGTGAACTTAAACAGCACATCTATATTGATGTTTTCATACCTTGTATTTCTTCACTTGCATACACATCCAACCTTTTTGTTTGACTGATGTTGTAACACCATCTTCATGGTCATTTGTATTTCTACTATCAATACGAGTGTGCGCTCTTGAGCTTAGGTCAGACTTAACTTTAACCTCCACTTTGATCATCTATATGCAACATATGGACATATAATAAATTGTTTATGACACATTATAATGCATTATAAGCAACTATGAAGCAAAGCGTTTAATAATGTATATGTTTGACAGTTAGAAAGAAGACATTTTATAGAGTTACTACTGTTATAAGTATTACCGTTTCTGTTTACATACCAGCATCAAGTTATAGATATCTTATATATGTCCTTATATCTGCTAACAACTACATTATAGTGTGCTATAAACAGGCTATTAAATGTTTATATACTGCTTATAGATGATAAATGGGAGGTTAAAATGGATTTCATACTAAGAACTTGAAGATTTCCTGCTGTTTTCACGTAAAGGTTTACATATATATATATATATATATATATATATATATATATATATATATATATATATATATATATATATATATATATATATATATATATATATATATATATATATATATATATATATCTCCACATAAAACCTAATAATCCTGCCAGTCTCTTGTAATTAATTTTTGGCAGCATTCGTCAGTTGTAATGAGGAACAAATAAGTGGAAGTGATGCCTTCCTGATCCTCTTCACTGTAAGTTGGATAGCAGCACTCCAGACACCCCTATTATAAGAGCAGAACAAGGACCCACAATGGCACTCTGTGTCTCTCTTCATGTGATGTTCGAAAATTACATACGTGCTGCCGTCTACCTTCGGCAGGCGCCTTATCGAATTACGTCCTGGGTTACAGTGAGGAGCTGTTTGTGAGAAGTGTGTATGCATGAGTTTGTTTGTTTGTGTGTGTGTGTGTGTGTGTTAGCTAGGTTGATTAAAGAAATGCCCTTGGATGAAATGAATGCCAAGAAGCAGCTCCTACTCATTCCTATTGCCTCTCCAGTGATAAGAAGTGGAAGGAGGAAACTTCCTGACTGGGAGTAGAAACCAATAAATGCACTTTAGCTTTAACTTTGCGGCTTTAGCAAACAGAACTTCTGTGATCTCTATGACTCCACTTGACTTATTTATCCTCCCGTTTGACTCCCTCCTGTTCAGGGTTTCAATAATGATGCACTGCTACAAAGTGGGATGCTGCTTCTACTTGTGTGTTAGGCCATTTGGCAGCTGTTAAACTTCCCTGAATGCTGTTGCAGTCTGATAGTGATAGTCCTGACAGCCCTGACAAGCTTCTGGGCATTCACCCTCCACTCTGCTCCTCTAAAATACTGCTAGGATTGATTTAGCTGAGTCGATAATGTAGCCATTAGTTCTTAATAGACTCTATACGCTGCTTTAATGCCTGAAGATGAACTGCGGTTGCTGCTCAGTCCAATAAGGCAGGACAGGCTAAAGTAGTCTTTAGGAAGAAAGATGTGAAGTTATTGCAGTGACGGGTCAGGCTCAGTCATATTTGTCACACCGTGAAGTAATAGAGGACCACATTAGAGAGCAGATCATGGGGAGCAGGTATCAGGCAAGCTGAGCCTCCGTTTCGTGTCTGCTTTCTGTCAGGTCCAAAAATGACCTGATGAGTCAGTGCAGGTTCAGAGGTCGTGATCTCTGAATGCGTTCACTTCACCTTTGGCCCGCAGGAGGTCACACAGACAAAGTAGCTCTAAACGCAGGTCTTATCTGAGTAAACCTCCACTCACTGCAGGGTCATCTGGACTGTCACTCCGTCTTACCTCCTGTGTGGCGCAGATAATGTTAGCCATTCTCGGGAAACATGGAAAGACACACCCATTTTTTTCCATTCATTTGAATGGGGGTACAGCATTTAGGCTGCACAGGTATGAGCTGCGGGGGCATTCGAAATTCGACTTTTCTCAACGGTTCAGGCTTGTTTTATTTCATGTGGCGAGCTTCTCCCTCTGTGTCTCTGTAGTCACAGTCTACGCCGCGATGTAACACTGCTGGTTTCATGTGGCTTTTGTCCCTCAGCCATGAAATGTAAATGCTGCCTGTAACTTTAAATAGACATAACAGGACTGTCCTGAAAAGAACCACAATACTTGCATGATATTTGGCACCTAGTGTGCAAGAGGAGGTGCAGAGCGGCGTTGAGTTGAACGGTTTAATGATGTGAACAGGGTTTTCTGTTGCGTCGGAGGTGGCATCTGTTGCTTACACATTTAAATTCACACCTTGCAGACACAGCTAATGGGTAGACTAAACAAATAATTTACATATTAGAAGAATGGTTTTAGGCTCGCGTGTCAGCAAATGAGGAAATTCATGCTCGTGTTTTTTTAAGAAACAGATACAGGCGGAGAAGCCAAAGCAGGTAGAGAATTCACATCTCTGTCTGAGGTGACCACGCCTGACAAACAAACAAAAGGTCACACAGCTGACAGTCCTGACAGAGCCAGTCCTTCGTTTGCATTTTATCTCCCTGTGCACAATCCAGCTCGCTCTCTCTATTACAATACAACCCCCCCCACACACACACACACCAAGCTAACACGAGCTGCTTTAACATGAAAAGCGCAGGTGAGGAAGAGGCTTAGTTTTAACATGTCAAAAGTGTGTGCCTGTGTGTGTGTCTTCAAATGCTGATGGCCTTTTTCTACAAGCCAGCCAATGGCTTTGTGTTGCACGTGTGAAGTGATTGTCTCAACGTGTCGAGAGTCACACAGGTTATAATGGGCTCTCAGGACAAGGCATTTCAATGTGGACTAAGAGTTTCACTGGAAACCTTTTATTACAGGAATCTTTTGATTACAGAGTACTTTCAAGCACAATTCTTTGGGACCTTTGTTTTAACCTGTAGTTGATTTTTAGATGTTTCTTCATAAGTTTGTGGTGTATAAAGTGAGATAATATAATTACATTGTGTTTTTATGTGGAATCCAATAAAAATATCCAAAATTAATACTTCTAGTGCAGATTTTCACAACTCTTAGCTTGTGTTGTTTGTGTTTACAAAGCTTCAGTAAAGTCTGTGACTTTGTGATTTGAGTTCTTGGTGCAGGATCAGGAGTCCTCCATTTGAGAGCACGGGGGTCCCCCCTGTTATGTATGCGACATGGATCCTGAGTGCTTAATGTTTGTGTGGTTGCTGTGGTTGGTGTTTGGAGTAGTTTAGAGTCCTCAGCCATACATTTGAAACCGCATGTGGATTAGTGTCTAGTGGGGGGTGGGAGGTAAAGCTCTGAATCTCTGGGGCCTAACAGAAGCCCCTCCAAGTTCAACCATGTATGTGATGTTAGGAATGAGTTGGTTCAGCTCCAGAGTCTGGTGCTTACAGTTTCTTTACTGAGGGGTCTGGGCTGACAGCTGCCCCTCCATGCCTGGAATACTGTTGCTCACTGCTGCTCACACACCTATACATGTACACATGCCTCGGCTGCTGCAGAGTGGCTGCCTGCTGCTTCTAATAGTTAAGATAGTGGGATCAGCTAATTGCAAAGGACAAATTAGTATGTGTAAATAAAGTGATTCTCGTTTAACAGACTCCTGTCTGTAGCTTCATATTTAACAAAGATATGAGAGCTTTAGCAATGTGTTCATCCCACACTCTTATCGTGAACCCATATATTTATATGAAAGGTAATTTTTCACACATTCCCGTCATATTTTAGCACAAGTTGCTGTAACTAATGTATCTAACTTTGACTTTGTTGGTTGTTGATGGCTGATGACAGTGAAAATGTAGTTTTCTACAATGACACGCTAACTTGCAGACAATCAGTTTGGACGCTGTTCAGCTCCATAAATAGATTTCCAGTGACTTGCACGTATGTTTCTTTGTATTTACTCTCTCAGGTGTGTTTCAAGGTTAGAGGAGACATCTCAAAATAAACAGACTAGCATTTCCTCTTCTGCCCTTTGTAGACTGGGCCATCTGTGTGTTTATAACGTGTCTCCCTCCTAAATGCTGTAGACACACTGATATGACTCACGGTCTCTCCATCTTGTAAGACAGTATCTATAAAATGAGAGAGGAGAGCTGTGGTTAGTTGCTGTGGTTTGCCTTCAGGGGAACTTGGTTTACAGATGGGATGATCATCATTTTGCTATACACACACACACACACACGCATTCACATGTACACTTATAAACAGTCAGCCTTTTATTTCATTCATACCTGCTCTCTGTAGTCAGTCAGTCAGTGAGGTCCAGAAGGCTGCATGGCTGATAAAGTGGAAATGGCTTGTTATTACTAAAGCGATGACAGTAGCCGTGGGCTGGTGTCACACAGTGGCATACCTCTGGCATTGCGTAAGACAAGCTGTCTTGTATTGCACGCAAATACTCTTATTTTTTTACACTTTTTATACCCCATCAATATTACCATGTGTTCCACATCAGCTCTACATACTTATGCCATGTTTTGTGTTTGTTCTTCAGAGGCAGAGATCACAAACTGTCATTTAATCGCATTAAGGCCATAAACTTTGATTTCTTTGTTAAAACGTGCCAAGTTTGCACAAAGTAAATCAGTACATATTGACAATGTTGGTTTTTAGCCATGCTAACAATGTCTATGAATGGCAATGGCATGTTGGTTTCTAGGTAGGTCTGTCACTAACTAATGGATGGAGTACCATGGAATTCTGTACATTCATGGTCCCATGAGGATGAGTCCTACTGACTTTGGTGATCCTCCATGTTCTTGCATGTTAGCGTTGTCATTGTGAGCCTCTTAGCATTTAGCTCAAATACAGCCTGACAGAGCTCTGTGCTATAATGCTTCATTATAGGCACCAGAAACTAGATATGAAACTTATAATTAGATACAACAAAAGCATCTCTAGCTAAATAGCTATGTCATAACTGGTGTGGATTACAGCGGGGCACAGCAGTTTTCTTACTCACAAACATAACTATTACAACTGTTCCCTCCTTTTCTCTGGAAAACTATAGACCTCCCACCTGGATTAAACCACATCTGGTTAACTAGGACAGATCAATAGAGAACACACACTTTCTCTCTGACGCACTTACTAGAAGTCACGTCTCTTCCTACTTAATAGTCTCCGAATTCCAGCCTGCAACCACAGGAATGACTTCACCTGCAAGCAAAACCAAGAAACATCCTTATAATTGAGCGAGAACGAGAGCTGCCTGTAAGCGCGCTATCGTGTGCTATCATGCTTGTGTACATGCACGCGGAGTGTGTGTGTGTGTGTGTGTGTGTTAGTCTTCAAGTACACGCTCAGAATAGATGCATAAAATTGAGCAAATTGCCCTGCATGAGTATGTGAGGCGTCTAATGCTCTCGTCCTCTTTCTCTTGTCAGCATTGTTGACAAACGCAGAGCCAGTGCAGTTTATGGTCCTCAGTCTTATTATGGTGACCCTGCTCCTCCTCCTGTTCCCGCTCTTCTTGAAAGAACCGAAACATGTCACAACACAACCCCAAAACTTCAATAACCCTCATCTCTTTTTTTTGAAAAAATCTTCTGGATTTGCAATTGGCTGACGTAAAGTGCTGAGACAGTAATTCATAGGACTATTAAAATTTGTCTCTTTGGGGTCGACTAAATAGCTGTGTGATGTCGGGGCGTGTACCTGCAGGTTGAGCTGAAGTCATAATTTACTGTTTCCCCACCCTAATAAATCCCCTTTTTATGAGAGGAGGGAGTGGGCAATAGAGTAGGAGGATGAAGAGAGAGAAAGAGAGTAAGTTAAGGTGACATCTTTCATTTTGAAAACGCTGAGCACATTGTCAAATTTCCTTCTTTCGTTTTTGTGTATTTCAAGTTGATTGAGAAAGATGTTTTTCTGATATAGAATCCAACGATGGCCTCAAGTCCTGCTGCTTCCCTTATCATCTGAAGCTAGAGATGCTATTATTAACCATGCTGTGTGTTGACAGTAATTACTACCTTAATTTCACTGAGGAATGCTGTCAATTTGTCAGTGTTGGTGAGATGAGACCACCCATGCTAAAAAACGATGCGGTAATGTAACGTGAGTAGCGACAAATCTCTGTCACATTGTGATGGACGGTAAAGTTTGTCCTAAATCTGAAACGGTATTGTTCGTTTCAACGGTGTTTCTGCTGAGTGGCGCCTAGAAATGACTTACTAATAGGTTCCCACACAAGGCTTTGTGTTTGATGAGATAATGAAATCCAATATGGGTGACAATAGTATCGAGAGAGAGAGAAAGGGTTTGGACCGGGACAAGGTGGGATAGGCAAGGTTCAAACACAGATTTGAGCGTACGGATCCTTTTTCTCCTCTGAGTTTCTATAGCTCCAGCACCTGAAAATGAAAGTCTGATACCAGATGATCAGCACTGACTCATACAAGTTCTCATTAATGGGCTATTTATCCTTCATTTACATCTTTGAATAGAAGGATTGATAGCAGCAAACACCCCTAAAACAGAGGATTATTTATATATAACAGTACCTTTAATTTCTAAGTGTCATTGCCAGCCACCTGATGTGCAGAGCAGTGGAGAGATCCTCTAGAAAAAAAAGAAACTGGTAAGTTGACAGAAGCTGATACGTCTCACTGCCTCCCTCCCTTTCTTTTCCCGAAGCTGACTCATTATCGCACACCATTCTTGTCAGCCGTGTCACCAGGCACAATGCATTGACATTTAAGTGACCCTCTGGAGGAGAAGAGGAGGGGAGAAGGAGAGAAGGAGTGGAGGAAACAGTAGTGAAGGAGAAGGAGGAGGTGGAAAATATCAAGTGAGGGGATGGCTGTTCTGGCTACGATAAGAGCCGACGTGCAGGGAGATGGATGGATAGGAGTAAAGATGAGGTAAAGAGAAATAAAAGAAGATAGAGGAAAGAGGTGGGGGGGGTATCTCCTTTTTTTTTACTCTCACATTCCCTCTTTTTCTGACTTCAAAGAATCTCCTGGTGAGAAGGAATTATTCCAATCCGCTCAACCGTACCGCTTTGTTACACCACTGTTTTCTCTCAGTAGTCCTTTACCTCTGCAACCCCCGTCATGGCCACATTTAGAAAAGAGAAAAGTCTTGTAAATGGCGTGTTAGGGGCTCCATTCAAATAGTGGTGCTATTATAGTTGAAATCTGCTCTCTTCTGGTTATGAAGGCAAATTTTTACTCTCTGTTTCACTTTTTGTACTTTGCCTTGCGTCTCTCAAAAGCACATAAACTTCATTGAACTACTTGAGATGAACATGATGGTCAGTAAAACTGAATGGAGCACAAGCAGTCTTTGTGAAATGCACCTGAGCCACCCTCAGCAATCTCTCCCTACTTTTTTTTTTTTTTGTAATCCAAACACAGAAAGAGGGTAAAGTATTTCAATTGTGGCTTGTCCAAGCTCAATCGGTGACGGCTCAGGGCCAGCCAAGGGAGGATAGAAATATCAAGAGGTCAGCTGGCAGCCAGCAACTCCAGGTGGGCTCTGAGCCTGACTGAGTCCACCCAGCGCCGAGACATCTGCGTCTGTATCAACACTGTTTCAATCTGCTGGCTGGTTCAAGTCGCTGACTAACCGATGGATTGAATGCATGAATGAATCATCGGGTCTGACTGCTTGACTGGCTGCCTGGCTGACTGAATTAATGACTGAATAGATTCATGAATGACTCGTTGATTGAGCAAATGTTTGGCCGGTTGACCAACTGGCCCACAGCTTGTGAACAGCTGATATAGTACATGTGTTAATACGGTGTGTCAGTCGAGGCAATTATATGAACATTTGGAATGCCGTCTCAGCCTCCCAAGAAAATCAGCACCAATGACACGCATACATTTATGTTCATGGGCTTGATGAAAGTTGTTTTTAATTTTTTTTTTACCAGTTTTTGCAGGAAAAAAAGACAAAAACCTAATTACATCAATTCATTGTTTCCTGTGAATCACCCATGCATGTAAAAGCTGTTTGAAAATTGTGGCGGACTCCGCCACTAACAGCTATTACACAGGGCGTAATTGCAGATTGTACATTCATCAAATGACTATTACTGCAAATGCTAATATCGTTTGAGTTAACTTTCACGACCAACATATTGTTAGGCTCAATTTCAGTTAAGGACAGCCAGCTATTAAAGAAAACATCCTTAAAGACAGCTTACAAGCCGCAATGTGCGAATGTGACTACTCAGCATTTGCAGCCTTCTGATAATTGTTAGCTTTCACTCTTCCTCTGACAGCCTCAAAGATCCGGCTAATACATTAACAATTTATAGGGTTTCTTTGAGACTTCCTGAAGTTGACAGCGGGTCTGAAAAACAAGCCTCCAGGCCCCAAATACTCGACAGGAGAACAGAGGGTGAGGTAGTTGGGGAGTTTTACCGTGGCTAATTAGGAATGAAAACTAACAATTATAGCAGCCTGCTTTTGTGAAAGTCACTCTACTCCTTGGTGTTTGTTTCACTCTTTCCTGCCTCGGTGGGTTGACAGCATAAAGTGAGAAATGGCAGGTATTCTTTTCATCTAGCAGCTAACCTGTAACTAGCAAACCTGCTACTTGTTGGGGGGTAGTTAAACCAACAAAAGGGGAGGATATGTGATTTCCCCCAGAAAGGTAACATCAGCAGTGTTTGAATGATGAAAAAGCAGAAAACTCAAGGGAATATGTAAGCATGCAGGGCTCTGTTGTGTACAATTTAGTACAATTTGAAGAATGTTAACATAACAATGTTTTCATTAGTGTAGAATCACCAGAAAATCAGAATTGTTGTGTTTTTGTTGTCTTAAAATGGCCTTTTAAATCTACAGAGGTAGTGGGCCTTCCTACACGGAGGCCGCCATGTTGTACCACCTTGTTTCTACTGTAGCCCAGAACGGACAAACCAACCCCTATTTCTAAATGAGGGACTTTAATGTTTGCTTGTTGTTTTCATGCATTCCATTTCTCCCTCTCACTTAGAAGTAGACTGGAGGGGGTTGCAATCCACAACTACACTGGTAGTTGCCACGAAATTCTACACATTAACTGGGTCAAAGGCAAATTACCTAATGCCTCAATGTTGCTACTAATTTGAGCTTTACAATATTCATTAAAGGCTTACAACACAGCAGTGTATTGATGTAAATGTATTTATTACATTTTAATTCATATTTAGAATGATTTTTATAGTATCATTATGTCATTAGGCACTCCACTTTGCTTTAGATAACATTTATATAGAATTAGACTCTTTTAGTGATTACTAGAATGTTATATAAGTTTGTATGAATATTTGAAATATGTCTTTCATCTTTTAAAACTTAAAGTACTTATGCACTGTTTTTTTTTCAGTTAAAACAAGACAGTAGTATTAGATTCTTCCTGATGAGATCATTTCCAGCCTAACTGTCCCTTTACTGGAGCAGACCATGTCTTTGTCAGGAGGCGGAGTTTGGCAGAGAGCCACTAATGCCAGCAGGGGTGCAAGCAGGATGGGGGTATTCAGCGGGCATTCAGCAGGTGTTGGTGGGGTATTCAGGAGTGTCGGAAGGGTCAGAGTCTCCCCGAGCTTTTGTCCTCGCGGCTACCACAAAAACAACTCCATGCAGACACACACACACACACAGAAACGTCTTGAAGATTTGCCCAAATCTCTATTTAAATTGACACAAGTCTCATGGTTTCCCAGGGCGACCCCACTACAGCGCCCCTCCCCTCCTCCTTTCTACCCTGCTTTGTTGAAAGGAGCCAATCGTGCGTTGGCTGGTAACTAGGCACCCTATTTATCAGTAACCAGCACCAACAATAACTGTAACCTGACACCTCCTCAGAGAGAAAGAGACGGAGGAAAGTAGAGAGTTGGAATGAGACGGAGAGAGAAAAAGGAAAGAGAGAAACAGAAAGTCACGAGCTGCCAGAAAAAAAATTAAGTTATGTTCAAAATATTCATTTCTTTAATTACCACATATAAAAATTTGTATTTATTTTGATTTCCAGTAAGTTAGATAACTTTGTAAACTTTGTTGGCGAATAAATCTTAATATCTGACAGCACCAATAAAGTGTCTGTAGTAGAAGCGAATGAAAGAAATACAAATGTGTGAACAAGAGCCAGGATGAGCGAGGGAAGAGAGCCGCTAACGGCAGAGAGAGGATCCAGTGTCAGTGTAACGGATACTCTGGTCCTATTAGGCCATTCATGGCTGGGTAGCTCTTAAGAGAGCCGTGCAGGCTGACCTGTGAGGAGGCTTTTGATCAGTGTGTGCCCCCCCTCAAAACCAACTATTTGTCCTCTGTTAGCTTATCAAACGGGATCAATGCTAGTGAGTGCAGGAGAGGAGGAGCAGTGGGCGCATACGTGCATGTAATGGGTTGTGTGTTTAAATGCATTTGTGGGTGTATGATTGTAATATATTTGTGTGTGTGTGTGTAGGTGTGTTTGTTTGCATGGGCAGCTGGGAATGTGTGTGTGGTTGTGTCTGAGGATGTTGTGTGCAGAGCAGCAGAGCATGACCAACTGTTGACTAGACTGCACCGCTTTAGATAGTGTGTGTCTGTTGTGTTGTGTGTGTGCGTGCATTCCTGGTTATAGTTGAGTGATTCTCTCGTACGAAACAGAGAATGGCCCGTTTGACTCTTCACCTTTCTGTGATCTCTTGAATAAGGACTATAAAAAGGATCTAATAGTGTTAATACTAATCAGCCGACCACACACACACATTGAAAGGATTCCCACTTACCATGGTGGTAGATATCAGCTATCCTACAAATGCATGTGATAGGATAGGATTGATAGGAACTGAAATAGGAATTGTCCAGAAGTAACAATCAATAGTCCAAAACACCTCTGGTACAAACACTAACTCAACTTTGTCAGTCTGGCTGACAAACTGAGCTAGCATTAGCTAACAGCAGCTGTAGTTCGCAGCAGTTTACTCTGTACAGAGTTGAGGCGGAGCAGCCAGTGGACATCAGGGGGAAAACATTTCCTCCATAAAATATGACCCAGTTTCACCAAAATAAGTGATTGGCGGTGTGTCACTTAGAGTCGTAAAGCATGATGTACTTCTTGCCCGAGATAACACTGCAAGAACAGGCACAGAGAGGGAATGACACTAAAAACACCATTCAGCTAACTGCGTGTCAGTTTAGCAAGTTATCTTATGGTATCAAAGTTACACAGTGTTGCTTTAATGTGTGGGTTTATGATATTACGTTACCTGCATCATCGCCACAAAACAGACTCCACATGGAGACATGGCACTCGTCACTGCAGATTTTGTGCTTATCTTATAAGAGGACGCTGCTTTTCCAGCCAGTCTGCAAAGGAGTGTCCGACCTGACAAACAGCAGCAGAGCGTGTTTGAACCGAACCGAAAGGATTTGATGTGAAAGCACCCATAGTTTGCTTTTCATCTTCCAGCTCTAAATGGCCATAATGATGCTAATTTGTTTTTACCTGATGTCAAGGGCTAATGGCTACCTACTGGAGGTGATGAGTGGTGCACGTTTGGACTTGTAGAAGCGCGGTCTTCGTCTCTCTTGATCCCTGTTGTTTTTTCTGTACATCGCAGCACTCTGGTCTTCAAAACTACTTTGTCCTGTGGGTTCTTAGACCACTTCATGGGTTTTTAAGTGTCTCTTTGTGTCTGGTAAAGTCCTCGGTCACTCATTCCACTCATCTACTTCAACTTGTCCTCCATTTTACCTGTCTTTCTTTCCAATATAACAGACACAATGCAAAATATGGCCTACAAAGTATCTACCTTACAGTTATTAAATTACAGATAGCTCCTAGAACAAATTGTGGTATCTGTTGAAGGTCTTTTGGGGAAAACAGAATGACATTTTTATCACTAGATCTTTGAGAGATACTGGATGGTTAATTAAAAATGACATTTAAATTACATTTTGGAATAGAGGTCCTCAATTAGACTGTCTCTCAGTTGTCAGACCAAGACAAAGACGCCGTTTCTGAATCATTTTTCTGTCTTGTTAATTTACCCTCCTCAGAGTTTGCGGGCTAAAGCGCAGCCATCATCTTCGCCTTGAGGGCAGATGTTTTCTATGTCTCTTTCTTTCGGTGGGGGCGTGGGGAGGTGGTGCGATATCGTCTACTTAAAACCAGACGACACCTGGAAGATTTGACCTTTGAACCTTTTAATAAGAAGAATTGGAGGGCTTTAACTCGATTAGAGTGAAGGGTGGGCGAGGGGAGAGAGAGGAGAGCTGACGCAGCTAAAAGACGGAGTGCTCGGGTGGAACGGCTAAGTGGATTTAATAGTGTTTTAAAATCAATTATGAGAGCGCCGCTGCTGCAACTAGAGCGATTTGATAGTGCTTTCGATTGCCCGCACGTTCAGAGAGCTAATGGTGCTTGATAGTGCGCTGCTAGGCCTTTGCTTTCTCTTGGGCCGATGTTGTGCAGCACAACTGGTGTTATGCTCTGATATGTTATAATTGAGTTTGTGAGTCGAGCAAAGTAAGCGTCGCATGACACTCACCTAATTTGGTGGACAAAGAATTTATTTCTCATTGATTTACAAAGGTTGGCTGGCTTAATCTAGTTTCACACAATGTTCCCCTCTGCTCTGTTTCGCTTTCTGTCTTCTTTCCTCTGTCCTGAGGGCGTCTTCTCAACCTTGTTAACAACAGAATGTGATGTTCACTACCAGCTGCTCACTCTATCATCAGAAATCTTGTCACAACAACGAGCCTTGATGCCTCTTCTCCCTCCATCTCTGCTTTCAATCTCATGTCCACACTGAGATCACGGTCTCTCTTGTATCTCCATGATTAATTACCTTCTTTGGCAAAAGTCTACCAGGCAATGAGCTAACAAGTGCACTAATACAAGTCAACCCTCAGGCACTAAAACAAGCCAGGCGTTCATTTGGGCTCGTTTTGCATTGTCTGGCCTCCTCATCCGGGCTCGTTTAGTATTGTCTGGACACGAACAGTGCTTCTATTCTTTTCATCCCTTCTCTCCCAGGGATCCTAAATGGGACATAGATATTCTAGCCGGGTCGGTTCTTGGCCTGGCACTCGATGCCCCTGAGTGCTCTGCTTAAGTACAGCCACTAAGGGCACTTGTGGAGGGCTTGTGAAAGTCCGTTCTGCTTAAAGGTGAAGGTGGAGGAGAAGTTGATACAGCGGCGCAGGCTTCTGAACTCCCTCGTGTGCCAAGCCAAAGGTTTCAGGTTATCGTAGTGTTTGGATGGTTTCAAACCCCTTGCCTACACCAGATGTGTTTCAACCATGTTTTGTCTTCTGGAACAGATATACCCTAATTGTAATCAATACAGCTGTCTATAATGGCAATGTATTTGTTTGTGTCTTGACATATTCTCTTAACTGCGACCCAAAGCCTCTCTTTAGACTTCCAGTCTATTGTGGTTCGGGGTACGTAACTGGTGTAGACGAGGTGTAACAGCACAGATACCATTGCGACAATGAAATGTGATGAAGGAAGGATAGTTTGAGCAATAGATGCATGAGTCTGAAGGCTTTCCTAATGCCAAAACACTGCTCAGCTGACACTATGACGAAGGATTTTATAACTCTGCCAGGTAAACAGTTGAAATACAGCGCTCGTGTTACAGTGTGTAACCTGCCAGGAATGTGCGCTTGCATGTATTAAGCTGTGGCAAAAGTTGAGCCGGGTTCAACTCTTTTGCAGATGATTCTGCATTTCTTTGCCGGGGTCCTCACTTGCTAAGCCAAAGCAGCTGTCCCATTCAATGAATGAAGGGGTGATATGCGTGAGAGTCCAAGGTGGAGTCCATTCTTTCAATGCTATGTGCTTGCGATAAGACAATTCCTCAAATATGGGTCACTTGTTACAGTTGGAAAACTACTTTAACGTTATGAAATGAAACTGTATTCTCCTCTTGAACTCATTTAAGACATTTCTGGGTCATTTTGGAGAAATTGAATTTGCCAAATCAAGCGCCAAACAATCGGCCGTTCATCTTTAGATCTCAATGTCTTGTGACCCGAAAGATTCCGCCTCTAATTCCAGTTTGACCAACAAGCTTCCTTCCCACCTGTTCTTGCTGGATTGGTTCAATCACTGTTCCCGGTTCAGTCAGTGTGTCTTGTGTGTAATCCCACCTGTTCTCTGGGATGTTATCCTTCTGACAACCCCAGCCCACACCCACCCACCAAACACCCAGACCTCACCAACGCTCCCTACCCTCATCCAACTACTCATTCATGGGGTGAAAGGAGTCTTTTGTGTGCCTGCTGCCATTTTTTCCCTCTATGAAAGCTCAAAGAGGGAATGAGAAAGAGAGCGCTAATCCCGCTAGTGTGGTCACTACAGTGAGAGGAGGATGAAGAGTGGAAGAAGAGGAGGAAAGGTGGGGAGGCCTTTGGCTTGTTTATCCCCTCCCTGAAGAGCAGCGGGTGTCATGGGGAAATTAGACCATGACAGCTGGGTGTTTATGTGCGAAGGCTTGATGATGTATGGTGCACACATGCACACACAATTTGTAGTTAATCAGCCTCCTGCATTACAGGACGGCACACAGTTTCTCATACACACATAGACTTCTTAACCCTCAATGTCTCCCTACAGTTCTTTATTGCTGTTTTCATTACCCTTATCTTACTCATACTGCATATTAAATAACATACAGTATATCATTCCCATCCTCTCCCTTCTTCTTGCTTGCTCTGGCCATAGTTTCTCTCCCTTTTGCAAGATTCCACCGCTATACAACTTCCTAGCACACATCATGCCCACTAAGTTTATACCCACATGTCTGTATGAGTGTTCCCCCCACTGTCCTCAACACTTTAGGCAGACAGACAGACGGGCATACCTGAGAAAAAATACTGCCAACAGCTTGTGGAAGGAGATGAGAGGGCCTTTCGCTGAGTGCTTCCAGATATGAGCGACTGTACATGCGCACGCACACACACACACACACAAACATATGCATCAGCAGATGAGTGCCAGCAGATAGAAGCTCTCCAGTGTTGAGCGTAAGCTGACAGAGGTCGTACAGTAGAATCGTGGCTCTGTCTGTTCTTGTGGGAAGCCGCGATCGAGGTGACGGCAGTGCTGGTTCTTGGCTGTGATTCTACTTGTGCAACCTAAGAATTTGGCTTTGTTATTCCTCTAGAAATCATGTTGTCACATTGCTAGATTTGCACCCCTTTGATGTAAAAAAAAAAATAGTTTGAAGATGTCATGAAATAAAATATAGCAGGAGTCTGTTTCTATAGATTAAATTCTGTGGACCCATAAATCTCTTTCTTTCTCTAGTCTTTATCTGTTAACCGGCTGCCTCTGGCATTCCTGTGGTTAATCATCTACTCTGAGTTAGCCTTTGTTTGCATTTGAAATCACCACTGCCTCATAACTAAACAATTAAAACACATACGTTATGGTGGGAATTTATGAAACAATGTTATTCTGAATTGCTTATACCTCACAAAATATATTTTATATTTTAGTTTTCACTACTCTTGGGCAGTTTTTTCTTCAGACTCATTGCAGGGTGTTGCCACTCTCATATCTGTCCATTCGATATGAAATAACAGTCAGTTAGTTTAACTTAGCATAAAACTAGAAGCACTAAGACACAGCTAGCTTAGCTTCTCTAGAAGTTAATAAACAGGCATAAACATCACATTTTTAATTTTGTTACCTTTTTTGAGCCAGGTTAGCTGTTTCGCCCTTTTCCCAGTCTTTATGCTAAGCTAAGCTAACCAGGTGCTAGATGTAGCTTCATATTTAACACACAGACTTGAGAGTGGTATCAATCTTCTCGGCTAACTCTGAACAAGAAAATAAGTTTATTTCCAAAAATGTTCAACTATTGCCTCAAGAACGCCAGATTAACCGTTAGAATTGTCTTATCGTCATTTCAGCTTTGCTTATAGCGGTATGGTTGAGGAGGCATTGCTACTGACTATGTAACGTCACCTGTACCTTTGTACAGGAAGCGGAACAACATTTTGGTGACATTTCAATATTTGATTTGAAACAGAAGCAGCTGTGACCAGTGTGACATCATTTAAGTGGTTTTGATGGCAGCACCTGCCACAGCAGAAGGCAGCTGGGGCAACACTGTAGGCTGCCACGAGAGGTGTTTTTATTTGTCATCTTTTTTGATTGATTTTAATGGAAGGATTTTGAGAGAAACTTCAAATGTGGTTCAACCTTTCAATTTTTCTTTATTTTTACATAATAATTTCCAGCACAGGAAGCAGGTTTAGATGTAAAATGACTTTTATTCTCAGATATTTCACCAGCACAAAGCAGTAGTCCTGTTTTTAAACATTCACTATTGTAATCTGCTCTCCAGTCCTTGAGATATTTCTCCCTTATTTCCTGCTCTCTATAAATCCCTTCCCTTCTGTCCATCGTTTATTTCTGCGGAGCTGACTTTTTACATTTTTTGATTGATGGTGCTTTGATTGAGTTAGCTCCAGTGCGATTTTTTTTTTTTCAGGGTGATTTCCCTTTGCTCTCTGCATACAGGATGTCTGTCAGTGTGTCTGCAGGCTGCTGATATGTGATATGATGTTGGCTCTGGTCACCATGAGAGAGAGAAAAAGAGAGAAAGGGAGATGAGACCTGACATCTTGTTGGACTCTGAACAGAACAGTTGGAATTACTATTGGGGAGCAATGCTCCCTTTGAGGAGAAACTGAAATATTTTAATGGAGTGTAGGCACACAAAGAGAGATTAGAGAGCGATGGGAAGACAAGCAAAAAGGTTGTTATTGAAGTCAGCAGTCTCAAGTTATTGTTTTGGGCAGCGTTGGGATGTTTTAATGGGAACTGGAAGCCGAGAAGAAAAGAAAGTAGCAGGAGAGAGGTTGCCAGATTGTGCTGCTCAAAGGGTGCATGTGTTTGATCACTCTATAAAGTCAAGCCTGGTGTTTGTTTCTGATAGGCTAGGGGCGTTCAGGTGTGTCCAATTAGGTGGAGCCGACGCTTGAGTTTCTGCCCAGTGATTGGCTGGAAGCCACTCAGGTTACAGGCTTTGTATTGATTCAAATATTTGAAAGCTTTTTCTTCAAAAGCAGGAGAGAAAGGGCAGGGAGGAAGTTGCTCTTTGGGATTTAAAAGTACGGGACAGCAGTTTTCACTGGCTGCTGTGCTGTAAAACTTTAACTGTGCAGTAAAAAGTGTTGCGAGGTGAAAAAATGGCAGAGAATTTTTTTTTTTTTTTTTTTTTTTTTTTTACAATGCCCTGTCGTACAGGCTTCCTGCCTTTATAATGGCAGGCCTCCCTTTAGGTTGTAACATTTTAAACTCTCAATTACCATTCTCTTTAGTCGTGATAAATGTCAGCAGGGTGGAAATAAGTTCTTCAGCTGAGTATGGGCCGCCGAGGGACGGAGCAGGTCGAGGTTTCACGTAGAAACTGGCGTTTTCTGTGAACTCCTTTCACATTAGAAGAAACAAAACAAGAAAAGAATGAAAATCTGGGCTGCTGCAGGAAAGATGAATGAAATGAAAGTACTATTATCAGAGAAGAATGCTTAGCCTGGATTTTACTTTTCAACAGGGCTTTAGGAGGGCAGGGACTGCGTGTGAAAGGGGTGAAGTGTGTCTCTCTGGTGGGCTTGTCACCTCTCTGAAACTTGTCGGGCTACAAATGTCTTGTTTGTTTTGTGGTGTTTTACTGACCGGCCCTCTCGCTAACTGACTAAACACTGTTGTTGATGTTACACAGGGGAGTTAGTGAGGGGGGATTACCACCAGGGCTGTCTCTGAATCACATGTATCCACAAGCCAATGCAAATACATTTCAAAAAGAAAGTCTCTGATAAAAACTGGGTTGTGTTTCAGGAGATATGGATGATTGTATCCTCAATAGTGTTGTTTTGTTTTATAGCATGTTTGTCGTTTGTTAGTTTTGGAAGAAATTTGATTTAATTTTAAATAAAAAAAATAAAAAAAAAAGAAATCTTGAATCTTTAATAAAGTGTGGATTTTAAAGGTAATGATCTAATCTTCGTGGACTCCAGTGTGTTTGGAAGCATACCCTGTACATACATGCACGTATGTGCATGTATGTGGTGTGTGTGCCTTGTTGGGAGCTGTGTGTGGTTGTCACTCGGTGACAGCTGGACAGAGTGTGTGTTGACGATTTAGGTCAGTTACGACGACCACAAACCACAGATAGAGGCCCGTGTGTGTGTGTGTGTGTGTGTGTGTGTGAGAGATGGAGAGAGAGAGAGATTGAACTATGTGGTCGGGGTGGCACGCCGGCAACTAATACACAAATTTACTAGCTGTTTTGTGTGCGCAGTGGGTGTGTGGTCATTTGTCCTCATACACAAACACAAGTGTGTCATCAGTGCGGCTTACCTCACAGGTCATTAACAGCTCTTATCACCTCTGCAGCCCTTACCACCTACAATGCAGGACTTGTGTGGCCTTTTCATACATCTGTTTGTTTTTGTCAATAATTAAACCATCTACAACACACTAAACACTAAATTAAACGATTACTATTAATGTATTTGACACCTGTTAGTCATTTGATTGGGATTTATCAGTCGTGAAAGGCTGTAAAAGTGCAGTAATCAAATCTTAATGCGCTATAAAACACTGCTGATATTTACAAGCGCTATCCAGTGAGTGTGTGCATGATGTTAAATCAACAGCAGCAGGTAATGGAGATAAGGAATGTTTATAGCTAATAAACAGTTTACCCGTTAAACGACGTTACACCTCAGCTTTGACGCTCAAACTTCTTGTTTTTTTTACACGGAGGGGTCATCGGGTTTTTAAACCCGTGCATGTCTGCTGGTGGGCGCATATGTATATATACGTGTGTGTGTGTGTGTGTGTGTGTGTGATGGCATACTTACACACATAGAATGTTTTTCCGTGGCGTCTGCCTGTGACACACCCTTTCCACGGTTCAGCCCATCCTCTGCATGTGTGTGAGATCCCATGTTAACAGCTGGTGGGCTCTATAAATAGTGTGGGTTGGGATGCCACTCGTAAGAGAAAAGAAACAAACAACTATCCTTTAAAAGTGTCCCGAGATGGAAATATTGATTCTTCTAATAATTCTTGGTGTCGGTCAGAAAGGAAGAAATGTTCCCCTAGCAGCGTGTCACACCACTTAGGTTATAATTGGCGCCACATGATTGCATCTCCAATTCAGTCTCAATCTGATTTTCTCAGCACCGCCCTTGTCTTTTTCTGCCTCATAAATTCTGATCCGCGTCTTTCCATGACCCTGTGATCTTTTCCGTCACGGTGCTCCATTTTTGGATCCAGCACCAGTTGAGATCCCGCAGCGCCCTGTGGTCTCTGTCCCTCCACTGCCATCCTCTGCCAATCAGACCGTGCCGACAGCGCAAAAGTCCTTCCAACTCCGAGAAACTCATAGATGGCTGACTGCACCGGAGTGCTAATCTGCTGTAGTTTACTTAGTCACGGAATAGCTCAGATTGTGTGTAGAATAGGTACTAAAGCCCCGTGTCAGTCATCGTGTGAAAGCCATACACTGAGAGTTGCTTTCAGTGTGCATGCTGTGCATTTGGGTGAGGCGAGAATGAATAAATGTGAATGAAAGGGCTGTGGTGCTGTGTTTAGTTAGGCCCGGTGGTAACAGATGGTGTCAGGACCTACTTGGTTACAGACTCATTTGATGTGACTTTGTGCAACTGCTGTATATTTTTCTTCCTCTGCCACATTATGAGCCCACAGTGTAAACTATCAGCTGATGGATCTCTGGCGGCAAGTGGCCTACAGGGAGAGACAGGTGCGGAGCGCCGCGGAGAAATAAACACACAAGTAGCCAACAGATACGTCTGGTCATTGTCAATGATCACCTCCATTCCAGTTTATTGCTACGTTCCAGCACAGCACAGCTGCTGCTTAATGTCACCGCCCTGCAGAGTGACTTGTTAATGCGCGTCTGCATTTATATGTGTGCTTTTTGTCACGCCGCTGCCACCCATGTGCCGTGATTTATGTCCACGAAGCAGCAGAAGTTTAGCAAACTCAGCCTTATGTTGCTTTCTCATTGTGAGTTATTCGCCCGAGTGCAGTTGGAGTTGACCTCCAGTCTGGTTAGCACTTAGCACGAGGCTAGCCTGATGAGCTGGCCTGTCCGCACCCTGCTCTGATCGACTGGGCGTCTGTGTTTGTGTGTGTTTGTGAGAAGAGTTTAGGGTCCTGAGAAATGACCTCATCCGCGTCTGAGAGCGACAGGGCACCTGTGGCCGAACCTCACCGTGACTCTTTCACCCCTAAACCCACACACATACACATATGACACACTCGGTATGGTGCAGCAAAGCCGTGCAATCCGACCCATCTCCCGCGCTGCTTCAACAGTATTATCCCCCCTGCGAATTTCATCTGGCCTCACCACCTGTTGTCAGCTGTATTTCACCCAGCCCGTGCCCTCTGCAGCATATAGCCTTCTGTTTCCCTCCATAGGCACCAGAGCTTACAGTTGTGCCAGAAGTAGGTATGAGACTAGACCCAACCCTCCCTGGGGGCAGAAAATCTAGACTGATCCAATTACTCTCAGCCGGGGCTTGAATCACACCAAATCTACTCCGACTGGCAACCACTTAATTCAATCTAGCGGCAAAAGTGTTACAAAGTAAACAAGTCAAGCTGTTAAGCTGCAGTGTAGAGAGCACAAGAGATAGGATTGGGTCCAACCAGCATGCACAACACCAGCACTGAGTTTTAACAGATGCCAGTAACCACTATATTACAGTTGAAGGTGAGGTTCACAGCTCTTTCCTGCTGTTTTCCTGAGATTATTTTGCCGTGCTATTTAATAGATAGAGAGAATGGCAGAGAGGAAAGATAACATGAGTGGTGGAGACAGAGGCAGTTGTCTAGAGACCTAAAGAGCAGAGAGTAGCAACGTCTCTCCAAGTTTGTATTAGTTGGGAAATATGACACAGAGACAGAGAAATAAAGCACTACTGTCAGATCTAGAGTTTGTTGTTTTTGTAGAGGAGTTGTGTTTTATTTTGAAATTATGCCAGATATCGAAAGACAGTTCTGAACTCTTTGACGCGGACTTCCTCCTTGTGAACTTTGGAAGCACCTTTGGCTTTCAAGAGAGTGTCACATTTTGGCTTAATGTGACCTTCTTCTGCTTTTTTGATCCACACTGTATCAAAGAAAGCACTCACCTTACTGAAATTTGGCCTCAAGTCTAAGACAACGCGGCCTAGTTTGGGTCCTTTGATGTCTGTCGGCAATTTTTTATTATTCCATCAGGCTGGTTAGGTAAACCTTGGTGTTCTCTTTCTTCAGAGATTTAAACCTGTCCTAAGTAAAAGTGTCTGACAGCAAAATATCTGCTCTTTTTCTTCCAGATGGTCTCCATAGTGTTGTGGCCCTCTGTACCCTGCGTGTTACCATCATCACCGATGACATGTTGACCAACAGCATCACGGTGCGCCTGGAGAACATGTCCCAGGAGCGCTTCCTCTCTCCACTGCTCAGCCTCTTCCTCGAAGGCGTGGCGGCGGTGCTCTCCACGAAACGGGAAGCGGTATTCGTGTTCAACATCCAAAATGACACCGACGTGCAAGGCTCCATCCTCAACGTAACCTTTTCGGCGTTGCAGCCCGGAGGTGCCCCGGGTAAAGGGACGTTCTTCCCTTCTGAGGAGCTTCAGGAGCAGATCTACCTCAACAGGACTCTGCTCAGGCTGATATCCTCTCAGGAGGTAACACACATTCACTATGAACTAACATTTTCAGGCTCTCTAGAGGAAATTCTGATACCAAATCTATTGATGTGACTGAGATTCCTTCTTCTCTCCAGGTGTTGCCCTTTGACGACAACATCTGCCTGCGGGAGCCCTGTGAGAACTACATGAAGTGTGTGTCGGTGCTGAAGTTCGACAGCTCCCCTCCCTTCATCGCCTCCGACACGGTTCTGTTTCGGCCCATCCACCCCATCAATGGACTGCGGTGCCGTTGTCCAGTCGGTTTCACAGGGGACTACTGCGAAACCGAGATCGATCTCTGCTACTCAGGACCATGCATGAACAACGGGAGATGTCGAAGCCGAGAGGGAGGGTACACCTGCGAGTGCCTGGAAGACTTCACGGGTGAGTTGTCTACATGGCAACAAAACTTGCACCAACACTGCCAGGATTTGCTGTGTAGTTATAAAAATAAAATTACTAGACCTACATTTTCAAAATAAATGTTCTCAAAACCTACATATGTCTTGCATGGAAACATTTAGGACCGCTTGGCCGCGTTAGCCTGTTGTTGTTGTAGCTCTTTTCTAAGAAGAAGAATTGATGACCTTTTAGCAGTTTTGATTGTCAGAAAATGATCTTACCATGTGTTTTTTTAACCCAAATTGACCTATATAGTAAGTGTTGATTATACTCTAATAATGTGGTAATAGTCCGTGTTGTTACAGCAACCATAGAAGATATTCTTCTTCATAAAAAACTTCGAAAGTCTATTATAAGTATCTAAAAGGGCTCATTTTCTTTCTGACAAAGGCTTTAATGACTTGTACAAAACTGCCAAACCGCACTGACAGGTTGTAAAAGCTCTCACCACCCATTGTTGTAGCTTGAGGTCGACCCCAGTGCAGGAAAGGAAAATACTGGCTTTGTAATACTGTAGGTATAGCCACCTGCACACACACACACACACGTATACGCACATACAGTAGATTTATTGCTGTAAAGAGGTGTAAGGAATGCTGACTATACTGGTCAGACCTGATCCGTCTCAAATATCACTTAACCCACTCACCAGAACCGCATTTTTCTTTAGAACGTCATTTTAAGATGAGAACAGACTTCAGTTGAGTGGTCAGAAACAGGGCTGAGAATATTAATGCTGCTCCCTGTCTGCTTGATGAGTTTTAGATGAGTTTGTTCCTGTTTTGTTTGTATCTCATGGTCTACCATACCACAAAGACACACGTGTGCATGAGTAGGCAGGTTACGAGATGCACATTCTTGTTGGTGGTTTTTTCCAAGTCCTCTGACATTTGGTGGTTCTAATATGCCAAGAGCACATGCCCAAGAGAAGCCTGCTAGCTAGCAAACACAGATGTAAACAGTCTATATTTCAATATATTCAGAAAGTAGGCATTGCAGATGTTTTATGAGGTATGAAATGCATTCAACACTTAGACCTCAAGGATGCACATAATGTGACTAGGTGACAAACTCCGCAGGGCATCTTTAACCTAGAACCTGGCTTTTTCACAGATTTAGAGAAATCAACAAAGAACTGTAAGCTCTGCCTGGAAGTGGGCTGTTACAGTCGCTCTGCACAGCAGTCACATAGTAGTAGAGCTCTGAGAAGCCTCGGAAGCTTTCATCATTCCCATTGAAATCACTTTCCAAAATATTTCCCAATGTCAGTGATCTTCCTCCCATACTTCCCCCTTGTACATCTGATACCTGACTGACTGTCTCTCCCTAATAGACCCTATAGGGCCTCTGATAGCCGTCATCCCTCTGACTCTCCCAACACTCTACCTCTCTTCCTCCATCTTATCTGATGTAATTACCTGATTATACCTGCCATTGTCACTCACTGGCCCTTCTTCTCTTGCTCCCCATGTCCATCTTCTCCAATCGCCCATCATATTTCCCTTACCTAAATCTTGTGTCCCCCCCCTCCTCCCCTTTGAAGGTCACAGTTCAACTCAAGATAGTCAAGGGCCATCAGGGGCCATTATAGGGCTGATGACAAGGGGGCCCGCTCTGTCCTCCTTGGGTTTCCTACATTACAGGGAAACAGATCCTTATAATTCGCCCTCGGAAAAAGGGATTATGCTGAGGAGAGAAGGGCCATTAGCTGGTTCCAGGCTGTGGTGTTGGGGGTCTGTGTGTGTCCTGGGTGGACAGATCTTGTCTGGACAGCAAGTTGACACACAACACTGCATGGGACACAGAAGCAGCTATCGCAAATAATATTGCAGTCAGAAAGTGGACTGCTGGTCTATTAGTGGAGGAATTTTTCATCAGACGAGCCAGGGAACTGGGCCCAACCCACTGATTTTGGACAAAGCTAAAGCCACATGGTCATTTAGGAGGAATTTCCCATGGTGAGACCCACCACAGTAAGTAACTGAATTAGATAATATATCATAATAGACTTGATATCAACATGCAGCCTTCATTTTATTCAGTGAAGGACAGGCTTATGGCAACAAGTCAACATAACTGCTAGAGCACACAAGAACTTGCAGGCAATGAACTGGTCCAAAGTCTCCTTGGTTAGTTTGGTTGGCCCAACCCCCAGAAGAAAGCCAGGCAAAGCAACATCTAGGTTAGATGGTGGTTAATCACTAGGGAACAGGCATTACCCACCTCAACTGAGGTTACTGGTCAGTCATTGGATGAACTTCCTGCGGTCAATTGGCCTTGCACAGTTGATGCAGTGCTTCCTTCCATCCTCTGTACATCTCCATTTCAGTATCATTGCTGATACAACAGTTGTACATCCAGAAATTAAAAGACAACCACAGCCACTGTGTAATGTCCCTAATCTTAAAGGTTTACCTTTAAGTGTTGGCCAACACCAACACTTAAAGGTGCTCACTGCAGCTTCTTTGTAAACAGCAATGGTGTTCAAAAACCACAGTGTGTACCTCTAAGGTCAAGTTTTGGTATTATCCCCTTAGGAAAAAGGTTTACAGCAAGTTTCTTCACTGACAGTCACATTAGTAGACCAGAATTCAGTGTGGTTGCATACATGCATATTAATTCACTGATAAAGGATCACTAAAGGTATATTATTTTTGTACACAGAAAGTTCTGGTAACTGTCGGACATGGTTAGTTAAATAGATTGGGATGTGGTTTAGGGAGAGAAGGTACATAAAACTCAATTATGTACCTGGTCAATTCAAACCACGCAGTCTGAAATAACTGTAGGAATGTAATGTGTTCATTTAATAGTTTATGTAACTTGATAAAAGTTAGAGCAATACTGAGAGGAACTTATCCTGACAGCTATTCTCTGATCTTTATATGATTTACGAGGACTCCCATCCCTTCTTTCTTTCTTTCTTTCTTTCTTTCTTTCTTTCTTTCTTTCTTTCTTTCTTTCTTTCTTTTTTTCTTGCTCCCACTATCCATTCATTCTCCCTCCTTGTCACTCCCTTTCCAAGCTCCTGACTTCTCTTTATCTCTGTCTGTCCTCTCTCTTCTCTCCAAATATGGCCAAATTCTTGGCTTGGCTAAGACTTGTGTTTCCCAGAAAAGGTCCATAAACAAGGCTTTGTCTTTATTGTGAGGTTTAGATGGGCTTTCTTAATTTGGTTTTATAAGAGACCTTAAGAACATAACCTTATCACTGTCGTATACAGGCTTGACTTATAATCAAAGGGATCTTGTTAAATCAACTGGATTCCACACAGATGATACATCTGACAAGCCTGTATTTCAGTGAAGGGTGGACAACATGCTTCACAGAAAAATGATAATAAATTGAAGAGATGATGTGATGACAGGTAATTTATCATTCACATCACAGTGCAATGCTGTAACAATACAGCGTTACAGTATACAAACAGAAGATGCTCAAATCAAGACAGCAGTAAAGGTGTGATCTTCCCCTCTTTCTTTCTCATAGGCGAGCACTGTGAGCTGAATGCATCATCAGGCCGGTGTATACCCGGTGTGTGTAAGAACGGCGGCAAGTGTGTGAACCGGCTTGCGGGTGGTTTCATGTGCCAGTGTCCGCCAGGGGAGTACGAGAAGCCCTACTGTGAGATGACCACCCGCAGCTTCCCCGGACAGTCCTTCATCACCTTCAGAGGCCTGAGGCAGAGGTTCCACTTCACTGTCTCCTTCACGTGAGTACTTCTCTCCTTCCTTCCCTCCTTCCTTCCTTCCTTCCTTTTGTCCTTTGTGTTCATAGGCCTTTTTCATAGCAGCCATTTTGACATGAAATAGTAGGTAAACACAGGTGTCACTAATGATACTAATGAAGGTTCAGTTCAGGTCAAACAGAGTCAGGGTGCTGCTGTGGTGCCTGTCAGCTCGCTGGAAAGGCTCTGCTACAATAAATGGAACTGAACCTTAATTAGTATCATTGGACACACCTGTCAAAATGGCTATGTAACTTTTATGTCACTTTTAGCTAATGCTAGCTAACAAGCTAACGTTAGCCGTCGCTGGCTGTCCAGACTGAGGGTGAAGCTAAAAGGCGCTCAGGCAAGTTAGCATCTTCAAAAGTTGCTAATCCACAGCATAGACATAGAAACAAAGAAGACATAAAATGCAAGGTTGTGCTCGTTAGCTTGGGAATTAATCCTAGCTCACTACTGCAGGTCGTTAGCCAGGCATGCTAACAATTTTAGCTTGGATTGGAACAGATAAACACAATTTTTAATCCAATATTTGCACTGTTACTGTTACACCCAACTCTTAAAGTGCCGTGTATCACTCCTAAATATGGGAATAGCATGTAAGAATGTATTCTTTATGCAAAGCATGACGTATTTGCCACCCAAAGATGTATGAAATCTCGGCTGCTCGCTGGATAATATTCTTTTCTCCGTTATTCACACCTGGGATTGCTGCGCCACCTTTTCACTGCACAGCTACAGCACTACATGCCTGCGATACTTGTAGCAGTGTGTGTAGTAAACGGTAATTTAGGGAGTGCGTGAGGAGCTGCACAAATAAACACACTGAAGTTCAGTGCGCTAAAGTGTGTCAACCGGGGCGTGTTGAGACGTGTGCACAGTTTTCCATTGTGTCTCTGTTCCATCCATGCATGCGAACACACACACACACACAGAAAAACTTTTATTGCATGTTTTTATTGCCAGTAAGGTGAGTTTGATCATTTTCGTAGACGACTCGATGGTGAGAAAGGTTCACAGTGCGGAAAACAGGAAAGGCTGTGTGATGAGTTTCCCTTATCAGTGTTTGGCTACAGCCATCCTGACTTCCTGTCCCTCTGGCCTCACTGGCATCTGCCGACTGACTCCTCTGCCCTCACCTTACATTCCTAACACACACACACACACACAAACAGCCACACTTTTTAGCCTCGTCAGTCACATCCACAAGCAGGTACCGGTACAAGTCTTTCTCCCTCTCTCTCACACGCGGTTTCCTGCATCATCCAAGGAAGGGGAACTGTTTCCTCTCCAGCCCACAGGCTTTACACTTCCTGCCTTTCCTTTCCAAGTGACTTTTCCTCAAGAGCTCCCGGGTCCTTTCATCGTAAAGCTATCTGCGAGGCCTTCAGCCACTCAGTCCTGGTCTGTTTGAGTTGGATAGGTGCTTAGAAATGTGACAGGAAACATGAGCCAGACAGAGAAAAACAATTGGAATCCACTCCACACTTTCAGTGTGACAAATGATTCATTTTTTTTTATTTTAAGTCTCACTTTTGACTTCTAAACTGAATAAATGAATCCTCTGAGACACACAAGCTGTTTAAAGCGATACCACGTTCTGTGTCTCCATCTGTCTCTGCAGGTTTGCGACCAGAGAGAGAAACGCCCTGCTCCTCTACAACGGCAGATTCAACGAAAAACACGACTTCATCGCCGTGGAGATCATCGACGAGCAGATCCAGCTCACCTTCTCTGGAGGTGAGGCCCCGTGATGTGTGCCAGTGTGTGTGTGGTGACCGCTTGAAGTGATTGTTGTTAATATCAGCTACACTGTAAGTAGATAAACACAGGTTTAAGTGCACTTTATCTAAAGTGACTTTCACAAGGACCCTGCTAAATAACTCTTATCTTTGTGTGTGTGTGTGTGTGTGTGTGTAGGTAAGAGAGGTGGGTGTGTTTTGCTGTTTTGAAAGCAGCTGCTTCCTCAGAGAGGCATCTGCCAAACTGATTAATGATGGCACAGATTCTAAGCTGGCTAAAACACACACACACACACACACAGAGGCAGAGATTAAAACCCATGTGCATTTCAAACTTTTTTAAAACTTTCAAAAGTTTGAAGCATTTTCAAAAACACACACATACACAAAAACACATACACACACATACAGGTCATGCGCAATTACAAACACACACACGCCTACAGTCGTCGTTAAAACTGCTAAGTGTTGGATCACAGATCAAACACTCGCTCTTTGGAGTGGTGACTGTTCTACTTTCCCATGGTACCACACAGAGAAGAATCAAGTTCAATATGATTATGTTGGGTGAAACCCGTTTGGGAGCCGAGCCAAGTCCTTGTGCCTTGCTTCAAATCTCAAATCTGAAATGCATGACTCATCAAATTAAATGCTCTGAATTATGAGTCATGGTTAATGAGAGGGATGGGAGGAAAACAGTTGATTTATCTGCAGCCTCTCTCCGTCAGTGCGTTTTGCAGCGCAGTGAATACACGGCGAAGTAGGACACACAATCATTTACTTAAACGTGCTTTCTGTTTGTCACGTGCACGGCCACGGACACACACTCATTACCTGACAGTTCAATGATTTCCAGAGGAAGAGATTCCTGCTCAGGCTGCTCCTGCCCTTGACAAACAGAGTAAAAACCCCAGTAAATCTGCTGCCATTGTGCTCCACAATCTTCTGACTGAGAGCCATTGATAGTACGGACTAATACTGGCTTTCCCAACAGTTGATTTATGATCCTGATACGTGTATGTTTGTGTGTGTGTGTGTGTCTGCATATGTCAAGTAAGGCCACAAAGTTTGCCTTAAGTGGTACCTCTGTGAGAATTCCTCCTCTCATTCAGTTCCATTAAAGCAAGACTACACTACAAACAAAAAGTTAGCTAGTCTAGTTTTGAATTATTGATGTCAGTATGAAGCGATGCAGCGCACATAATCAGCAGCTGCGCTTACTCATTATCTTTATAATTCACTTTTGCCGTTTGCCTCTCTTTTTCTTCACCCTTTATCCTTCCTCTCTTCATTCCTACCACCACCAATTTCCACCCTCCCATCCACCGCTCCCCCTTTTCCCTCCCTTCTCCATCCAGGTGAGACAAAGACCACAGTGTCTCCCTACATCCCAGGAGGGGTCAGCGACGGCCAGTGGCACTCCGTCCAACTCCATTACTACAACAAGGTAAGGAACTTAAGCACCAACCATCCGCTGCACCTCTTCATCCGGTAGACCTTTTTAAAGTTTTTTTTCCTAGCACCTGAAAACATGAAATGGGATTAAAACACGAAAACGCTGACCTTCCTGAGTTTGCTTTGGAGAGTTTGCGATATACGCCCACAGCCCATCAAGAGCATAATTAGCCAGTGTTGAGTTGATAAGTTCAAGAGTGGGAGTAAAGTGTAGGAAATGTGGATTTCTTTGAAGCTACCAAGGCAAAGTTGACCCTGACTGCCCAGGCAGGCAGATTATCTGAACAGTGCGAGTTTGTTTAGTGACGTCCCCCCTCTGCTTTAGCCTCTGACACTGAATTATGGTATAACTTTCTTGCAAGAAGGGCAGAGGCCTGGCTTCAGCTTTAAGGGTCAGAAGGTCAACAACTGTATTTTCCCACTGCTAATGCAGCTTTTATGTGGTTTTCAATCAAGGATTGTCTTCATAGCTCACAGATACTTTCATAATTCTGCAGTCTCTTAATCTTAATCACTGACAAAAGGATTTCTTTCCTTAGTTTGTTTCACTCAGCATCTAAAGACTCTTTTCAAGATGTTCCCACGATGGTCTTCTTGCTTCTTTATGAAGTCCAATCTCAGAAAAAAGAAAGCGATTATTTCACAAACTAGCTCATGTATCCACTTCAGATGTAATATTATATTGGAAGGGCTTACATTGCAGTCAATTGCTGGTGTTAATTTCCAACAAACTTCCAGAGCCTGCGGCCATTGTTCTTATAACATTAAACCAGATAGGAAATAAGATAACACTGTCCTCCCGAACATGTACATCCCACAGTTTGTGTCTGGTTATTAACTGTGTACTTCATCAGAACTAAAGGTTTGACAGCCGCATGTGGCATTTTCTCTCAAATGAACTCATAAATCTATCAGTGGTCTACCACAATTTAATCGTTTAAAGATGAAGCAGTGATTACGTCTACCGTAACTGTTTAAATCTTGGATACGTGGCACACCATGTGCCTTATTTCGCAACCTTTTACAGATAATATCCTAGTATGCATGCGCTATGTTATGTTCTGACAAAAGACATGGATCCTTCTTTCCATTCACTTTTCCTCCCCCAGCCCCATCTCTTCACTATCTTGCTCTTCCTTCATGTATCCGACGCTAAAAGCTGTAGCATCACCGGCCTGACCCGAGACTTCCAGCATCGTATTTCAGCAGCACTTGTGTTCTGCACCTTGTTAAAGAGAGTAACATGTTTCTTGGCCTAACGCTAGCCCACAATGCACACCGTCTCACATTTCACAGGTTGTTCGCCTCCTTCTCTGGTCTATCAGCTATAGAGCCCATAGCATGCTCGGTAGCCTTGACAGGGAAGTATTCATCAAAGACGATGAATCAGGCTACCATAATGTAGCTTGTTAGCTGCAGGGTCACATCTTTATCTATTGTTTGAGGTGTATTTAGGCTGTACGTCTGCCTGTTCAGCAGCACTGCCTTTATGATTCTAGAGACAATAGTTTCAACCTTGTAGTGCTTTGTTAACGTCGCTTCAAGGCTCCCAGCTAGCACTGGTATTATTTGCAGGGCACAGTCTGAAGTCTTCTTTGTTTTGTTTGTCTGTTGGGTTGTCTAGTGTTTGTAGGGATGTCTCCATGGAAACGAGAGATTAATTTCCACGTCCAAACAAATTTACTGCTTTGCTCCTGCGCTGTGCAGTTTTACTTTTTTATTTAGTTGCAATGATCCTACGCGCTTCCTCCTTGTGGCATGCAAATACACACATGTATCACACCAGTGTTATGAGTGTATGCTAGTATTATTAGCGTGTAAAGCAGGGGATGTGTGCGTTCCTCCAATGTCAGTCTTGATACAGACCAGTGATTTGCAAAGCAGGTGACACATTCCGTTGAATTAGCCCGAGGCCGTCTGCAGCGCTGACACGGGGGTCAGCTTTTCTTCATGCGCTGAATGATCAGAAGTCAAATTGACTGATGGTAATTTAATCCTACATCAGTTGCTGGAGGGATTAAGGGAAATGTATATGGCAGAAAGCAGTAATGTTCTCACAATAGATTAGACGTGTTGACATGTATGGATGTGAATGAAGGCTCATACATGTCTGCCGCTCACTTTTAGTTTCACACACACATTTGTCTGTAGGTAGCATTGCTCGCATAGCCTGGAGAGACTAGAGAGAACATCAGAGTCCCAATTCCCGAACTGTGATGTCATACAAACACGCACACACAAATAATGTTCCCTCTCTGTCCATGTTAGTTTTCTTTTTTAGCTCGTTTAGCTTTTTAGGGTTTTTTTGATGTCACAAATTCAAAATCCTCGGTCAAAATTTTCAAACATAATTACTAAGTGAGACTGATTTTGAAGTTAAAATGGGTGGCACCACACAAACAAGTTCTTACATAGAGATTAGATACTTAATATTTACATGCCACGTGTAACTGCTTCATAGCTAACTGTGCGTACTGCCAAAACTCATGTTACTGTGTTAGTTATAACCTTAGTTTTAAGAGTAAAGTTGCTGAAATGCTCTTTAATAAAGATGAAAGTGAAATTTTAACTTGTATTTCACAAAAATAACACAGTATACTTCAAACAATAAAACCCTGTGCCAACAAAACTAGCCTAAATCAAACTTTGCCTAGCCTAGGGAAGTTTTAGTAAAGTGGGGATTTACACATTGATAAATTTAAAGTGGTTGCACCACATAAACTAGTTCTTACATAAAGATTTGTTGTTACTGAATATTTACACAGTAAATATTTGCAAGGTGTAAATGTTGCATAGCTAACTGACAAAAACTTAAACGTTAGCTTGCTAACTTGACTCAACAGGGTGATGTATCTAACCTGCCACTTGATTCAAAGGCTGCTTAATAATGATGTAGTAAGATTTTAAATTGTATTTCATTAAAAAACAATACCTTACTATAATATGCTGTGCCCAACATACGTTAGCTGAATTAGTCAAATAGTGTTGGTCAGTTTAGCATAATTTGAAACTTCCCTCCCATTTTCAGTTCAGTAAATTTTGAAAATCAAAGTTTGAAACTAGTTAGTAGTTACTAAGAACTTGTTGCCGCAGCCCAGTCCAGGGTTGTTTTTCCCAGTTGAGCCCCAGTTGATTTTTAACGGTCCCTAACGGCACACTCACACAATACACAGACGGTGATGTATTAGGTCAGATGATGAGGCGGTTGAAGTTGTGAAGGGTTGTACGGGTGCCCCCTTTTAAAGCCGCTGCTACTTTCTTCAGAAGAACCAGGGTGCTTCTGCGTAAAAACAGAGGTCAAAGGTCAGGGGGGAAGGGTTGGCATGACAACAGACATGGACTTGCCATTGTTGCAATGATCTGGGTCAGTTGGAAAGCTGTGTGTGCGTGTGTTTGCGTCTGCGGGGGGTACACAAATAGAAAACTTCTCTGAGTGTGTGTGTGTGTGTGTTTGAATGCGTGCATATGTCCGTACTGCAATTAGAAATGTTACACAATAGTAGTGGAAGGAGAAAGACATGTTTGAAATTCCACGGTGGAAAGTCTCAAGGACTGTCGACTGTGTCAGCAAGGCAAAGCTAAACAGGAAACACACACACACACACAAATACACAGATAAAGCAGGAATGGGCAGCAGGAGGTTTTGTCTTGGGTTTTGATGTATGCTAACTACAGGAAATGATGTCTCTTGTTGCAGGAAATGATGTTATTCAGCTGGACACAGGGCAGGATGTCAGTTGTATCATAATTATATCTGCCAGGCCACCTGCATGGAGTAGGAGGATACAATAAATCTCAAATAGACAAAGAATGCATCATTTATTTAGTCATTTGAAGCACACCCACTCCCCCAATAGTTAGAATATTTTCCCTCAAAAGACAAATTCTAATTGAACATGAAAGTACGTTCTTGACCTTAGACTTTTGTCCTTTTTAACAGATAGCATGCGGTGTAATCCAGACTTGCACACAGTGATTATATAGCGGCTGCTGACTGTCAAACTCGTTTAATTTGTGATGATTTGATGATCTCTCTAAGTACTAATCCATAACGCAAACCATTTTTCACGGTCGCATATCATTTTTAGTTTGTTTTTTCTTGTGGACGCAGGCCTATCATTACTGAATGAGAGTGTTTCATTTCATTTGGTTCAGAGTGGCGACAGAAAATATGACTTTGTGGCAGCATCCCATGTGATTTATTCCAGTAAGGCTGCTGCTCCAGATATTATTGATTAGCACGAGTTCACGCTGGAGACAGAAAACCATTAAACAGGAGGGAATTTGCTGGAATCTTAATTATATTTGTCTTGTCTGTGTTTCACTGGCTATCTTGAAACAAGAATAACGTTGGAAAAAATGCTTATGAGTGAAACACCAATTAAGTGTAAACCACAGCTAGGAATAACCAGTAATTAAGTTCCATGTGATGCATCCACGCGCTTTGCAGTATTTTTGTAATAGCACTTTATGCTGCGGAGGCTTGACGTTAGACATGTTAATAGTCCTACACTGGCTAATATGTGCTTTGATATTTACAGCTAGGGTGTGTAGACAGCATTCCCAGACAGGCTTAGCTGGCTCTTATCACCAGCGAGCACCAAAAGTTCACTCTCTTTCTGCTCCTGCTGTTCCTCCCTCGCTCTCACTCTGGTGCTGTTTACATGCCAGGACTTTAATCATCAGAGCACAAGTGCAAATTACTTCACAGCATAGCTTGAAGTACGTTTTTTTTTTTGCATTCCACCTCTGCTGGGCTGAAACACTCGATGTAATTCAGCCACTCAGCTGTATTTAGAAACCCACTGGGTTAGCTGAATAAGGACAGATCTTGCTGTAATAGTTTCAAGACTTTTGCATCAGTTAAAGTGTTACACTAGACTAGTGTGACACTAGGATGCCACCAGGGCACTGCTACCTTAAATATTCATTCTGTTTTAGCCTCCTTTCGACCTGTATTGGTGTGTCTGAAAAGGTTCACTCATCGAAGAAAGCACAGGGAATTATCGCCTGATTCTGCAGTTTCCCTCAGCTCTACAGACCGTTTTAGCTACTTTCAGCTCATTGTTTTGGTTTTAGGACCCAAAACTTTGCTTCACTCTCACCTCTCTCATCTGTCAATTCTAGCGGTGGCAGGCAACTATTTTTTAGTTGCCTAGCATCAAAAAGGCAGAAAGGCAGAGTCAGCAACTATCTGGACATGTGTCGGTAGGGACCAAAAACAGAGCTGAAATAGTGTAAATATTAGACGTATTTTAACATATGGTCAGAAACAGAGACTCCAAATAAATCCTAACGTTGCTCTGATGTGTAAATAAGTAAATACAATATTTATCAATCAATAATAACAGTAAGAGTATTAATATATTACAGATGTAGTTTTTCTCACTGGTCTTCATCAGGAGAATCTCTTAACTCAGTCTGTGCTTTACAAAATAAATAGCTGCTTCTCTCTCAGCCTCTTTGTTGATGTTTCAGGGTTTATTGGGTTTCCAGGATGAGCTGATATGCAGTTACACACACACACTCTTCAGTCTTCTACACATGCAGACAGATGATAATTGCTCTTAAAATAAATAAAATACAGTCCTTGTAAGTGGTTGTCCGCCGTCTCGTGTTGTAGTTTTATTGCTAACAGTCGAGGCCAGCCAGTCAGCTTTTCAGGGTGGCCGTAACGACTGAGAGGGACAGATGCATGCCTTGTTAGGTGTTTGACTGTGTCACGGCGACACACACACTTGTGTGGATGTGCTCGTGTGTGTGCCATGATGAGAGACTGCGGCATCATGTGATTCTGCACAGGTTTGTGTATTTTCTCTGCCAAGTGCTTTTTTATAAAGGTTAAGCAGTTATTTTTTAAGGTGAAGCCCCAGACTCTGCATTCCCCGGCAGGGTGTGCTTGCAGAGGAAGAGGCCATGTTATTCTTTGTTCTTCTTGACGCAGGTTTCCCCAGACCTCAAACGGTTAAGGTTATCATCACACATAAGCACACACACACACTGCATTTAAATACCAAGAACTGCTGCTGTACTAATTATAAAGCGTCGTACAGCATCTAGGAATATTTAAACAAAGCAGATGCACCATCAGAGGAGACATGTTGTTTAATCATTGCTCCCACATAATAATCTAGTACTGCAGCATGTAAACATGCATCCAAACCCATGTTTTGCATCAGCGTGGTGGAGCTACCTTTGTTGATACGTGGAAGCTGGTTTCGGAAGCTTTCACAGGAACATCTCCTGTGTTTTTCCTGCTGTAAATTCCACCTGCTCCTCGCATACCGTAGTATTTCACAGCATGATATAAATCTGCCAGAGACATCTTTGTCCGAGGGCGGCAGCGCATGAGTTGTAGGCTATTGTGTGAGGTGGTGGGAGAGCTGTTTTTGAAGTGGGCATGAAGGAATTACGTTTTACTCTGGATTGTTGGCAAATTGGCTGGTAGCAAATCAAACCGCAGACACTTCAGCATGCCTCTGCACACACACACACACACACACACACACACATCAAATGTATACATGTCGCATGTTTTTGAAGTGCTGTATGAGCATAAATATACACAAACAACACACGCGCACACATAGTGACGTGGCTTGCTTGTGGGCTGCAGGTCTAATGCGGTGTCTCTCTCTCACGGTGTCTCTCTCCCAGGAAGGGGGGAGTCTGGTGGACTCCAGTGGGGTTCTGCGGCTCCCGCTCTATACTGCCTGGCTGGAGCTCAATCAGAAGGAGGTAACCTCTGACCTCTAGCCTAGTCCCCACTGGTGGCTTTTTTTTTCCCTGGGGTCTTATTTAGCCCCTGCTCTGCTTCTAGCACAGTCTGCTAGACTAACTCTACTGCACATGCTTACCTCGAATATACAGAGGTAACATGGCCTCTAACACACGGGTGTTACCTCTAGTTTAGTCTGGCTCCGGTCTGGTCTGGACTGTAGAGGCTGTAGTAGATCTAGGGGGCTTTCTGGTTTTGGTTTGATCGTAGAAGGTGTGTGGACTTGGTAGTTGGTAGTGCCATTGAGACCTGGCTTTCTGCTCTGTTTTCAAATTCTTGATGAAGTCACGAACAAATAAGGCACCCATTCATCAAAACAATGCTCCATAGCGCCCCTAGTGGTCAAAAACACCACAGGGCACCTTTAAATAAATGTACAAAACTCTTCACCTTCATCTTTTTCTGCTTCAGCCTGGTGTTGCATGTTCAAGTGCTCTCACATTCTTCGTCTAAAGCAACATTTATCACAGATGGTGGGATGAAATTAACAGAATCATCAGAGAGCTCAGAGAACTCGACTGAGGGTTTTCAACACTTGCAGATCTCTGTATGTTTTGTGTGAAGTGTTTCGAATGCTGACACTTTGTAGTTTGGGATGATGTCTCTCACCTGTCAGCTCTCATTGACTTCCTCCATTGTGGTTTGTTCAGGTGAAATAAACATGTCTGAGCTCTGGCAGGCAGGCAGGCAGGCAGGCAGGCAGGTAGAAAGACTCCAGGGGAGCAGTGATTGTGTTTTTTTTGGCAGCAGCACGACGGGCCGAATCACAGATTCTGTCAGGGAGGATTAACAACGCTCAGAAATCATCGGAGACGTCTCCTGTAATGAGGACGGACAGCAAATGTCTCTGGGCTCACACGCTTCTGTGTAGACACTTATTTATTTTGAGGGATTTAATTTAAGATCATATCCTTAATCTTCTCTTGTGTTACACTAAGACCCCCACAAGTCTTCAGAGGTTGGTATTAATTTGAGAATTAACTAAATAACAGGGAGGTATCAGTTAAATAGTGCAAATGTCTACACCCACGTGCAGACTTTTTACTGTTGTAGCCTCCTTCTCCTACAATTTATTGGTGTATTTGTATGTGTGTGATGGTGCCTGTTGCAGAGTTAAAATGACCTTTAAAACCATTTATTCTGATAAAATAATTATAGAGTAAAATGATTAATAAATGGTCATGTTCTTAATAATAATTTGGTTATTATGCATTAAAAAATCAAGTTATAGTTTTTGATTTTGATATATGTATCGTCTGAATGAGTCTATTGATAATATGAAAAATGCAACAAGTAGTCGCATATTCACAAAAGCACTCATTTCATGACCCTCCACCAGTTGACCCAGTTAGTTTAAGGCTAACTAGTTAGCATAAGGCTAACTAGCTTAGCTTAAGGTCAGCTAGGTTAACTGTCCTCAAATTGCCAGGCACTAGTTGGCTGTAATATTGGTATAACCGCCTCTCAGGTGGTTTTTGACCTTTTTCCAAATAGTAGTCTCTACTTGTTAAGATGTGTTGGTTTAGCTACGCCCAGGGATGGAGGTGTAGTTCCCCTTCAAAGACAGTTTAGCTAGTTATCCTGGCGGTACAGGTAGAGAACTGTTTGGCTTTTGAAGCGAGAAAAGGTGAATGAAGTCATGCAAAGACGAGCCCAACGCGGATGTTGTGACTGCTACCCACTCCCCCATCGGTTGAACCTTTGCAGACATTAATGTGTGTATTCATCTAGTTGAGCGAGTTACCGTCAGTAGGAGCAGCAGATGTGTACTGCATGGTGTCATTGAGGAATGAAGATAAATCTGATAAATCTGTCACTACAGACCGCCTTCATACATGACTGCGTAACCCACTACATCTGTCTCTCTCTCTCTCTCTTTATGTCTATTTCTCTTCACCTTCGCTCACTTTTACATTCCTTCCTCGCTCCCCTGTGATGTGAGGGAGTGTGTGTCACTGAAAGGAGGAGATTTCACACACCTCACCTAGCATGACCTAAACCTCTCATTAACGTTGAGAGAGACAGATGGTGGAGTGTGTGTGGAAGAGAAGAAGAAATGTAGAAATAAGGTTGAGAGACGTAAAACATCCATATTGTTTAAAACCACCTGGCACTAAAGCATCTCCCTCCTCCTCCTCCTCCTCCTCCTCCTCCTCCTCTTCCTCCTCCTCCTCCTCCTCCTCTTGGTCTGTCTGTCTCCTCATCTTTCCCTTATCTCTTTCCACTTATGCATATCTCTTATCTCTTATATGATCCCTATCAAGTTCAGTCCTATTGTGCCTCTGCTTTTACAGCTACACATTACCATCGCTCTGGATCATCCTTAATTGCTTTATGCTCTCTACAAGGCTGTTGAGATAATGGTTAGATGGTCACCACAGACAGTTGGATATTAGGAGAAAACCACTCAGTCCTTTTCTTGCCAAGAGTTAAATGAGAGGATTAATAACATTTCTCTTGTTTGTGTGGGAGATATGAAGCTGGAGCCAAGAGATGGTTAGCTTAGCTTAGGAACGTGTTGTTTTTAGACTTTTTGGATTAAACAAACAAGATACAGCATGTGAATTAGTCAGCTTTATTACATGGGCAGCGCCGCTAGCTGTTTCTTTCTGCTTCTGGTAAGTTAAGTTAAGCTGAGCTGCCTGCTGTAACTGCAAATTTAACAGACAAGACAGTGGGTGGCATTGATAGGAACTAAGTAAGCGTATTTTCAAAAATGTCAAACTATTGGTTAAGGAAACTTCAGAACTTTGACTGGAAACAAGAAAATCATCTTTTTTTTCAGTGCAGTCATATGAGCTTTGTGTTAAAATGTTAAAAAAAAAGTTACAAAGGGGTTAATAAGATGGCATTCCTGTTTGGTTTTCAGGAAAATTGTGACTTAAAACGTACTTAAAACGTACGATGAAAACGAAGGTGGGAAAAAAAAAGCAAAAGATTAATCATGCGGAATAAGTCAAAGAGACAGAACCTGTCTGTAAAATATGCTTTAACAAGGGGTTGAAATAGCATCAATTAGAAGGTAATCCCCTTGATGTTCGTACACAGGCAGGTGGCCATGTTTGTCGAGTTGTAAAAGGAATTTTCCCGAGCCGGTCCAAACAGGATACAGTTACATTTACCTCAGTTTCTGTGTCGTCCGCACATCTGTTCTGCCGCCTGAACGCTACGAGCCAACAATGGCCAGTGTCCATCTGTTACACTGATAGATAGAAGTGCGATGAGACGATGAGGCCAGCAGCGACACATATAGGCTTGAACACAGGACATCATAGCCTTGTGTAAAGCCTCTATGTGTGTGTATGTGTGTGTGTTTGAATAATTCACACTTCTAGGTTTACATAGCCAGAGGGCAGGTGAGGTAATGTGGACATGATAGAGTCTGTTGCTGCCAGTGGGAAGGTAGGACACACTAACCTGTGCATGACAGGGCCAAAAATCAACTTTATACACACACACACACTTCTAAGAGAGATATTGTTTTTGGTTCAATGCCCATCTTTATTTTGGCTCCAGCTTATGTTGCAACACTTAAACAGTTCTTTTATAGATACTAAAATACTAAAATAATAAAAACGTGTTTGGTCTTTTCTTGTGGTTATATCAGTTTAACTCTGCCCACACACACACGTGCGCACACACACATATCTCAAAGCATCAGAGGATCACATCAAGTGTAATTTTCCTCCAAGAGCTGGAGAAACAATGGCATTTCCTCAGGCGAGCCCAAATAAAATAAAAGACTGTGTGCCCTTTTTCCTTCATCATCAAAATGAGCCGCGTTGCCGTCTGCAGCTCCGCTAGTCACTTCCTGCCTCACACACACACACACACACACACTCATGCAAGCTTGCCGCTTGCTCACTCAACGCACACGTTTAAACACATTCTGCAGACATCCTTCCCACAGTCCCCAAACGCACGCACACACACACACACACACCTAGTCATCGCTGAGTATTCCCTCTACAAACACATATTTCCTGGTCATTAGTTGCTCATTTTGACAGCGTTTAGCGTGTTTTTCGGACTAAGTTGTCGAACCGTGTTTTGCATGTAACTCAATCTGTGCAGCAGGGCTCTTTATCCTGTCCGCAGGGCTGGTTGAGTTATCATGTCGGCTTTGACAGGCGCTAGTAATAGAGGTGTAGAGTGCGTGTGTTGGTGGGAGGGAGTCTGTGTGTGTGCTTGGGTGGGTCTTTGTCCTGTGTCTGTGTGTAGACGGGGTGTTGCTGTGGAGAGAAAGTGTGTATGTTCTGATGGCATGAGCAGTGTTTGTTGCATATCGAAGTGTTTGTGTGGTGGCATCTGTGCGTGTGTGTGCGTGCGCTCCTCTGCCCGCTCGTGTCCTCTGCCCTCCTCGTCTTTGTGGCTAGCTGTGGGGATCAAGTGCGTTCCCATGGTTGCGGCAAGCCTATCGCCCCTGGAGACGACACCTTAGAGAGAGGGAATCTTCAACAGCCCCGAGTTGGACGGAGGGTAAATAAGAGACTCTCATGGGGCCCCTCAAAGTGAGGGCCAAGTGCACTTTAAAACCCGGGGTCAGGAAGAGGCCTGAAACCATATACAGTTCCAACAGACACACTCAGCTCAACACTAATGTTCAATTAGGACAAGATTTAAGAGTTATTCATTTCAATTATTTAAACTTGTAAACATTGCATTAAAAACAACTTTTTTATGTTTCCAAAGAAGAAAAAGCAAAATTACTGATTCATGTTTCTACCTATAGTCTAATCCATTACTTAACAACCTAATATTATTCCAGTCATACTATTATTTTTGTGCTCACCTAATAAGCTTTTGGTTGGTAAAAAAAAAAGAATATTAACTTTTAGGGGAAATTATCTATAGAGACCAAAACTGTTTTTTGTACCAGGCTGTAAACATTTTGGACATTTTAACATGGGGACTTATGGAGATTTGCTTGTTGTACCGCCAGCTTCAAGTGGCCGTTCAAGGAACTGCAGTTTTGGGACTTTCACATTGGCTTCACTTTACATTTACATTTAGTCATTTAGCAGACGCTTTTAGCCAAAGCAACTTACAGAGAAGGGAGAAATCAAGGTACAGTGTGATAGGAAAGCGCAACAATAAGAGTTATGACAATTCTTATACAGGTCGCTTTCTCATGTCCAGTTGTAGGTAGTGCTCTCTGAAGAGCTGGGTCTTCAGGAGTTTTTTAAAGGTAGAGAGGAACGCCCCTGATCTGGTAGGAACTGGCAGTGCGTTCCACCAACTACAGACGAAAAAAGTTTGGATTGTCTTGAGCCACAGAGAGTTGCTGCTTAGTTAAAACTCCACACTGCATATTTGCCCATCTATTCCTCCTCATGCTGAGTAAACTGATCTCAAAGTGTAAAATCTGTGGAGTACCCCTTTAAAGGAGGCTTAGTAAAGTTTGTAGTTTGGTCCGACATTACTTACACGATCACGCTTCATAAATTTGGTTTGCAGTATAATTTATGTCAACGTGTGTAGCTTTGGAAGCGTATGTATGAGCCTGGAGAAGCCCGGAGCAGCTGTGTTAATGCTCCTATATCCCCTACATATTACACACACACATTGCGCAGATACCCTAAATACATGAAGTTTAGCTCTTACACAGTGCGTACATGTACATGTGTCAGTCTATGAATTATCAGCCATGTAACAGCTGCACTCTCCTGGGATTTTTGGGTTGCGGGTCCATTATGTACGACATCTGGGTATCTCTCGCTCCCTCGCTCCCGTGTTTTGCTTCCTGCCTTTATCTCATCCCGTCCTCGCTTGACTGAACTCAAAAGAGATGTTAAGATGGTAATCGGCCTAACTACAGATTCCTCTGTTAGAATAGTAACTGAGTGAGCAAGTTTCTCTATGAGACAAATTACCTTTTGTTGCCGTTGAAAAGCTTTCGCTGAGTTATCACACTTTCCCTCTCGTTTTCATTTCCCCACTGGATTGAAAAGGAATTTGAGTCATTGTTTGACGTAACCCACATTTGTCTGTCTTTTCTCCTCTTAAAGGAATAGTCCAACACTTTGGAAAATACATACATCAAAATCTCACACACAGATTGATATGAAGCACTTTAAATCTCATTGTAGTGCTTGCGGGCTCCTTGAAAATAGTTCACCTTTACAACTTAAAGGTGCAGTGTGTGACATTTAAGTGGCTCTCTTAACAGAATATGGCAGTTTTCATTAGTGTATAATCACCTGAAAATAAGAACTATTTAGGAATGTTTTTGTGACCTTTGAATGAGGCTTTTAAATATTACAGGGTCCTCTTTCACACAGTCTGCCATGTCATGCTAGGAAGAAAAGGTGAGGCGAGGGTGTTGCAATCAGAAACTACACTGCTAGATGCCACTAAATCTTACACACTTACATGAGAAAAATGTAAAAATGAGAATGAAGCAAATACTTTTTTCCCTTTAATTATATTTTAATATGAATTTGTTCCTTTTTAGCAGCAGATTTTACTAACTTATGTAGCAAATTGTTTAATTACTATGATTTCCTGTCACAGAAAAGGACAGGAGCTGTTATTTCTTACTCTTTCTACCCTTCTTGTGGTCTCCCGTTCTCTTGTTGCTGGCTGCACGGTGCCAACATTTTTTACAACTTCAGGCTTCAGGCTTTGCTGCTTTCTGAGCAAAGCTAAATCTTTTTTTTTTTTTTTAATGTTTCTCACCCCGACCTCACTGGAGCAAGTGCCTTGATCACAGCCTGCCCACAGGGGACATTCATGCGTACTTCACAAACGCATTGAAGATACTTCCAGTTATTAGAGATATTTTTTAATTACACAGGAATTTCAGGAACATTTGGGCGCAGCCGCAGTAGATTTCCCAAAGTGTAGCGTTACACCACAGGCTGCTGCTGTCGTGTCAGTTCAGGAAGTAGAATCCGAGTTACGTAACAACACATTAAATCATAGCAGTTGAAGATTTTTAACAAGGCCTCATCTCATTTGAATTATGCTACCGCAGCCAACAGTGGGAGGGCCCGACAAGAGTTTACTGGTTCACGCGTGGGCCGCCTGGAAAGACGGATGTCTGTACTCACCGTAGTGATGTTACAAGGTGAGAGTGGGAGGGTTAAACACAAGTAGGCACCTGTAGGTTCATTGCAGAGGGGCGAATGGCTGGTTGCCAACGACAGGGGTGTGGTTTCCTGCTAGCTATACATGCTCCACTCACGAGGTGATTATAGGTTAGCGACACACAAAAGACACCTGCGAGAGGGTTAGTGAGGCAAAATATTACACACCGACAGCGAGAAGCATGTGACCAAACAGTGACAGAATTCACCCATGATGCTTTGCGCCTGGACCACGCCTGATACGGCTTCCGCGGGCAGCGCTATCTATTGTCACACTTCCACAGGAAAGGGATCAAATTCTTCCAAAGCTCGCTCTCTTACTGTTTTTCTGCGCTCACCTGTGTGTGTGTGTGGTTGTTACATGATTATGCGCGAGCGAGTGAAAAATAAAAGACGAGAAGATTAGAAGTGAAAGGGAAAGAAAACAGACGTGGCGTCAGAGGTGTGCTGCTGTTCATTTGGCCTTCCTGTCCGTCTTCATGGAAAGTGTTTTTTTGGTGGAATCAGTGGAAACGGGGCACGTTGAAGGGAGTGGCGGCGACAAACTCCCTGTGGGTTGGAAAATATGTCCGGACCGGAGCCCCCCTGAGCCAAAATAGAAGACACTGCACCCCTCTGTTGCTCATTTTCTACCCGTCTGCCAGTTTCTCTTTTGTCTGTCTCTTTCAGTCTCTTATTTCTGCTCAGCACACCTCCCTATTTTTTCGCTCTTTCTTTTCTATTTGTCGCCCTCTTTTTTTTTTTTCCCTCTTCTTTTGTTTGCTGCGTCTCTGCCCCACCGGTATCTCATTACTCTAATCCTATTTATGAAGGAGACAAACACATGCACGCACATTGTCTTTCTATGCATGCCTCTCTTTTTCTTTCACCATCTCTTCTGCTTGTTTCAGCGTTTCTCTCGTTGTTATATGGAAGAAGGTGGTAAACAGAATGTATGGAATAAAAATATACATAATCTGAATTTTTAACCTTCATTTTGTGACCATAAACTGCGTACATGTGCCATTGTAGTGGTTTGAAAATGTCTCTCGCTATCACCCAGACTGTCAATCTCTTAACAGCCTGGGCGCCTTATGTAAACACTTCACTTTGATCAGATCTGGGATCTGTAGTCCCATTGTTGTGTGTTGCTGTAGTCATGAGATTTACCATTCTCCCGGGAGAGATAGCAGAGAGAGGTAACTAATCATTTTAGTCTATTGTAAGCCTCTCACGGCGAGAAGCGACGTGTGACTTTAGTGTGTCAGTGCCAGTTTAAATGTTTCACATCCTGTCTTGTATGTTTATAACAGCAAGAAAAGAGGTCTTATTCATTCAGTGGAAACATTTTCACTGAGCTCCTACAGTAAGATTCCCTCTGCTTCCTGGTCCAAGGCTGCTATTGTTTAGGAAACACTCCATTGAACTTCGCTCTCAGGTTAGATATTACAAAAACTAAAGCGATTTGGTGGCCTGATTTTCTAAGCTGATCCACATTTTCTCAGATCCTGCATTTGTCGGCCACAGGGCCTTGATGGAGGCATTAGCCTACTTTGTAATCATTAGGTGCGAGCTAATGCACAATGGGCTTTTTGTCATCTTAAGCCAAGACGGGCCTGTGTGCTTCTGCTCCAAGACGGCTAAAGTCAGCTAGACATTGTTTGCGGAGCGCTGACCTGCGCTGATCGAGCACCAGAGCTGCTGTCCCGGCCAAGTTTCTCACGTCGAATAAAAAGAAATAAAGGATGAAATCAACCGTTAAATATGTGAATTAAATTCAGTCAGTTGAGGCAATTTACCATAACAATGCACTGTGGAAAAGATTGTGTTGGCACTCAGGTATGAAGAGGGAAACAATAAGCGCTGTACACCACCTGTCTGTTCCACATATGTCCATTTGTTTGTTTGATTTTAAACAGGATATTATGCATTATGTTTAAATCAAATCAAAATTTCTGTTTTATTTCTAATTATTATTAATTTATTATCCACTGCAGAACTGCAGAAGTAAACCTGGGATAATAAGTAGTGTTGCAGTCTTAGATTTCCCTGTTTTTACAGTATCATTTATGAATGCTGATGAATAACTGGATGCAATCTTTATTTTATTTTATTTTTCAGCCGAACATCGGCCGTCTCGGCATCCCTCATGGACCTTCTGGAGAAAAAGTGGCCGTGGTTGCCGTCGATGACTGCGACATCTCCATGGCGATTCGCTTCGGAAAACAGATCGGCAACTACTCCTGCGCCGCCCAAGGCACCCAGACAGGACAGAAGAAGTAAGCTGGGCTCCTGTTTCCCTTTCACGCATCTTTTTCTTCTTCTGTTTACGTCTTTAACGCGCTTTATCTCCGAGTTATCCCGAGCATACACACACAAGCTAGTCAGATTAATAGTTAAATATGTGTTGTGCCTATGGGGCTACATCAGATTGCCTCCATTACAACAGATTACACAACTCTCGTTCTTCCATCCTTTTGTCTTTTAAGCTCTGCGTTCATCCTCAAGGCCTTTGTGCTGTCAGACAACCAAAAGCTCATCTCAACACTGGCTTAATCCGACTTACTCTATGTTTACCTCGCACTAATTAAACTTTATTTTTATAGTGTGAGAGTGTTTTTTCGGACAGTTAGCATGCTGAGGCACATTTAGTATGCAGAGGGTGGAGACAGGCACAGAGAGAGCGAGAGCGAGCGAGCTTCAAAGAGGAATTAATGAGGTTACATTCCTCCAGGAACTTGTTGCACAGGTCACAGGAGCTGAGAGGCATTTAGAGGATGTTTTAACTGTGTCGAGCTGGAGCACACAAATATACATTACACCTGTGTGTAACGTGGTGCAAACAAGCAGCTGACTAAAGTTTCATTTGGGGAGAATGTCTTGACATGATCCAGAGTGTGACTGAAACCGCTCAGCTTTCAGTGAGGGCACTTAATCATGCTTTCTTCAAACAAACCATCTAACGACGACTCAGTGCCGACCAATAAATTCATTTATTAACTTTACAAAGGTAGAGTACTGGATGGCATAGACCTACAAGATGCTTAATTGCTGGTTTCAGAAGTATGTACCTATATACCTTCTGCCCCGCTAATATAGTGTATGAGGGAGCAAACCTCAGTTAGCCTTTAAGACCAGAATATCTTCCCTAAGCACACTCAGAGGACTTTAGTTCTCAGACTTCATTCAGTTTGACTTCTGTTAATAACTGTTCCTCTCACAGTGCTTTTACACTGTTTTCAAGGTTTTGCTGTTCTCGTTAGGGCGCATTCAGACAGAATGTAAAAAACAGAACACGTTTTTTTCCATTCTCTTGAGTAAGGTTGCGAAGTTGAGCTGGATCCAACTTTTCATGGACTAAACTAACATATCCGAGTCTGTCTCACAATTTACGCTGCAAAATGTGACGAAGAAGTTTAATTTGGTTTATACGACCCTGTAACAACCTTGCGGCTGTAGCACCGGATTCTGTCTGAATGTGGAATTACAAGTCTGCTCATCAACACTGCAGACTGCATGTGTCTGCGCAAATGTCCTAAAGACATATACATGCAAATGCAGCAAAGTTTGGATTCACTTCTCATATGTACAGTTTCTCATGTGAATCTTCATGGTGCTAAACCAGACATTTCATCATATATTTTAACAAACTCTTGACAGATGATTGTGCAGCAGTACAGAAGCATTTTTGTACAACTACCCTTAAACTAGTCCCAAGATTCCCATTTGGTTCAATTATATATTTCCTTCATTGAATTCCTTAAAGGCTCTTTGAATGAGCTCCACGTGCTCCTGGCTGAGCAACAGTGTTTGTACTGTATGTACACACTTTAAACATTCGGTGGTTGAGTGGGTGTTTTTGTGCGGCAGTGTGTTTTATTAAATCTCTTAAAGCCATTCGGTGTTTGATGTCGAGTGTTTCAGAGGCTTGGGGCGTACTAATCAGCTTCCTGCGTGACCTTGTATGTGGAGCCTGACTCTGCCGTGTTGATGGCAGCAGTTAGCCTTGTGACAGCTTAAAACCTCGGACACAGTAACCTTATTTCAGAGATGTCAATCACACAAAAGACTGATGCCTTACCTCATACGCCCTTTGTGGTGTAAACTCAGGGCATCGACGGGTGTGTGTGTTTTGTTATTTGTTTATTGGCCACATATCTGATTTTGCTCTGATCCATCTTCAATCTGCGTCGTCTGCAGGTCACTGGACCTGACAGGACCGCTTTTGCTAGGTGGAGTCCCCAACCTACCTGAAGACTTCCCAGTCAGGAACAGGGACTTTGTGGGCTGCATGAGAAACCTCAGCATCGACAGCAAACCCATCGACATGGCCAGCTACATCGCTAACAACGGCACCACAGCAGGTCAGACAAATGAGCCTAGAAACATTTTGGAACAATGTGAGCCACTCTGCATGTTGCTTAAGTTTTTTTTATTTCTTTGATGTCAAGGTTGTCCTGCAAAGAAAAACTTTTGCGCAAATGATGTATGCCAGAATGGAGGCGTGTGTGTCAGCAAGTGGAACACCTACAGCTGCGACTGTCCAACAGGATACGGAGGCAAGAACTGTGAACAAGGTAAGGATTGTGTGGGTTAAAAAGGAAGAATCTGTCAAGACAGAGTGTGTGAACTCATGTATAGGTGTGTCTCTGGCCGAATGTGCCTGCACCTACACGTTTCTGTGAGTGTGTTTACCTGCTCTAAGTGTTTGTGTTAAGGACTCCCAGGAAAAACACGGTCTGACTCATGCAGCAGTCACAATGGAAAGTCACGGTGCTTGCTGACTGTACAGACACTAAGCATGGCCTTAGGTTTGGAGATTTGGGACAAGAACAAAGTGTGACTCACTTATCAAAACCCAGACTCAAAGGATGAAACAAAAGACGCAAACACACACACACACACACACACACACACACACACACACACACACACACACACACACACACACAGATCCTGTAGCTGTCCTCTTTCTGTTTCTGTTGCCATCAGCAGACATGTGAGGCACAGTAAACGCAGTTCATGTTCCTCTAATGCAGATCTATATACAGTACATATAGGAAGATGGATAAACATACATTTGTCAGCGTTTCCGTCTGAACCAAGGACACATGAAGGCATCACGGTTTGCCAACAGTGTTGTTATTTACACTCCATAACCCATCTCATGTTCTTCTATGGTAAGGAGAGATCTTTGATTTTCTCCTTTAGGGCGAGCTTCCAAACAATGTGTGAAGGTGTTAATACCTCTCCTTGCCCTCTCGTCTATGAGGTAGCCGCCCAGCGAGTGCCAGGCCCCGGTATCCAGTATCTGAACTGGGCCGGGATCACAGCGATCTGGGAAGAGGTTTTGGCTGCTATGTTGCTTGTTGACACATTTGGTTTGAGGCTTCGCGCACCTCGCTGCCATATGAGAAAGGAGAGATTTTGTTATCGTTTATTTTACGCTGCCAAACTCATCAAGACTGAACTGACATGAAAAGACTGTAATCCAGTGGAAGTCACACACCTGGTCAGACTGTTTCCTTTTCTTCTCATTCTATCAGATCAGATTGCAATTGTGCAGACCTTTTTTTAAGACAAGGAATGAGTTCCTTAAACTAAATATAAGAAACAAGTTGTTGCACTAGTTAAGGATGTACTTATAGGCAACATACTGTGATGATAAGTTAATATAGGTGTTTATAATAGAAAGTATTCCGGTGAGACTATGAGTTTGTATTTGAGTTGGACTTAGCTGCAGACTTTTGTCTGCTTAGGTTAAAATCCTTACACCAAAGCTTTACTGTACTACTCTGCTGTTCTACTACCCATAAATAGTAGGTTGAGGTAGAGTAGCTAAATAAGGGTAAAAAGGTTGAATGCAGATGGCCTACTGTGATTTTGTGATTCAGCCATGTTTTGTAGGTGGTCTGTGTTTTAGCCTTGCTAGCAGCACGGCTCCAGGGATCACAAGAATTTTGCCAGAATTTTGTTCACAGTGAAACATCATCACAGCTTTTGGATGTATTGTCGTGAAATATCGTGCAGATATTTATGTGTTTAATGTTTATTAACAAATGTTAGCATGCTAACAAGGCTCCACTCAGCGGTGAACCTGCAAAACATCAAAATGTTAGCACTTTGATGCAGCATGCTAGCGTGCTCACATGGTACAGCCTCACAGAGCCGTTAGCTGTGGACTTTGTTTTTTTTACTTGACAGAAGGACTAAGCTTTATCAAAATAGTCAGACTAAAACCACCAAAGCTACGTGTTACGAGGGACAAATATGTGCTTTTGTCTCGTAATTACAGCTTGTGGATATTTGTGAAGGCTTCTGTTGAAATATGTGCCCTGAGGTCCTGAGAACATACAGAGTTTATACTGTAGATTATACAGGAGGATATGCTTACAGTATGTATTGAAAGGTGGACCTTAGCCTTGTGTGTGTGTGTGTGTGTGTGTGCGCATGCATGGGTAGGTGTTTCTTGATCTCTCTCTCTCTCAACACGTACAGGAGCTTATGCGATATGTGTCATGTCTATAGGATTTTCTGTGGATTTTCATGATGTCTCTCGACATTGGATGTTTGTTTAAGAATTACTGTGTAGTAATGCCAAGACCAAAGTAGTAATTATGTCACCTGAAATGAAAAGAGAAACATTTGTAATCAAACTGCGACAGCAGAAGATCACATTTCAGTACCTCACCTGTGGACTGTTGCTTCTCAGCAGAGATCTTCTATGTTTATTGGAATAACACCAATGTTTATAAATGCAGCACCGATTTATCCGTAAAATGCTTTGCATAGTACCTTTAAACACATTTAATGACAAATACTAATCATGTTTTGCCCACAATCCCTTCTGTCTCGCCTCGTCCAGTGATGCCATCTCCTCAGTTCTTTGATGGCCAGGCTCTGGTCTCCTGGAGCGACCCAGACATTACAGTCGCTGTTCCCTGGTACATGGGCCTCATGTTCCGCACCAGGCAGCCTGCTGGCACCCTGATGCAGGCCAATGCTGGACCGTCCTCCACCATCAACCTAATGGTGAGATATAGTATAAAGTACACTGTCAACAAATGACTGTCAAGAAAGAAGTCATCATCATCAGCATATAGTGCAAATGTTTTCTACTTCTGAGTTTGAAGTAACTTCACAGTTGACTGGATAGAAAGGAAAGTTAAGTCACAATTAAAACTGCAGCCTTGTCATTAGATTCCCTACCTTTCCCACCCTCCAGGTGAGTGAGCAACAGGTACGTATGGAGGTGTTGCTGAGACAACAGTTGGTGGCATCATTGGGCTTCCCTCAAGTCCGGGTCAATGACGGGGAGTGGCACCACCTGCTCGTAGAACTGAGAAGCATTAAAGATGGCAAGGACATCAAATACGTGGCTGCTGTGTCACTGGACTACGACATGTACCAGGTACAGGCTAAATTGCTTCACAAATAGACAATGATGTACACATGGGTGACGTTTCCAAGAAGAAATTTTCATTTTCAATTGCGTGTTTTTAAGCAGAAGTCAGTCGAGATCGGTCATGACCTCCCAGGGCTGAAGCTGCAAACTCTTCATGTTGGAGGTTTGCCTGGAATGGACAACCACGTCAGCAAAGGATTTGTTGGCTGCATACAGGTGGGTGTATGTGTGTGGTTTAAAGAGTCCACATTTTTCAGAGTTTAAAAAAGAAGCATGACAACAATTTTCTCCTTTCTGTGACCACGCAGGGGGTGCGTATGGGTGAGACATCCACCAACGTGGCCAATGTGAACATGGCTCAGGGTCAGAAGATCCGTGTGGAGGAAGGCTGCGACTTGGCCGACCCCTGCGCGTCCAGCAACTGCCCTGATAACAGCCATTGCAGTGACGATGATTGGAGCACACACACCTGTGTCTGTGATCCAGGTAACACACCTGCACACACACACATGCTCAAATGACCCCTTATACGCTCCTATATATCAATCAGTCACATTTGAGTGTCACTCCTCATTCTTTTCTCTGTGTCCTGCAGGTTATTTTGGTAAAGAGTGTGTGGATGCTTGCCACCTCAACCCTTGTGAGCATGTTTCCACCTGCGTTCGCAAACCAAGTTCCTCCCATGGCTACACCTGTGAATGTGGACAGAACTACTACGGCCAGTACTGTGAAAACAAGTGAGCTCCTTTCCTCTGTGGATATGTGTTTAGATGGAGAGCAAGGATGTTGTTTGTAATGTTTGTAAGTTTATCAAGAATGTTCAGTATCTTTTAAAATGTCAGCGATTAGGTCTTTTCTTTACATAAATCACAAATGCGTATGCGTCTATAATGCATTTTAGAGAGGTAAGCTTTGCAGATGTTCAAAATGAAGCAGACTAAATATGGACTTTGCCTCCCACAGAAACAAAGCACATTAATCTTCTTTAGTTATGTTAGGTTCTTGCTCTTCTTGTAATGTTGCAGACCTCCCGAGTCCTTCAGAGCAGCTTTATTAGTCAGTAATCTGAGCTCAGTAGTTTTTTTGTGCCTGTATGTGTGAGGGAGAGTGAGAGGAACAATCAGACATCAAACAGAAATAACATTAGGAAGTCCATACAGTATATACAGGCAGAAAGTGGAGTCTTCAAAGTGGTTTGCACTGTCAGCAATGTCATTGAGCTCACGTGAATTAGCTATTCCTGATTGAAAGCCATTCATTTCCCCCTGAACTCCGACCCCTATGACACGCACCACTTCCTGTCTTAAGCAGGATGTGGGATTCCCCCTCCATGCCTGACTGATCCTCCATAGGTGTTTAGTCGCTGCTGCCCTCATACCGCCGTGGGTCCCCTATCAGATCACTTCGCTCAGGCGGAGATCGCATCTCTTGAGAGAGAAAGAGAGTCTGTGTGTGTTTGTATGAATGAGGCACACCTGATTCACTGACTTCAAGCGCAGAGGAAGTTTATTCTAGATTCAGGGCGTTTAGCTGCAGATGAACTCAACTGATAGTCAACTATTAGATTTTTGTCCAGACTGATACCAAGTCAATACCGTGTCAAAACTTCATCAACCATCACTTTGCTTGTATGATAGTTTACTTTTATTAGTGGTTACTTTTATAGTTTACTACAATAGGTGCTCTGGTCCCCTGGGTGACGAAAGAAGACTTCCGAGAGCAGCAGTTTTGTCTACTCTTTCACCGAACAATAGCTACTGTATTATTATGTAATCATATTGTAATTACACTCAGCTCCATTAAAATCTGTTATCGTTTATCCTTAAATAGATTCTTTGTTTCAGTAATTAATACAGTAATATACAATTTTAGGTTACATGTTGAATTACATTTTAGGTTTTTTGGAAGTCGCAGGTTAAATTAATCTTTTAAAATTATGACAAATACACAATAATAGCACATCCAGCAGTTACTGAGCATCACTGGCATTCTATCTGAGTTATGTTTCTGGCCACTCAGTAAATGTAAGTCTGCTTTTTGGTCAACACTGCTGAAGAGTTTTTTGGCGGAAAAAGTTCCCTGCTGTACGACAACACTATGAAAGCAGTGAGAGTGGACCAGAACAGTAGGTTGCAGCTAAACAGTGAACTGAAACTTCATATAAAGTGCATTAAAACTGAGGGGAGCTGTAGATTCAGGTGATAATTCTGTCGCACCCTTTTTACGTGGTCACATTGTCACGTGAAACATTGTTTTTTATAAAAATCTTATTAATGTGTCCTTGTCTTTGATGACAGAGTGGAGAAGCCGTGTCCGCAAGGTTGGTGGGGCAGTCCTGTGTGTGGACCCTGTAACTGTGATATTAACAGGGGATTTCATAAAGACTGCAACAAGACCTCTGGAGAGTGTCGCTGCAAGGTAAAAACATGCATAACGGGTGACATTTCACAGGTTGATGGGGAATATAAGAGTGTCATGATTCACCAGACTGTTGTTGTTTGTCATAGTTTGTTCAGAAAAAAAAATTCTGTATCATGTATTTGATGTCCCATTGTGTGCTATCATCCTCTAATTGCTTCTTTAGTTGTCACTCTGTCAGTCATCAATGATTTCTCCTCTCTCTGCAGGAAAACCACTATCGGCCAGAAGGTGAGGACACTTGCTACCCCTGCGAGTGTTTCTCTGTTGGTTCTGAGTCTCGAACATGCGACCCCATCACTGGACAGTGCCCGTGTAAAGGAGGAGTCATCGGCCGTCAGTGTAACCGCTGTGATCACCCCTTCGCTGAGGTCACTCCCACTGGATGCGAGGGTATGTGAATTTATATATTTTGTGATTAGGTTTATTAAAAATATGATCTTCCCTGTTCTCCTTGATCTCTCCTTGATAAAAGGAGGTAAATAACACATATATTCTCTGCAAATGTACCAATAACAATTAAAATTAGTCCTGCAAAAGAGTTTTTTTAAAACCAGTACTAATTTAAAGTAGAACATGACATACACAAGTCCATAGCTATTCCAAAATACTGTCAAAGCACATGGATGGTACACTGTTTGTGAAAATTGAAGTCATAAATTCATATTTGTCAATATGTTCAGAACAAAGACAGTAAAGAAAAAATCATTTCAGAAATTGGAGGTATTATTCCCTTAGATGTTCAGGTTCACAGAGTGAGCCCTGATGAATCGATGAAGTGTCAAAAGAAGACAAATAGTGTCGCTCACATGTGCTGGTGCTGCAGTTGAGCTAACTTTGCGTCTTTGTCGCCACCCAGTCAAGCAGAAGAGGCGAGTCTGGCTGGTGGGCTAACTTGGCAGTGTGACTGAACACACACAATACGGTAGAGATGAATGGAAGACAAAACCACAAAGTCCCCTAACAGAAAATGAATGTCAATGTGTTTACTGTTTAACCCAATATGAAGCTCTTCAAAGTCTCAGAACGTGTTTGGACTCTTAATGGATCCAAGTTTTTTGTAATAACATGGTTCTTTTTGTTACAAAAATCTTGCTTGGTTCATTTTTAATAAAATGGAGTTAAGACATTTTTGAGATCTAAAGGGTCAAACAGATTCTGAGAGTGAAGAATGAAACAAGTGAGAGGTTTCTTTGGTCATGTCCTGCGGGTCACTGAGATGTGACCGTCCATGGCAGGCATCACAGTGATCTGTCAACCCTGCACCAAGCCCAGATGACAGCGAGACAATAACTCTGCAGCTAATGTCAGCACAGCCTTTACTAATGACTGAATAATGAATGTTTATATTTTAGTAGCCGTGATCCTTGATCTAAAAAGTGAAAGCAGTACGGTAGTTGCATGAAGACTGAAATGTGTAAATGATTCGCTTATTTAATCAAAAGTAAATGTTCAGGATATTCAGGTTATGAAGTTATGCGTCACAGCGGCGGTATCACTTTTAAGAGTTAATACAACACCAACACAAACAAACCAACAAGCCTGCAAGTGTCGGCTTGTTTTTTCCTCTAAAATTATTAACCCAGATATGCTGAAATCAATTATGTATTATTATGAGTTCATGTAATGGCTCTGCTGGCTTTATTTGCTTGAATGTCACTGTGCTTGTTTGTCTGGCATAAGATGGACTGGATCAGCTAGGTGTGTCCTGAAGTGAAACCAAAGCAGCCATTATCATGCACTTCTATTCCAAAGTATCACATAATGCTCTCAAACCAAATCAAATATTTAGCCTACAACAGCTGCCCAATGTATCAATATGATGGTGATGTGATAATATGATTTACCTATTAGCCCATACTTGATGCCAGCCTCAGTTTATATTTCATCTAAACCTTCTAATACATTTTTTGGTTTGTCGTCTCCTCCACAGTTGTGTACGACAGCTGTCCCAAGGCGTTTGACGCAGGCATCTGGTGGCCCAAGACCAAATTTGGACGTCCAGCTGCCATGAACTGTCCCAAAGGATCCATCGGTGAGTGCTTTAATACCCCTGACGACACAAGTAATCTGTGGGGTAATTATTTAGCTCTAGGTGGAGCCCAGACAAGTGTGTGGTCCAGTTGAGTTTCAGGCCACTGAGACTAAAAGCTACATCAAGGTTAATGGCATACTTGTAGTTAAGTTTTATAGTCCATTTCAGGGAAGTGTATGCAATAATGGAAGAGCTTTGAATTATTACCATCAGACAGAGCCAGGCTAGCTTCATGCTAAATGAAGCTAACCTGTTATTGGGTTAGGGTTAGGGTTAACTATTGCTAACTATTTGCTAATATTAATAGTAAAGTAATGTTCAGATGTTAAAACAGCATCAGTGGCAAAGGTGGAGCCATAAAATCAGCAAATTGGCTTTGTAATGTCAGAGCAAGATCTAGCTAACATTAGCTAACATTTAGCCACTAAAAGCTAATGGCTGTCAGCCTAAGTGACGCCGTAGCGCTAATGCTCCTGAGTGTATTTCATAAAACAAGGGTGTGTTTTATTGCTTGTGAAGACCTTCACATTTCTAAAGTTAGATTATTCCTTTTTTCAAAAGTCACACAGTCTTGCTTTAGAAAACAGAAAACATCTCACAGCCAGAGTATTCAGTTATTGAGTAACAGCAGTTAGATTAAGCCGCATGGGTGGCTGTGTTTTTATAAGTGAATGTATTTTAAGACATATAAGCACACTCAGTACAACGCAGTAATAAGCCTTGCTGACTGGTCTGTTAATCCAACAGAGCTTCCTTTTCTGTCAGTCGTGTATGGGTTTGTATGTAGGGCCTCTTGGAAAAACACCAGGTACTTTACATTAAGAGCTGACAGTAACTCCCCGCCTCCTCCAGCTGTGTGTGTGTGTGTGTGTGTGTGTGTGTGTATGAGGGAGAGAGACAGTCGAGGTGAACTCAAGATTCGAGTTCACTGACCTGCTCCCAGTAAAGCCCCACGACTTTCCTGGTTACCCCCCTTAGTTACTGCCGTCACCATGGTGACCCCCTTTGTTGTCTCCCTAGACTCAGTGGGGAATTTATTTGCCAACATTGCTCGTCGCCTTCTCTTAGCTCCAACTGGCAAGTCCTTCAGCCATTTCTTCTTCTGCAACAATGGCATGTGAAGAGACTTTGCATTTGGATGAAGTCTTTTCTCTAACTGAATCCGACTGGAACAAGTCAGTATGGATTTAAATATTTAAACCACTGAGACAGGAAGTGGTTTACAGTTTAGCTCTTTAACATTACAGCTATAGCATCACACAAAATGGCATCACACTGGCAGGTGTAGCATTCAAACCTGTGACTTTCTGTTTTGACTAATGTTCAATACTACTCTTTTTAAGATTACCTGTGAACACAAATATTGATGAAACATTTTTTTTAAATCCCCAAAATCTGATTGGCAGTAACTTGTGTGTTACATGTTGACAGAATTACCAGAGACTTGCTCATAATTTCCCCTTTGTTTTTGTAGGTACTGCCATCCGTCACTGTAACAATGAGAAGGGCTGGTTGTTGCCTGAACTCTTCAACTGCACCACCGTCACCTTCTCCCATTTGAAGAAACTGGTGAGCAATAGACAAAATAAAACATTTACACTGTCGCTTTCAGCCAGAAATCTGACTCAAAGTTATAGCAATATTCAAGGTTTAACTAATATTAATGGAGTAAATGTGTGTTGAGATACTAATGTAACACTAATACATTTAAAAGTGAAAGTTTTTATTGCTTACCAGAAAGATATTTAAATATGAAGTTTTTATCTGACTGAGCAGTACACATCATCAGGCGTCCTTAATATAATCATAATGATTACCAGTAGTTATTTAAAGTGTGCTGTAAGGAAGCTGATGTGTCTTCAACAAAGTGTAATTTCATAGCGTGAAGTCTCTTGAGGATTTACACAAGCTATTGTGTTTGAACCTGAACCTAATACTCTGGGCTTGAGCTTCTCAAAGTCTCACTAATCCTGAAATTGACCAATATCTATTATGTTTCATCGCGCCCACTCAGCTTTCCCTCGCCTTGACCTGTACGTTCTTGTTCTCTCCCCGTCCCTCCAACCGCCTTCCAGAATGAGGACCTGCGCCGCAACAATTCAAGGATGGACAGCGAACGCTCCAAGACTATCGTGCGTTTGCTCCACAGTGCCACCAATAACACCCTGCGTTACTACGGGAACGACGTGAAGACGGCCGCCCAGCTGCTGAACCAGGTGCTGCAGTATGAGAGCCGGCAGGCAGGATTTGACCTCACCGCCATGAAGGATGCAGAGTTCAACGAGGTGGGAAAGGAAACCACGAGCACGCACAGTCAGATTTTACAAAATGTCCCAGTGATTAACCAGTTATTGGAAAAGATTACTGGATTATTGGAAAAGATCTTGTGAAATCCACTGTGGAGCACTGGGAGCACTGGTGGCACACTGCCCTCCACTGGTTGACTCTCACTGGGAAACTTGATCCACTGTAGTAATCTAACACTTCCCTCTTGTTTCTTTATTGCCAGTCTTTTTAATATTTGTGTGACGATTCACTTCCAATAATCTACAGTCATTGTGGATTTTTCCAGAACTTGGTACGAGCAGGCAGCTCCATACTGGACCCTGACAACAAGGAGCACTGGGAGCAGATCCAGAGGACTGAAGGAGGCACTGCACATCTACTCCGCAACTTCGAGGACTACGCCAACACCCTGGCACAGAACGTCAGGAAAACCTACCTGAAACCTTTCACCATCGTCACTGAAAACATGAGTGAGTGGAGACGCTGCAGTCACACTGTGTGGATGCGGAACACGTGATCACAAATCGTCCTCACCCTTTGCCCCTGTGTCCTCTTCTGTGTGGCTCATATCTAGTTCTAACCGTGGACTACCTGGATGTGTCCGACCCGGAGAGGGCGACGCTGCCTCGGTTCCAAGACATCCAGGAGGCCTACCCCAAAGAGCTTGGGTCATCCGTCCACTTTCCCCAGTTCAACCTCCGCACTCATGCCCACAAAGGTATGAACGCTGGAAGAATCTTCCAACCTTCCTTTTAATAATAAAGTTAAAAACAACAGTCCAGTCTTATCTGTCACTATCCCCCTCCCAGCAGAGCCTACTCCTGCCCCTCCTCCAACTCAGACCAATCCCCCGCACGAGGAGGAGCACACGGTGTCCGACAGGAGACGCCGCCATCTCGAACCAGCTGCTCCTCTGCCGGTTGCCGTGGTAATAGTGTACAAATCGTTGGGGAAGCTCCTCCCGGAAAGATACGACCCTGACCGCAGGAGTCTGAGGTAGAGTACTGACACTTCAAGTTTGAGCACTGGCAATTTTATATAGTAACATACTTTTCCCACATGCTTTGCTTGGATTAAATGATGAAGTGTAAACGGAGAATGATCAAGAAGAAAGAGAGCCACGTTCTGCCAGTGTGTATAGAATTCATCATATTCTGTAAACTTGTGAAGAAATCCTGCGTCACATGAAAACATTTCATCCTTGATGTTAATACATGCCATAATATTTACTGTAGTTTTGTTTGAAGGGGGGCCACCTTATCAGAGCCTTCAAAGGACTGACGTATTCTTGATGTGTGAAAGAGAGAAAGTTTCTAGAAATATTTTTCTATGATAAGAGTAAGACGTTGACAAAATGATAAGAGAGAATATGACCAAATGTAAACCAGCTTTGGGTCTACTGTACACGATGATACAGTAGTGTGTGTGTTACTGTTTGTGTGTGTGTGTGTGATTCGTAAAAAAGCACATGTATGTGTTTTTTTTTTCAGGCTCCCCAACCGTCCCGTGATCAACACAGCCATCGTGAGCGCCACGGTTCACAGCGAGGGTCCACCTCTCCCTCCTATCCTCGACCCCCCCATCACCTTGGAGTACACCCTGCTGGAGACAGAGGAGAGAACCAAGCCCGTCTGTGTCTTCTGGAACCACTCCATCGCGTGAGTCGGACTTTACGCAACTTTTCATATTCTTTGGCGTGCATTCTGCTGTGTGATTTCTTACCATTGTCTGATGTGTGCGTTTAGGATCGGAGGTACAGGTGGCTGGTCCTCTAAAGGCTGCGAGGTGCTCAACAGGAACAACAGCCACATCAGCTGTCAGTGTAATCACATGACCAGCTTCGCAGTGCTTATGGACATTTCCAAGAGAGAGGTACTGTTGAAAAGATTTGTCACTTAAAACTTTCTATTTTCTGCTTTTTGCCTTGTTTTTGACTTCTGAACCGACCGTCTTGTACCTCCTCTCCTCAGCACGGCGACGTCCTCCCCCTGAAGATCGTCACATACACCACGGTGTCGGTCTCGCTGTTCCTCCTCCTCCTCACCTTCATCTTGCTGTGCCTGTTGCGCCGGCTCCGCTCCAACCTGCACGCCATCCACAGAAACCTGGTCGCAGCGCTCTTCTTCTCTGAGCTCGTCTTCCTGGTCGGCATCAATCAGACCGACAACCCGGTGAGTGTATTTCCAACCCAAGATCGGCGTGTAGGATGGAGACACTTTGCTGTGTGTCTGCAACATATTCTTATCCAGTCCCTGTTCATGCTGGCCTGTATTTACATTGTATGCTGAATTGCTCACTGAAAAGTTAGCTCGAAACAGTTTAAGGAGAATGACATCCCGGGCATTTAGATGGAAAACAACACAGACCGCAAATGCATACAATACACGTACAGTTAGTACTTTTCCTATGCTTGTGGCAGGGTGGAACTTGAGAGGGGATGAAGATGTTTCACTCCGGTGTTTACTGAATTAAAAAGTGACAGACATCCTACGATATTTTTTTGGCCTGCGGGAAGCCACCTAAGCCAGTGTTGACAGGAGTATTACGAGGCTTGAAGGGGCCAAGGCCTACCTGAGAGTCTGCCTTTATTTGATAGATTATGTTTTGTTACTCAGCTAATGACTTTAATAGTAAGGAATGTGCTGGTTGCTTAAAGTCCTCTCCAAATATAAATAAGTTGACTTTGTTGAACTGACAGTTCAGGATGGATGTGTCTGCGTTACTGTAAACATCATCCCTGATTAAAAAAAGGTGTAGGATATGTGCTGGTGTAGAGTCTAAAGGCAGAAATTGAATGAGCTAATTATGTTATGTTCATCATCGAGTTTGGAGTTGGGCAGGTCACAGTAATGACCAGAAACATGCATGTGCGCTCACATGTAGATGTACAGTAAAGGATCAAAAGATGTGGGAATTCTTTGAAGTCTGCTGACACACACACACGGACACACACCTCCATTGTGCCAATAGTGGAGACATGCTGTGACTGGTACCTCTCTCCAGAAGCAGGCCTCAGGCCAATAGGCACTGGCAAAGGCTTCCCAAAACAGCTTCTTAATTTTCACTTGATAAATTTCTCGCATGTCTGTGGTTCTGAAAACATCATTAATCTGTTAATTGATGGGTGATCCTATTTTTTTATTTTTTTTAAAAGGAGGTCTGGAAAGGCAAGACATTTGATTGGTCTTGGGCAAACACAAGGACAGGTCTAAACAGGAAAAAACACGTGACCAGCAGCTTTGTAAATCTAATAGTGATGTCAATGCTACATTAGCTTGTGGAACATTGTGATTAATGTCAGTCATCAGCGTCTTTTTAATTAATTCAGTTTCCTTCTAGTTCAATGCAGACTGGGGTCGTTAGCCTTCTTTAGCTGTTAGCTAACTGTGTAACTCTGTTGACAATTACTGGATAAGCACAACCACTGAGAGTAACAGCAAATGTGAAAAAGTCCTAAAGTCGTTAAACTGGCTCAATAATGTTCATTAATGAATAACATCCAGCTGAAGTTTGCTAATTTTAGCTAGTTCCTAGCTAACAGCTAAAAGCTACTGGTCATAGCAGACCAGGCGAGGCCTGTAGCAGCTCCTGTTTTAATGCTTATGAGCGCCTCTCTTTACATGTAAGAGGAATGTCTCTAAAAGTTATAGGTGTATATGTGTCAGCTGTGACTGGACTAACTAAACCAGATGTCTGTGGTCTTCCACAAGACAACACAGGACCGTCATGTCCTGTCAGTCCTAAACACTGTGGAGGGTAGTAACCGCACACCCTGCAGCATCAACAAAGAAGGACATAACACTGTAGGCCGTAAACTGAAGAAGAAAACAAATCCACACAAGTCAGAGAACTTAACTGACTAGATAGAAAAATTACATAATCACTAACTATGACCGGTGGATGAAACTTTCTCAACTAAATGTTACCGACAATTAATGACCAGCTAGCAAACCAAGAGAAACGTTTCATAGCGTGGAAGTTTGTGTGCAGGTTCTCGATAAGTTGTGGGTTTTTCTCCCGCAGTCATGTTCTGACTCACGATGTTTTGACTGGGATTCGAGCGCTGACTAACTGCGTTATCTTCACCTGTATGCAGCCAAGTTTGCAAAGAGATTTAAAAAAGAGAAAGCATTTAGTCTGTGTTTTTAATCTCTCTGGATTCATAAATGTTTGTGTGTATTCATACCCTCCATCATTATCTAGGTGTGTGTGTGTGTGTGTGTCAGAACTGTGGAATGCTGTCAGTGTATGCCCAGGGCCATCTGCAGGATGATTTATAACCCTGTCAAAGTAGTCTCCATCTCTCTCTTTCTTTCTGTCTCTCTGATCTCCACAGCTATACACGGCATTACTAAAACACAGTATCTCAACTGCTGGGACATTCCCTGACACACTGCATTCCTCCATTACAGTAACAGACGTTAAAATAGGGAGGGAAGGAGGCAGAAGAATGCGTGGATAGCTTGAATCATTAGTTGATCACGAGTTTGAGGTGTTCTACTGTTAGGGGTGCAAACATAGGTCGCTTTCAACTAGGTCGTGGATCAACTAATCAATTTTTAGCTAAGAACATAAAAACTCCTTGTGCATCAGCAGCACCAGTCTGTAAACTGTTGATAAATGCTGGTAGGGTAGATGGATGATGGGAAGGGTGGATGGATTTACTGATTGTTCATTTGAGTGTGATAGCGGCGAAGACATAAACAAACTCACTGTTTATGGATTACTTATCTTGATTCCCCTAAAACGCCGACTCATCTTCTCTCTCTCTCTCTTATCTCTCTCTCCAGTTTGTGTGCACGGTCATCGCCATCCTCCTCCATTACTTCTACATGTGCACCTTCGCCTGGATGTTCGTGGAGGGGCTGCACATCTACCGCATGCTGACTGAGCTGCGGAACATCAACCACGGACACATGAGGTTCTACTACGCCATGGGCTGGGGCATACCGGCTATTATCACAGGTGAGACACACACACACACACACACACACACACAAGCTCAGATAGAGAGCAGCGGAAGATGGCAGATTGTCAGGGCGCATATTCGTGCCACGACTCGTTTCGACAGAGGAGGCTGTGATCCTCGTGGGAAAATTATTGAACGCGGGACAGAGGGAGAGAAAAGGGATTTTGTAGTGGAGAAGAGTGTGTGTGTGTGTGTGTGTTGCTGGGAATTTTATCTTGACACCTGTTGATTCATTTGTTTTTATAACCCGTTTTATTGTCTCTGGTGGCTAATTAGTTCCACTATTTCGAGCTTGCCATTTTACTACATGATTTACTTTGTAACCCGTTGATTGACAATAAGATGACTGTTAACATATTAAATGCTTGGCGATGTAGCGACATGCTTTGGCAGCGCTGGGTGCCAGCAGTGCTTATTTCATCTGAATCTGGATTGAGACGCAATGCGTGAGAGAGATATCGAGTTACAGAGCAAAACATACGGAGGTCCAAAAAGGACAAACACAAAGAGCGAAGATGACATTATGACAGTGATGAGTGAGTAAGATGATAATGGGAAACATTAAATACAGGAGGGGAATTTTTGGGTGTTGTAGAGGATGATGAAGGTAGACTGTAACGCTCATATTGTGTTATGTGCCTCCTGTGTTTAGGTTTGGCAGTCGGCCTTGACCCTCAGGGTTACGGTAACCCGGACTTCTGCTGGCTCTCCGTCCACGACACGCTCATCTGGAGCTTTGCGGGACCCATCTTTGTGGTCGTCCTGGTGCGTACATGAATTAAAATAGTCCGAGGCAAGCTGAATGTTTTCAGACCCTTACTGCTCACAAACCCTCTCCTTCTCTCTAAAGGTGAACATTGTGATCTTTATTCTGGCTGCGAAGGCGTCGTGTGGGCGCAGGCAGAAGGCCATGGAGAAGTCAGGAGCGATGTAAGTTTTATGTCACATTAATAACTCAATATATAGCACAACATGCAAAAGTTGATAGAACTTTTTGGCACTGGGGGAAGCTCATCAGTGTGTGCCTCCTCTCCTCAGTCCTGCACTCCGCATGGCCTTCCTCCTACTGCTGCTCATCAGTGCTACATGGATGCTCGGTCTAATGGCGGTCAACAGCGACGTGATGATCTTCCACTACCTGTTCGCCGTCTTCAGCTGTCTGCAGGTACCACAGCGTGTTATATTTGTGTATGCTGATCAGCGTCCTTCTCGCTGCCCTGTTTATAATGCGCCTCTTTTGCTGTCTCCACAGGGAGTCTTCATCTTCTTCTTCCACGTGATCTTCAACAAAGAGGTAAGGAAGAACCTCAAGAACGTCTTCACGGGAAAGAAGAGCGTCCCGGACGAATCCAGCACAACAAGGGCCTCTTTGCTCACAGTGAGTGAACAGACACTAATACATACACACACATATTTCACACTTTTAAGTCATTTTAAGCATTTTTATTGTGTTTATTTGCTCATTTTTCTGCTTTAACCCTCCCTCCGTCCTTTCATCCCTCCACCCTCAGCGATCTCTCAACTGCAACAACACGTACACAGAAGACGGCAATTTGTACCGCTCGGGCATCGGCGAGTCCACCGTCTCCCTGGACAGCACCCTCAGGTCAGCCAAGAGCCGCAGCAGCTTCCTGGCTTACACACTCAGGTACAACACGCTCACTGACCGCATGGCTGCTTTTACTACACTGCTGCATGACCAGTGTCTGTTTGTTTGTCTACTTTAGGTTCTTTGGACTTTTTGGCTCACGTTGTCTTTCTTTGTTCTCCTCCCTGCATGCCTGCTGATGCATTGAATATCTCACATATACTAACACACCCCAAGCCCCTGATTTATATATACATGACTGTGCATACACACACACACTCTGTCACCTTTATTCTTCGCTTTAGGGGAGTACATGAAATTTCTGAGTTTCTCTATATTTTGAAGCTATTTTCTGCTTTTCTTCACACATGCATGCTGCCACAGAACGGCACATGCATTGTACAGTTACTCTGCTGGCATGAGAGTCCATGCTGAGATTTGCCAGTGCATGGCGCATGGCTTTGTTGCAAAATTAATACACACACAGGAAAAGACACATCAACTCTGACACACACTACATCACAGAAGACCCCACTGTCAAGTGAAGATTAATCCAGACTGACATCCATACTGTTACTACATCCATATTGTTCTGTTATGTGCATTGACAGATTAACTGTGAGCCTTGTTCATGTGAAAATACATAGTTTTATAGAACTGTATTTTTCATAATATAAGGACTAAACAAATATGTGCAAGAATGGTAATGTTAATGTGATATAGTTTAAGGAATGATAAGAATGTACTTCAAACTGTTTCAACAATAACTGTACGTTATAACCTTCATGCAGGTGTGGGAGTTATTGCTGGGTTGTTAGTTAGCTAAGTGCACTAAAACAAATGTAGCTCATGCTGTTTTAGTTTATGCAGGTTAAGTTAGGTTCTCCTTGAACTTGTTACCTATAGGTATATGATCAACGTTTCAAAGTGTATATTACAAACACTGACATCTCATATGTGTCCACTGCTCCATGCTAGCTCTTTAGCATATCATGTAGCCATCTGGTAATATCTAGATGTAAGAAAGTGTTTCAGAAATTGTGCGGTACACCAGACTTTTACATTTTATACAGTTGAGTCTGACGGTACTTGCCAAAAAAAAAAAAAAATGTGTCATTAATTATACATTTTAGCTTGTTTTCAGCTAAAGGTTTTAACTAAATGCGGTTTTAGCTAGATCGATCTAACACACTGGTAACTGAGTGCTTTGTACAGTGTGAAATAAATGCTTTTTTTTTTACTTGTTTTAAAGTTCAAGAGGGTAAATGAACTTACTACAGACACCAGACACATACTAGCTTTTCACAACTCGTAATATGTAGTTGCTGACTATTAGCAATGTCTCAGATATTTAAAATATGAACTTGTAGCAGTCGTACAAGTCATACAAGTGTGTATGTTATAGTTTTGTCTAGGAAATTGGCATCATTTATTATGTGACATGTTGTATAGCAGGGGTCTCGTTGCTATCTTTAACAGGTATTTGTTCTAACTGATGATAGACAAGAATCTATTGAGTTGAGCAGATTTTTTTTTAGCATGTGTAAAACAACATGCTGTTTATCTTCTCCAACTTTCAACATTGTGCGTGCCGAAGAATTTGCATGGAGCACTTTGAGGTCGGGACAAGCGTATTCCTGATTAATCTCTGACATTTTGAGATGTAGACGCTTTTCATCTGAGCCTAATCTCACCTGCTTGTCTTGTACAACTGTGTGTTTGGGTGTTTCGCAGACATGTTTTCATCGCAGTGGAGTTGAGTTACATACACTTGGTATTTTATAAGAGTTTTACAGAACTAAGGTTAGGCCTGACTGTACGCCTTGGCTCATAAAGCTGTCATCTGGGTAATGCAAGCTGACACTGGGGTCAATGAGAGCAAAAACGCCACGGGGGAGAAGCTGGATGGCGTGCTGCCTGTGCGAGAAGGAAAAGGGAAGAAATAGAAAGAGAGGGGAGGAGGAGGGAGAGAAAATGGAGAAAAGAGAAGGGCAGAAGAGAGAGAGAGAGAGATGAGACTGTACCTGTTTAAAAGTGGGAATGTAATGCAGACACACATACCTCTTCCCTGCGGCTGTTGGCACGTCTACAGACAGGTCAGAGTCTTCGGTAGTGTTTTTCGCCCTCCAGCTAACGTATCAATCTAACCTGGAATAAACGGCTGCAGGTGGAGATTCATTTACTGGATATAAATAGTAAAAGCTGCTGCACTCTTCTTGTAAGTCGGATAGAGGAAAGATGAAAAAATGTGTGGTCGCATAAGATATTTCTACCATAAATAAAGGAGACGATGAAGAACAATGAGCAATATGTTTTAATGACTCATCCATCAGCAGGTAGATGCTTTTTTTTCCAGTAAGCGTTTTAATATTTGCTTCAGTCTTTGTTAAGAGGCAAACGTGATGTAATGAGAGACGTCTGGTGTTTCAGCTGTTGAACAATAAGTTATCTTAGACCGCTAGTTTAGGCTTGAATTAATTTCTCTGTACTTCCCCTCTTTGCCTGATCGTAATCTGCTCCTTTATTTTTCCACTCTCTCACTTCGCTGTCTCGCTTTCTCTTCTCTGTACCTGTCTTTATCCAACAAGGGAGGAGTCTGGTCAGAAGCCCAGTGTCTCCTCAGGGACCGCTAAAGGACACACTGATCTGGATGGACCTCTCTTCCACAGGAACGGTACCAAAGGAGATGGTGAGTTTTCCACGTATCATGACGTAAAATTCAGTAATGTCTCTCAGTTGTTATGAGAACACACACACACCTGTCTGTGTAGTTTATTAATAGAGGTCCATCTCTTTACCTTCCCTCCTTGTCCTCGTCAGACTCTGACTCAGACAGCGAGCTGTCAGTGGATGAACATAGCTCCTCCTACGCCTCCTCTCACTCCTCCGACAGCGAGGACGATGACATCGACGTCAAGCCCAAGTGGAACAATGAGAGGCAGCCCATTCACAGCACGCCTAAAGGTATATAGGTGGCCCTATTCAGCCCAAGCATGAGGTGTAATCAGTGGTTAGATGTGACCAACTACTTTGACTCAAGTACTGCACTTAAGCACAAGTGTACAAGCACAAAGTTATGTTTAAAATAAACAATGAACTCATTTTAAAGATTGGTTATGTCTGTATTGTTATTTTTAATGCCTGCCACTGGGTCAGATTCCACTTTTGTCCACAGCGGCCGTCAGAATATGTTTATAATGACTTGAAATGTGTCTGAGCATCACCACATCTGTCTCCTTTTCCCCCCACTAGTGGATTCAGTGTCCAATCACGTGAAGCCATACTGGCCAACAGAGGCCACCACAGCCAGTGACAGCGAGGATCCCGGCGGGGCAGAGAGACTGAGGGTGGAGACGAAGGTGAATGTGGAGCTGCACCCGGAAAATAAGCTCAACCACATTGGCGAAAGAGAGAGGGACACTCTCCAGGAGAGAGACAGACAAACGCCTGGTCATGCTAGAGACACAGCGCCACCTAGCCAACCCAACAGTAACAGCAACCACCAACCAGAGCAGAGGAAAGGTAAGAGAGGTGAATATTTTAAGACAGACCTGAATGAATTCATTTGAATGATCTGATTTACATTATAAACTCTTTGTCTGTCTCAGGTATCTTAAAGAACAAGATCAGCTACCCTCCTCCGCTGAGCGACAAAAACATGAAAAACCGTCTTCGGGAGAAGCTGAGCGACTACAACCCCCCCACCATCACCTCCCCGCCACCCAACAACAACAACACGTCCTCCCCGCTTCCCTCCTCGGTCAACATCATAAGCCCTTCATCACGACCGCCCTCTCTGGCCTCTAACGACGGAGGTCGCCCTGGCAACCACGACAACAGCTCCCTCATCAAGCCTCCCGTCGCCCCGCGGCCGCAGCTTCCTATCGGGCCACCGCCAGCAGGCATCTACCGCGAGACCAACGGAGGTGTGGCAATGCACTTGAAGTCAGGCACGGTCAACGGAGGCAACGATTCTGACTCAGAGTAAGTAGTCGTCCAAAGAGTGCTGGCATGTAACGATGAAGTTCTTTGTGCTAATGAAAACAGGAAGTTACACTGACAGAGCAAACCAACGAATGCTGCTTCCACAGTTCTTGAATCACTAAAAAAAAAATACAAACAAAACAAACAAATACAAAACATCTATTGGTTGAATGTTATGTCAACTGATGCAATGCATGTTTTATATTAGCATCCAATGTTAAAGGAATAGTTCAACATTTTGGGAGCGTGAAGATTGATACTGCTAAGGTTTATTTTTATTTTGCTACAGCAAGCATCTCTTAGCTTAGCTTAGCTTAGCTTAGCTTAGTTCGAAAACTGGGAACAGCTATCCTGACTCTTGTATGGAATAAACAAATTTGTACCAAACAAACAAGATATAACGTGTTAATTAGTGAGCTTTACAGGTAGTAGTAGATAGTAATGTTTTATTACTACTATAAAATTATGGACAGGGCTAGCTGTTCCCCAGTTTCCAGTCTTTATGCTAAGCTAAGCTAAGAGTCTGCTGTTGGTAACTTCATGATTAGCATAGAGACATGAAAGTGGTATCAATCTTCTCATCTAACTCTCAGCAACAAAGCAAATAATCCCAAAATGTGGAACTACTCCTGTAACAATAGCATGAATAATATGACCACCCTGCTTAAATGCTGCATGATGACGTCCTGCATCCCTGCATTCATTTTTACACCGCACGTTCTCCTCTTCCTTTCCTTGCACCCTCCCTCCCTGCATCCTCACCCCCTCCCTCCCTCCCTCCATTTCCTCCATTAACAGCGGCAGTAACGAGACTTCGATCTGACCTGTTAGGAAAACCCAGACCAGCCTACCCTTGTGAGAGGAGGAGCAAAGAACCTGCTGGGGGAGGAGAGTAAAGGAGGAGAGCCGAAGACGATGGGAATAAAAGAAAAGAAAACTGAAGACAGATGGGTGCTGCAGGTTGGGTGAAAGGGCGGGAAAAAAAGTGTCCTTCCATCCCTCCTCTCGTGTTCCCTCTCTCTGGAGAGCAGTATTAATTGCAGACTTTAAGACTGCCTGAAACAAGAAAATAAGCAGAGATCATGAAAAGATGTGAGAAATAATAAAGGGAAAGCTGTGTCGGACTGTACCGAGAGAGGATGTGATGGAGCAAAGTGTGCCAAAACCGCTGTAGGAAAAGGGGACGGCGAGAAGAAGAATTCCCCCAGGATACATTGCAAGCCCCAGAACGATGTTCCTCTATGGTGGGTATGAGGGGGTCGCCCTATCAGTGGGTAAAGTTAGGAAAGCTTGACAATAACGTTGGACGGCTTCTTTCTCGTTGAGAAAGGCAGATGTATAATCACTGTGCATGAACCGAGACTCAAATACATGCTGGTACATTTGTAGTCCGAGAAGATTTCAAGGACTACAAGTTCTTTAAAACGTCAGACATTAACCTGACACAACCTGTTTTCGCTGACTTTTGGACACGTCCAACAGTGCTATCACACACCAAGTGCTCTTCTTTTGTTTCTTTTTGTTTTTTCTGTTTTTTTTTTACTGAAAGAAAGGCTTCCAGCCTCTCAATGCAGTGCATTTAGAGTGTAATTAACATGTAGATATCGTCAGAGGTGAAGAAGAAATGATCTATTTTGTATTTCAGCTGTAGCGAGGACAAGTTTCTAAACTTAAAATCATTTGCCTGCGTCGAGTTGGGAACGCTTTCAAATCGTGAAAATCACTTGATATGCTGGTTTAATCGACTGAGAACAATAATCTGTGTGCCTTCCCGTCCTGAACTGACACCTTACACACACACGCTCACATATACACATACTGTATTAGCCTGTAGTGGGCTTTCAGGTGATGCACCACTTTCTCTGGCAGCATATTCAGCTATACAGATACACACACACACACATAATGCATGCAAGACTGTTGGTGTGTCCCGAGTCCACGCACACAAACACAGTTGGCCTAATTGAACATTAGTAATGTGGAACTGAGGGGAATTCCTCCTCTGTTGAAAACTCAGTTTTTCAGTTTGAGCACTAAAAACCCTTAAGCGTTCTTTTCCAGTGTCCATCCTGCCTGCTTGTTACAACAGACTCCTACTTACCAAAGTCAAGAAATACAGGAAATGTGCACATTAGGGTTGGAGTCAGCTCACTTTAAACTCAGTTATGTTCCTGAATAGTTGGAAAAAATACAGAAACAGGTGGTGTGGTGGCAAAAAAAGTGCAGCAGAGAACTGGTGCTTATTTTAAGATGCATACTTTTCAAGGATTTCATGTTTTTAGGCATTTTTTAATCCAAATTGTATAAATACAGTATAAATAAAAAAGTCTCTCTTCATTGCTGAGTTCAAAGTGAACATGATGCCAACTCTAATGTGTATTGCAGCTAATAAAAGGCAACTTAAAGTCTTGTTTACCACTCACTGATTGCCTTTGTACCATACAACATACTGTACAACTCCAGTGTTTTGCCCTCCTGTAATCAATGCTGTTTATAAATGTCCTTGTTTTTTTTTTTATTGATCCAAGACACTGGAAATGTTTTGTAACATAATGTATATTTATTTTTTATGGTTTTAAGACACTGGAAAGAAAAAAAAATGATTGTGACTGTAAAAATAAAGATGATATGATGAATTTTTAACTGTCTTGTGCAGCCTGTTGCATGTCTGTCTGCTGGCCGGAAGGAGGCATGGCCGGTCGAAACGTGTACATGACTCCAGGAAAATTGAGTAACAGCGAATGTTTCGATGAGTAACAAAACGTGTGACTCACTGAAGAGGTGATGGTGGGAAATAGAGCTCATAAACCTGAATGCTACGGGGACGTATCATGATTTGTAGTGTATTTTTGTCTTTTATAAAGGCTAAATATCCTGTTGTAAGATCACTGATTCACAGTCAAAACACTAAGTATCGAAGCTGCTCTGATTCAGACAGCCAAAGGCGAAGCAAACCTCATTGCTAATTGGAAACTTTCCGGTTCGAAGGCTCTAAATTTGCCTTTGAATATTTTTGCAGATATTCAGTGAAGAGAGTCGATTAAGATCAAATCCTGGTTTGATGCCTGATCCCTGAATGTAGCTCTGTAAAAGTGAGACAATCCTCAAACTTATCCAAACAAACACAGGTGAAATAACTAATACTAGTAAATAAAACAAAAAAGACTAAGGCCCAGTCTGTAAAAAAAATTACTGAAATGGAACATAATATTCATAACTATGTTTTAAGTCTTGTATAATCACCTGAAAATAAGAACTTTTTAATGTTTTTGTTACTTTAGAATGAACCATTTAGATACAGATTATATTACTACAGATGACATGGGTCCTCTTGTACAGAGACAGCAGCCCAGAAATGACAAACTGGGCACAGGTTCCACGACATTTGCCTTTTTCATGAGTTCCATTGCCACTGTAGTTTCTCCTTCATGCTTGAAATAAGAGGGTGAGGTGAGGTCAGTATTCAGTCAGTTGCAATCTGCGTGATCACCACTAGATGGCACGAAATTCGACACACTGGACCTTTAAAATCTTTTTTTTCAGCTTTTTATCATGAGTGATGGGGTCAAACATGAATACACACTTTTCTGCAAGTTTGAACATTTTTACATTAAAGGTCGCAGTGTTAGTATTTTAGCCTGAGGTGAGCTCACTGGTTTGAAGTGGGTGAGGCACAATTAGGAAAAACAGTGATGTCATGCACTTTGGGGCAGAATTTACAAATTTTTGAATCAACATCTATGTTGCCCACACAGGTCGAGGACATAATACTGTGGGTAAGAAAGCAGGATGGAGGGACAGATAAATAGACGGAAGTTTGGAATGAATCCAACAAAGACGACAGATTTCAAACAGAGGTGCACCCTGAAGCGCTGTGCACGCTCTGGAGATGTTGTCCATAAAAGGTAATGTAAGGGGAGCGCAGTCTAACTGTCTCAAACTGTCCTGTGCCCGTGAGCCCAGCGGACTATCAGTGTGAGCCAGATTAGACATTTCTGTAACCTTCTGTACAGCACAAGACATTTTACTGCTCTGTTGTGGAGCTGCACCTAAAACACAAGAGGCATGTGCGTGTATCAAGGCGGGTGTGAGGTTAGAGAGATGGGTGTGTTAATCCTCACATAACAATGGTGGCAGCCAGTCTTAATATTTCCCCTCATGTTGATCCAAACCTTTACAGGGCATACACATGCATATATTCTACACACATTTATCTATGGATGCAACTGACTGTACAACACACAAAACACACACACACACACTCGGGGGACAACAATTAAATCAAATAGAGGATGAAATCAACACACACACACACACAAAAACAGACCAGCTGACTAAAAATATCTCCTGTTGCCAAGTCAGGTTAATCCTTTTTACTGGAGTAGTGAACGTTTGCATTGCATAAGACCTTTAAGGGATAATGACTGTTCCAGGCGTTAGTCGAACCCTTAGGTGTTACGAAGCAAACTGAGATGGATGGTGGAAAAACATCTTATTTTTGATTTTGATTTGGACTTTTCTTTGGCAAGTGACCATGGTATAAGCGGGATAAAGCCGTTTGAGGTATCCATTATCAGAATTTAGTGGCAAATCCGGAACCGGCTGACTATGCAGGCATTATCCATCATTATTCCTTAAATCAAACCACGACCTGCTTTTATTTTCAGGAACCTAACTTAAAGCAGTTGATTGGCATTTTTAAAATATGAATTCCCACTATTAATGGAAATTGTGGGAAACAGCTAGCTTGGACAGCAGTCAACCAGAGGAGACCCCAGGAAATTACTGACGTAACTGGTTGATATCATGAATTGCCTTCCATAAAATCACCAATTTTTACCTTTACACTTGATAATCAAGTTTAAATTATGAGGTTTAGAGGTGCAGGTAGGCCATTTTTGTTACACTTGGACAGTCAGGCTACTGTAGCTGTTTCCCCCGTCTCCAGTCTTTGTGCTAAGCTAAGCTAACCAGCTGTTGGTTGTTCAAGAGAGCAAACAAGTGTCAAATTACTGCTTTAAAGGCCCAGTGTGTAGCATTTAGGATAATATATTGGCATAAATATTATCACATGAAAATAAATATAACAAAAAGCTGGCTCTGGGACAGTGAGTGGAGGGGTATTCAGTTGGTTGCAATTTGTAACCTAGATGCTATTAAGTCCTACACACTGAACTTTTAAAGTAGCATAAAACACGGTACAACAAATGTAGTATTTTCTGAAAGTAGTTGTCATTAAACAAATAAAAAAAATCTACATTGTGCCATATAAGTCTTCCCCAAACCTGCCACTGAAGCTACTTTGTTGTTCCTAATAATTGACTGTTCACTGCAAAGCCCTGTACTAAACTTTCCCCCACATTATTTACATTTTTTCCGCAGCTCAGCCCGCTTAAAGACCCGGCACTTTGCTCTAGCATTCCGAAGTAAGCCGCCTATACGCAGCTCCTCACTTTAATGTTTGTCTGTAGGAATTCAGCCATATGCACTAGATTAGGGGAGATGCACTCACGTGTCAGCGGATCAAAGCGAGGGAGAGGTAAGAGGCTGCTAAGGTCAGATCGGACCATGAATCTAAACCGGGGGGAGATGTTAGTGAATTATATCACTACAAGGTGTGGAATCCCTCTCTTCTCTCTCCGCGTCTTAGTAAAGGTGAGCTAGGCGTGCTCCTGTTATCGAAGTAATTGGTTTTAGATGCCATGTCAGTGCCAAGATCCATCACACAATCCTGCACACATAGAGCCACTGCTGCCACCGGGTATTGCCAGGTAAATTATTGTGAGCAGGCAGAGTGAAAGGTTAGACGGGAGGGTCAGGTTTCACAAGGCGCTTAGCTGTTATAGCAACTGAAGCCAGTCAGCCCCTCAGGTGACACGAAGATGAAGTGAGGAGCTGGAACAGAGGTGGCATGTGAAAATATGACGAGTGTTTAGATTGGTCATCACAACATGAGTCATGACACATGTACAGTCTGTAGTAAGTTTATAGTACAAGTCTGCTTTCCATATCTACTCTCATGTCGTTTTATATTACGTTACATGAACCAGTAATAAGTCTGTCAAAGCAGGTATCATTTTGTCAGGTGGTCTATATTTCAGCAATAAAACCTTCATTGAAACTTGAGGAGTTGAGCAGGTACTACTAACTAGTCTTTATCAGGGTGACCCTCTGCCCTCCCCTTTATCTCTGTCCCATCACAGCCAGGCAAGCTAAATAATTCAGAGTCAAGACAGCCGCTGTTGGCATCCTATAAGAAACTACTGTGCCGAACAAGAACAGGCAGGAGGGGAGAGGACAACAGATCCAAGCGTGCCATCTGCTGGTGAGGAATGCAAAGCCACAAAAGTATTCTGTTGTACCTCTGCACGTGTGAGCGCAGTTTAGTGAAGGGGTCTTTTAAAAAAGGAGGAAGACCAAATTCTCCCTTTAACAAACAATAAGTTGAATTTGTGAACTGTGACTTCCTCTCCTGAGGGAATGATAGATGCCAATTTTGTGTTGCGAGTGATGAATGTAAGAGGAAACATGGCTCTGTTTTCATCATGTCGCCACCGTTTCAATCAAACTTAGCTTTAATTTAATCAAATCACTCAATACGTCCTGGCTCGGCTTTTCATTTCACATGCATTTTCATCACCTCTATTTTTAGCAATTATTATTTTCTTTCGTTATTTCCACCCCTCATGCAAGCGAGCACTGCTGCTTCAAACGTGATCCTCCTGGGTATGCACTCCTTTCTTGTATTATTCACACGTTTTTTTATTTTTGTTTCCTTCCGTGTCACGACGTGAATGTAAATTTATGTGCATCTGATTATTTAGATGTGGAGGTGTTTCTGCAACGCCAACACAACATTTAATTTACTTGTGTCACAAAAGTCGAGAAGTCTGCACGAAAAACCTGCTTTTTGTAGCTGTCAAAACGGTTATAAGGTAATGTGTGGTTAAAAAAAAAACCATCACCGACAACAAACACACTTGATCTAACTTACTAATCACTCTCAGTGTAGGCTGATGTTCAACTGTGTCGAACACACCCTATCAGCAATGCCAAGCAGGTATTTTGCCTTGCAAAGTATTGAATGCATACGTGATAAACTTTTACCATGGACACATACATTTAAAAAAAACATGTACTATAGGTGGCTAAAAGCATGTTTATTGTCAATCAGATATGGGTTTATTTAGGGTATGGCTTTCATTTTGAGTTTGAGGTCTCCCTCCAAACTACAGAGTGTGCTCAGTGGAAGGTCCTCAGAAATATGGCAGGACAAACAGAAAACAGCTTGGTCAAATGTACTGTATTCACTCGTATTAAAATGCACTGAGAAAGACTTCCTCTTGAAATCACATTGAATTGTTTCGTTCTTGAAATAAAACCAAAATGTCAAAGTGTTAATATTTAATCCACCATCTTAACCAAATGTGTTTTGCACCCACGGCCTCGTCATCCATCCTCCCCTTCCTCCCAACTGTTCTATAATTGACTCTGGTGCTCTGCCAGTTGCATAAGACGCGTGTGGTTGTGCAACCCTCTAGAAAATACGGGTTTGGGATTAAGAGGTTTATTACTGGGTTCCTAAATGAGCGCAGAGGGAGGATTTGGGGAATCTCAAGCAGCGGTACTTTCGCTAGAAGACATATGAAGAGGATCACAGGCCAGAAAGCCGCGCGTGTGTGTGTGTTTTTATGTAAGTGGACATGTGTGTAAAGCATGACTAAGGGGAGTCCCATTGTTTGCAGCACAATCTCTGATGATTATGCAAAGTGGTTTCCCATTTAGGCTTTCAGTATATACAGCATGTGCTACTGAAATAACTTGCAGGAAACACAGAAACAGACAAGAAGCCTGTGCAAATGTTGAATGCTGAATGATTAATTATTGCCTTCAAAATGATTAACACAAGTAAAACACAACACAAGCACAGGTAACACCTATTACACCGTGTCCATAAATGAATAAGCTTATTGCATGGCTATTTTACTCAATTTCACAGGTGTATCTAATAAAAAATGCTAAACCTCGTTGTGCGGACTACATACAACAGGCTGCACAGCTGCAAAAAGTAGCCTATTTACATATGCAGCAGACATGCAACAGCGTCATTCATTTGGAGCAGCTTTTTCTGTCCAGCTAGCACATTGTCAGCCAGTATTCACTCTTCTTTTAGCTCCGTCTTTGGTCTCCACCACTTTTGGAAAAAGAAATTTGGTCCTTTAGCTGCTAAATGCTCCACAGTGTTTACCACCTACGGTGCTATCTAACTAACTTTGTCTTTGTCAGGCAGTATGAAGTAAAACCAAGACAATGAGCTGAAAAATGCTACAATGGTTCACAGAGCTCAGGGGAACTGTTACATAAAAGTAGTCATGTGACCCACTACTGATAAAAATAAAAAAGATTGATTCACATTCATATTTCTCTGGATATGACTCTTCTGATCTCTAAAGGTCTGCAGAAAGAACTCAAAGACTTCATATGGAAAGTCCTCCCTGTCAGTGCCTCACATATTTGCCTAAGCAAATGTGAAGGTTAAGTCTTTTTTTTTTTTTTTTTAATCGGGCATTTATCTTTCAAAGCCTCACAAACATGGACTTCATGCCGGCAGAAGCTGCACCTGTTAGACGGTAAGAGACAGCTTATTTAACAGCAACCCAGAATAATGTGAAAGGTCTGATCTACTTTCCTGCTTGAATTCTTATAGGCTGCTCACAGACAGTATGTTTGTGGTGAGGAGGTGGTGACAACACGGCAGCCGCAGGACAAACCAGGCCAAAGCTCTAGTGAGGACAAGACTACAATGATCCTCATTGGCCTCATTGGTAGTCTGACTGCAGACATAGAAAGTACTTGTGATTACTTCCGTGTAATCTATGGTCTCATCTCAAGGGTCAGGAGTCAGTTGACTCCTGTTTCTCCCTCTCTCACTTTCTATCCATTTCACTCATCTATTTCGGTCCTTCAAACCCCTTTCCTTCTTCTTCTTTGCCCGTTAGACTACACATTCATTCACAGAGTAAGTGCAGCGACAGGAGGACTGTCAGAGGAATGTGTTAAGTCAAGACCACTCCATCACATAGGCACACGACTGCTGGAATAGGGGAATAATTGGGACTTCGGCGAGGACTCTGTTACTTGAAGAAGACTCTCACAGGCAGCCAACATGCAGAGGTTAGTGCTTCAAAAATTGTCGTTTTTTTTTTTTTTTTTTTTTGATTAGGATTTATGGTATGAAGTACTTTAACTAAACAATACTGCTCAAGCTCCAGCTGCCATTCATCTATTGAGCTTGAACTCATTGACCTCCAGCAGGTTTTACAAGGTCAAACACAGAGCGACCTGTAGCCACGAGAGTAGATGGTATAGGAACACACCTTTAAACTTAATAGTAAATACATTTGAACCACTAGTTTAGTCTGATAATAATTAGTTATTTTATAGTTTGATCATAGGTTGAGTAATCTGGCACAAATTGTAGTTAATAATTTAACTACAGGAATAAATTCTGCTCTCCCAGGCCTGTCTGAGTCAGGATAGTTCCTTATCATTCCTTATTTTTTATTTATGGAACCTCAGGGTGGTTTATATTATACAATTAAAAACTTAGAAATGTTTGGGCTAATTTCAGTATTTGTAGATCCTGTCTTTTCCTACTAGGATTCAGCATTTTCCCACCTGAATTTTATTCCTGTAAATTGTGCAGAAGGCTTTTAAACATTGGCAAATAATATGCTAACACTTCTATTAACTCAGCCTGTAATATCCTTTAAAATGTCCGTGAGGTTTCCCAGATAGAGCAGTGTAATTTGATATTTTAGATATTTTAGTTACAGGATAATTATGTGTGTTGACTTTTTGTGACCTTTGTGTGACTTTTTCTCTTTTTTTATTTAAACATTTGAATCCTTAACATAATCGAATTACATAGGACTTCATATATAAAATTGTAATAGTAATAAACAACAAAAAGTTTAAAATAAGAATTAAAATCAAAATAAAATATATAAAATAAAATCTAAACATAAATAAGTACTTAAGTATGAAGCATCATACAAATAAAACATAATTAAATAGATATAAAATATAAATATAATAGTACTAATAATAATAACAACAGGCAGAGGAGAAAATATCCAAAGATGATGACTAATCAATATAATGCAAAGAGGAGTTCAACAGACATCTCTTGCTCATCTCTGTTTTCCTCCTTGGATCAGTATTCCTGATTCAGATTTTCAAATATGGAATTAAAGGCAAAACCCAAATTGTACCACAACCAGACTAATGTAAGTAAGTAAACATAGTACAGCAATATTTTGGAGTTGATTTACAGTGATACTTAATTACATAACATTCAGGCCATTGTTTACCCACCTGTTTCATAATTGAACGCTACATGCAGGTGGCAGCCACAGGGCGGTGGTAGGGAGAGGTGTTTCCGCTCTCTCCGCGCCGTCTCTCAGGCATCACTCAGCGCTAACGGCCCCTTTAAGAAAGCGCCGCCGAACACTGACGAAACATCCTCGGCCCTTCTCGCTCTCCGCTCCCGGCCCGATTCTGCGAAATCAACAAGAGACGGAGGCGAGCTTGTATCTGCAAGCTCCGGGCCAACGACGGCGCTGGTCAGGGCAAGCTCTCCCCCCCTCGCGAAGCAGGAGGGACGCAACTGGTATTTTTTCTCCCCCCTCCCCTCCTCTCCAGTGTCCGTGTGTGACCGCTGAACACTCAGCGGGAGACGGACGTTTAGTCGGTGTGGATATAGATGAGATGGTTGGACCAAGTGAGCAGTTTTCGCCGTGAGACTGGCGCTAATTTGGACGTCCTGAGCAGCAGGTGTACTGAAGGATAAAGCAGACTAAAGGCAATCTCAGTGTTCATGAAACTTTGCTACGATTTACGTGCTGGGTAAGAAGACTTCTTTTTGTCTTTACCGTGCTCTTAAAACGTCTTTTTTTGTTGTTGTTGTTATCGGGGTATTGTTTTATATCCACCGCCCTGTGTGTGTCTTCTTCGGGGGTCATTCAAAAATGCCGTTTATTTGGGTTTCCATGTCGTCTCCTAATGTTAACACACATATCAAATAATAAAAATGTCCGACCGTGTGAGGGTTTATTGAAACCGTTAACTCGAGGCCTTGACGTCCAAACTGCGTTTAATTCAGCCGTTGACTCAACTGTTAAAATATATAACGCGCATTTGTATTCAGCGATGCAGCTCGGGCTTAAGCTAACGTTAAACCGTCATTGAATGGGAGTCTAACGGTCGCCCCGCTGTCACTACAGGGTTTTATATTAAAATAATAACGCCCACTGCCGCTTTTTAAAGGAGCCTTTCGGGTTTTTATACGCGTTTAACGCCCTGTCATTGAATATTAACGCGGACTACGCTGGTTTGTGTTCACGTATTTACATTATTTTCGGTCAGGCGTTGATTCATTCAGGTTTCTGCACTATGAAAATGAACTCGGAGTCCTGAAACTTGAACTGAAATCTGTCACTGACACTAAACCTTGTTTTACATTTTGACAAAGTTGTCCAAGTGCTGCTGTGCGGTGTGTTCACTGACAGCAGGAAGCTCAAACCTTTTGAGATGAATCTCCCCATTGATGTCAGAGACCTGCCCTGAAGTGATCCCTCCTCCCACAGAGTTCAAATGTGGCTCCACTTTGACCCTGAATGAACATTCAGTTTGAAAGACAGAGGGAGCGAGAGGGCGGACTGGCTGGTTGTTAAGGAAGTATTGATTGTTTATATCCCCGTTTATGTAACTGCAAGGTGAAATGACAGCACGAGAAGGCGGTGGGTGCGTTCATTTTTCACGCCGCCTCTTGTGCCAAGTGCTGAATTTTCAGCGCCGCGTGTGAGTGAATGTCATCTTGCCAGTGATGTGGTCTGACTGTGCCCTGTAGCAGGAGGCCACTGAGATCTTATGATGTTCAGAACACTCATCTGAATCCAGACCCCGAACGCACCACAGGGACCTGATTTCAATTTCGGCATTGTTGACTTTGACTGACGTTGTCCCTTGACTTTTTTTGCTTCTGTTTGCATATTAGTGACATTTACAACGACAGAAATGCCAAACACACCCTGCACAGGACTTGCACTGACAAATAAATGCCGTGGACTTGCTTAAATTCATGCCACAACTGACTTTTATCTTTGTTCAGCCAACTACACGTCGCCCAGAGGGTTGCATTAGTGGGTAAAAAGCAAGTACATTCCGCTTGTTGCTAGCATTTCTTTGTTAGTCTTGTGTCCTAATGTGTTGGCTGGGGCCTCCGACTAGAAACCGAGCATAATGTGTCTAATATGTCAAATTAGAGTTCACTCTCCTCCCACTCCATCTCTCCAATAAAAACATTTACAGCGACCATGAGCGTGTATCCAGATCGAGGCTGTGTGGTTGCTTTCTAGCAGCCGTTTTGTTCTCCAGAGTTGGAGTGGCACCTGGCAGCATACTCCGTTTCACCAGAGCCTGATGGGTTTCTTTCTTTCTTTTTTTTCCCCCCCCGTTCTTCTCACCATCTGTTGCCTGTCACTTCATTATGAATGCAGGGAAGTGAGCTTAACAAAAGTTGAAGCAACCTCCGCGAAAACGTTCCAGTCAGTGTTGGCAGATGATATTTTTAAAGGTCCCCCCCGCGCTCTCTCCGTCTTCTCTCTGCGTCTAACAGTGTCTCATGAACCCTGCAGATGCTCTCCTACAGCCTTCAGCCTCGTTTCTACAGAAGCCGAGCGCCGCGATGATGATGATCGTGGCTCGCGACAGGACGATCTTTTGTGGGGTTTTTTATGCGTCTGTAAAAGGAAATGAGGTTTTTGCGACGCAAGAAACGCTGCACTGTGGCGTTGGTGTCTAACAAGTGGTCATGATCAAACTTTGTGTTACTCTAAAACAAAACCTGACAGCCTAATGTCCCAGAAAATACTCCGCACAGAAAGTGTCCTACTTTACCGCTCTAGCCCGTGTATATGCTTGTTTCCACAGCCCCCCTTCCCCGTCGTGCATGGTTGATAGGCAACGCTTATATAGAGTGTAATTGTAGAAAGACTCAAGTCTCCTGTGGCTATACAGCGCCTGTCTCCTCCCTAAAGATGTAGAAAGCAAGTCCACCTGTGTAGTTGTTAGTGTACAGCTAACAACACGAAGCTTTATTAGCCCGCCGTTCAGTGTCCCGATAGTAATGCAGAAAATAATGTGAGCACTGTAATGCAGCACTCATAAAAAATGCATTATTGTGGTTACCAAGAAGGATGTGTTTGTGAAATTATTGCCTGCTACTTGCAGCTTTGGCTTGTGTAGTGTGGTGAAATACATCAGCTAGAATGACCCAGAGCAACAACAATTAGTCAATGAATCCATAAGTCCACGGACAGAACATTAATCAACAACTATTTTCTTTATCTCAGATATTTTTTGTTGAATTTTAATCACATATGCACAAAGTATTCCAGCAAGTACTTGTTTGAGTTTCAAACTGAGTAGCGGATCTTTTCAAGGTGTAGGCAGGACATGACATAACATCACTTAACCACAAAGCATGGGTGTGGGGAGCTCGGAGCATGTCATCGTCTCTAGTGGTACAGTACCAAAAAGGGTTGAGACAGGTTGAGGTCTGGTTTAAAGTTAAGAACGAGGAACAAGGTTTGGAAAATGTCTCTCTTTGCAAAAATGCTCCCTCTGCTTCTAAAATCTGATTGTCTTCTATAATGGTAACTAAACATCTTTGAGGTTTGGGCTGTTGGCTGGACAAAACCAGACTGCCTAACTACTGGTCCTCCCAGCTAAACTAACCTTCTCTAATCATGTCGTCTCAGTTGTCCAGTCGTGCTGATTTACACTTTACAACATCAGAAAAGTCTGACTGTTACCAGCTCCTGTCACAGGCTGTGCTCGTCTCACGACTAGAGTACTGTATCCTGCCGGGTCTCCCAGTCTGCACGGCGAAACCCTTTCAGATCCAGAACCCGGTGGTACACCTCGTTTTCAATCAAGTTCACAAGTTACCTCGCTGTGCATCGAGCTCTTCTGGCTACCTGTAGCAGTCCACATTAAATTCACATCACTAATGCAAGTCATCTCTGCACCTGGACTCTCTTCACCTGTTGTTCCCTGTTAGTAGAACACGCTACCAAGTTCCTACCAGATCGGGGACGTCCATCTCTACCTTTAAAAACCTCCTGAAGACCCAGCTCTTCAGAGAGTCCCTCCTCTCCTAGGACTACCAACAACCGGAGATGATAAATCTATCCCTTCTAGGACTGTCACAGTGCTTACTGCTGCACTAACATGTTCTTGTTACACCCTACGTTGATTGTAAAAACTAGGGCTGAAGTCTTTTCTCTGATTATATGCTCATTAGTTCTTCTTAAGAAAGTCATCTCCTGTTTTATTGATCGTCAGAAAATAAAGAAAAATCATAATTTCCAAGAGACCAACATTCAAGTTACACTAATGTAAAACACAAAGTGGCAAATCCTCACATGTTAGACGCTGGAGCTGCCCTGTTCATCGTTTTAATGTGATGTTATGTAAGTTGCCGACTCATTTCCTGTTGCTCGACTACAGCAGAGACTGGAGTTGCAGTGTTTTTGAGGATTTCTTTCACATGATTGTCTGTGAAATTGAGAAACGCTGATGTCGGGCATTAGACTCGCCTCTTAGCCACGAACAGCTGCGATTGGCCGTCGCAGAGAGCGTGACCCTCGTGACCGAGAGTAACCCCTCAGCTACTATGGGTCATTAGCAGAAGATTACTCGGACAGGCATAAGCACACACACACTTTGATACAGTATATTAGGCTTGCACAGCCAATACACACCGGGCTTGTAAAGCTACTCACCCTTAGCTAATTTATGCAGTAATAAACAAACACCGTCCACCTGTGTAGGTGTGTGTCTTCCCACATTTCGCTTTCGCAGGCAGCCACCGTTGACGTATGATTAGGTGGATGTGGATGGAGGCGTCTTTGTGTTTGGACATAATTGAGCGAATGTATCATGAGGCCTCTTTGTATATTCCCACAGTAACATTCACATAGTGATCAGACCTTGAGCTAAAGCCTCGTCGTCCTCCTCCTCCTCCTCCTCCTCCTCCCGCTGCTGTCCTCTTTTCATCTTTTCATTCTCCTATTTAAGACGGTGTTGTGGTAGAAACTGCCTCTGGACTGGAGAAAGAAATCCTTTTTTTTTTTTTTTAAAAAAAGAGGAAATAAATAAAGGAGAGGTGGTCTGAAGGACAGCGCAGTGAAAGGAGGTGAGGAACAGCACGGGTACAAGCGATGTGCTCTTAAATAGGAGCTCAGTTTCTACTTATTCTGGCTGTGTTTCGCCAATGTTAGCCCTGAATGGAGTGTGATTGTTAATTGAATAAAAATGCCAACTTCTAAAATCAGATGCTTCTGTTAGTCACTGTTGTTCTGGCTTTTATTGCATTGGATTTTCTTGCATGTGGTTTGAGCTGACCGCCGAGCAGGCTGGATGTGGAATCATGCGGTTGTTGTAGGAACAGATTTCATTGTGACAGGCGTCTCAACGAAGAGGTGGAACGTGTTTATTGAGCTGCCACTCACCCCACTTCGAAAGAAAGATCGACCAACCAGTCATCTCTATATTTGCCACTAGTGTGTGGGCGGGTTGACTACACGAGGAAATTGAATATTTAATTTTTAAGTTCAGCCACAAAAAAATCTTTCTCTTCTCTAAAGCCGGTCTGTCTGCTGATCTCAGTTTCAGTCCCTCTATTAGATGGCTTGTGGAGGGATGCAAGGAAAGGGGAACCAGAGTAAACATTTTAGATGAAGTGACACGTCCTTTGCTTTCAGGCGTCATGTCAAGCCACGTCAGTTTCTAATGATGGTCGCAGAGCTGGATCATCTGTCAGCTCTGCTCCGTCGCATGTGTTGATACCTCGGGTTCAGTAATCGCACAGATTATGTGAATGCTGTGCAGATACTGGTAAAGGTGAACAGTTACCACTGCCTGCGCCATTAGTTTTTTTTCCTCATTATTGATATCCTCCCACATGGCAAAGCAAACCATCAATATGTGTTTCTCCTTAAAACTGTTATTGCTGTGTGAATTTATTGATATTCTCCTTGCAAATACATAGCAAAGTTTACGCTCACTTTGACTCAGTTTGAGGGACATGTACTGTATATATATAATTACAGTATTTGGAGTTATTTTTTCTGATACAGAATGATTGAAAAACATGCCTCCTTTATCCCAAAAAAAAATCTTTAACAAAGTCATTGTGTACCTATATTGGCCATTTTCCGTAACCATCTTCCGGAAGGTTTGGATCTTTAACAACATGTCTTAACAGAATTGTTAGAGTTCAGCCAGCGTCTTTCTTGCGTTGTCTTTTCAGCAACACATTTTTAATGGGCTTGGTGGAGAAAGCACGATTAAGATGTCCCAAAACCACCTTTTACGTTTAAGGTCATTGTCCTGTTGGAACCAAGCCGCAACCTCCATAACTATGAAGTGAAGCCAATGCAGAAGTGCCGAAAACTGCAGTTCCTTGAATGGCCACTTGAGGCTGGTTCCAATTCATTCTCCGTAAGCCCCATATTAAAATATCACAGCAGAAATAAACATAGTTTTGGTCTCTATAGCTAATATCCTCATTTATGACAACTGTACTGAAGCTCATCCGTTCAAATTATATTAAGGCTTGAAGTTATGCAGAAATGTTTCTACTCTGATTGACAGGTATGTTCAATTTGTGACATGTTTGTTCAACAAAAAATATGTGAAAATGGTTTGTTATAATGTGAAAACCTAACAAACACTATACAAAGAGATATTCTGCTGACACAATCACAGTTCATCTTCATGACCTTTGTACGCAGGATTTCCCTGATATAAAAAAACACACTGAGCTTTAATCACTCACTCAATCAAATCAAATAATCATTAACTAATGGTGCACACACTATATGCAAGCGCACCCTTCAAGTCAAACTGAGTAGTACCTCAAGCCTGGGAAGTAATCTGTTTTTGTGTTTACGCTATGATAATACACACTGCAACAAAATATGGACTGTGGTCTTAGAGAAGTATTTTTGACAGAGGTACCGCCTCTGCCCAAAACAAGGTCCAATGAGAGTCGTGACTCCTGTACCAATCAGAAAGAATGACACCCAGAATAACAAACTTTTAAAAAGAGGGAGCAGATTGTGCTCGGGGGCTCAGACCTGGCAGAGCTTTCGAGTTTGTTCGAGCACCTAGGCATCATTCAGCCCACCTCAGGGCCACCAATGCTGGAGCTAGACTACCAACATGGCAGTGACCAGAGCCAGAGATTTTGAGCTTCAAAACGAGAAACCTGTGAGTGACATCACGCATACGCCGTCCATTCTTTGTACTGCCAGTGGATCATCGTGAAGATAATCAGTGACATCGCCGCTTTCTCCAATCTCTACTGAGCGTCTCTGGGCTTTCCTATCGGCATGTTTGTGGCTCGATGTAATGTGTGCAGTCAGACGAGCCCTATTTATACAGGCACAGAGGAGTTACCGACTGGAGTGAATCATAGTCATTAACAGGAAGCTGTGAAGCAGATTAAGAGCCTTGGAGCATTCTTCATGACATGGACAGGATGGATCTTCAGGTCAAACAAAGGATCAAAGAGTGAGGATCGATCAAATCAAGGATATGTGATGTACCCTGTCTGTATTTACTTGAAAACCCAGTGATTGGATTGAAAACTTTGATTCAGCCGAAGCACCTAAACGAAGGTGTATTCATTGATGCAACCAGCCTGGACAGTCAACAGAGTTATTAGAAATGGAGTGACTCAGCAAATCAGACGAGCGTCAGTCAGCTTATCAGAGTTAATGCAATCATTCATAGAAAAAACAGTCAGGCAGCTCATCAGTCAGATAACCATCCTTGCGATTTGACGACTAGTCGTCCAGCCAAGCAGATTAAGTAATCTCTGAGGATTACATCAAGAAGAACTACACTTAATCCCTTCACAAATGACAACTCACAGCAGTCAAAACTCGACACGTCGACTACACAGTCTGCTGGAAAAGATGACGGATTATTGTGACAATTATTGTGGAAAGTTGTTTCATTCAGTTGGCATTTGTCATTCAAAGAAAAGATTTTGAACGTGAAAGAAGTCGTGATGGTGGTTGAAAGTCAACACTTTGCAGTCAGTTTAACAGGCCAAGGGTGGACAAGTAGTAGCATCTGTTAATAGTTTAGCTCTTCCTCATGCTAATCACGATCTATTGCACAGCTGTACTATAGCTTGCTTAACATTTGTCAAGCATTAATGAGCTCATTCATCCTGTCTGTATCTGTGTCTATCAATGGGATTCATTTTACCGCAGTATCAGAGCACAGCTGCTGAATGCAGAGGAACCACTGCAGCAGCTTGACTCCTGTGACACAGCGAATGATGACACAAACAGCCTCCCACCCCTGTTCCACGTTATCATTACATCTCACCTCTTGATACCAAAACAAGCACTAAGCCTTTCACGGCCTCTCACAACCAGTGCCACCATCCCCGCTATGGAAATGAAATCAATAAATGGGGTCAGCTGCTGTCAACTGTTTGCCAGCGGACTGAAAAGGATGTGGTCGTCAAGGCGCTAAACAGGGTTACTAGTTCCCGTGTAGGCTGCAAAAAGGGGAGCACATTTAATGCTATCGAAGCTCTAACCTTGTCCATGCTCGAGTTTGCCGTGTGTTATGTCATTGTGTCCCCTTGGGGTAACTTTGCTCCGGGCGGAAAGGGACATACGATGGTAGTAGATGTTGGGGAACTTCAAATTAGGGAGAGTTTGTAGTGCTCATAGTACAAGCTGGAGGTGGAAATTAGATGAACAACACAAGATGACAGAACAGCACCATGGCTGTAGGGATGGCAGTATCGGCCTGTTGGTCTGTGGGTCGATCACTTTGGTTCTGGCTGAAATACTCAACAACCAGTGGATGGATTGCTGTGAAATGTTGTAAAGACATTGGTCTCCCCCTGAGGATGACTTGTAATGACTTTGGTGTTGCCTTCATTATTCATGTAGCGCCATCATCAGGTCAAAATAAAATGAGTTTATGTCCAAGTACCTGCAAAACTAATGGCAGCTTTGGGTTACCAGTACAGTTATTTTCTATAAATTAGGTTTTAATAAATGTTTTCCACACAGCCGTACCAACCATAAACGCTGTGTTTTGTGTCCCTACAGGGTTGCCGTCCGCCATGTTAAGGTAAAGCCCAGGTGCGCGGTGTTGACCATGCTAAAGCGCCTGGACAAGATCCGCTTCCGAGGCCCCAGGACGAGAGACGACTTCACGGATCTGGCCGAGTCGCCACCCGCCTCCGACAACGAATGTAGCGACGACATGCAGCTGAAGCCCAGAGCAGCTCTGCGAGACACAGAGGACCTCCTGCGAGACCCTGTGAGTGCTCACCATGCATACACTGTATATACGTATGTGTGTTTGTGCTGGAGTTTTGACATGTGGCTACATTTGCAGTTTATCGTGTGTCATGGAGGAAGCTGAATCTCTCCTTCCCCTTCTTTCTGTCCGACGCTCTGAAATTCAGTCAGCCTCTGTATTTATCATCCTTCTTAGCAAATGGTTTTGTCATATATGTACACATTTAGCCTTGACTGGCTAGTCAAGTAATAGTGTGTTTTTTTTAATGCACTCATGAATCATTCTGTCTGAAAAGGGTGCGCTGACCTCAGAACAACAGAAAGGGAACTCTGCTGTAGCTGCTTTGTCACCTTCACTGATGTTCTGATGTTGATGATTTTATTAGCTATCTCAATAAATGTTTTATTTAACCCCGCTTATTTTTAGTTACTCCAAACAGAAAGGGAGACAGATGGAAGCCGGGGTTTGTCATAATAAAGAAAAATGGAGGCGATGACAGCGATAGATCATTTCCAGCACGGGCACACGGAATAGAGATGGCGAACGGCGGCTAGACAAGAGCAGAAACAGCGAGAGCAGTGGTGAGATGAACAGATATTGGATAGCAATGAAAAATGGAAGGAGAGAAAAAGATTAAAGTGGAGAAAGTGATAAAGGAGGCTAGAGGACAGGGATTGAGCCTCAGAAGATTGGACTGCGAGATGTCTGGAGGAGAGATGGACAGGATGAAGAGAACTCGTCAGCTGTGACAAAAAAACAAAAAAGAAAAACCCAGATCATGCTTTCTGATATTTCTTCCTCCCACGCAAGACAATGTTCATATTTCATGAAATGTGCAGCTCACTTTCATCCTTGAGGTTGAGGAGAACACGAGTATTGCTGTCATCATGGTGCTTGTGCGTTGATAGGAAGATAAGCAGGATATAAACACCGGGTTAGTCATTTTGATTCTATCATTTCCTGAATGAAGGCCCCAGGGATGTCTGTCCTCCTTTTTATTTTCTCTCTTTGTTTCTCCTCAAATAGACAGCTGATATGAAATCCCATTGAAAGCTGCACAAGTCCCAGCGGTGAAGGAGTTGCACCGAGAGACAAAATACATCATGAAATGTTATGATTGTACCCACATAATTTCTTTTTCTAATTGGTTCTGGAGCAGTATTTCTTTAATTGGTTATCTAGCTGACTATAGTTCCTTGTAGAATACTCTCGAGTGTGTGCAACATGTGTCTGTATTTGCACGTTACGCGCTCCTGTGTGCACAAGTGTGTCTGTGAGCTGGTGTTTGTATGTCTGTGTGGTGTTCGCCCGCATGAGCACAAGCCCACTGGGAAGGCATCGCCCACATCACGGCACTGATGAGTCACACTTCGAAGCCCCAAAATAGACCAAGCTAGCTCTTATCCCTGCTGGGACACGCTCACACACACACACACACACACACACACACACAACAAACAAACACATACATAAAGTATGCTCATTCTTCCACAAATCTCATCCTCCCTGTGTAGTGCCCTTCATAGGTCCCCACTGGCACGCTGGAGCCCACACAGACTGCAGTGACATCTCTCTCTACTCTCCAGGATGAGATCACATGACCCAGGTCTAAACCTCACCTTCATTACCTCATCTGTTAAAAGGAGGACACGAAGCGCCCTTTGGCTGCAGACTACACGCGGCGAGACTTTTTGACAAACTAGCCCGTGTCATCCATACTAAATAGGCAGAATGTCAACGGGCAGATGGTGCTCAGTCACCGCACAGACGACTGTATACGACCTCGCCGGCCTCTGCCCACTTTTCCTGCTAGATCAGGTGACTTCCTCACTGTGTATGTCATACTTTGTGTCATTCTGTCATTTGTCTGAAGCGCATTTAGACAGGAAAGGTGATGTGATGACCCCGGACAAAGCACAGGATCATACAGAAATAATTACTGCAATATGTTATGTTGGCACTTTAAAACTTACTACAGTATGCTAATTTTAAATTCCACAGCAAATATCTGAAGCCTGGAGTTAATTCTGTTCTTATTATTGTTATTATAATAATTATTGCTATTCCTACCAAAAAGATGTCTCCTCTTATCAAGGAACACATAGAATTATGTAGTTAACAAAAAAGTCTTAAACCATAATGTGTTGCAGCTTTGCACATTCTTGGTCAGTTAGGTTCATCAGGTCACCTGTAATGGTTTAGTCTTGAGTTCCCAAACAATTCCCAATCAATTGTTGCTAATTACGGAGGCCAGCTTATCTAATGAAGCACTCCAGTGTCACCAGCAAAGCACCTCTACACCATCGCACTTCCTCCTCCATGGTTCATGGTGGGAACCACACATGTAGACCATCCACTCACCTTTTCTGCATCACACGCTGGGCGAAACCAAATATCTCAAATTTGGACTCATCAGACCAAAGTACTGGCCTATTGTCCATTACTTATCTTTCTTGGCCCAAACATTTTTTCCTTGTTGCTCTCCCTCAGTAGTGTCTTCTTTAACATAACATAACATAATTTAACATAAAACATACAACAGGTGTTAAGACTTTTGACGTCTTCAGTGTTAATCTACAATGTGGAAAATAATGAAAGAACAAAGAAAATCCATTGAATGAAAGGTGTGTCCAAACTTTTGACTGGTATGTACATTTGATTAGATGCATTTGATTTTCAAATTAAGAGCCCCTCAAAGCCACATGATTCTTCAAAACCACTTAACCAACTATCAATGCTGAACAGCTCTTCAACATACCACTCTACGTCGAACTCTCGCTGGGTCATGAGTACTAAGCTTTCAAATCAACTCCGTTATCTATTTCAGTTTCATAGAAAGTGCTGAAGATCAATTGTGTAATGGCAGGAAAATTTAAAAAGAGTTCACCGCTGTAATGGCTGTGGATTACAGTTCTGAACAGTAATCTCTCCACTGAAATGTAAACTCAAGTCAAACCGGCTGTTGCTTGCTGTTGCACCCTAGAATGCATTAGATGCAGGAAGCTAACTGCTGATGTCTGCGGTTGTCTTTACCAAGAACACTGCTGCTTAAATCACCGTGGTGGTGGTGTCGGTGGTTCAGATTTTCATTGTGTTGAGAATGTTCGTCTGGTCTCAGCTGAATGTGTTTAACTTTGATTTGAGTTTTTGACTCTGGTATGCAGGCAGGAAATCACAGGTTTACAGGAAATCAGGTTGGATAGGGAGTAGGCTTTCACTGCAGGAAAATGAAAGTGAAAGAACAGGCAGTTCAGATCATGTGTCTGTCAAGTAGAATGTAACCATCTGTTCCACTGCCAGGTTTCCTACCATCAGTGGAAGCTTTATCATCGCCCTCTTAATAAAACTGTTCATGATTTTTGACAGCACACGGCATTCCATGATGTGGCTGATATTTTCCACTGACTGTGTTAATGAATAGCCTCAGCTGATTCTTGTTGAAGCGGTTACCGTGCTTCATTTGTCTGGACGTCTTTTACAGCCAGAAAATATCAGTGTCCATCGTTAATTCTGTTAATTGTTGGACCAACAGTCTGCCAAACATAGAGAAGGTCTCTCGTGTTGTGTGTGTGCATGAGCTGAACAAGGCCTCAAAATCACACCTCTTGTATTTCCCCTCCCACTGCGAGACTCCCATCAAGCCTCCTGAGAAAGCCGCAGGCTGAAAGAGCCTTTTTCATTCCACAGAAGAGAAAATATGTAAAAAGTATCTGAGATCCCTGGAGCTGCTCTCCAGGATAAACCAGACACTTCTGCTTCAATTCTGCGCTCAGACAACGACTCATGCAACTCATGGATAATGTCCCGATAGGGGCTGAGCACAGAGGGAGCAAGGAAGGAATGAGGAGAAGGATCAGGAGATGACTGAGGAGCATGAGCAGGAGGTTAGGGAAGATCAGTCAACAGAAATCGCTAAACAAGAATGAAACAAGTGGCATTGATATCTTCACTGTCTCCACACAGAACATGGAAGGCTGTGTGAATATCTGGATGTTTTCAGTATTATGTGTCTACTATTGTGTTTGTTTCGTTTGTGGTAGGCGAGTGATTTCAGTTTAAAATTACAGTTGTGGATTGCGGCAATTCAGATTCATAATAAGACGCAGGAAATGTGTGTTTAGCTCCGTTCTAACAAGACAGAGAAGATGATTACCTTATGTGAACCAACAGCTAAATGATTGAAAGGCTAAGAGTGCATAAATGAAAAAATATTTAAAACATAGAAAAGGAAATGGAGTTTTTGCAGCAGGGCACAGTGAGATTCCTAAGCTCACATCAGCCACAGTCCTGACAGAGGGAGAGGGGGGGGGCAATAATTAATCAGCCGATAATCGTCCGGGGGGTGACGTCAGGGCTTGACCTACTTTTGACAACCAGGAGGTGACTGTGACTGATAGTTGATGGTTGTGTTATGCAGCATCAGAGGTGCGCTCACGTTATGCACAGTCCTCAGACCAAACCGGTAACAGTTTCATGTTTGGAAATGACAAAATCTGAAACCGCGAGCCCCGTGGCTGAGCGCTCGCAATGCAGCAGGACTTCTTTTCACTCCCACCGCCCGATCTCCTCCATCTCCTCCTCGTCTTACGCGTTCCTTCCTTTCATCCTGCCGCCTCCATTAAATTCTCATACCCTCCTTCTCTCGTTTGTTTCCTCTGAAGCACGTCTTTATTGAGGGACACCCTTTCTCCGTCACCGCGTCTCTGCTGTCTCCCCACCCGCCGGTCTTGGTGGGCTTTGGGCTCTCTCCCAGAGCTCTTTTTTTTTTTTATCAGGTCAATGTCAGTTTTGTGCTATCTCTCTCCTTCTTCCTCTCCCTCCTGCATTCCCTCTATCGCAGAGAGCACATCAGCTAAAGATATTGCAGTGTGTCTACGCAGGCACGCACAATCTATGCCGGTTGCTGTCAGAGAGAAGCTGCTGCAGCGGGTGTGTGTGTGTGTGTGTGTGTGTGTGTGGCAGGAGTCTTTTAAAGGACCCTTGCTGTAGTCGAGCAGTGATGCTCAACCTGCAGTGCTCACCATCCGCTAGCACAGGCATCTCTCCTCTCGCTCCTCTCCTCTCCTCTCCTTCCACCACCACCCACTCACCCCTTTCTTTCCTCACACTTTGTCCTTCATTCCTCTCCTCTCTCACAGTCGTCACGTCTCAATCATTCTAATTCACTCGGTCCGCCTCCGCAGATATTGTGCTGCTAGTTGTGCGTGTGTCAGGGTTAAAATCCTTAGTCAGAGGCGAGTGAGTCATCAGTGTTGCTGTAGTCAGGAGAGGGGGGATTCTCCTCTTTTCCTCCTTCCTCTTCCCATCTCGCTCCAGCTGGACTTAAACCGGGCGAGGAAGCGTTAGCGTGAGTCATAGCGCCATGCTAATCTGTGTGTGCATGTGTGAAATCATACGGGACATCCCAGCCCGTGTGCCTTTTCTGTTGTCAAGCAATTCTAAAACCAAACCTGTCTTTTCTCTCCTGTGTTTGTGAATGTAAATGTTTGCGCGGCTGTGTGTGCTTGGACCCTTGTATGTGCCTCCCCCCCTGTCCATGAATGGTGTGTGTATGCGCGTACACAGGCAGGTTCGGGGTCTCCCACCATGGCCGCGGCCATCCAGGACTTCCAGAGGTCGGAGTCAGACCGACTCAATGAAGTCAAGGGTCACCTGGAAATTGCCTTACTGGAGAAACATTTCCTACGTGAGTCTCCGCGCAAGCTCGCACACACACACACACACCACCAGATTACACTTTTAGACATTCCTGCTCTTTTTCAACAGGTACACACACTCAGCATTACACTTCAAATTTGCTCTGTTGCTGGGTGTATAGACCACATGGTTGTTGGCAGCTCATTGGTTCATGTTGGTGTGAAAAGTGAAAAGTTGTCTGCGTTGGTTAGTGTGCAAGTTGGTTATGTTTTCCACCTGTACCCAGAATCCCCCTCTTCAGTTCCCAGAGAAAAGCCCTTAAATTGTGGCATGGTTAAACAATCTTTGTGGGTGGTGAGGCTGCTTGAAGCAAAGAAGCAACAGTGAGGAAAGAGCGAGAGTTCAGTGTCTTTCAGTGATGACTTTGCGTTCTCGTTCTGCAGTTTGGAATGTGCAGTTCCTCTCTGATTGCATACAATACGGTGTATACGACAGGAAGCCTCTTCCACTTGATGAGAGGGTCACAGTAAACACACTTAGTTTGTTTTCTGGCAGGGATGCACTTTCTTTCCATGACATCTAGCTCTTGTTCCTACAGAGGTTGAATGCATTTGCTCTCATGTGTCTCTCACTGTAGACCTTCATGTGTGTGTGAAATCAGTTTGCTTTGTGGTTTCCCAGTCAGCAGGAGGCTTGGTTTTGTGCATTGCTCTTGGTTGCTGACAGTCTAACATAACCCTGTTGTGTTATGCTGACGTGAAGCAGTCATATGTTGCTCAGCTCAACCTAAAACCTATAATAACATCCGATTAAGGAGTTTTTGGTTCCGCCGCTTTCTTGCTTAATTTCAGTGACGTTACCAAATAGTTTTATCCTTTCTTCTGGGAAACAAACAAACACGCAGTCATTTGGACTTTAAGATTTGTAATCTGGTATCTCGAACAACAACAACAGTAACATCCTGTTTGGTGAACTGTGTGTTAGCAAGCCTGAAATTACGCTGGAAGCGTAATGGACGCAAGCAGCTGCTGAGCTAATGTTAATCAATTTCCCATGCTACACCAGAGGCACAGTGAGGTGAGGCACCCACGAAGCAGCAGCACAACCCCAATTACCCTACAAACCTTTTCATTTATTTATTATTTCATTCACTCATTTGTTGTTTGCAGCATGCATATCTTTGTAATCCACAGTAGAGTATTTATACATTGAATACATCCCAAAAATTCACATAACTAACAAAACTAAAAACTATCTAAGAGGTCCGTATCAGGCTGGCTTTTTTGCTCTAAATTAAATGAAATCAATGTGTTTGTGAAATTAAAATCAGCAGCTAGCTGCTGGTCGAGCCCAAAGCTAAAAGGAGCAAATTGGACTTAGATTCATCTGGTGACACAAACAGTGACCAAATGAATACTAGCAATATGTACTTTAATTGTTAAGCAATATGTTTGTCACAAAATCAAGTTCAAATGAAGTCAAACCAACCTGTAATCTCAGCTAATCAGACAGTCACATCTGGAAAACGCAGTCAACCCGAAATGTTTCTGAAACGGAGACTCTCCAGGTGGATTCATGGACTATGAATATACGCTCTGCCTGTGTTTCTGCATTTATTTCATGCACCCGGCTCCTAAGTCTGTGTCTGACTCGTAATTTATGCTGAAAAGTAGTGACAGAAACAAGTTTCATTTGCTTTGTGTTTGATGGTTTAAGAGAGGGAGACAGTGAATGAGAGTGAGGGAGCGCCGGCATCGAGAAAGCCGGTTATTCAGCAAAATAAAAAAGCCCATTCATGAAAACATGAATCACGAATCCTTCTCATGGTGCAGCGTCCCCTAATGAAACTCCGATGGACCTAAATGAATCTGCCTCTGCTTCTGTTCCGGTGTAGTTTCAGGGCGAGATATTTTCAGCTACTATTCATCGCAAAAACAAAACTAAAGGAGGAGAGAATGTGTAGAAAGAGGCGAGGCAGCCCCGTCCGTCGACACAGACGAAAACAACAAACAAACCGTATGACGCTCATCCTCAGTCCACCCACTCAGCTCACACACATTTACAAGCTTGTCTAACCTGGTGTTTAGCGAGGGGTACTGGTTGTCCTGTACCATGCAGCACGTTGACAGTCCCGATGTGTAATGGTGTGTGAAGTTTTTTTTTTTTTCCCCCCCTTTCCCTTTCGACTATGTGTCTATTAGAGAGAGGGTGAGAGACAGGGGGAGGGAGTGTGTGAAAGAGAATACCTCAGGCTATGTCCTCTCTCACAATGCCTGTGCCTGAGCTAAAAGGGGATGGATTCATTGTCACACTGTCAGGATGCTAACTAGATGAGCTCTCCCTTCACAGACCTTTCTTCCATGCTGTTCTCTCCTTTTTAAGAACAAAAAAAATAAAAAATCCTCTGGAGCCATCACTGCCTTTTTCTCTCCATCCCGCTGAGCTGCTCTTTCAGGCTCTGCCCGCCATTCCCTGCTCTTCATTTCTGGATCAGTCTCGGCGTGTCTCCCTTTGCTCATTCATCCCCTTCTCTTGTTTTTTATCATCGCTTTTGATTTCTCTTTCCCTCCATGCTTTCACTCTGTCAGACACAGAGCTGCTCTGAGAATCTTCAAACGCACACGCTTGCACGTAAACACTCGAGCAGGTGAAACGGCCGAGATGTTTTCATGAGCTCAAAGGGTTGAGAACAGAAATGTAGTCGATCTAAGATGGCAGCCACTTGGCATTTGGAAGGGGGAGGAACCTTCCTACACGTCGCCTCCTGTTGTTGATGGGTAAAGGGTAGTAGTAGCTTTTGGGTTATGTTGTTTTGGGTTATGTCACCTCGAGCTGTTCCCTGTGTTTCCTTGTACACGTGCTGCTTGTCTCTCTCTCTCTTTCTCCCTGTGGTTGTCCATGTCTCTCATGCCTGTCAGTCTCTTGTCCCATCCGTGGTCGGTGTAATCGTACTTCGGGGAACACTGAAGCGTGACAATCCATTAGCACCTAATGGAGTCCTGAGCACTCTGCCTTGCACTCTACTTACTGTGTATTCTATTTCTACTATTTTCCCCTGCACTCTACTCGTCTCCTCGGCAATACAATGAGAAGTGTGTACGAGAAGTGTGCACATTCATCGAATTCTCAGAAATGTGTTGAGAACAGATAAACACAGACTTATATATGCTTCTATACAGTTTGTCATTAGTTAAGGCTAATGAGATTAGTGGGGAGAAACAAAGGGTTTCTTGTAGCACAGCATGTAGGGGTTTATGTGTTGCATAACTGCTTTTCTAGAGCATAGGTAATATATGAAAACAACTGCAAGAAGGCCAGCCATAGCTTGCACACTGAAAGGATTTAGAAATACTGTTTGAGTTACGATCCTTAAGTTACTGTGGTTACTGGTGGTAAGATCAAGTGATACTACAGGTCCCAGAATACTGATGGCAGCTCACAACCCTTTCTACTTTATCAGAAACATAACCTGTTTATCTGTTTACAAGAGAGCAAAACAGACTCACATTGTTTTAATAAGGAAGTCAGTGATTGCTCTTTTTCCATTATGCCACGATCACAGCGATCTGACTGCACGCTGCAAGCAGTGCAAGTATTTTTCTTTCACACAACAGCAGGGCACAGTCGAGTTTGTTACCTTGCTGAGGAGTTGTAGGTGTGCGGTCTGTCGCCTGCTGCTTTTAATCTGACAGCGCACTGTGGCTGCTCATTCCTCGTTCCTTTACTCTCTGCAATATGCAGCGACGAAAAATGCTGAATCTGATCATCGTCTTCTTTCATAGAGCCGGCCTCTGTTACAGATTCATTGCATTTCCTGTGACTGCGTCACAATAAAATCCCACCTTATGGTTTGCCTTTTGGAAAGTGTTTAATGTGAAGCAGTGGGTTAGCATTAGCAGTAGCTTTATACAGCTGGATTACCTGCATCATATCCTGTCAATCACTTGTATAAGTAGGAAGGCAAATGCGAAAATGGTGGACCGCGCCACTACCAATGAAGCCTACTTATTTACTGAATGTTAATACATAGACTGGCTATTGCAGAATAAAATGCTGAACATAAATATTGTAATTCTGAAATGTAAATCTTATAAAGGGCAATATAACATACACACTGTAGAAAGGTATGACTTATGTCCATCAGTGTACATTTAATATTCCTGAGTTGGCACCATTGGTCAGACTGAACAAACCAGAGGTGGAAAAGGATCTGGTAAACTGTGACATGGGTGACTAAAGGTAAATAATTAATAATATATATAGATTACTGAATAATAGAAATGATGATTTGCAGCTTACAATATTTTTTTCATTGTGAGGTCACTGCCAACCCATCTTGCTTGTTAATTTTAAGCTGCTCTAGATGAGACCATCAGCTCAACATCTAAAATATGAATGAGTTCCACTCTGCTGCTGCTGCTAGCTTTTTTAACTCTTCTTGTCTGCCTAAGGCTAATTTCAGTTTACAGCTCAGTTTGAAGTTCCCGGTGTAATTCTTTCCTCCGAGATGATAAAAAACGTTTTTTCCTCTTGTTTTCCGCACAGGAAACAGACAGTAATGGCGCGTTAGGAAATGAGAGCAGAAATAACCCTGAGATGTGTGCTGCTTTTGTGTTTATTCCTCTAATGGTGCTTCAGCGTTTATTCCAAGAAATTATTTGGGTCTTCTTGGATCTGTCTCCCTTTAAGTGAACGGAGTGTAGGCGTATTCTCTATCTCTCTTTCTCTCTCCCGCTGACGTCTTTCTCACTGCTGCCTAAAATAAAGCCGGGGCCCACGCTGTATGCCAAAACAAACACACTGCTTAAGTATATTGTCTCCTGCCTTCACAGGAGGCATGAGTTTCCATTCCAGATGGTGTGTGTGAATACAATGACCCAAGCCTTTTCCTTTGGCATTAGCTGTGATTGACCGGTGCTATTCTGAGGGCACTTAATTGGTTAATTTGTAACCATGTTTCCGGACGTGAGATCACATAGAAGGAAGATAACACACACACACGGCCTTCTGCTGTATATTACAAATCTACGGTTGAGTTATTTTTTCTTCCTTTCTTCCTCATCTGTTCTAGTCTTTTCTTTCTCCTCCTCCCACAGCAAATTAATCAGATTAGTTTAAAGAGATCATTGCATGTTTTTTAAACTTCCATCAATGAATAAATGCATAAATGTGTATTATATAAAAACAAGATATTTTCCCCAAATACCCTGATCAATAACTAGCCATGCAGATAGTTTTGGTTTCATTTAAGCAGTTTTGGAGACCTCCCCGCTCAGACACCTCATGCCACCTCAATACAATGAATTTATTAGAGACGCATACACATGCAGGATAATTCACAGAGCTGTAGACCAGAACTGTAGCTCCTGGTAAACTGTGTACAGTGAGGTCACTGGATTATTGTGTGTATTATGTGTACATTATATTGTGTGTGTTATCATTGCTTGGAATTATGATTTTTCCAAGTTTAAACTTATAAATTAAATTCATATGTGAGGTTAAATTGAATTTCCCCAAATGGATTACTACAGTTCCTAAAAAGGAAAAAAAAAATCCATCATAGAGACCAAGCTATGGATGCTCAGAATTTTCACAGCAGCCATTCTGACTTGAAACAGCAGGGTCAACACCGGCGTTAGTGATGACACTCATCACGGTTGGGTTCATATCAGACAGCGTCAGGGTGCTGCTGTGCAGCAATGGATGGTACTGAACCGTAATTAGTATCATTGCTAACACCCGTGTTGACCCTGCCGCTTCATGTCAAAATGGCTGCTGTGAAAAAGGCCTGTGTCAAGTATTTAACATTTCCATATCACCCACCCCAAACGTCAACGTTAATATGTTACATTTGAGGTGCTGAAATGCTGTACATTATCTCGCACCTCTTTTAATGGTGTGTCTAAAAGTGCAAGCTAAGACAGCTCGTCGAGTTTAAAATTTCAGTCACAGAGTTCTTAGTAATCAGTTTGCATTCCTTTGTTATTTGCAGGCTCTGTTCCGCAGAGCAGAAGGCACATGAGGTGTATAAAACAGCACTGTATCTGAACTCCTAGTGTGTGAGCATCCAATCTGGGAATATAAATGTACTGTACGTGCGTATCCCCTGCATCCCTGCATGCTGCACAGCAAGATTTTACAACACGCACTCTAAGAACCTTGAGTTATGAGCCTGTGATGGTTCTGATGATTATTATAGCAACGGATGTAAAATCAGAGGGATATATCAACTAGAATATGTCCCATGGGTGACAGAGCTGAGCTGAACTGACCCTCCTCCTGGTTGTAAAATGGCAGCGGGCAGCGCCAGTGGAAATCACCTCATGTAATTATGTGAGCAGGCCCAATGTGCTGAGGTTTTATTGCTTCCCTTCCCTGTTTCTCCTCGAGTCTCGCTCGCTTTGATTCCCTTTCACTCCCGCCTCTAAACGTCTTTGGTTCTTGCCATTGTGATTGCTTGCTTTTCTTTATTTGCTTCTTGGCTTGTTGATATCGAGCTTTTTACATTACAAAGGACCTTATTTGTACTCTGAGCTGATTGTCTATTTGCAAGCTAGAATCACCCCTCCACGAACACATGTAGCTGTGGAGTACAAAGCCAAACACTGCATCCATCCTGGTCCTGGCAGGCTAAAGTGTGTACATATTTGTACCGCGTCTATATTCTCACATTGCACCGCGTAATAGACATGTCCGGCTATAATTGGGTTCATTGGTTTTTACCACTACTAGTTCCATAACATTTGAGAGAACTAGACGTGTGGGTGAGAGAGAGAGAGAGAGAGAGAGAGAGTCTGTCCTGTTTTTGAGGTCACACATTGAAGGTCACTGCGGGGGAGCAGGCCAGGCAGTGTGCACCACAGTGACTGGCTGATCAATACAGTGTCCTCGCTGCTGTCCTACTTCACACTGGGCTGAGGGACGCACAGATAAAGGCCTACGCACAATGCCGCTGCAGCAGCAGCACAACCGAGAGGCAGCGGGATTAGAGATGAGTTATTGCGTCGGAGTCTGACGCAAAGGTACCGGGAAACCACCTGGAAGAACATCCCAGCTGCGTATATCAAACAGACATCAGGATGTTTCTTACTCCTCAGTGGCAGATGTTAAAAAAATGAATGACACTATGTCTCTGGATTCTTAATATCCATTCATTTTTAGTATTCACAGCTGTGCTTTTTCTACTGTGAGATGCCAGCGTGTATTCAGTGAAAAATAGCTATTAGCCAGCGTAATTGAAACCACCTGTGTGGGTGTGCGGGCCCTTTAGCTGCAGGAATTAATAAACTTGCTAAAAATCAAGCTGCCACCGTAGTTTGTGTTGAAGTTCTACTAGCTTTAACAAACAGCAGAGTGAGTCAGTTACGTGGTCTTTACCCCGGGAGCTTTGATCTTTCTTCAGAGAAGAAGTTTGATCACATTTTTGCACTGACTGTGTTTTATGCCAAGTCTATATATACATATACGTCTATAAGCTACCGATACCAATCACTTTCTGTTTCGCCATAGAAGCTGGTATAGCCGTATTAAATAACAAACAGTAACTGGGATACCTCGAAATCTAAATGACTCAGCGTGTCTGCCAGAGCTCTGTTCATCAGGCTCATAAACAAGGTTTATTTGGTCTGTTGCAGTCCGCATTTTGGCTAAAGAAGCTGATATCCTATCCAAACGTTTAGTCTCAACTTGAACCAGAGCATCATGTTATGATCCACCAGAGTATGACACGACGTAAAATAAAGATGTTGTCGCATCTGCGCGGTCACCATGTCGGAGAGGTCAAGACAAAAACGATGTGCGTCATCGCAGTCTGTGACTTTAAAGCATGTTGAACTCTAATAGTTATAGTTATATAGCTACTGGTGCACTAAGGTCAGCATTGTGTAATTTATATATTACATTTAAAAAACACATTCATTCATCATGAAGATGATGAACTTGTTTGTTTCTTCAAATTGTAGTTAAGGCCTTACTCTTGCTCTTCTATTTTTGACACCAAAATCCGAGGATATATTAGAATGCAAAAATTGTTTCTGCTGTCAAACTGAATTTCAGCCGCTGAGGAAATATCTTGCTATGTTGCAACATTGTCTGCAGTTTTTCCAGTCATCTGCAATAAGTCTCATCATTGTGCTTTTTGAGTTGCGACATTCAGATGACTGTGCAGCGGAGTGCTGTGTTTTGTCTTCTGACAAAACAGGACAAGGAAACCTGTCAAAAGCTTGTTAAGGTACTCATTTAGAAGTAAAACAGGAGAAGTAATTCAGTAATTGATGGGCTTTTTAGTGTCTGGAGAGTTTGTACACAGCAGAAAAAAGGAAGTAATGGAAAGTCTTAGTTGTGTAGTCTTGGAGATAATTATGCAAGTGATTGAGTGTTCTGCAGGCCTCATTACTGATTACTTGTACTCTGATGATGATTCATTCACCGTCTAAGACAGCTACAGGACGCGCTGCATGATAATGAACAAAGCTCGCTCGGCTCCCGCTAACGAGAGCGCCTCTTTCTGTCGCAGGTGAGCTCCGTGCTAGAGGAAATTAAGTCGTCAAAGCCGAACGGGTCTCGACAGCTCAGAAACAGAGGTTTGTGTAATCGGGGCGCTTGTGGAGGAGACGGTCACATGAAACGGAGCTGTAATTCACGTAACCTCGCAGATACCCTCCTCTCCCTGGTCTTACATCTTAATTTTGTTGTACCCCCATGAGTTTGGATACAGTAGTGTTTAGTCATCATTCAGTGGCTGTAGCAGAGCGTGCCAGAACGCAACAGGTGGCAATGTGGGTAGGGAGACTACTGTAAGTTCACAGTTCAGGCAGCACGTCTACGACATACTGTGCTAGTTCTGTCTGTCTGTGTCTGAACAAAGACAGTCAGGCCCTTCTGATGTCGAGTCAGCCGCTCGTATTCTATTCTTCTGGCACGTTTGCAGTGTTGAACCGTTCAACTGTCATCTGTTCGGTCTCTTTTTGTCCTGAAGGTACTCCCCAGTTTGTCAAGGAGACAGCACTCTCGATCAGATATCACTAATGTCATGACATCTATAATGTGATTTCTGTTCTCCAAACAAGCAGATGCTATCCTCCCTGCTGACACAACATTGAATTAGAGAACATTGTTTATCTGGATTATTCATTGCATCATTCGCGACATCCACAGAGAGAGGGAGAAGACACATTTCCTGTCAAGGAGCCCGCGTCTAAGTGCCGTGTGAGCAAGCTGTCAGCAAAGACGGCATGGCACAAGAGAGAGGAGTGCTGTTGTCGCAGGGAGGACTGTGAAGTTTGCGTGTTTGCCGTGAAGTCAACTCGGCGTTGCGGACGGGGTGAAAGTGAAACAGGCGAAAGTGAAATCTAGGTCAAGCAGAGGTATCAGTGCCAGGGTGGAAGGAGGCCACAGAGAGGAAAGAGAGTTTAAAAAAGATAAACGAAGAAAGACAAAATGCCGTACTTAATCTGTCTTCACTGCAAGCACAACCTGGACTGAACTACTGCATAATAATCCAAAGAATACAAATTGAAATGCACATTTTGAGAGGGAAAAAAAACCAAATTTGAATAAATGATCAATATCCAGGGCTCATGTTTGCATTTGATACTTTAATTCTCTCCAAAAAAATCCAAATATTGTGAACTTAACGCTTAAAACAAGGTCTGTATCAAGAGTTTAGTTTACAGTTAAACAGAAAGAACTGTCACCAATTACACGTTGACTTTTCACAAACTCCCCACTCGCCTGCTCTGGGCTCGTATTGTTCTCTTTACCCCGTCTTGCCCTTCTCTCTTTCATTGGTCAGTGTCTCAGATGGTGTAGTAACACCTGCAGATCAGCTGGAGGCCACAAAGCTGGAGCTCCCTTTCTGCTCCAGTCAACCAGCGTTGTGGCAAACACTGCAGAGAATGAGAACAATGAGAGGCCGATGTGAAGCAGCCGACCCCCCCCCCCTCTCTCTCTCTCTCCCTCTCCCTGTCTCCCTCTCTCTCTGAACCCCCTCTGTGCCCCCACCTTCCTTTACTGAAAGGAGCCATTGTCTCTGACCTGGATCGAAAACCTCACACAGTACTTTTCCTTTGAGCTCTTAAAAACTTCGCCTGCTCAGATGAAAAAGCATTTGCTTTGCTCGCGCCCGTACAGTACTCGCACACGCGTCCTCACACACACGTGCGCGGACCAAAACACCCCAAACACATGGTGCCACATATGTACGCAGCCGCCCACATGAACCCATACTGACGCATGAACACACGCAATGTGTGTCTGACAGCTCCAGCGTGCTCAGAAATCTCAGATTCCAGGCCCTCTTAGTCCGCTAGCCACCCCTCAAAGCCCCACCTCTCTCTCTCTACCTCCGCTGCCCTCCTTCTCTTCTTACTGACACAGACTCAGACCAACACTGACCACTAACCATCACTCTCAGTGTGTGGAGGCCTAGCGGAACAGCCTCTTTGTGTTGCTAGTGGCAAGTGAGCACGGAGGGAACCTGTCCTTGACCTCCGCTTTGTCTCCGGCTAGGACATGTAAACACGGAGCTTACACACGAAGTTTGATGGGCTCGAGCTTTGCGGTAATTAGGTAGCAGAAAGCGTCAAGCAAGCTGGACCGGACCAGGTGAATCTGTAGCTGTGGCTGGGTTCCAAGAAAGAACCAAGGCGGCCACTCTGCCGCCCCGCGCCTGCTCGAGCGTCCCAGGAACTGGCCGACTGCAGAGGCGGATGGGGATGTGCAAGTTGGAGGACTGCACCTTTGACAGCTTTGAGCTGCTTTACAATGGCGCCGTTGATAAGATCAAAAGCCACAAAAGTAACCTCAACCTCAGTAAGTTGTTCAGCTTCAAAATGAGGAATTCATGGGCAAGTGTAACTTAATAACATTGTACTGTAAACGTGGATAAGCTAACTAAAGTCTCTGTAGACCCGCCGGGTTTGTTTGGAAACCACACTGCACTGTATACCACGGAAATGGCACTGTAAACTTAAGGTTTCTATTTGATTAACCCCATCGATCAATAACCACGTGTTTGAGGGCCTCATCTTTGCTGTCAACATAAACTTCGATCGGCTCATAAAGCTCAGGACGTCAGGTCTCCATTTGCTGGATAACCTCTGTCCAAGCATTTGTAAACACAAACATGGTCGACCTCAGCGCGTTGAACTAAGTTAACCTCAGCAACTTGTTAACCCCGACTCATCGCTGTCCATCTAAAAATAGCAACTCCCTGTCAGTGGAGAATCATGAGCATAGAGACTGCAGTCCCCCGCCTGGAGGTGGAATTTGTCAAAGGTCTACGTGCTGGATTCAAGGAAACATTGAAACAATGTTAGTCCTTAAAGGCTGTGTCATAGTCTCTGTTTGTTGGAAAATGATCATGCCATGTAGGGGATGTAAAGGAGGTTTCTCTGATGGCCACCTTAGCTCCACCTTACTGCTCCTGCTGCTTCCCAACGTTTAATAGCAGATAATATAATATGTGTTTTTACCTTTTCCCCCCTCAGACAGTAGAGTTTCATTGAAAGCCTCCATGGGAGAGAAGGTCAGTGCTATTAAAAGCGACATGTCTTGGCATGGCATTTAGCTAATCCCCTGTCTGTGTTGCTGATAAACGGTGTAGTTACTGGCCTTCCTAATGGCCAAAAAGACCCTGTGATATGGTAACCCAGGATGAAGATACATATATATAGAAGATGGCAATCCAATTTTAGAAGCGTAACGGCCGTGTTGACAGTATTATTAATATGCTATCTGACGTGCAAGGCCTCTGCGGAACAGGAAAACGATTGTACTCTACAGTATCTGTCTACGGCTGACACACACAGCATATTGTGCCATGCTGCGCTGCATCACACCCTCGCGGCCCTAACACAGCGTTATCCACTCTTGGAATGAGGCATCTCTGTCTCTGGTGCTGGGAAGGAAGAGGTCAGTGTGGAAGGAAGGAAGGAAACTATGGAGAGGAAGAGGGCGGGGAAAGGATAAAGGAGTTGTAGAGGTTCGTATACACACATAATTGCAGAAGGTGAAGAGGAGGAGAAACGCGCTACGAGGGCAGGAAAGTGGGGGAGGAAAGGAAGTGAGAGTGTGGTGATGTTAAAGTGGGTAAAAGGTGAACAGAGCGAGACTTGTTTTAGCATCGCATGGTTACAGTACCTCTAGTTTTTTTATCCTTAGTACATTGATACGAGAATTGAAGTGTAACCACATTCAGACTGAATTACGGTACACTATATGTTTCACTGACATCATGTTACATGAATTTAACCTATTCGCAATGATTAAATTGTTGCCGTACAGCCAACACAGCGTTTCAGAAACCTGTTCTGCTCTGTGCATTCTTTATACTGTCATTGGTTCCCACCCGTAAAGAAGCTTCGACGGACCCACTCCGTCCAATCTGGGCAAAGTTACTCTAAAAAGTCGGCTAGCTGATGACCACTTTGAAACCAAAACAGAGCAAAAAGTCGAGGAGATATTGGAATTGCCTGCATCGTCTGGCCAGACACACCACTCCAAATTAAAGTTTATGTTGCTCTGTGTCCGCTGGATCGGCAATTGTTTGCAATGTCAGCTTCATAAGGTGAGAATGCGTCAACCTAAAGCCTATGTCTCGTGTTGGCCCCTAAGTGGCCAGGAACCACTTAGTATCACTGACACACAGCTTTCCAGTCACTCCTCACTTTCACTTTCACCCACTGTGTTTGACTGAAGGTCCCACCCATGGTGCACCGCCGCTGCTGTTAACCATTTGTCTAATAGGTTTACAGTCGGTCATGTATCTCCTGGCACAGGGCAGCCTAGCCAGCGCTAAGCTGCTTAGCCCATAGCAACCTTTGGCTGGCCTCTCGCTCACTCTTGCACGCACACACACACGCACACACACTCTCTGTCTTGTTTACATACATAAATACCATAAACGCAGTCTAACGTTAGCGGAGAGGGGGACGAGGTGGCGGAAGGGGTGAAAGTGTGTCAGAAGAGTCGAATTACGTGGATGGATAAAGAGAGGAGTGTTTCATGCTTTGTTCATGGCTCTCCTCGTCACACGGTTGTCGTAGGGGAGACCAAAATGTGCCTTACTGCTCTTCCTAAACCAGAAATGCAAAAGCAGATTATACTAAGCACGTGGATTACTGTTATGTGCGATAGATGGAGATACAGTGTAGGTCCTCTCAGCAAGAGCGCACAGGCTTGTTGCAGATGCTTTAGCTGCAGGAGGTGCTGCCAATGAATGTTTTATTAGCATTAATGGGAAGAGATAAAGGACGAGTGAGATATGAGATTAGGTGATGAGAAACCGGCAGCTAAATTCTTGTAACATGAACCCCCCGACTGCCGGTGTGATGAAACGATCGGGGAGAAGAAGAGGGGATGATGTTCACTTTCCTTTCCAGGGGGCGTGTAACCCTGCTTTACCACGTCTTCACTGACTTTGGAGGTGTGAAGGCGCTACAGGTTCAGCCAGTGTTTTTTGTGCTTCAGGTCGATGGAGAGATATTGATCTTGTCGTGGACTTGTACTTCTGTTGTCGGTATCATATAGTGCTGTTACACTGCAGAATGTCCTAGAAATCTTGGATTATGGTGCTTCCAATTCAAGTTGGGCCACAGCACAGTGGAGCTTCATGATGTTCTGTGTTTTTAATGGAAAGCCTCGCTAGCAGTGAAAACTTTTTGTCTTTTTCAGTACACGTGGATGCGCTTAAGAAGGATTTAATCTGTGCTTGTGTCTGCTCCCGTTCTGTGCTGCGCCTCATTCTGCGGGTACATCAACATACACAAGGGCTCCTTCATTCGTGCCTCTGCACATGCACACACTTTTATTGCATCCCCTCCTCCAATATTCATGCGTCCCTTTAGTCAGGGACAATAGTCTGAGAGGAAACACCGCTGATGTTGCACCCCAGGCTTATAAAGCCCCGATACCTGAAACCACTTAATGCCAGGAGCTGACTGACAAGGAGGAAGAGTGAGGTGAAGGTGAAGGAGAGGCATGGAGGGAGAGACGAAATGAGAGCACCACATGCTGTAAAGGCATTCTTCAAATCTGATTCCACCTTAGAAATAAATGTTTTTTCATGCTTCAGTGATATTCTCTTTTAAATTAGGTTGTCCTCTTCAGAGCCATGAAAGTTGTTTGTGCATCTGCAGGATGAAATGTTCCACATAAAGTTTGAATTACTTTCTTACATGGCAGGTGCCTCTTCCATGACCCCGCAACTGCGCGCAGCGTTCATCAGGTTGCATTGTTTTCATGTCAAAATCTGAGATGCTGATCTCCGGCGTCCGCGTTGTGTTTTTTCCAGAGGAGGAGCTGAGGAAGCTGCGGGAAGAGACCAATGTGGACTCCCTGCGGCAGGAGCTGGAGAGGGAGCGCAGCAAGAGGATAGACCTGGAGCAGAAGATGAACGAGGTGCTCAAGACCAGGTGAGACGGAGCGCGGAGCCCCGTGACGGCGGGCGAAAGTCGCGAGATGGGAAGTAATCACGAGGGGAAGTGGTGACACTGCACTTTGTAACATTTCAAGTCAGTAGAGTTTATCATAGGTCAGATCTGACGGTGTGTGTGTGTGTGTGTGTGTGTGTGTTTGTCCCAATGCTGCCAAAGGTTTCTGTTTATAAATAGAGGCCTAGGCAGCTTGGTAGGCGGGGAATTCCATAAGGAGGTGTGTTTGTGTGTGTGTGTGTGTTTCGAGGGAGATGGAAAGAGAGAGAAAAAAAAAAACGAGTCATGCGCCCGTCTGTGTCGCCAAGTGCACACTGTGACACAGTAGCTATGCCGGTGTCAGTAAAAGCCTGCGTCTCTTGGCACAGAGCGAGCCACCCTTTAACCCAGGGCGTGTACGTACGACTCTGCGCGAGCGCGCGTGTGTGATCGGATGATGTTTCTGTGCCTGCCAATGGGAAATTCCACCGGTGCTCTCCAAGTGATTATAAGCAGAGAAACACGGCCTCGAGAATGTCAGAGACTGTTTGTAAGAGGCGAACTAATGTACCGTGACCCGGGAGTTTTCTTCAGCTAATCCTGTGTCAGCGGCGTCCAGCTGGAGAGATGGAGGTGTTCCTTTTTCCGTGGCTACTGGCCAAGTGTTCCCGAGCAAGACATCAGAGATCGGTGGCTAAAATTAACGCACCTTAGGAAGTTGGATATTGTTATAACGATTGACCCTCGTGCGGTCTGTAAAATATCTGCATGCTGCAACTTTCCAGACACCGACTGGTGACATGACGAGGTAAAAAATCAGAGTGAAGAATCGCAGTCATGCGTTGTTCCGTCATTCCCTGCTGGTGCATTCACATCATTTGTGTATTTGTTTTAGTGACACACTCATGCTGTGGAAAAATCTCCATTCTGCTCATTTAATCACTGCACACACACTGACCGGCCACTTCATTAGTCACACTTGTACAATCACTTGTGCGATCCGACACAATAACACTGCCATAAATTCAATATTTTTAAAGCTTATAATGTTTCAGCTTTTGCTGGCAGAGAGGTATTAATTCTACTTTTTTTTTTTTTTTATTGAGCCCTCCTAGTGACTGCTGCTGTTGTACAGGAGTGCATTATATTGAAAGGTGTTTCTAACATTATGGCCCTCTCATGTATGCAAATGCGGTGACCTCTCAATATAACGCAGGCCAGTTCAACACTACTGTAAACTACAACCTCAGCAGTGAACATAAGAGTTCAATTAATACCTCTTTGCCAAAAACTGAAGGACTCTAAGCATCGTCTCTGGCAGAGTTGTCATGTCGGATCACATTGGATTGTACGCGTGCTCCATTTCACACGTTAGCACAGAATTAACTGAGATAAAATCATCCGAATCCAAAATGATTCTGCTTTCGATTGTCTGAAAAGAAAAACATTATGAGATTGTAACGGTGACTTCACAGCGGCATATTGAGACTGAGATTGATTCATCACATACTGTCTCTGTTCTCATACGTGCCTGTCTAACTCTGCTCGCCTCTGACAATAGAGAAGTGAGACTGACACTTGACGAACCGTTCCCCCGTCTCTCCCCCCTCAGGCTGGAGGACTCTCCGCCGCAGCCCCCTCGGAAACAGCAGTCGCCCTCAAACAATGGAACAGGTAAGACCCCCCGGAGGAAAAGGGAGAGAAACAGAGAGAGAGGGAGACAGAGAGTGGGAGGTGGGTGGGAGTCCAGGGGGACTAACAGGAAATGAGCAGGGAAGGAAGACTTTGACGTCTTCCGAGTGTGTGGGAGTAAATCAAGAGGAGTGTGTGTGTGCGTGTGTGTGCATGCGCGCGCGAGCGGCGGAGTGCTCGACAGGAACAGCGTGAGTGGCAACAGAGTGTGTTTGAAGTGTTTGTGGGTTATTCTAGGGCATGTAGTGTGTGTGTGTGTGTGTGTGTGGAAACAGAAATACACACTAGCATGGTGATTTCCGGCGTGTAATTAGTCGTATCAAAACGAACAACAAACTGGATTAATTCATCAAAAACTATTGGACTATGCAGGTTAATTGCTGTCATTACTACAAATCTGCTCTGCTAATGTCAGTGCCATAAGTGTGTGTGTGTGTGTGCGTGTGTGTGTGTGTTCTCAAAATACATCAGTGAGGGAAGAGCTCCGTAGTGTAGTAACAGTAAGGTGGTATTTTGGAAATGTGTGTGTTTGGGTGTGTGTTTTGCCTATTATTGGGGTGAATAGTTTTTGTGATAGTTTGACTCCCAATGACCCCGCAAGTGTGCGTGTGTTCGTGTGTGTGTGTGCATGGTGTTAGAGAGAAAAGGGAAGGAGAGACAGAGTGGCTAATTTTGGAAAATGGGTTATGATTGTAGATCACTTCATCTAGGGCAGACATGCCTGTGCTCTAACTAATGTCGGAGGTGCGTGTGGGTGTCAATGTTTTTTCAGGCTGCATTATGAGTGTGTGTGTTTGTGATGTGGATGTGTGTGGGGGGGATAAAAGGACAGAGACAGAGTAATCTGTCCCGTAAAGGAGACAGGATGAATAGTCATTTGGGCTGATGAGACTGCGACTGTGTGAAGTACAAGCTGAAATGGTTTCTCACAGAACGTCATCAATCTGCAAAGAAAAAAAAAAAACCCAACAAACCTGCTGGAGTTTTCATGTTGTCACCCTCACGCAGTCAAATTTCACTGGGAGGATAAACACACACACAGTTTAAAAGGCCTTTTTCCAGCTTCACTTCCACTTACGGTCACTCCGAGTCACTGAGGGTAACTGCTCGGTACAACCACAGTCAGTTAGTGTCAGTGAGTGTGTGCTTGGCAGTTACATCAGAGCAGCTGAGGGTAGTGTTCATTGCTCAGGGGCACTTCAGCATCAGCACCACCGTCGCCCGCCACTGGGCCACACCGATGATACAACTTGAAATCCAGATTCCAGTCAGACAAAAACAGACGCCTGACAGCCGCGGAGTTCTGCTGAAACGATAACTGTCACTCACAGATTCTGTCAGCCGTAGCAACCAGGAGCTAATGCCAGTCCCCGGCTGACTTTTTAATGTTTGCGGCTGCTGTGCGTGTTATTTAGAAAGACTGAGGCCAACGTTACATGCAGGCAAAAGTCAGCATCCTCACTCGTTGATGATCCATCCATCAGACACGGAACTAAAGGAATGAAGATTTAGATGAGGCGTGTCAAACTCCTTTTAGTTCAGGGGCCACGTGCAAATTATTGCATAATAATGACCTATAAAGAACAACGTGCACAAAACATTTACTCATGTATTTTTACGATTAGAAGAAGCTTCTTACGTCTGTCTCTGTCCAGTGGATGACTCAGCAAATAGCAGTGGATTTTATTCAAACTTTAGAATGAATGATTTCTCTGCAGTTTCTACGCTTTGCATCATCCAGAGCGCCGGATTGAACTGCTCAGGAGCGGGGTTGAGAAAGTGTTTCCCTCCCAGGTTTAAGTGGCCCGGCGTCTGTACTCATGAGATAAATGTTCAGAGATAACATTTTATCACCTCACAGCCATCTTTTCATTTGTGCCTTTGGCAAAACGACACAAGTTGTTGGAATTTAATATAGTTTGCTGAACAAACCCAATTCTAAGCTGCTGTTTACACACCTCTTCTTTTTTTTTTTTTAGCAGATAAACAGCAAAAGGAGGTATGGAGCTCGCGGCTACAGAAGTGGCTGTACGAGCGCTTCGGGGTTTACATCGAAGACTTCCGCTTCCAACCGGAGGAGAGCACGGTGGAGGCCGAGGAACCGCTAAGTGCTAAAAGGTGGGTGAGAGAGGCTCTGGAATAGAACATGAAGTGTCTGTCCTAGGGTATCGATTGTTGTTCAAGGAGATATGGAGTCAGACAGCGAGACGGCAGCTGGGGAGCACTAAAGGTGCAGCAGTTTTCTTAGACTGTGTCTCAGTAGTCAGGAATCATTTCTTTCATTCGAGGAACAGAATCACGTTTTAGACTGTGGGTGCGTTTGAGTGTCGTTTGCACCTTCAACATACGCTACCACTGTAGCAGCGCGGCTGTGTCTTTGAACTCTTCAGTTGCCGTATGTTGGTGGCGTGATGAGATTTGCTGCGCAGCGCAGGGAGAGCGGACAGAGGAAGTTGGTCGATTCTCGCTTATTTTCTCTGTTCCTTCTTTCTCTCCTCCTTTGCAAAAGCGAGTGAGTCATACCAGGCCGATGAAGGCCAAAGTGTCAGCACTTCGTCTAGCGCATAAAGGAGCTTCTTTTTTCACTCTCTGCGCACACGTTTTCGTACACGAGCGTGCGCACGTGTTCTGACCTTCGCTTTTTGTGTCTTTTCATCCAGGTTAACAGAAAATATGAGGCGACTCAGTGAGTATGCAACACTCCCGCAAATAACAAGAAAAACAGACGCAGATAAGATACTGACATTCGTTTTGAGCAGTTCTTTGCAGCACAGTGGCTACCACAAAACACAGTTCATTTGAATTCACTGAAAGTACAATTTGACCAGCAGTAACAGTTTTTAAAGGTTCAGTATGTAGCATTTGGTTGAATCTAGTGGTGCAATTGTTGCATTGTGATCTCCTCACCTCACGCTCGCCTAATGTAGAAACACGGCGGGCTCCACAAAGAGGGCTGCTTCCACTGTGGATATAAAAAGCTAATTTTAAAGTAACAAGAATAAAGATTGTTATTTCCAGGTGATCATACACTAATGAAAACATAGTTATAGATAATAGATTCTACGTCCGTCTGCCATGTTTTGAAGATGATGCCCCTCAAATCTTACACACTTAAGTAAGAAATGTCTATGTAGATCAGCGCCTGTGAAATTATGACACACAGAAAACAGACAAAAACAAGCACATGGTCATTATCTATTTGTGCTAAACCACAGTGAATATCTCCCATCTGTTTTTTAGAGCGAGGAGCCAGACCTGTCACCAACTTCTTAAGGAACCTCTCCGCCTTATCTAATTGGCACTCCGTCTACACCTCAGCTATTGCCTTCATTGTAAGTGTGCACTCACTCACAGTTTCTAACACATTTCTCGATCATGTTGAACTTTGCGTCGTCTCTGGGAATTAGTTTTCAGTCACACAGTACGACTACTTGTGTGCGACACAGAGGTATGTTAAACTGAACTTTAATGGACAAGACGGCGTGATCTATAAATTGGCCGATGAACTCATTTGCTTGTTACGTGACGGTGAAATGGAATGAACGGCAGAGCAGTTCCTGCTCCACGGTGACTGATTACAGCGGCTCTGCCAAGCAGTGCAGAGGTCTAATCAGATCTTCATTAATTATGTCCACAGTCAGTGATTAAGCTAAATCATCTTCAGCCAATCGATCGTGGCCATCTCACTATCCAGTGCTGACAGGTGACTCTAATAGCATCTTCCACCAGCGTCACATCACCCAAAATTAAATGCTTCATCTCTTCATCAGTTTGTCTTTCCCATACTTTTGTCATGAGTAAAGGTTGAATAAAGCCGGTGGTAATGAAAGATATATCTCCATGTTGGAAGAGTGACAGCGAAAGAAATTCAGTTTCATTTATATGGCGCCACCATGAGCAACAGTGACGAGGAAATAAGATAAGAGCGGATAAGCTGCCGCGAGAGTGAGTCACTGCATCAACTGACATTTCAACTCAACTTCAAATATTTGAATCAATCTGACCTCCATCCTGTAAAGCTTTGAGCTGGATGCGTATTGTGAGCTGGGATCGCCTCTGAAAACCAACGTAAGACTGTCTTCTGTTTGCTCTGCAGATCTACATGAATGCTGCTTGGCATGGCTGGGCCATTCCCATGTTACTCTTCCTGGCTATCCTGCGCTTGTCCTTGAATTACCTCATCGCCAGGTAAACACACACTTTATTAGAGAGGCAGCCGCTGTGCCAGTTTTTTTTTTCCCCCTGCGTGGTCACCACACTGCTGCCAGCTCGCTGTGTGCTTTGGTTAATAAAACCCTGTTAAACTTAACTACTGAGGCCACAGCTGTGCTACCGGGGAACGTGTACCTCCAACATGAAAACATGAATCCACTGCAGCAAACGTGCGTTCATAATAATGGACATGTTTATAGATGGACACCACGGGCGCCTGTATTTACGATCCTCATTATTACAGCAAACGAGGCGAACTCCTGCTTGTGCTCGGAGCTACAAACTGCCAAATATAAATCAAGTTATATAAACATCACCAAAATAATTTAAAGTGGGGCATTTTGGTGATCATTATGAAACCAGGGCACATTAGTATTTGTCAGACATTCGTCTGGACTATCAAACTGGGACACCTGGTCACCATAAAAGTGATGAAGGTTGTAACGAGTCACGAGCTTTAGAGGTTGAGGATGTGGCCTAATTTCATCCAGAAAAACAAAAAAAAATTGCATTCACCTCGTCTTGCTATTTTTCCAGAGGTTGGAGGATCCAGTGGAGCATCGTGCCTGAGGTCTCTGAACCCATGGTGAGACGACTTCCCGCTTCCTGTTTCACCGCCGTGTCAGGAGTGTGCATCCGCGGTGGTAAATATTTAATCCTGTTGACTCCTCTCTCTCGTCTCACGCAGGAGCCTCCAAAGGAAGACTTGACAGTCTCTGAGAAGTTCCAGCTTGTACTTGACGTTGCACAAAAAGCACAGGTACGGCACGTTCCATCTCAAATCAGCGTGCACAGATGATGAAGGTTGGTTCTTAAAGTGCATTAAATTCTCCTCACAGAACCTGTTCGGTAAGATGGCAGACGTTTTGGAGAAGATAAAGAAGTAAGTGAAAGAAATGCTGGGGTCAAGTGTGCAAATAGTGTGTAATTCCACTCAAATAACTGTTGACTATTAATATTCTCCCTCATCTGTGTGCAGCCTGTTTATGTGGGTGCAGCCCGAGAGCACCCGGAAACTCTACATCTGCCTGTGGGTGGCTTTCATCACCTCCTGCGTCCTGCCATACAAACTAATGGGCTTCATGATGGGTGAGAGACGCACACGCGCGCAGACAAAGCTTCTTTATCCGAATGACGTCCCGCGTATACTGCACTGACCCTCGAAAGAATGCAAACACTTATACTCAATCCAGTGCACACAAACAAATGCATTCATACAGCACTTGTGTAACCGTTCTCTCCGTCCCTGCGAGGGGCAGCTGCGAGCTCTTGGCATGCATTTCTGATAATATTAGTTACTCCTGTTTCTCGTAACACAAAGTGTCTCCAAAGTACTGTGGGCTCATATATCCTCAGAAGATGCTGAGAGCAAAAATAATAGTCGACACAATGACTGCGTTTATTCTGTCAGCTAAGTACAGTTGTCGCTCCTCATGTGAGCACTAAACACTTTTCTTTATACTGTAAATAGTAGTAAATAGTTCGATACAGTGAAACTGATCTGGGACCAGATTTAGTAAGGTAGTTAGTCACTATCACTGACAGTATAAAGAACAGACAGTGTATGTGTGACGTTTCTGAAGAACAGTTGTGAAACTCAAATTCCCTGGCTCTGACTGCCACCATGTTAGCAGTCCTAATCCTAATCCTAATCTAAAAATGGGCAAAGACGTGGATCATTGGTGAACTTGAGGTGGGTTGAATGATGCCTTTTTGCTCAAGCAAGCCATCTGTAACGATTCAAAGCAGCCATGCTTTAAATCATGCATAACTTTAAGGCTTAATATAATTTGAATAGGTGACTTAAATATAAATTCAGGCTCAGTACAGTTTTTGTGAATGTGGAAATCAGCTATAGAGGCCAAAACTGTTTTTTGTACCAGGCTGTAAACATGTTTATTTCTGCTGTTAAGTTGCACATTTTCACATGGAGACTTATGGAGTTTGACTTGTTCTGTAACCAGCCTCAAGTGGACATTTGAGGAACTGCAATTTTGGCACTTTGGCACTGGCTTCATTTCACAGCCGCAGAGGTTGCCACTTGGTCACCACCGAATTTGTGAGTTAGATAGCAGCATGGCTTTGTGGTCAGAAGATCTGCTTTGGGACAGAATGACACATCTGAACACTTTTTACCATGGGAGTTATTTTCTACTGATCACAGTGTCACTGCAAGTATTGCATAACAAGGCCTTCAATAAGGTTAGAGTCATTATTCATCGTCATTGCTGTCCACCACATTCAGCATTTTTGTCTTATGATGTCTGACATTAAACATCATAAAATGCCGGGTAAAATAATTGTACAACCGGGTTTCACAGCTTTTTTTCCCCAACAAGATTTAGTTGATAACCTCTTCATCCTTTTCCTTATTCTCTGTTTGTGTTCTCCCTCTCTCCTCTCCAGGCCTGTATGCCGGTATCAAATTCTTCATCATAGACTTCCTGTTCAAGAGCTGTCCGAAGCTGCGGGACAAGTACGACACGCCCTACATCGTGTGGAACAGCCTTCCCACAGACCCTCAGCTCAAAGAGAGGACCAACGCCACTGTGTCCCGACGGGTAAGCGGACAGATGGACAGACAGACAGACAGACACATCTGTACCAGCTCTTTGCAATCCCTGTTGCTAACCTGAAAAGCTAATGTTCACTATGTTTATACCTGTGGAGGCTTTGTAGTTCAGGAATTAATGTGCTCTGGCAGCAGTTTTTTGTGTTTTTTAGTTAGTTTCTTTAGTTTCTAGTTTCACAAGGAAGCTAATCTTAATAACATGTTAGACAGAAGAAGAAATATGATTTCTGTTGAGAGGGATACAGTAGTTTGAGACCATCCTTCAACTGTAGATCGCATTAAATCTTTAATGTTGGCAAGAAATCCACCTACTGAAGCGTCAGTCCAACCTCCCACCACCGACCCTCCCGTGGCAGGGCAAAGCGATCAATAAAATATCTTCCCTCCTGTCAATAATACATTACAAGGACACCACCGCGTGTCTCTGTCATATGTAGGGTTGAGTGTGTGTGTGCGCGGCGCGCGTGTGTGTGTGCGCATTTGTTGTGTCACAGGTGTACTCTGTCGTTTCTCTCTCTCTCAGCTCTCTGGCATTGAGAAGGTAGGGACTCTGGTGTGTCTCCCTTTGGTTCCCGTACTGAGCCCGGGTGTGCCGCAAACTCACCTCAAAGCGTTTGTGCGTGTGCGTGCGTGCGTGTGTAGGAAGTGTGACACACCTCGAGTACTGGCCGTCAGTGTTTGTGGACAGAATGGATCAAAATGTCGTGACATAGCCTTGACTTCTAAAATGCTTGTTTTTGGTCAGCATCACACTGAATGATTCCATCCGTACGTAAACTTTGAAGCAGTTCCCAGGTCGACATTTTTGATCCATTGACGTAGATGCTCTGTGAGAAGTAGCGGTGTGTTTACTGAATAGTTTAGGCTCCCGTAGAGTAGCTCCCTGTCCACCGTAATTTAGCATTAGCTCAGTAAATCCTCCCTGTTCTCCACACATGCCGTAACTGAACCCTTTATCTACAGAGGACTGAGCAATAAAAGATCTTGCTGAGCTACAATCTTAGTCCAATTATAATTTCCACTAAACTAACGGGGTTTTGTTTTGCCTATAAATTGTTGCTGTGTATGTTGAGTGAATGATGGCCTCACTCTCTGCTTTGCACGTCACAGCTGAGCCTGCTGCACACGCAGAGAAACACGTCATGCAATACTGGAAGATGATTGTTTTTTTTGTTTTTTTGGCCACGTTTCTCAGCAGCTCTGCGAACATGCAGTCCAACAGGCTGGGCAGAATGTAGCCGAAATCCTTGATTTTAATGTGTCTCCCTGTCCCTCCTCCTCTCCCTCCTCATCACACTGTCTTCTCTCCCTTCTAAATGTCTTCCTCCTCTCCCTCATTGTGCCCTTTTTCTCTCCTTCATGCTGATTTTTCTTTGACTTCCATCCTCCTGTCATCCTGTCCTGTCTGTTCTTTTTTTTTCTTTCGCCTTTCCCCTCCTCCTCCTCCTCCTCCGTCTCTCTCCAGGTTCAGCCGGTGGTCTCTCGGAGCAGCCTCGCCACCGTCCCATGTGGGGTGAGCAGAGAGGAGGAGAGCGGTCGCTCCCACAGCACCAAGAAGGGAGCCTTTCACGAGATCTTCAACCTGCAGGAGTCAGAGCGCCCTCTGGCGGGTAAGGGGACTCCCTGCAACGTTTTTAATTTGCACTGAACACGCCAAATATCAAACGTTCCTGCATCGTATTTGGTGTAATAACTTCAAATTAGAGATGCTTGTAATTTGGATAAAGACGATTGAGAGGAAAGAGGCAACCATCAGTTGACCGACATCAAACGCTCTGTGTGTTTTCAGTGTGTGAGAACGGATGGAGGTGCTGCCTCATAAACAGAGACAGGAAAATGCCCACAGACTACATCAGGAATGGAGTGCTCTACGTCACGGAGAAGTAAGTGGGACATCTTCTCTCAGGAGGACCTGTTTTATCATTAAAAGACTGACTGACTGCGAGCGAGAGGAGAAAAAAAAAAAAAGCTCTTTAAAGGTGGAGCAGAGAGGAGGAGCAGGTAATAATTTAGGCCAGCGGGTTTGCAGTATTAAGTACTTGAAAAGGTTCTTTATTAAGAGCTACACCATCTCCCCCCTGTGTCCGTGTCAGTCAGCCGTGGATCAAGTAGGACAGCCCTCCTCCCGAGGATGCGTCTGATCTATAAATCTCTTCACCTCTTCGGGCATGTCGCTGACGAGAAGTCCCTTCAGTTTGTCGTCCATTTTGCCTGCCTGCTTCTTTTTCACCAGGATGGTCTCTCTCTCTCTCTCTCTCTCTCCATCAGTTACCTGTGCTTCGAGAGCTCCAGCTCCAGATCCAGCTCCTCCAAGAAGAACAAAGTTATCAAGCTGGTGGACATCACTGACATACAGAAGGTAACCGCAGGCACACTCCCTATTGCTCATGAGGACGTCCAGATTTGTGATTTAGCATGAGGGGTTAGACCTTGTATGCCGTTAAACATGACAGTAACCTCGTCACTCTTGTTTTTCAGTACAAAGTTCTGTCAGTCCTGCCAGGAAGTGGGATGGGCATCTCTATAGCCACGCCTTCCACTCAGAAGGTACAGCATGGAGATTCATTTGGAATGATTCTGTGTATTCACATATTTCGGCTTCACGTCAGCTTCATTTAGCTTTTCTTTCTGACTGAAGTGTGTTATGCGTGTGTGTGTGCAGTACCCAGTTAAAGTCTTTCTTCCTGATTTAAACATCCAGACTCTGGATCTGTACATCTTCATTTGAAGTAACTACTAAAAGTGAGAGAATCTCTCAGATCTGGAAACAGACTTCTAGTGTTAAGCTTACATGACACATTTGATATGAGGGGGACTTTAATATTATATTCCTGACTTTGATATTTCATGAGCTGCTGTTCATCTGAGTATTTTTATTCATTTCTGGTTACAGGTGTGTTCCTTTGTTACTTACTTTTAAGATAATGATGACTTGCAGACAAAGCCCATAGTCCATATGTAACAGATCGGGAGCACCACTGTGTAGTTTCAAGTGGATATCACTGACCGAGCATTTCTCTGTCCTCCAGCCATTGGTGTTCGGTGCCATGATCCACAGAGACGAGGCTTTCGAGGCCATCTTCACCCAGTACATGAAGATCATGACCACCACCAAGCCGCTGGCCAGCGCAGAGCTCTAGACAGCCTGAGGAGAGAGCGCCTCCTGAGATTCAACCTGACTGGAACTTAACACAAAACACCACACTCCTCTGCTCTGCTCCTCCTCCTCCTCCTCCTTCCGTTGTGGTCATCGGCCAGCTTTGATCGGTGGATTTCCCGTCGGAGCGGACGCGTGGGGCGCGTCGACCCCGACGTCTGCGTAGTTAGGATTTTGTCACTCCACACACTTTTTCGTGGGTGTCGGATAAAAACACGAACAAAATCCGCTGACCGGTTCTGGGAGGAGCGAAGATCAGTGTGGTTTTTATCAGCAGACAGCTGGCGAGGGGGCTGGTTCTCCTCTCCCACCTGACCAACTGACTGGCTGACTGGTTTCCTAACTTACTTGTTTCTGTGTTTGCATGTGTGAGTGTGTGTGTGTGTGTGTCTGTGTGTGAAGGCCGAAATTAAGCTCTTAAATTGCGTCAAGTGGCTCTGTTTTTCTCCTTGTCCCTCAGTCAGTGGAGTGACGATTTTTCAGGACTGACTGTAAAATGAATATCGTAAAACAACTTAGAAGACAAACAAGAGGTTCTTTCAACTGCCAGACATCTGTAGGAACAAAGCAGTAAGTCTCAGCTCCATGAATCAGTACGAAAACAATCATCGACGTTGAAATATGTAGACATTTGACTGGCTGATCAGTGCCTGGTGGCATAGCCCAACAGAATTAGAGCGAGCGGTCAGTGAGTTCTTTTTTTTTTTGTCTGTGTATTAGCTGTGAAAATGTCAGCTCACCATTAGACTGACACGGAGCCTTTCTGTTAGTTTACATCGCCGCTGTCTAATTTCTCGAGATTTCCTCCTCTCCTTTTCTTGACACACAGGTCAGCAGCGGCGCTGTGTTCTAGTCGTGTCTATCAATCTCAACAAACAGAAAATGTACGCTGCCGCGTTCAGCATCCGCTTCGGTGTTTGTAAGTGTGCGTACGTGAAACGTGTAGTGAAACGTTTGTTTTTTTTTCTAAAATGCCTTTATTTTGAAGAAAAAAAAATTGTCTTTGTAACAAACAGCCTTTGGGATGAGTAACCCGGCGGTCCTGGAGCTGCTGATTGTGTCCGAGACGAGAGCACAATCACTGTTAGATGGTTCAAACACTGACTGCCATTTGGAGCCGTGTCACGGCGGAGAACAGAGCCTGTCTACGCTTCTCTTTTCAAGGCACAATCTGTACATAGAGAGATCTCCTTTTCTTTTTCTCCATCGATGGTATTCTCCCTGCACTTTATTAGGACATCTACCGAAGTTCTTGACCTTTACGTTGCAGCGACTTCAAATTCAGATACAGCCGGAGACCATGGTCAGTGTTAGCAAATAGTTAAAAGCTGCCACTTAACGTCCCACGGTATTTCTTCAGCCCGCGCTGGTCTCAGTGCAGCACGAGCGCGATCCGAGCACGCTGTATTAATACTAGATTGATGTCTGTCTGTCGCTGCAAGCCAGACAACCTTCAAACTGACCATGATAGAGGGAAAAAAAAAACAGCTACTTTGACGTGAAAATTAAACCGGACAGATTGGTTTGACACCACTCGTGGAAATGTTGCTCTGTTTCAGGGTTTGATTCATAAATCTAAACCTGATCGTCAAAGCAACACAGAAATATGCGCTGAATACACCTCCTGATTGGTTAGTCTCACGTGTTTGTATGTCACCTGGCTGTCTGAGGTAACATAAGACGTCATGTCAAATCTGGATTTACTAATGTTAGTCGAGTTTTCTCCAAAAAAACAGAATCACGAGTTATAAAGACATGCCTAATTAACTCCTTTTTGTTTCTTCCACTTGTTCCAGATCATCTAAATGTTAGCTTTTTTTAAAAAAAAAAAAAAAAAGAAAACGGTAGTCTGCGAAGTATACGGATAAAGATCTAGACTGAATGGAATATTTCAGTGTCACTTTATTTTAGGATACCGCTTGCAAGAATACAGCTGGTCTTTACTCTTGCACAATGGTTTGATATGTAGAAATATAATGCCAAACTACACCAGACACTTCACCGTGTTTTTTTTTTTTTTTTTTTTTTAGATGAATGGAGATAGCATACAGGACTGGAGGTCATGATTTCTCTTCAGATTTCCGTATGAGAGACAGAGTAGCTGTTCCACACCCCTATTTACTGTACGCCCAGCAGCACAAGCTTTAGTTTCCTTATAAATCTTGCTGTTCAGAGGGAAGCCTTGACATTTTTACTCAGCAGACAATTCTTTTTTTTTTTTTTTTAGTTTAACGATCTTTAATCACTCTCGCGTGTCACCGTTCCCCAAGAAAACCAGAGTATTATTTTCTGTTATCTCGCCTCCAGACTAAAAATGTCAAGGTTTCTTGTAATACAAGTCCTCTTATCATCATTACCAATTAGAATCAATCGAGCTGGATATGAAGTTGCCAGAGAAGCAATGGACCAGTTCAACGAACCGTGTTAGTTTGAGTTTTTAACTAATTACGGATGGATATTTTTCTTTGACATCCATTTGTATGATTTGGCCTGTGACAAACAGGCTGCCTTCCCAGACATGGATTTTCTATTTTTGTTTAGGAATGAATTGGATCCATGAACGGGGGGAAACCTGTTAGAGTTTAGAGCAGGTGAAATCAGTAAAGTAATTAATGCTGTCTCACTGTGTGACTGGATGGCTCGTTGTAGTCTTAAAGCTTTTACCTGAAGCCTTTTGTAATCTGTTAACTCTGAAACCAGCTCTAACAAGGCTGCACTCAGATAAAGCACAGAATGTATCACGTTCTAAATGTCTAGGATTTTTTTTTTCTTTTGCCAAATCTTTAATTTTCTGTCTGCCATATTCTGCCTACGCTCATGTTTACAGAAGGATGTAAAAATTTATTTGTTGTTGTTTTTTTTTCCCTTACCCAGTTTGAATTCCTTTGACTCTGGAGTTATGAAGACTGGAAAGCTGTTCTTGAATTATTGTCTCAGCTCTCATTGGCTCTGCACCACTCACATGACTATTTCTGCTCACCTTTTAACCAATAGGAAACTCAGATCATAGTGGCAACAAGAGCAGTATTTTAAACCTCACGCAGCATGCAAATCGTCATACATCACAGTACTTGGTTACGGTGTAGTGTAATTTTCAGTAAAACACAGGCTTCATACAGAGCAGAGATGGTCATGGTGGACTGAAGTGGCAACATCAGTGTTTTTGACATTTGCTTTGTCCATTTTGACTTGATGCACCTTTTTGAGGAGTGTGGAGAACAGCAGAAATAAAACAAAAGTTTGATTCACATTGGGTTTTTTTTATGTAATAAACTGTGGGCACTTATGTTATTGTTAGACACTTTCCATACAAGCATTCAGCACATGTTGAAAGTAACAGTGCATCGTTTTTGCTGAGAATGAGATGAGAAGTTTGATACCACTCATGACTATATTCTAAATATAATGCTAATGCTAATGTTGCTTAGCCTAGCTTAGCATAGCTTAGCTGAGATTTTGGTCTCTCTGAATAGAGCCACGTCAGATGTGTCTAGTCTTTATGCTGCTTTAGATATTTACTAGAGAAGTGGAAATTATGAACCATTTTGCTAATTCAAATTCTTTTGCATTTAATTTCAAAGTCCAAACACTGTTTTTTCTATGCTAATTCAGTTTAAATGCACTTAATCACGCACATTAAGCAATTGCTATTATAAATTGAAACCCTTAATGATTTTAACAGTTAAACAGCGGTACCAAAGGTGGTATCAATTTTCTCTTCTAACTCAGCAAAAAAGCAAATAAACACGTCCAAAAATGTTAAAATATTCCTTTAATGTTACGGACGGTAAGCTGCACACCCTGACTGCCAAATTATGATCCGGAACAGTTGGAGGATTTAACGTCAAAAACAGTGGTGTTGTCCTCTCAAGGTCCCCTCCGTTTTAAGCTGGTGTCCTCACTGTTGTATTAAATATGTAGTTCCTGTGTGTGTAAATGTTAATTAAGGGGTTTCCAAAAAGCATTTCAAATGATCCACACTGAGTACGAACTTTACCGGGGCTCCTGTCACATCACAGACACTTTACAAATGAATTGTAGACGGTAATTTGACAGTAATTATGACTGAAAAAGTTCAATAAAGCAGAAAAATCAGAGGATTCAGTCCTGTTTTATGGACTCAGACAATACACATAAGACTTGGTACAGTCTGTGAATTGCAAATTAAAGCCCAAGTGTAACTGGGAAACATTGCAGTCATTGCGATGAGTAATTAATTTGTCGTCTGTGACAGTCGCTGTAATGACTTCCTCTTTTTTTTTTTTCTCTCCCCCTCTTTTTTTTTTTTGTCAAAGAGGAATTTGTATACAAATGATCGAAATGTACAGTGAAGAAAACAAAAAACCACTGAGTTTTTAAAAGACACGTCTATTGTAAAGGATAATGTGATGTACATTTTTTAATTTAAGTAAATGAATTTAAGGTATTTTGCTCTGGCCTCTGTCTCTCTTTGTTTGTGGAAAGTCTGAGCCAGTGGACAATAAATCAAAGATGACCAAACTGCAGTGCCTCCGTACGGCCACATGATGTCACTGTGAGACCTTTGAGAGAATTGCTTCCCCTCTCTACAGGGAGGTCAGAGGATGCTGCTCAAGGATATTTCAGTGTTTCATTCTCAGTGTACCAATAGGAAAGTGTGTGTGTTTTTTTTATATGTTCTATGGTGATGACGGCCAAAGAATCAATAAGCGGGTGGATGAAGGCCATTGTGTGGCTGTGACACTAAATGCTGCTGTCTAAATGTACGTGAGGACTTGATGTGGACCTGTGGACATGGTTTACTTTTACAGACCTACATCCAGCGCAATTTGGCCTGAATAGAACAACTTCAGCTCCTATATCAGGCGACGGCTAACAGGTTCTTTGTGCCACAGTAGGAAAGGAAGTCCATATATCGAATTCAAGCTGTGAAAAAGTTTGTAAGTACAGTAAAGTCATTTTAACGGCTTACTTTTTTAGAATATTGTACATATAAATACTATAATTTGTTAGTAGAAAGGTTTAAATTCAGGGAATGAATAGAAAAGGGGTTATAAATCAGTAAGTGCTGTCAGAGGTGGAATAATGCTCTTTACATCAGTTACGTTTGATTGACATATGCCAGCTACGCTCACAGCAAATACTAGAGTATTAAACTAAAAGCAGAGGCTGACATAAATACAGCATACTAAAAGCTAAAATGACTGATGCTGAGTGTTTTCTGTTAAAACAGTCTTGAACCGATCTGAGAGCTGAGCTGGAGATGGACAGGATAATGTGGTTTACCTGCAAAGGAACAAAAATCAATCTAGGCGGTAGAGTTGGGAGAAAAAAAAAGAAAACCAGTGTCGGGGGTGACTGTCACCCAGCGGCACTCGGCTCTGTGGCGATGAAGTGCTTTGAGTGCCTGGTCAAGAATCAGACCTCATCACAACCCGGCACGCTGTCTGGACCCGGCACAGTTTGCACAACAGATCAAAGGAAGACGCCGTAACACGCGACCGTAACACCCTATCCCACCTGGGCGAGAAAGGCATTGTACACTGACTACAGTTCAGCATTTAACACCATACTCAAGATCCAGAGACCAAACACCTCACAGTGCCTGTAGATCCAGAGACTCCAGCACCGTCGTCAAGTTTGCTGATGACGCTGATCGCAATGGATTCACACTGCCTTAAGTGAGTTCCACAGCTTAGGGGCTCATGGTTCTGAGGTTCATCTTAGGTCCTCTGAGCAGACCAGCTGAGGAGGATCGCAGTGAGCGGGTTGGGGTGTAGTTCTCAACGAGGTCAGAGAGGTGAGTGGAAGCATGTTCATGTAGGGCCTTGTATGCCAGAAGCAGGGTTTGCACTGGACTCCGTGGGTAACTTGTAGTGTGTTACAGTCAGTCACAATGAAACTCTTAATCTTCACCAGAGTTTGGAGCAGTTTTACCATAAATGCATCACATCCTTTGGTGTCACTGGTTGGTTTTTCAGCATTTCATCCTGAACAGGATTCCTCCAGATGATCTGTCAGAGCTCAAACACAAACTGCTCCTGAACCCAAAGTGATTATTTTTTCATCGACACCCGGCGTTCACTGATGGGTGTTGACTTGGGAATGTGACACAAAGTGACGCTCTCGCTTTTTCCCCTTTGCTCGTAAGCGCTCTACTTTAAGACAGAACAACAGAGGAGTGTCATAAACTTTCACGCAGTTGAAGGCAGTTTGAGGAGAGTTTAAATGACACCTCAGAGTCATTCGCCGGTTCATTCATTCTGCCTCCACCACTGCTTTGCCTGATGGATTCAGTGTATTTTTAGTGAGCCCAGAGGAGACATCGCCAAACACGGCACCATTTACCATTTTTACACCATGACAAAGCGGTGACACGGTTTTGACAGATAAGCTCCGTCTCCTCGGCCATGTTAGAGTGTGTGTTCATACACACTCTTAAGGCCCAATTTAAACCGTAGTTGTATAACTCATTTTCCATTGGCGCGGAGTCTACATACGCAATTCATTCCAATTTAAATGACATTTGCTTGCAAAAACAAATGTGCAAAGTGTTCAGCTCTGTGCAGCTAATGACCTGCAAACTGTCCTGACAGCCCTGTCTGTAAAGATAAATGTTAGAAACGAGGTGTCCAAAATGGAGGCGGTTAACCTGCCGCAGAGTACAAACTGAGCACGGTCTGTACTCTGCAACCGAGTTGCAACACAGTTTGCAGTCGGCTGTGAGAGAGCTGGTGCAAATATTTCTTCTAACTTATTTAGTCAGCTACCAAGTTGGCTAACTAGCTGTGAAAATGTTCATCATTAGCCCGTTTTCCCCAGAATTGTTCTCTTTTTTCATCAGCTGTGCCAGGGGGGGAAAAAAAAAATCTCTCCCGGGACACAATTTGTCCCATTTTTGGGGAAAAATGTAAAAACTTTATTTGGTTTCCTTCGTTCTGTAGTCCAGAAAGGTTCCCATGCTTCTGTGGCTATCCAAACCCTTCAGAGTTCAGACGTGTTTGTGTGTGTGTGACCCCTGAATGAATAAATGTATTAACATTATTTTGTATCTGTCTCCTATGTCCGGATTTCATGTTCATTGGTCAGTCTGAACTAATAATAATGGCCCGGCCCAGTGCAAGTGTCTTCTTGTGTTTAGTTTTAGTTTTTGTGTTTATTGTGCCAGAAATTGCAGTTCCACAAACGTCCACTTGAGGTTGGCTACACAACGAGTCAGTCTCCATAAGTCCCCATGTTAAAAAGCCCAACTTCACAGCAGAAATAAACATGTTTACAGCCTGGTACAAAAAACAGTTTTGGTCTCTATAGCTGATTTGCACATTCACGACAACTGAACTGAGTCTGAATTTATATAGAACTCACCTGTTGAAATTATAATAAGGGTTAAACTAATGCATAGTTAACAGCGTTTCCACTTTGACAAAAAAATGAATCTCACTGACAAAAGTTGTCAGGTTTATGTGTACTTGCAACTATGCAAACATGCTAATATGGACATTTTTTTTATGTTTTTATATGTTACATCTCGTTTGCGCAACATTAACAGTATAAGACTGTAAGCTGACCGAGAAGCTGTACCAACATTTCTGCACATTTTCATCCCATTATACTTTAGATAAATTCAACACGCCTATTATGTTTCAACTTTGTTAGCATCACTGTTTTATTGTTTTTATATTGTTGTTTTCCTGTTCCTGTTTTATATTTTTAATGCTTGCATTATTATGTATGCATTATACCCTGTAACTCTGGTTTTAAAAAGGTCCTTTCACTAAAGTTCAGATAAAGTTCACTTACTGAGAAGCTTCTGATTATTATATAAAGGTTTTTTCCATGTGCTGGATATCTTGTTCTTGGACTATTCTGTGACACACTGTAAGATCTATTTCCCACCTGTCAACTCATTAAACTCCCATGGTTCACCTGCACAGGTGCTTCCACTTATCTGGTGTAATTAGACCTCTCCTCGGGACCGCGAGGGAGTGCGCACGCTCGCGCTCTCCTGCACAGAGAAGAGCCTGACGGGACCCCACACTTTTATGTTTCTCGGATAAAAGGTTCAGACCGCGGAGTTTGTTGACTTCACTTAATTCGACCTGAGCAGGGGTGTAATAAAGTGCAGAGGAGACTGAAAACACCTGTGCGCTGTCGCCGTGCAGGCCAGTCGAGCGAGAGTCTGGAAAAATGGAGAGGTTAGGGAGATGAAGACGTCTTTGTATGTCAAGAAATCGAAAAAAAAAATAGCTCCCATTTGACAAATTGGGTGAATTTGGGAGGAAAGTCCAACCTCTATGTCAGCAACTTGTGTTATTAATATTTTTGATGGCGCATACGGCAGGAGGTTCAAACTGAAACGTACACACACACACACAGGGCTGTGTTGTTTCTGTGTGTGTGTGGTGAAGTGGCAGGTTACTAGCTGTGGTGGGTTGAGGTGACCTCTGTTTCTCTGTGTGTGGTGTGTGTGTGTGTGTGTGTGTGTGTGTGTGCTGGAGGAGAGAGGACAGGCGTTTGGCTGCTCGGCCATCAGTCATTAGTTAAATGTTGAAATGATGCTTCCCCTGAAGGATAGCAGACCATTCCGGCCATAGCTCTCCCCTCTAGCAGCTGTCAGCGCCCGGCATAATGACCCACACACACACACACACACCGATCCAGTGCCTTGCGCTTGTCTCTCATCATACGCGTTAATGGACATTACTCTAAAATCCAGCGTGTGTAATAATAAAGCCGTGAATCAAAGGAGCAACAACAAAACGACATGAAATGATTTTATCGTGGTCAATAGAATGCACAACATAAATATGCAGCAATATTAGCTGCCTGGTCTTCTCCTCCTAATTTCATTTTCATCTTTCTCTCTCTCTCTCTCTCTCACACACACACACCCCACCAGATATCGGCTGTTAAATTTGATCTGGATCAGGACACCGATCAACATTTAGCGAGCGCGCGGTTCAATAACGCTCCTGTAATTGGATTCTCACCCAAAACAGCTCCGAGGAGGCGGCAAGCAACAACTCTTTTTGTATTACGGATGATGTGTCTTTCGTGCAGATCCGGTGTCAGCTTTACCCTCCCGGTGAACCTTCTGCTTGCTCCTCGCCGCCGAAGACTACAAAAGCTGCGTCGTCGAGGGGTACGCCCACGCCGAGGGGAGGAAGCAGCTATTTCTGTCTGCGGGGGCCACACTGTCTGCTAATTCACAAAACACACCGCACACTGTTTTTACAGCGGCTGAATGATTTTTTTTTCGAACTAGGGCTTTCCAGACAAGTGTGAGAGACAAACACACCAGCCATAGAAAAACTATAAAAGCCTCTGGCTGGCGATAATGGCTGATGGAAGCATCGTCCATAACTACAGGCACGGGGCTGAGGCCGATCATTTAGAAATACAGAGGTCGTGATTTAAAATGCACCCCTTCCTCAGCCACCCTACAGTGATGACGGGGGAGGCTGCTCAGTCACGTTATTTGTCATTTTTGAATCAACGCCTCTTTGATACAAACCAGACGCGAACGAACGCAGGTTTTCTGGCCTGCGTTGGCCTGTTAGCTCATGCTAAAGCTAAATCTTGTGTGATTTGGTTAGCTCGCCTAGCACAAAACATGTGGCAGATCACATGCCCGTTGCCCACCACAAGGCTGCCATGTGCTGCCTCTATTAAAGTAGATGATCAACAGTTGAATCGATTACGCGTAATTAGTGAAATAAGTGAAGTGTTTTATTTTATTTTATTTTTATTTCTCAACATGAAGGTTTGGAAGTTGGTCCAAAGCCCTCTCCATGCTGCTAGGAATATAAATCTAATGGAAGAATCCTGGAGGGAAAGTATAGGGTCTAAGATTATTTGAATGAGCCTAAACAGAATGATGTACTCTGAATGAAAACACTCCCAGTGAACTAAAGCACAAAAAATATAGAAATGATCTCAGTGTCCTCGATGGACGCTACAGACCCGCTCATGCATTCGCTTTACATGTCCTTGTCCCGAGACTCTGTTGGATAAATCGTCTTCATGTCCTTCAAAACACTACTACTACTGTTTGATGTGGAGAGTGAAGCTGAAACGTATATTTCACTTTTTAAAGAAATCAAACCCACTGCCAGGTTAAAAGTTGGAAAAAAAAAACAGCCTGACCCCCCCCCGATATCTCAGTGCAACAACACTCTTACAACTCGATTCAGGCATAGAGAATTTAAGATGGCGTACCAGCTTTGACATTAAACCTTAATATGCTAATCATTTATTATTTTTGTGTTTGATCTTTGTGCAAAGGAAAATAGAAATAAAAGTCTGGGATGAGAAAAAGAGACTACTGTCCCTGAAGCAAAAAAAAGAAAAGAAAAGAAACCGCCCCGTGAATAATTTTCACACAGTCCCTAATAATAGAAACACTAACATTAGCCTGTGAATAATAAAGTGCATAATATGTTTGATAAAACATCCTAAAAATGTGAAATAAATATCTCATACGCGGCGGTAGAACATGTCATAAAACATGATGATAAAATATGCAGTAGGTGGAGCCGTAATAAATGAGAAGCACTTGAGCTGCTTAATGTCCATAACCCATATCTCTGTGATATATTGAACATAAGTAGTTATGTTAATGAGGTCATTAATTAAGCTAATTCGCATTCATTAGCAAATAATTCCATGTCAGCATACTTGTCTCCACATAAGAGCCGGTATTAATGGGAGCTGTGCATCTTAACTTATTAAGGAGTTGTAGTAGTTTCAAGAAAATCGTTTTCCTCCTCATTAATATCTAAATTTATCCAGCGAGGTGTTTCCAGTGTAATCAGACCAGCGCTCTGTGGAGCACACAGCGTGGGGATCAAGCGTCTTCGCCTCGGTGGAGACTGTGTGAACGAGGACGCGGGAAACACGTGCAGCGATGAGAGGCGCAAACATGGCGTCACCCTCGCCGGCAAATCGGCGCTTCGCTGGGATTCCGACGTCCGCGGCCTCCCGGCAGTCGGAGTATTTCTTTTGTGTCCATTTTAATAAAGTGATTTCATGTCCCCGCAGCCCCTCCCTGTCTCCGCCTGCAGCGTCGGGATGCTAAAAGTCACTCAGGGGTCGGCAGACTTATTCGCATTCATGCGCCGCTCCGTTTGTTGGGAACGGGGAGTTTTGACGTACGGGGGGAGGGGGGTGCCAGCTCGGTTCACGGGAACATTTGACATGTCGTTGCCAATTAGGTCCAAAAACCTTCCCTCAGGACTCACACACTCACACACACACACACATAAACACTCACGACCTTCCCCGAGGCCTCCAGCTGTTTGCTGTATAATGAAGACTGGGAAAGTGGAGGAGGGAAGATGTGTGTGCCAGGCCGCTACCTGGAGCCCGCCGATGGCTTAAAGTATTTGATCTGACCGCGTAGTTTATGCTGCCAAACGTTAAAGAAATGTATCCAGGGTCAAATAAAAAGTTACACCGCTTGATTGTTTGCTCTTCTCTCGTGTGATTCGTCTCTGGGCCTCTTTCTTTCTTTGCTCCGTAAAGTCCGGTAAATCCTGTTTCACACTCATCTGGCTCCCGACACACCGCGGATCACCCCATATTTTTTACTGCGTTTGATTTTTCTGTTGTTAAATCCATACGGGAGTTTATCTGCATTGTTATTGCCTACACAAAGATCGGTCTAACCTGAGCTCGTTACATTTTACTGTTCATTCATTTAAACGCGAATAAAGTCTTCCTCTTGCAAATGAAGTGAACACACTCAGACCACCGTAGCTCTTACTTGGTCTTGGTGTGAGCACCAAAACTGCCCTGCAGTCCAGAGCTGTTTCTGGGTTCGCTAAGCCACGTCAACGTCACGTCAAGGGCAAATATTTACTCCTACAGTGCCGAGCTGTTTTAGGAAGCGTTTTTAAAAAGGAGAATTTATATTTGTGACCTTTTTTAATGTCTTTTGGGCGACAGGCAGCGCGGGGAAGAGAATATCTGAAGAAGGACAAACACGTTGTTGGTTCGACCACCAAACTTATTTTTAAACCTCTTTTCTGGCAAATTAAAAACGCTTTATCAGACGTTTCCAAGGTTTTCAAGTATTTTTGAGTCGTTTTCAATCGTCAATCCTTCAAATGTTATTTGTGTTCTTGCCGCAAAGGTTTTCGGACCGCTGACCTCATCTAGCCGCCGCTCTCCAGAGCTTGTGCTCCCGTTTTAGCTCGTCTCTGCTGTTGCGGTGGGCTCGACCTGGCTCCACCTGCTGCACCCCGCCGAGGAGGCCGCTCATGAATATTTGAACAGAAGTTTGCTTATTGCACAATGAGCTGTTTCCCCACACACACACACACACACACACACATCGCTTGGAGCCACATGCATGCAGGCGCTCACGCATGAAGTGGAGCGACCATACACACACAGACGCACACACGGACATGTGGAAGTAAATGGCTGTGTCCGAAATCACTCACTCATTCCCTACTCCCTACTCCCTACATAGGGAAATAAATGTAGTGGACTATATAGTGAGCTCAACAGAAAACAATTTCGGACACTATCGGACACTTCTCTTGGCGCCGCTAATTACGTCATCTCTGTCGCACAGTTAAAACGTACCGCATTAACGTCGTCTTCGTCGTATATGCTGTTCGTTTTACACTTTTCAATTAATGTAGGAGGCCATTTAAACTGACTTATTTTGAAAATGTGAATAAAATAAATAGAATGAACTGGCCGCGCGCCTGTTTTTTTATGTGTGTTTGTTTCACGCCTGTCATCCATCCATCCGCCTGTTCATCTAAGTACGAGGAAATCCCCGGGAAAAATCACTTAGCGTTATTATAGAAAACTCTCGTAGCGCTATCGAAATGCCGTCTACTACTAGTCTGGCTGTGTTTGTATTATCAATGATTCAATTATTGATGATCAAGAGGAGAATTAGTGCCGTATTTATTTTCGCGATCGTCAATTTACGCGCTCAGAGAGCTTCTGGCAATGCATGATGGGATATCTTGCTCCGGTTAGTGACCATCGGATGTTCACTACATTTCGCGGTGAATTGTGGGATACATTCAGTGCACTATATCGTGGACACTAAACATTCGGACACCACTACAAAATGGCGTGCTCACTATATAGTGCACTATATAGGGGTTAGGGGGTGGTTTCGGACACAGCCTATGTCTTCTTACTGTATGCACCTACCGCTGCACTGTAACTACAGGTGCACGCCTACACACACACACACACACACACACACACACTGTAATTTGATGACTTTAGATGCTAATGAGCTGTTGTGGTGTTTACCCGACACGCATGGTGGGTGTCGCATGGGGGCAACCGCCGCCTGCTTTTAATGATGTTTATTTGGCACACGTCTGAGGAGTGAACAGGGGGATGTGGTGTGTGTGTGTGTGTGTGTGTGACGGACTGGCAGATGTTTAAGATGAGGGAGGGAAAGCGTCAAGCAGATCGACCCCCGCAGATAACTGAACAGTGTCACGACCCGGCCTTCGACGAGCGAAGGAACGCGACCGGCTCTTCTGCTCCAATTTTTTTTTTTCTTAGTGGCGCGCTCTAATTGTTATTCTCTCGTCTTGCCGATTGTTGGAGCGTGTTTGCCTCTTTGAACAGAGACAGGTTTGTTAGGCCATCAGAGGACAGGCTTCAACTCACATTAACGTTTCGGTGAGCCGGGCACGGTACAAAGAAAAAAAATCAAGCCCGGCGATAATTAGTCTGAATTTTATTTAGACATGAATAAATCTGTTCAATGAATAAGAAAATAGTTGTGTTTGAGTGGAGGAGGTTGGCAGGTGGACTGTTCCGAGTACAACGACCAGCGTGTCCTTGACAATGACGCTGCGGAACAAGCCCAATATTTACTTTTCAGTTTTCAGTTCAACAGTTCTCTGAAGCAAAACACGCGCGCGCGTTCAGTACATGCCGATAAACAGCACGCTGGGTGTTTCTCTTTGATTAATAAAGTGACAAAGTGCTCGTATGGCAGCGCACCAGGTTCCGCTTCCTGTCAAATCTATACGCAGCACAACGCGGCAACCTCACGGAAGAATCTGATCGCCTCCGTCTCGCTAACGGAGCAGCACGTTGCTGGAAGAGAGCAGCAGCTGTCTGCACATTAAGGTCACGGTTATCAGGAAGAAAAAGACGAGGAAGGATGATGAAAGTTGCTGCTTGCTGGCGCCTTCATTCCTGCTGTCCTCCAGAAGGACGACACGCGCGCACGTGTGTGTGTGTGTGTGTGTGTGTGACATGATATAGATGGCCGGTGTCAACACGTGTCACCGTAATGAATTTTCTTTGCCTGGATGGAACAGTTTCACCTGCGATGGCGAGAACACGCGGTCGCATGGTCACAACTATTTAAAGCTGCGCTAATTAATATTTTTATGTTAACAACGGGTCACCTGAGTTTGTGTGTGTAGTGCGCCTGTCAACTGATACACTGGATATACAGTACTCATTATGTACACTGGCCCATTTTAGAAAAAACATATTATATTATATATATTATATTATTGGATTATAATTATTTATGTATTATTCAAATATTGCAGCTGGTGGAGCTAATTTTAGCCACTTTATATAACAGTGGATAGCTTGTGAAGTATTAAATAAAGTAAGTAAAGTTAGAGGAGTAAAAAGTGCAGTACTTGCTCTAAGGAGCGCCTCAAAATTGACCCATTTTAGCGTCTTTCAGCTCTTTGTTTTGTTGCCAACGACTGCTCAACTTTTTAGTCTTACCATTCATATGAGTGTATTCTGATCATCACCAAGTATTCTGTGTTCTTGTTGAGTTTCCTGGTCAATATATTTAATTTAATTGTGATTCATTTAGTAAATGTAGTTTTTTTCCTGAACAAGTCTTCTTATTCAGTCTTTTTTCCTCACTGTTTTTCTGCCGATTGCTGGATGTGATTGCATATGTTTTTTTTTTCTTATTCGATTTTCAGCAAAATACAGATTTGAGAGCTTATTCGCCATAAATAAAATTATGTAAAAAAAAAAAAAAAAAAGACAGTGGCAAGATTTTCTAATTGTATTTAATATTACAAGGGTCCAAGGCTTCTTATTTCTAGGTATCTTGTAAGGAATCAAAGACGTGGCAGTTCCTTTCCGAGCGGGAGACGCTCCACACCTGTTTCCTCTCATGAGCTAATTCAGCATCTTTGTTTCTATTGGCTGGTTTGAACTAACGAGGCCAGTTGATGGTCATAAAAGAACACCTGTGCCAGGTGCTCGGCTTTGTTTCTTCTCTGGCACGAGTCAGTGGAGATGGGTGGAAAATTAGGTTAAAATGTATTGTTTTTTTTATTCTCTCTGTGAAGCTGCTGTTTGAGTTTTACAGCTGGTTGTGAACTCTTTCTTGATTTTTGCGGGTTGCTGTGTTTGAGCTGATAAAAACAAATGACCTCAGATCACTTTTTCTTTTCTTTTTTTTCAAAGTTGATGACGATGGTATTTCAAGTAAATTATGGATTTGTAGATTTGTGCTCCTTGTTGCCCCTTTAACATTACACATTTCTGTTTACACACCTGAATCACAAAGCTGCAACAACAAAAAAAAAAAGCGTCTCACTCACTAATTAAAGAGTCCTTTGACTGTTTTCCATAATTCAGTTCCAATATTTAGTATGGCTGCAGGCGGTTTGTTGACTCAAATTGAGAGTGAAGTGCAGCACTTTGTGGATCCACAAATGCGAAACGAGCACAGAGGACTTTAATGTCCACACACAGACAGGTGAGAGGTGTGTGTGTGTGTGTATGTGTGTGTGTGCGCTCACATGAATACTGGGAGGGACACAAATTTAAATAAAATCAGAAAACCAAAGATGGCAAAAAAATAACTAACTAATTAAATATGTTTCAACCTGGCGAGTTGGAAAACACGAACCAGCTTTGAGCACTTCACTGACTTTACATTACAAGATTCTTGAGTATTCAGGTGCCCAATTCCGCCTATTTGTTCCAGCTATTTTCTGTCATCTGGCGTAAAAGGTGCAGTGCATCTTCAAGTTTCCATCCCGCGCTGTCCATCTTAGTTTTCTCTCTCATCTCGCATAGCAATCAAACCCGATTACAGAGGCCCCTCACACCCCGCCTCACTTCATCTTCCATCTTTCTCATTTTCTTTCTTCCGTCCTGACACTCCGGGTTTATTTCCCAAGCTTTTTGCTGTCTTGATTTTAATTACACACAGTCTTCTGAGTGGGAGGGCTGCACCGCCTCACAGAGCTGAAGGTAATCATACTGTGGTTATTCATGTCACATCCAAAACGAAGGTGGAAGCAAGTCCACGACAGAGCCACGCTCGTCTGCTGAGGCCGGAGGATAATGAGCAGAAGTGTTCAACTGCTGTTTGTCGGTCTGCCCATAAGTTTCTAATGTGTGTTTTTGAATCGTTGTCAAATTTTAACATATCAGAAAGACCAGATTCAACAGAACGTGTAGCATGGAGGTTGTTCGGAGCGCTAGTAGATGGTACAGTCCATTTGCTAATGAAATAAAAACTCATTAACATCAATTTAAAAAAAAAAAACATCTGAAGCAAACATGAGTTCAGTCTCCGCTAAGTCTTATTTTATTATTTATTACTTCTCATTTTCTGGCTCTGCATCCCACAGGTGCTTGAAAACCTGAATTGCTCTCATCACTAGATACTGGGGGGGGGGGGCATACAGTGAGGGACTGAACCTTTCGTACATGAGGCGCTCGCTCCTCAGGCACCATCGCCAGCTACGATTTTCCTACATTCAGGGAGGGGTTAATAAAAAAAAAAAAAAGTTCATCTTCATCACTTGTCACATCTTTTCCTTCCCTGAAAAGTTTATTCTTGCGTAAGTTGCATGTTGCACAATGAAATGAACCAAACTAGACGTGACGTCTCACTGCTCATATTTACGCGTCTTAAACTTGCTGAAAAAAGTCTGAAAATCTGCACATCCAAATATTCCAATAATTCAAGTGCAGGGGAACTTCATAATTACTGTAAAGTAATCTCACAACGGCCGTAATTCTTAATACCACTGGTCACTGACCCACTTGAATCTCACTCCTTGTGGCATCCATGTTCTCAAACACTGAAGAAAATACCTCTCAGTAAATAATCAGGTCAGGAATTTCTTGCTCCACTTTCCGAAAGTCGCCTTTTCTCTGCAAGTCGCAGCAGGATTACCGCCAACGTTCACCAGAAGACTTAAACCGTACCCTGCGCTGGCGCTGTGTGCAATGGCTAAATAAATAAAACTGAATCTAATTTATTAGCTTTCAGGTTCAGACCTTTTTCTCCTTCAAGAGCTCTGGAGATAGACGACTTATTTACACGAGATAATCTCGTCTTCTCGGCACATGCCCTGGATCCTTTCTCGCGGGCCGTGTTCAAGCCGTCCAACAAAAGAGATTTACCCGAGGAAGCCCGTGGTTAAAGCTGCTTTGGGAAGTTTGGTAAAATAACCGCCGGCTTCAGTTTGGCACCTCACCTTTTCCGCCTCACTCTTCTCTTCCCAATTAGTGAAATCTCCATTTTAAATGCTTTACGTGTCTCACTGTAGGTGTGAACTTCAGACGAGCGTCATCTTTATTTCTGTCTGTTTTTTTTTTTTTTCATCCCTGTGACAAACTCTTTTCTTCACAGCTCATTCTGTTTCATTTACTGTTTCAGTCCCACCTTTGTCATCTTTCACCTCCCTTGATTGTGAAGCACTTTGTATCTTTCATTTTTAAAAGTGCCTGTAATGTCTCGAATTATGGCGATAATGATTTATTGACGTTAAAACTGCTACACCCAGCACCTCTTTCTTTTTTTTTCTTCTTTCTTTTTTGCTCTTTTGTGTCTCTTACAAAGCCTTAGTCAGGAGTAGATTGCACACTGTGGTCAGCTATTTTCACATCTCTCAGCAGCACTGTAATGCACGCGGCACTGATGATGGTGATAAATGATCTAATCCGGAGAAGACTAACATTTCACTGCTCCCTCTGAGCAGCAGATGAGACAGCGCCTCATAGTTACGTCTGTGCTGTGATTTAGTGAAGAGCAGTCTGCTCACTTAGAACTGCTTACCTTCATCATTATGGCTGTTTTTTTTCAGCTAGTCAGCATTTGTCCGAGCCAGTGTAAATATGTATCTAACTGCTGCTGTTTGAGTTTTAAACTTGTTTTTCTCCGGGTTTGTCGCTTGTTGTCTTCCTTCTCGTCCTCATATCACCGGGCGATCGTGCAGGGCTGTGAATTTTGACGTGCAAATAAATCCTAAACTGTACAATTTTCCATCGTCGTAAAATAATATCCTGGTAATTCAGACGTCAGTGCTGAAATGAAGCAATGGCATTACTGCACCTCACCACTTGGTGGCAGTCATAGAACACAGCAGGACTTGTTCGGCTCACCTGCAAGTATACTGCCTGCAGTGATCCAGGACATCTCTTGTCATGGGTTTATATATTTATCCGAGTCATAGTGGGAATTATAAACTCCTACCGCACCGTCTTTGTCCACATACTCTGCTTGCATAAGTGCCGCAGCTTCTTCGGATATTTTAAATGCAGCACAGAGATTTGAACCTAAATATCAACCCAGCATCACACAGCTGCAAACATTTCTGTCAAAGATTCACACTGACTGAAAATGCCTTCAGAAAACTAAGTGGAGCCAGAAAAGGTTTCTTTATTTTCTAAAGAATGTGTCTGTGTGTGTGTTTGCCGCTGAAGATCCAGCAGAGACCCTTCAAATGAAAGGACGTGACGTGTCGATTTTTAAGTGGGCGCTGAGTGAAGCCGCAGTAGTTGTAGTAGCAGTTATAGTTGGAGCACCGACAGGATTTGAAATGTCAGTGGAAGTGGAAGTGATAAATGAGCTGGAAGGGTCTGTTGAAGTGGAAGTCGTAAAAGAAATCAATGCCAACACGAGTGTGTAAACCATCAGCTGACGCGTAGGCGCTGAAAGCACCCGGAGTTGCTGCGCGTCGTAACCGTAAAAGTCGTGTAACTGAGAGGAGCTCGACGCTGAGGAGAGCGTGTGTGATCTGAAAGAGATGAAGGTGAAGATTCGGATGAAGCTGAGCCACTGAAAGGACTCGAAGTGTAAGTGATAGGGTTAGTCCTACGGGGACGTCAGGCCACTTCAAATTCAAAGATGTCAGTCGACATGAGTTGTGTTATGACTGAAAAGGTGGTGGCTGTTGTTTCAAGCTGAAGATGTGAGACCTGGAAGGGTTTAGCATCACTTGAAATGTTAAGCGCTGAAAGCAGACTGCCTCAGTAAAAGTACAGCAGGAATGAAACAGATCAGGAAACGATAAAAGATGAAAAGTGAAACTGACAGCTGTGTAGTTAGACAACTAGCTGAGTAGTCTCCGACACTGCTTTTGGAAGTTATTTGTGGTTTAGACGCGTCGCCACGTTGTGACTGACTTTCCTTCCCTCTCGGTCTCCATCCCTCCTTCTTTAACCATCTGTCTTTTTTAAAAAATCTTCTCTCCAAATGGATGATTCCCCGCGGCGAGAACAGGATTCATAAACAAACACACCTTCAGCATGTGTCCGTCTCTGCACTGACCATCAGGTCATTCCGGGCACTTGGCTTTTTACCAGGTTTCAGGTTACCATAGCGACATGACGTGGGCGGGGGTGGGCGGGAAAAAAGAGCGAGCGAACCGGTGAGTGTCGAAGATGAAGATGAAAGGAGGGTAGAAGGCTGTAATCAGATTGTCTCCCTCGGTCACACCTCGGATCCATCTTCTCCCCTCCACCGGCCCACGTCCTGCACACCCGAACCCGACCACCACATAAATCACAATCGGCCACAAGTCACCTCTCATTGCTGCACCCGACCACAGATCCACGCAAGAAAGGGAGGAGGGTGCTGCTGGTGGTGGGTTGCCTTCACTCTTGGCCATGCCAGGACTCGGACATGTGGGTCGGAGGAAGGGGGAGGAGGATGTTTGGAGGTCCCAGCCCTCGCTCCACCCCATTTCCACAGTCAACTTGGTGAAGCGCCATCTTTACTGATATAGTTTCTCACAGCGCGGTCAAATGAAGATGGATTGGGGGTTAACGGTATAATGATTCTGTTTTACAGGCAGCCCGCTGCCACTTCTCTCTCTGGAAAACCCCACTGGGAAGACTACAGCTGAGGCGACGGCTGCTTCTCCCCCGTCTCACTGTCTTTTTGTTAATTCTCTTTACTCTGCCTTTTTTACTTTCCGTTCATCTTCTCATTTCTGAACTTCTCCACCAGTTCTCTCGTCGCTTTTATCCACCCCACCGTCTCCTCTCTGCCATTTCCTCTTACTCTTCATGCTTAGTTTTTGTCATCGGCCCCGCGGGCTGTAAAATAAAATAAAATATATAATAAAAGTTTCAGTGGTCGAGGCAGAACCACCGAAGTGCTTCATAATTAGAAAACGGCTCATAATTACAGCCTGGTCACAGGCTGTTAGCTCGCTCACTCAGCTACCCTGCGTGGGATGGCGGCCTCCTGCGACGTGTTTGCGTGCGCGAGCGCGCGCGTGTGTGTTTGTGTGTCAGCTTCCCTCGGAGAGGTCAGGCTGAAGTTGAGAAGGATAGCAGATGCGCTACCCCATACTGCCTATACACCAGCTGGGTGCTCTGTCAAAATACTATTAGTCACAATCAAGGAAGCGAGAACGTGCAAAAAAACACAACGCTGATCCGCTGAATTCTTCAGCTTCCTCTTCTATTTCTGTTAAGCCTAACGATGATCCGCTGATCAGGATTTCACTGATTTGCCAAAAGCAATATTAAAATCAAGTGGTCTAAATATCTGGAGCTGTATTTGTTGCTGGGAAAGGTTCTTTCACTCATTGCTGTAACAGACGTTGCATGGGAGTTTTTAAGATTCAGCGATTCTTTAAAATCAGTCATAGCATGATGACTCTTAAGATGAATAATCCACTTGTGACCTTCATTTATCGGCTTTTTAACAATAAATCACTTCCCTGTTTGCTGCTTTTTGTCATAAAACCTAACCCCGAGATTAAAGAAATGCTTTTACATCTTTAGGAATAGGCACTTGAGGAGCTTGATGCCACACTCGTATAAATATGAAGCAACTAATTGAGTTTGACTTCTGTTTGGCCTACTTCAAATGTCGTGAAATATTTGGGGCTTGCTGCGATGTGAGGTGTTTACCTGGGTCACTTGCCAGGCGGATGCAGCCGGCCTCATCTCGGTCTCCGCGGCCGGCCCCAGACACGCTGGTTCCTGTGTCTGCCATTTGGCCTCCGTCCCCCTCCCGTGATACCAGAGCATGTTAGTGACAATGGCCACAGGAGTGGAAAGTGGACATCTGGTGCACCTGTCCAACGCCACACACTCACACGCGCCCTACAACGTTCGCATCTGCCTGTTCCGAGAGTGTACGTTCTGGATTGTGTGTGTGTGTGTGTGTGTGTGATGATTTGGTGGTCATGCGTGGTGAAGCTTGGGATCACTGCGACCCGACTACTGGCCCACCAACCAACTGGCTGACCATATGGATGGAAACCTACAGTCTGCTCTGCACTCCTTTCTCCTCCCCTCTTCACTACCCCCTCGCCTCCCCCCTTCCTTTACTCCCCACCCCCACCTGCCCAAGCATCCCTCCTCGCCATAGCACTCCTGCTGACTTGCTCGTTCTTTTTAATGAATCGTTGGGTTCACCTGCACCGGAGTGGAAATTCCACCCTCGTCATCCCCCATGTGTCACACTGGGTTTTATTTCCCGCTCCTGGTGGAGATTCAGAGGGACAGGCAGGCGCATGATGCATGGAAACTATAAGACGAGATTTTAATCATTCCCACGCGGGGAGAAAAGTTGCATTAACAAACAGTAATAGAAGGGAGAAAGTTTGAAAAGTGTCGTACCATGAAAGAGAGGCGTACGCGGAGCCTAATGTCCTAATGAAACTTGTTCATCACGTTTGCTGCGAAATGACTGAAGGTATCTGCTGCAGCACTGGCTATTAGACTTTGCTGAAATCACGAAAGGTTCAGAGTTAAACATTCTGGTAGCATTTAAAAAAACTTCTTTACGTCTTAACGTTTTCTTTCTCTATCCCTCATGTTGACCCTAGCCCGCCTCGACTGGTACCAGTCCGTTAATCTCTAATGGTCTTGGGCTTGGAGGGGAAATGTGTGTGTCATCAAAGAAGAGTTACTTTTTACATTTGGATTACTTAATTGGATGAGCACATGACATTAGCTATCACAGGACAACATCAAGTATTAACTTTTTTTTTTTTTTTTTTTTTTAGGACCGCAGAATGACTGATAGCCCGCGGTATGCAGGCAAACTGTTGCCTGTTTACAGAGCAACATGTTTCTGGCAACCTGATGGATAAAAGTCCTATATTCGGTCCTTTTAGTTCTGTGTTGATTTCCACCAACTCCTGGAAGAACTAGCGGCTAAATGCTCCAACATGTTTACAAGCTAGCCGCTAACTTTGTCGGCATTTGGTGCTGGGGATTTGAGTTTATCAGAGCCAGTTCATTGAAAACTGCAGATGCTAGCGAGCGGGTAGCCTTGTTATTTGCTCTGGCAGATGTGTCTGTTCCTCCGTTCTGTTTAGACAGATTTCCAGCAGATCTTGAACAGGTCGGACCAGTCGCCACCATCCATAGGATATATATAGGGTAAATAACCAAGATGGCTGCCTCTAATTTGGAATGTTCTCTTGACCGGTAACAAACAAACTGGAAGGTTTCTTTGTCGTAATGCTACATTTACTTATGTTGCTCTGCTCTGGTACCAAAACAGTTTTGGTCTCTATTGCTAATTTCCCCGTTTAAGACAACTGTAACGAGGGTAAATTTCTATTCAACTCACCTGTTCAAATTATATTAAGGCTCAAAGCCGTGCAGAAGTGGCTGCTCTGACAGGTGGGTGCCGTTACAGGTGGCTTGTTTGAGTACCCAGGCTTCATTCAGCCCACTGCTGCTCCACAGATGATCCACGTCTTTGCCCATTTTTAGATTAGCCAGGAGACGGCAGATGCTGCCGCACTCTGAGCTTCACAACGGCTCTCTAGAAACCTCTGGGTGACATCACGGGGAAGGACGTTACGTAGTCCGTGATTTTGAACCCACTCTTAATATACAAATATTTATTAGTGCAGCTTTAATGTAGTCGTTTCAAACGAGGTTTATACTCTAGCATCCACTGTGCTCTGTTTCTAACACAAGACAAACCTCACCGCATTCTTACATCAGTTTGCTTCAGGCACCGTGAACCTAAATGAACAAACTATATAAATATCTTTGTATTCAAACCACAGCAAAACAAACCGTATGAATAATCGCACCTTTTTTCCTCATCTGCCTGTACTTAAACTCCCCTGACATTGTACCTGTATCTCCGCAACACCTCTCCCAGTGATTCCTCTGCCCTCTTTATGACAAAAGTAACAATTAGTGTGAGTCCCATAGCAGGGCTGGCTTCATACTTTACTATCACATCACCCTGAGCCTATTCCCAGGCTACACACAGGCGGCTTTGGCACAATGCTATTATCCAGGCCAGCCCACAGGAAATAGACTGAGAAGAGAGCTTATTGATTGTCTCAGTGTGAGAGCTGGTTGATTTTCTCTCTCACCTGTATCACCTCTCTCTCTTTCGCTCCCCCCCCCCCTCTTCACGTCTGTTACTTTCTCCTCTGTCTCCCCGTTGCATCGCCGTCCGAGGCTGCATCTCAGGGAAGAAAAGAGAAGCGCACAATCCTGCAGGAAGTGCACAAAAACCGCGGACCACGTCTGTATTTCTGCCGCGGCGAACGCTTTAACGCGTGCCGGCAAACACGCGCACACACATGCAAACTCATGCGCAGTCAAGTGTGTGCACTTCGTCTTTGCTAGCGCGTAACCACATGTCAGCAGAGTGTAATGTTAGAGAGAAGGAATGTGTGTGTGTGTGTGTGTGTGTGCTTGAAATGATGAGATCAAACCAGCGCTATAACTCTGCTTGTTGTCATTATTACCTCTTATCGACTGTGTGTGTGTGTTGCATGTGTGTAGGAAGACGGGAAGGAGGGAGGAAAAAAAAAATCGAAGCCATTAGGCCCCTCTCCACACTCGAGCGTGTAGTACTCTCGCCGTGTCTTTTCACGTGGGGAGAAGCTTTTTGGCACTGGCCGTGAAAATAGAGTCGATTTATTATCTGCCCTTTTCCCACCTAATTCTGTTTCAGTGCTCACTAACACACACCACTGTTTGATTTACAAGAGGCCATTTAATATTCATGTGTGCCTGGGAGACATCAGCCAAACTCTCTGGAGACAGCCGGAGATTTATTGGCTTTGCGCGCCCCTCCAGTTTGTGTCTATTTGCGACTTTTGAATTTGGCGAAACCGCGACTCGTTCCATCTCGATCCGTGGTGGCTGTCTTTCGCATCTCAATTGTCTCACCTTCTCTTTGTCTTCCTCTGTTTGCCTTCATCTTTTTCTCCCTCCTCTCCTCCAGGTTCCCTGTTTTTTTTTTCTCTCTCTTCTCTCTATCCCTTCCTGTTCCAGTTAAAGCTCCTCTGAGTCACAAATACAGAAGTGTATCGCTGGTGATGAGATGAGATCCGTGGGTGGGTGGTGGATGGTGGATGGTGGTGGGGGTGTTCAACATCTCCTGCAGGCGTCGTGCCATATGCCCTGACTTTTAATGACCCACATGCTCCTTCAGGGATTGCAGAGGAAGAGATTAGAAACCAAAGAACATCCAATATTTCTGAATGTCATCGGCACTAAATAGCAAAGTCCTTTAAGCGCCCCTAAAGAAATGTGTGTCAACCCCAGCACATGCTGCTGTAAATGCATGACGTGACGAAGCGAGCGCGTTCGACTGAGATTCCTGTTATTTATTTTTCTCCTTCCCGCATGTAGATTCATCAGTGTGTACGAAAAGCAATATGTGTGTCTTTCTCCTTAATGTGTACATGTCTCCGAGGTGAAGTGTAGCCTAGATTGGCTGGTGGTTTGCGGCCAGATCCTGCACCTCTTGTTTGCGCCGGCACCAGACGTAACCTTTTCCATGATGTATGCTCATCCACACACATGCACACACGCACACACACACACACACACACACACACACACACACAGGACTTTTTAAAGGAGAAGCCAACTGTCAGCAACAAGAAATCATCAGTGCTATCATCTGCACTCTCAGTTAGCTGTGCGTGTGTGTGACTGAATCTGTCTGCATGTGTGTGTGAACATTTGTCTTTGTGTGTGTGTGTGTGTGTGTGGCTGTGTACAGGGGCTGAGGTGAGTGATTGCCTTGTTTCTGTGGGCAGCAAGCTGTGGCGGTTTGCTCTCACTGTAAATTTAGAAGAATTCTTAATGGAACTCCGCAGCTGTCAGATCTCGGTGTGTTTTATTTTTTCAATCATAAGCGCGACGCCTAAAACCTCCGTATACAACTTTATTTTCAGTGTCACGAGGAGGGGGAGGAGGACATCGGTGGATGTGTATGTGTTGTCGCTGTGATGACATCAATTCTTTGCACGCACTCGAACGAGACAAATGTGGAGTTTATGAGAATTGCAAAGGATCTACACGTAGAACAATCGTCCCTCCGATGTGATAATTTTCCATCCACAGAAACATTATCAGAGCGCTATAGGTCTGCCTCTCCCTGCTGTGGAAAACTTCTCCATCTTGTTAAGGCCTATTTCTGTCTATCATGAGTCCTGATAATCTTATTCTACTCACAGGGCAGTGAGATATTTAGAGTTTTTTTTTTTTCAATCAAAATCAGCTTGTGTTAAAGATTTTTCTTCAGGTTTCTGCGTTAAGCTGGATTTGTGCTCGAAGCAAGGGGGTTATAGTTCTGTGTTTGAATTTAATCTGTGTGTCGCAGTGGTGGAAGGAGGGTTCATTTCTTAAAAGTAGCAGTACAACAATGTAAAAAATACTACTTTACAAGTAAGAACCACACTTCAGATCCTATGTACAAGTATTTTTGGCAAAATGTACTTAAAGTATCAAAAGTAAAAGTACTCACCTTGCAGTAAAATCACCTGTGACCGGTTTCCTTTGTAGCTGCTTGATGCAGAGCTAGTTTTAACTACTTTATATACAGTTAGCTAGATTAGCTCAGCGATTCTCAACCTAGGGGTCTGAGTCAACCTACATAAGCGGCCATATTAAAATGCCCAACTTCATAGCAGAAATAAACATGTTTACCGCCTGGTACAGACAACGTTTTTAGTCTCTGTAGCTATATACTAATTTTACCATTTCACGACAACTGTATGTACTAGGGATGAGTTTCTATTTAACTCACCTGTTAAAATGATATTAAGGCTTAAAGTTATGCAGTGTGTGTATGTATGTAAAAGCCAGGAGGCTGAAGAAGCAGTAGATCCAACATGGTGGCGTTCATATTTTTGGCTTCAAAAATCATGAAGCGCTTCAGAAACCTCTCTGGGTGACATCAGTCAGGCTCTGTCCCTTCTCTATACTGTCATTGGGTTGAGCCCAGCATAGCAACATAATTTTGGGGGTTTGACAGTTTTTTTTTTTTTTTTTTACCCCCTCTCCTATTAATCCTTTCTCTATATCAAATGAGCTCTGTTCAGGAACAGAGACCACACCTTGAAAGCGCACCTTATCCGTTCGCTCCGTCTTTGACTCTGTGTTCACCTTTTTTTTCTTTTTTTTTCCTCTCTCTCCCCCTTTTTTCTCTTTCTTTCAAACACAGGAGCCACGGGGGCTCTAATCCGCAGAGCAAAGAGTAACCGTTCCCTCTCTGAGAGTCTCAACTCCCTCCATGTTCGCGTCTGTCTTTCCGCCGACACCGGTCGATCTCGGCACTCCTCCGTCCATTGATGACCCCGATTTTCTCCTCATCCCTGTCCACCTACTCTTCATCGTCAATCCTCTACCCTCATTCTTTCATCCCTTCATCCCTCGACCCTCATCCCTCAAACCTCCTACAGTACATCATCTCAGTTCACCTTTATAATACGAGATAGGCCTAAATTAGGTACATATTAGTGTGGCCTTTCTTAGTGAATCTTTTTATGATCATCGATCATTTGAACAACTGATTTTAAATGTGACGTTTTAAAGGGGAACTGCTAAGAACTCCAAGAAACTAGCATATAAACAAGTTTGGAAATATTTAATATTTAAAGATGTGTTGTGTGTTTTTAATGTACACCTGACATCGCCCGTCAAATACATGCAGTCAAGTAAAAGTGCCGTAAAGTCGCACTTAAGCGAAGCACTGCGTCGCTGCAGTAGCAGATGGATGTGTTGCACATGATCAGCCCGTATTGTGCTATAATTATATTCCCACAGTAACGCTGCTACTTCATTCACTTTGTGATGGAGAGCAATGATTGCCAGCCTTTGAATGTGAACACAATGGAACCTGTTCGAGATGGAGCGCGCCTCGCCTGGAGAGCGGATCAGGTGGCGCAAAAAAAAAAAGAAAAAGCGGCAGTCAAGTCGGACAGTTTCCAGCAGCCTTCGCAGAACGTAACGACGGCTGTGCGTGTAGCGAAGAACAAAGGCAAATAAAACTCGCCTGCTTCCACAAATCACTGCTAAATTAAAGGAAAGTGTCTTAGTTAGCCCGTGCCGCCTCCTGAACGGTTTCGTTGTGGATTCTACCGACACAGCTTCCCTCATTTGGCATTTCGATGGCGATGAAGAGCGCGGTCTAACGCGTGGGCCTAAAATCTCCCATCGAGTTGACATGTGGTGACTGTGAAGGCTGCAGCAAATGATTCGCATGTTTGTTTATTCTGGGTTTTTCCTTTTTCTTCTAATTTGTGGTCTGTCAGTAGTTTTTCGCTCGGGTTTGTAAATCCGCCACAGACCTGAGCCGCAGATACTTTTTTTGAGCGTGAGCGCAAAGGACGGAAGGAAGGAGGGAACAGAGACATGACGGGCGATAAAAACATGGCGGCAGATTAGTTTTTGATAGTGTGCGCGGAGCAGGAAGGCGACAGCCAAGATGGATATTTGATTGGCTAATGCGATGAGGCGGGTAGCAACAGAGGGCACCCCTTTCTGGCCCTGGCTCTCTTTCTTTCTCTCTCTCTCCCTCTCGTTTTCTCTCAGCCTTGACGGAACAAGACCACCCATTGGGGACATCTCTGATCAATGCAGTCATTATATTCTTGCTGTGCGCACACACACACACGCTCGCGCGCGCAGAGACACAGACGTAGGGGGACAAATGAGGGAGAGATGTGCTATGACTAGGTCAGAACGGCAGCAAATGTAAATGTGTCCGGTGAAATATGCTGGCGAATGTCGCACCATTAGCCAGGCTGCGGAGCGAGCCGGCTCTCTGGCCTCAGGTACAATAACAAGTGGAGATTTAGGTTTCGTCTCTGCCTTTCTCTTGGTTTGCTCTCTTTGCTTTGTGCCTTCTATCTTTCTTTTTTTTCTTCCCTCTCTTCTGTCTTGCTGTCCCCTTTTCATGAACCGCGGCACAGCTGAGACGTAGCAATAATAATCCTCACCGACAGATACTCGTGTGCACCTGTACTTATGCATGCATTGACGTGTTTATGTTCCCCCCCCCCTCCGTACCTGTGTACCATATGTGATTTTAATCTGTGTGTGCATACGCACCCATCTGTGGATATGTGTGGAGCGCGCGGAGCATCGGTCCCAGCGGAACAGCAGCGATCCGAGTGGAGCAGTGTAATGATTCCTGTCTGTTAGCTCTGGACCACCTGTACTTAACGCCAGTGTTTGCAGACCCGACATGTCTGTTTGCCGTTTGGTAATGGCCCCCCTCTGTACACCCAATACTCCAGGCAAAAAGAGGGAGAGTGTGAGAGAGAGGAGAAGAAGAAAGATGTTGTTGTGGTAGTGAGGGAGGAAACAAATGAGTTGAACATAAGATGAAGAGAGGTGGACCAGAGGTGCAGGAAAGATCCTGATGGGGGCACTGGAGGACCTGCTATCATTTCATTTACCCGGAGAGGCAGGGGACATGGCTCCATCTCACGGGCTCAAAAGATCCATTTGTGAGAGCACCATGGGATGAGTGACTTTATAGGAAATACAAATGAAGTCTAACGCGAGTTTCCTTACATTGCGCGTGGCCGCAGTTTGATGTTGTCAGTGTGAAGAACCCCCATCGAGGGACGCTCAGGTAGCGTAAGGGGATTGAATGCAGCTCAGGGAGCTGAAGTCACGCTCGACATTGAATGGCTCCTTTCTTTTCTTTTTTTTTTTTTTTGTGATGCACAATTTTGCTGTCAGAGGCAATGACCACTTGTACGAACGAGACGCTGAGGGAGGATGAAGCTCAGGAACAGCTCAGCAGATAAGAGAGAGCGAATGCACAAGCTTCGCATTGTCCGATTGTGCACAAACCAGCAATTTAACGCGACGAGCGGCGGCTCCTATGCACGGGAGCAAAAAATGTAGACGGCGAAGACACACGCAGATCATGAATCTAAGTGAATGCACAAACAGTTGCTCACTTCCTGGCAGGATGGATGGTTGGAGTGACCGTTGTAGAGTTGGCCACATTTTCAACTGTAGATCTCTGAACACAGCTGGAGACACTGAAAACTTATTCCACTCAAGAGACTCGAGACGTAAGTCCAATGAGTGTAATCTGCCTGAATATTCGGAACTGAGATGCACAAACACTCCACAGATCGATTGGCGTATATATTTCTCAAGCACTCTCTCTCCATTCTTCACACAGCTACTTCCGTGCGTACAATCAAGCGTAACAGCACGAATGCTTTTGAGACGAGGCAGTCCGAACGCTTGCTCAATTATCCCCGTCGCCAATCTTTACTTATTCTGAACGCCTACCTTTGTAGTGTCCTGACTAGGGATGGGAACTGATAAGATTATATTGATACCAATGCCATTATCAATTCCTGATTCATTTTCTGTTTAGAAGAAAAGTAGGTCTGCACAGGTTCTCTGCTTCTACACTTCTACAGACTCATAATAAAGCAGTTGCACTGATGCAAAGTATATTAGAGAGATGCATGTGACTTGATTGCGCAAAAGCTCCATGCTTTAACCCTTTCATTAGGTTTTTTAGGCAGGCTCAGCAGAGTCTTTCTTCGAGTGTATGCCATTGATGTTATAGCCTATTTGACCTTGGTACAGTAACTGCTCGGCCGGGAAGCAGTGGCACTCGTGCATTTCAGCCTTTGTTGTGCAGAAAGATGTTTAAGCAGGCTGCTTATGTCATCTCGATTCCACTTCTTCTTCCACTCCATGACTGTGCATGAGCAGCACAGATGCACGAGTTTGACGTCATTGTGCTGAAATGTGCGGCTGCAACCACTGGGGAAGGGAAAAAAAAACAAAACATGCTGGCATGGTTAAAAGGTCTTAATGAGCTTGGATGAGTATGATTCTGCATACGAGAACTTGGAGCCCTGGTGCTCAATGGAACTGCTTTTCCCGTTGCTATTCTTGACATGTTGTACAAAGTAGTTTGATTAAATCATAATCTTTACAGTGAGGGGAAACATACTTTGGGGTTTTTGGCGTATTACTACAGAGATGCAAAGGCAAATTTTGGCATAATGTCAACACCATCGGCCCTCCCTTTTCTTTGTGTCACTGGGTGTGTAGTGTGTGTGATCTATAGATAATTCATAGAACTCTTGTTATGACATGTAACTACCTTTTCTACATCTGTACAATACGAGTAAGCCGGGGGCATTGATTGAAGATATCAGCGCTTTATACCCACAAAGCAGGGATGAGAGACAGGCAGTTCATGTGAAATAAAATATTTACAGTACCTGTTAAGCATCACATCACAGCTTTACAACACTCAATCTGGATGTTAGATCGAAAATGTTGTACTTTCTTTCTAGTAAAAGTTCTAATAAAAAAAAAAAAAGGATCTCAGTCTATCCACACATTTTGGGATACACTTTCCACTTGTCCAGCTGTCACAGCTCAGTTTCTCACTGCCACTGACAAACATGACATGTTAAGCTGTGACATGCTGGAATATTCTGGTTGATCATACAACAGAATGCATTTACTCCCTCCTTCACGCCGTTCTCTCTGTGTCTCCCAGCCTTGGACGGCGATGGCTTATTGCACAGTAAAGTAGGGCGCCCTATGGTCCTGTCACTGCGGGTAAATCAGAAGGTCTCGTATCTGTTCTTACCTACGGCACATCTTTGCACCAACATATTGGCCTGTTTTCTTCCCGCCGACGCCGAGATAAGATGTCTACCCTCAGGGAGAAGGCTGAGCGCGCACACACACATACACACACACCCACAGTCAGACATTTGCACTCAACCCCAAATGTCTGTTGAACCCTTCTTAGAAGGTGACAGTTTTTGTTTGCCCGTGTCCTGCTGAGTTCTCCCCTGGAGCAGGGCTGACACTGGCGCAACGTGCCTCAATCATCCACAGTCATAAACAACTCTGTGACATCAAATGGATAAGGAAGAAGGAGCAGGGAGGAAGGAGGAGAGGCATAGACACAGGAGGAAACGACTTAAACCAAATATCCCTCAGGGGGTTTGGAGACTTGGGTCATAAGGGTGATTGGAGACCGGAGAGAGGAGGTATCGGTTAGAATTTTCTGGAGGGCAAACTGCCTTACAGCGGCAGTCATTTCAGTCACACAGGCTGAGGTGCATTAATATTGGATTGTGCTGCATCTCGCCCCGACACAGACCAAGAGACAGAGGAAAAGAGCATTTCAAGAATGCAATACAGACAGCACTGTGCCACGTTTAAAGGCAAGGCTGAAGGTCACACAGAAGGCATGAAAAAGAAGCCATTACAAGTGACTTAGCATGAGTCACTTGTAATGGCTTCCGTGTGACTTAAGATGCAAAAATCAAGGTTTGTGGAAAGTTTAACAGCGAGAGGTCGGCTAACTGCATGACCAGGACAGTGTGGTTATGGTTTGATCATATCTGACTGTTTGTCAAACTCTGAATACATGGGAATTGGAGACCATTTCCCAACCCCACATCAAACCAGTGAAGAGAACGCTGACAGAAAACAAACAAAAATGGAGTAAGGGTGTAGGTTTTCTTATGGGCGAATAAGAATATGAATATGTCTCTACCAATATTTGAGCTTGAGCAATATTTGACTTATTTGCATTATCTTTGAAGTGAAGTAATATCAGATCACTCCCATGTGACAACAGTGTAGTGCGTTCATTTCAGAAGAGTAGTGCTCCGAGTAGTGCTCCCACGATCACATTTTACTGCTTCTCCTTCGTCATCTTTAACGAACTGCAATCAGACAGCATTAGCATTTAAAAATGTCAATACATCAGAAATAGAATGCTGCTAAGCTCAGGTGTTTGTTTTTTTTACTGTGAATCAACTAAGAACAGAGATTTTTTTTTTTTATGTTTTTTACTTTCTAACCATAGAAATGTCTGTCAGATGCAAAAAACGATTCGGCTCGACAGCGGCTCTGGGACGCTGTACTGGTGTTTTGAGCTAAATGCTAGCACGTTAACGTGCTCACAAAGACAGCGCTAACATGCTAATGTTTAGCGAGTACATATGTTTACCATGTTCACTGCTTTAATTTACTGTGTTAGCATGCTATTAGCACCAAACGTGAGGTACAGCTGAGACCGATGGGAATGTCATTAGTTTTACATTTACATTAGTTTTGGCCATAAACAAAAATCTTTTTTTTTCCTTTTTACTATTTTAATTCATTCATATTTCATCACTCTGTATTGAAGCACAAGCACTGAAAAGCTCTGAAAGAGCAGAAGCGTGTACTCGGCAGAGTCAAACTGTAAAAAGGCCATCAAAGCGATGCTGAGGTTTGTTGTGTCATATTGTACAAGAGGTTATGGCTTATTGCTGGAATAATGACTTGTCCATTTCACGGTGCATAAATGTTTCTTTTGGTTGATCCTCAATGGCTTTGTCTCCCGTTCACTTCAAATAAACAGAAATGCGATGTGACAAAAAACTTTACTGAACAAGACAAAAACCTCTTTCAGATCTTTAATCCTGTTCGCTCCCACTCCCTCACACACGCGCACCGACACACAAAGCATCTTACAGTGCTTATAATTACTAATTTGTTTATGTGTTTGCTCCCACTGACCAGCTACCCCTAGAATGCAGCCAGTTAGAGCGTTGGTGAAGCATGTCTCTTATTCTCGCACAAGAAGAAGCGACTGCAGATGCATTCTCGCTAATGGAGTCATTTGTGGGGGGAATGGAGTGTATGTATGGTACTTCTGAGGTAGCATGCTGAGGCTTGCTGGAGAGGACTAGACGGCAAGTAACATTACAGGGTGTAATTACTTCAAGCACCATTAGGAACACAATAACATCTGCGCTTAGCAGAAAACAAAGTCCAGCGCGCTCGCCCAATGTGTTTGCGCACGTGCGACTCTGTGCAGACACACATAAACCAAACAGGTCCTCCTATTCAAGTGATTAACAAGTAATGAGTAGATTGCTCTAGCAACAGATTCCTCGTTTGCTAACAAAGCGCCAGCTGAGGTAATGACTTGTCACTACAAAGAGCTCGGCAGTAGCCCGCTGGCAGAGGCCAAAATGCCACTGTGGATTCAGCAGGTGCAACTCCAGCAGCACTTTGGGTCCTAACACAAGTTCACGTGGGTTTTGGGAAGTTACTTTTTGAAAGAAATGTACTGATTTTTACTAGCAAAGGTCTCCTGAAAGCTGTGTCGCTGCTTCCATGTGATGAAGGTGAATGGAAGTTCACCGGTGGAACCAAAAGAACACTTGACAAACAAACATAATCACTTGAAAATGTAGCCTATATTTATTCCATGCTGCGTATCCATCATTCTAAAGTGCTACTGCTGCCTTTTCAAGTTATAACTTGCTGCCAACTTGCTGTAACTTACTTGCTGCCTAATTGTAGGGTTAGGCTTTGCACGTCTTGTTCAGCAGAGCGGGCTTGAGCTTCAAAGTGGATCAGTCCTATCATGGCCGACACCAGCATAGCATAGTTTCTATTGATTTATGTTTTTTATTGGGGCTATTTCCTCTGTATAAGGTGATTCCTTACGTACCAAATGGCAGCATTCTCAATGTAACATTCTTCCTTCAACCTTCAATCCTCATGGAGGTCGAAATCAAAATCACATGGGCCCGCTCTCCATCCAACTCGTTGCGTGATGTCACCACTCGCTACCTGGCCAAAAATCAGCAAAGACGTAAATCATTGGCAGACCCGAGGCATGCCGAGTGACACCTGGGCGCTCAAACAAGCCCCCTGTAATGGCACCTACGTGTTTCAAACATGTTTGTTTTGCCGTTCAAGGAACTGCAGTGCATCGGAGTCACTTCACAGCTGCGGCGTTAAGCTGACACTGACGTTTTTAATGTCTATTCAGGGCTTTCTCATTGATTATTTATCTGATTCCAAAAGTCACGCTGACGGCAGCAGTGATTTGTCAGACTCTGGAGTGACTTTTCTACTGTGTGTATTGATGATGATATGAGAGCATGTCCTCACTCCCAGTTTAACTTTATTTTGATCACTGTTACATGATGACACATCGTCATGTTTTTATCATTTCCTTGTCTTATTCCACAGCAGCGTTCTTACATTATAAATGACTTGTCAGACTCGAGTTTTCTAATGATTGGAAAAGTCGTTTATTTGTGATTGTCTGCTTTTCCTCATCTGTACTTAATTCTACTACAAACACACCTAAATAAATGTATCTCTTCTGTGCAATGTGCAATGACCTGTACGTTGTTTCATTCCTGCGTGAAGGCAAGCACAGATGAAGCTTGTTTCCTGACTTGCACTGAGTGCTGAATGCTGTAACATGATGATGTTTAATTATGTTGTCACTTGTCCACCCTCAACGTGTTGATGCGTCTATGTTGGTCACTTTACAGACACCCTGACAGGCCTCAAGTGACTGGGAACACTCATCAATATCACACCAAAATGTCGTGGGCCGACGGTTACATTTTGTTACAGCAACATTGTGCTGCAAAATAGACCCGTGTCTTTTTTTTCCATGCACAAATAAGGCAACTGAAGGCAGCGCTAAGTGACTCAACTCATTCAAAACAACAGCACCACAGGCGATATGTTTTCACCCCCAGTGCACATTAGGCTAAACTTCCCCTGAAATGAATGCATTGAAGAATAAATTACACATCACAGCGTTGCTTTCAGATTATTACGATTTGCAAGATTGAGAAGATGCTGGGCCATGCTAATTGCTGTATTAATGCAGATTCAAGGGCCTCCCACTTTGAGTGTTGGCTTTTACTCAAAATTATCATAATAAGGAAAATGGTTCTCTGTGAAGGTAAAAAAAAAAGAGAGAGATTCATGATGACCTTTCACAAGCTGCTGCAGAAATGTCATGATAGATATGTGCTTACATGACCTGATCCTAGCCTGAACACAGCGGGCTTCTGATCAAACCTGTTGATCTGCATTAAGTTAGGAGACTTTGACTGCTTTTAAGGCTTCATCTATGAATCAACAATCTCTCCTCAAGGTCCACTTCCTTGTATCTGTTTGATGATATCGCATGGTATTCATCAGCAGATGGAGTTTGAGTTGAGTTGATATAATCATGGAAAACCTCATCAACTACCGATGAATACAAGATGAATGATGTAGCAACTGTAACCCAAACCAAGGTATTTTTCCAGCCTTATCTTATGTAAGTAGTAATTTTCACCATGGTCAAGCATGTAAGAGAAATTACTCAAAGAAAAACCCTTTTTATTAACATTTTTTATTTATATCTAGATCATACACTGAAAACTTACTACACTGGATATTGTAACAGCTGTGATCCCTAAAACCTACAGACTGAACCTTTTTTAAATGTCAGACACTAGTTAAAAATCCATTCAAATAATTCTATACTCACATTTGAGAAGCTGGTATTTTACTTGTAAAATAGCTGTTTTATAATAACATTTGTTCTTCAGTGAATCGGTTCAGCTCTTGTTACAACTTACAAACCATTCCTAACCTGATTTAACGATTGTAATAAGTTTTGACTGCAAGCGAATTGGTTCCTGAGTAACACTTTACTGCTAGTGTCAATTAAACCTGAATATTTTAGTAGAAAGATTACTGCAGCGCCGACACCTCCAGCAACGCAAAATCCACCACAAATGAATAGAATAATGATATGTTCATTAAAAAAAATAAATAAATCACCCTGTTCCAGCTGTATGGTTTGACCTCCAGCACGTGTGTGTGTGTGAGTGCATTAGTGAGTTGAAATGTGAGTAAAGGTGAGAGATAAGAAGCCGGTAGTGGCTCCCGACTGAGAAGATGGACTGTTATGGCCTCATTGATCTAAATCTCTCACAGGGAGCCCGTTCCAATCAATACAGAGAGAAGTAGGCAACAGCACTGCTGCTGTTTGGACCACTGCCCCTGCAATATCTGCTCTCTCTGTCCCCTCTATCTCTGTTTCTCACTTACACTGTTTTAACGCCACCCACCTGATTCCCACTGGACCCCGTACACAAACAAATACTTTTACTTCTGTTTGGCTCTTGTTAGCCGACCTGCTGTGGGGAAAACAACAATTTTTCTCGATTTGGCCGCTGTAATTATTGGTGTCATACAACCGTGGCGCGTGTAATGCTACCCGCTACCGCCGCACCTTTTTACCTGACCTCACCTTTTGTGCTTGCCACCGTTGTTTGTGAGCCCAGAGCATGCGACGGAAAGATGACCGTGCAGGAGAAAAACAACGCCTGCAAGGTGCAAAAATCTGTTCTGCTTAGGTTCTGATTGGAGTGACTTGTTGAAGAGGCCAAATCGGGCCACTAATAACGGGAATAGTATTGAAGTAGGTCCATATCACACCTCGCTCGCTCTCAGGAGTCCTAGCGGCTGTATGTGCGGGCAAAGAGGAAAATGGACGGGAGCGTGTGTTTTTCTGTTATATATTAGGAGAAAGAGGAGACATGTTGTGAAAATGTTTCTGTGAAGGTGAGAGAGAGTGAACGAGAGTGTCCGGGGCAAACAACAGCACTGTCATCTCCTCTTAGGAACCCTTTCTTTGGATAAAGACACCGGTGAATTGAGGACAGCTGCCAACTTGTGTGTTTGTGTGTGTGTGTGTGGTAGAGAGTGTTTTGTCTCACCTTGTGTCTCAGGTGGGATGTGGGAATGAGATAGCGGCTCTCAGGGGAGCTGCAGACAAACAGATGGAGAATAAATCAAAAAGGAAGTAGCAAAGCTAGAAAATGAGGGAGGGTGGGAGGCAGTGGGGGCAATTTGGTTGAGGCTGGAAAATCCCTCGTGTTTGTGGTCATACTACACCTCGTATTAGAGTAGCGTACAGCCATTCTGAGGACAGCCACTGGCTCCATGACAGATTACTTGGTACAATCGGCACAGCTGCACTTTGGCGGCTGCAAGTGGTAGCAGGAGATAACTTTTTAAATCTCTACGGATTAAAGGAACACGAGTGACAAGGATGACCTTTCTTTAATTTCGACCACTTTGGAAAGTACAGCGATGACCCACTCGAACATTTACACTCTTTACTATGAACAGTGTATGGTACTGTTTAATAGATCTTCTGGTCTTTCGTGTTGTCCTGGCTCTGACTTCCTTTTACACCAGCTACATTGGAAAAAACAGGATGTTGCCAAGAATTTATCTGGTAGTTGTACTTAAAATGCCTTAAATGACCTGGAAACATTCGCATACTACTGTTGAAGAATTAGTTTATCACTTGTCCTTATATGACTGGCCCTGTTCTGCTCTGAGTAAGAGGAAATCTGTTTATTCTAATAATAAACAGTACATAACCATCACCTCCAGCACTTGAATTTTTATGGCCTTTACGGAAAATCCGTTCAAGCAGTGCGAGGACAAAGTGACCTACTCAAGATGTTGGTGTTTCTTTAAAAAAGGCAAGCCAAAGAATGATTAATTATACATAACCATAACCTTGCATAGCTCACTGGTGTCAAGCAGCAACCTCAGTGGCTGAGAAGTGAAGCCAATGCAGGAGTGCCAAAAACTGCAGTTCCTTGAACGGCCACTTGAGGCTGGCTACACAACGAGTCAGTCTCCATAAGCCCCCATATAAAAATCTCAGTGTAACCAGGTGTCATTACGCCAATCTACTTCTTTGATGACATTTAGATTAGCCGGGAGGCGGCAGAAGCAGGACTGCCAACATGGCAGCATCCAAAGTCACCACATTTGTTTAATATCACCTTATAAAGATGGCACTAATAATAACTAATATCTTCACAGACAGTTGCATACATCATCATTCATTTTGAGTGCCATCTAAGAAAATAACCCTGTCAATGTCATCAAGCTTATTTCTGCTTGGGCTTAAAGACTACAAACTGTGAGATTAGAGATGATAAACAGTGCCTTACAAACTGGGGATATGGGTTTAAAGAGACAACGTGTCAGTCTGGTACTTAAAACTTCTTCTATCTTACCTGATAGTAAAAGGTCAGGATATCTCAATTTTTATGATTTCTTAAAAACCTAACTCTTGTGAGTCCTAAAAATTTATGGCAGAACTATACTTAATTGATGGAGTAGCTCTTTCTTCCATATAAATATTTCATTAACTTGTGTTATACGGAGTTTGATTTATTTTGTATTCCCATTTCTATCTTGTGCGAATGCCAGTGGCACACAGTGCTCGTCTTGTCCTAATATCTCTTTGCCTGTTCAGTAGCCGTGCCATTTCCACAGAACAAACTCAAGCTCAAGACACATTTGACAGTCCATCTTCTCAGTGAAGAACTCACACCAAACAGTATTGTGACAAGAGTTAGTTTGGCCTTATTTTCTCCCCAGACTCAACTTGAAGATTGGTGGAACTCCCTGGTGTCACAGTGACCATTTTAAAATTTCGAACCACGGTTACCAAATTCAGATTCGTCACTCTGGACTTGCTTCACTGTATCAAAAAAGAAACAAGACCCAGACTGTGTGCAGAATGAGCACAGCATGAAATACCACTTCTCATCTCAGCAGAGACCTTTGATGTCTGATGTTCTTTAATGAAACATCTCGCTCACATCAGAGCACCCTATTAAATTCCACTCATACGGGGAGGCAGAGAAAGAGTGAGATCCAGAAAGCCAGAGCAAAGGAGCACTGACCTGTGTGAGTGTGTGTGTGTGTGTGTGTGTGTGTGTGTGTGTGTGAGAGAGAGAGGAGGAGAGTAAGTGTGTAAAAGGGGGACTGTCACATCACTGGAAAATCAAGCACACCATGAAGATCAAGCACAGTACATAAAAAGAACCACAATTCAAAGGCACTTTATTGAGCATTTTCATGAAATAAATCACATTTACTCACATCACTGCACATTTATGTTTGCTCAAATATGTAGAGCAGATCAAGATTACATAAAAACTGAAGTTTTGCTAAGATATACATCATGATGAACACTGAATCTGTAAATATTCAGTATGTATTGAAATAGCATAAACAGAATATTATGTTTTATACAAACGGACACCTCTGTGGCTGTGAAGTGAAGCCAAAAACTGCAGTTCCTCAAACGGCCACTTGAGGTTGGCTACAAATCGATCAGTCTCCATAAGGCCCCATGTTAAAACTTCACAGCAGAAATAAACAATGTTTACAGACTGGTACAAACAAGTTTTGGTCTCTATGAATTTCCTCATTCATGACAACTGTACCGAGTCTGAATTTTTTTTATCTAACTTACCGGTTCAAATTATATTAAAGCTTAAAAGTTTGGCATAATTAACAGTGTGGCTGCTTTGACTGACGGGTTAGTGCTGTCACAGGTGACAGGTGATTTTTTTAGATTAGCCGGGAGGCAGAAGAAACAGGACAGCCAACATGGTGGCGGCCAGCGCCACAGATTTTGAGCATTGAGGTCCAACAGTAGCACGCTAAGCCAGCTAGCTTGTGGAAGCTGGTTTCCCTAGCATGCTAGCTTCCAGTTTTTGTCGATCTATGTGCTTTTACACTTCAGTGGCTTTAAAAACATCTGACTCTTTGAAACAACATCACACCGTTAAGTTGACAAAAGTGAGCACTGAAGGTTTGAGACATTAGCAGTGCTGTTGGCTGCAGTGAGAGAGCATCTGCAAAATGGCAGTCATGAGGCTAATTGCGATAGAGCTAACTCATCACATTGGCACCTTCACAAACACATTAACACACACACACACACACACACACACACACACACACACACACACACACACACCAGTGATTGCACGTCTCTGAAGGGATTGTAGAAAACACAATTAACCCTATACACACGCAGGTTAACATAATGTATTTATATATATATATATATATGTGGTTTAATACAGTTTTATTGCTGCAGAAGTAGAAAAAAAAAAAAAAAAAAAAAAAAGCTGCTGCGCTTCATCCCAGACCGTCCATCTTGACCTATGGCTAAAACGAGCTAATGAGGCTAATTTCAGAGTCGTACAATGCATTACCTCTAATTAAATTAACAAAGTATAATTCTTGCTAATCCCAGGTGATGACTGAACTGTCTGTAGTTTTTAGCCAGAGAGGAGCAGACCTCAGAGCCACAGGTGCGGTGCAGCAGTGCTGAGACACACCAAATCACTTAGCAACCGCTTTACCTTATTACCCAGAAGCCACCGGGGTCCTGTTAGTGTATTAGCAGGGTATTCAGCTCTTTTCATTAGTGCCCCTGGCTCGTATCTGCTTTCACCTGGGTCACAGATGAAATGTTTTTTTTCCCAAAAAGGGAGGATCAGATTGCAGTCTTTTTTTTTGTTTTTTTTTCTTCTGTGAAGCTCTGGCATTTCACGTCTTTACAGTTTATCAGTGTACTTCACAGGCCGCCTTCTTCCAAAGCAACAAAGCAGTATCTCATTGGCTGCCTCCCTTTGCTACATAGGGAGAAATCCTATTAGCCTTCTCCTTCATGGAAGTATAAAAACCCTCTGCTGATTGTTGTGGCTGAGTCCAGCTCAATCCAGTTCAGCTTCGTTCCAAGACTCGGATCCTCTGAGATTCGACATTATCTTTTTCCATAAAGTACAGATAAATAAAAGGTCTGAATGTGTATGTGGCAATTTTGTACATAACACCCCCCAAATGGCAACATAGAGATAACTGGTTTTCACATTTGAGTAACAAAAAAATATTTAATGTAACTTTTCTTTAGATTTTCCTCTATAGTTGGCTGGTGATGGAAGCCTTTTCAGCTTCTTTTTAACCGCACCTTTTAAGTTTCAGTCATACTGAGGACAAAAACAGGTGAAATGCCAGCGTTTGGGATTTACACTGAAGTGAAGGATAGTTTTTTTTTCCAGGAAAATCCTTCCAAGTGTAAATCAGTTTTTGTCTTCCAGCAACAAAATGTCCTGTCCAGCTCTCAGTCCACCGACGAGGGCGTGCTTGGCTCGGAGGCCCACAGTGTACAAGGGTCTTCAAACACACACTGCTGCTGGTGCTCCTCGATACCGCGGGCAAACAGCCGGATCAACTGGCACTGGACACTACAGAGAGAAAGAGTGTGTGTACACACACATACACACACACACACACACACAACGCATCATTTAGCCTGAATAACAAACCATCAACTTAATGACTGTGCTCATTTCAATGAGACTTTACTGTCCATGTGGCAGATGTAAAAGCAATGGAACGGCGCCCCTGCGTGCAGACTTGACACGCAAATTTAAAAGTAAGAGAATCTTTGTGGCGTGCAAACTATAAAGATCTTTTAAAGAGACACCTATAACAGATGTTATAATACAGATGGGGCTGATGCACTTTAATGACGCGCATAACAGATCCTGATGAAGACAAGGTAAAAGTATACGAACAGAAAAGCAGTGAACAGGCAAGATGACTATTACGGTGAACTATTTTTTTCTATAGCCTCAATTACCGTCGAAGCCTTTGTCTGCGAAATAACACCTGTGTTTTTACTGGAACACCTGTTGTTTACTTGAAGGCTTCACCGGTAGTTAATATAATGGAAGATCACATTATCCTTTTCAGCCACTTTAAAGGGATATTTTCAGAACACTAATCATACATTTAAAAAATCGAATACATATAATAACTATAATACCAGAGAATCACTACGGTTATAATTACATGAGAGGACTCTAGTTTGTTTTAATTGTTTTGTTCAATCATGGCACTGTGAGTTTCACACTTTCCCAATGTGTGTTTCTCTCTTTAAAAGAAAAAAAAACCTCACTCACTTCACTCTCTTTCTTTCTTTCCTACTTTCTTTCCATTTCGCCTGGGCTATTACCATTAATTATCTGAGCAGCACTCTGGCTGGCTCACTCCAAGAACGATTAGCGGAGAGGAAGAGGCAATAAAAGGATGGACTTCTGCTTTAATTAAAGGGGAGTAGCCTTTTAACATGGGGAGGGCCGTTAAATTAGCAACATTACAGCGCCATGCATCATTGGCAAAGTACAATGGAGCATGAAATAAATGATGCGTCAAGCAGTGCCACGCCGGCTGTATAGAGATCTGATAGTGGGGGAAGCTGAAGTGTGGACAGGGCCAGAATAATGAGGGGGGCTAATTTCACAGAGTTGCCAAGATTGTCCAGCAGGGAAGAGTATCCTGACCAGACACTGTTGGACTCTAGCTGTGCTAATGGCACTGTCGCTCTTAGTTCTGTCTGCTCCATCCAAGTAGGACAACTGCTTTATTACCAGCTACTACTACGAAGCAGGATCCCTTGATATCGATGATTCACATACTGACCCTTTGAAATGTATCTTCCTTTAGTTACCTGTCTGTTTCCAAATATGTACTGTAGTACAACAGGAATAAAGGACTTCCACCATGCTAGCAACTCTGTTAGACTAATATCCAACTACCAAAAAAAGTTCTTAAAAGTACAGTGCACTGAATTTCACATTTTGTGTTAGCTAACAAGGCTAGTACTATGGAAGCAGTTCTGTGAAGCTGTAGTTGGGCTAAATGCTAACATGCTAACATGCTAACACGTTGACAATGGCGCAGTGATGTTTGGTAAACTTACCATGTTCATAACATTAGTTGTGAATGAACATGTTCATAATGAATCTATCTTTATCACTGAACACCAAGCAAAGCTACTGGCTGCCTGATCAACATTGCTATCTAGAGAGCCACACTGCTAACATTGCCAAAAATATCATGTGTGAGCTTTGATTTAAATTTGCAGAACATCATATTGCTTGACACTGAAGATTTTAAAGTGGAGAATATATCTGTAACACTCAAGACAAAAAAAAAAGAAACAGTCTTTAGCACTTCAAGTACTTTGATGCTTTTTTCCATTAAACCTCTTCTACAATGTTATGTGTGCAGATTCACAGCCATTTGCAAGTCCCCAACTATACTGAGAGTGATCCTGCCCATCTTCCACTGTGCTTATTTTGCATTTTATGAAGCCTGTGAAGAAAATGTAACTTTTTTAAAGCAATGGAAAGTGATTGAACTTAGTCCACCTTCAGCAGACAAAATGATTGTTTTGGTTTACAGCTTAAAAAAGCCATATAGATAAAGGCATCACCTCAGTTTGACTTTATTTCTAACAAAACATGGAAAAGGCCAATGTTGCTTGAACTTACGACACAACAGTAAGTTGTGGAGTTGCATTGTACATTCACGGGTGATTCTCTTGTTAGTTACCTGACTTGGATGGCAGTGTGAGGCAGAATCTCCCCGTCGCAGGTCCAGCTGCTGTGGGTGCTGGTGTAGTTGCAGGTCGACTGGGCGGAGCATATGGGCCTGAAGCCTGTCTTCTTTGGACTCTCACTCAGGTCTTCGAGTGAAAGCAGCTCATGATGCCGCGGCTGGAAACGAAACTTCCTTACCCGGTGAACCTCTACAAATGAGTGGTCAAACTGAGGAGGGAAGCAGAGATGGATGAGCGACAGATGAAAGAGATGGAGGTGGAGAGACAAACGGGTGGATGGATGAAGGAACAGATGTGACCGCAGATGGTGCGCAAGTTAAGACCGCCGCTCTCCAGAAACACTTGAAGAGTTTCATTTCAAAATGAGCAGCACAGCAGGGATGAGAGGGAGCACTTCTTTGTTTAGTGCTTCACAAAATTAAGTTCTGGGTTAAATTGATGTTTGAAGAAAAGGCTCTCTGGAGTCAAATGTTAAACTTCTACAAGAGTCCTTTTTAAATCAGATGGTCACAAGAAATTAACAAACATGCAGAACACAATTAGAGAAAGTGGTATGAAAGCCGAAGATGTGAGCTAACATTTGAGAAAACATTTTCTTTTAGGGACTCAGCAAGAAATTCCACAATCTGACACAGAGTACAGCTGAATGTGTGTCATTCATTTTGCAGGTGTTTGTTCATGAATGATTAATCAAAATAAATATTAATATTAATCATAGTTCTGGATCACCAAAGTTATTACAATTCATCCTGTGGAGGACGTGAATGAATGTAAATTTCATAGCTGTTGAGATATTTCCCACAAAAAACGTCTATCCTCTAACCTTAAACAACCTAATCAACAGCGGTGACTGAATATTACCCAAGCAGCCCAACCTATCCAACCTCTGTGGTTGTGAAGTCAAGCAAATGTGGAAATGCCAAAAACTGCAGTTCCTCAAAACGGCCACTCGAGGCTGGCTCCAGAACAAGTCTGTTCAAATGATATTGATGCTTTGAAAGTTATACATAATTAACTGTATGGCTGCTTTGATTGACAGGTGGGTATTACAGATGTCTTGTTGAGCAACAAAGTGTCACTGAGCCCACTTCAGGTTCATGGATGATTCATTTCCAGTCTTAGATTATCCACAAGGGGGAAAAGACAGGACTGCCAAGATGGCAGCAGCTATTCTGAGCTTCAAAACGACTTCACCCACGGCTTAGAAACCTGTGGGTGAAGTCACGGATACGCTGTCCATTCTTTATACTGTCAATGACATCAAAGACGCAGTGAGACTCATAATAAAGCATCCAAAAGTTGTCTGGACAAAAGTGGTGGACCGACTAACAACATGCTGATAACATGGCTATAAAACCTCAAAACAAAATAAACTGATATTAAAATTAGTCTTTACTGAATAAATCCTTGAGGTGTTCATTCAAACCTCAAAATCAGGCTCCCTTTTTAGAAACGACATGAACTTTTTGAACATTTAAATGTTAAATTTAATCTCATAAACAAAATGACACTTAATTAAAACTGGCAAATGAGGAAGTAAAACGATCATGAGAATGTAATTCTTTTTTCGTTTAGTTTCCTGGTGGGTGAGGTGAAAGGTTCATTTCTCCTCTATTGTCTTTTTATGAATTCCGGCTGTTTTTCATAATAAAAGACTACATGTGGGGTTATTCTTTTTTATTTACTATTAATAATAAAAAACAGCAAATTAAAGGGAAGGCGAGAAGAGGTCAGATTAAAAAAAAAGGGCATGAAAACTATGTAAAAGGCAGAGTGAACCGAAGAAGAAAGGGAGAGATGAAAAGAAATTACATTGTCAAAATCGCCTTTCATCTCACTCAGTGTCGCAGAAAGGTTCAGCTATGTCCGGCGCACTACTTTCTTCAGCTTCATGGGGTGCCACTTTCTCTCTATTCCCTTCTCTTTTCTTCTCCTCTTTTATTATGGTTCACTCTCTCTCCCTTCCCTTTTTTCGCCCTCTCTCATCCCAAAAGCGGAGTGACAGCCATTTATTTCACATCAGACCCACTTTATGACTGCAGCCGCTTTGCATTCATGCTGGACAGTCTGCCTAAAAGGCTTTCTGACAAGGCCATGAATACGCTTAGTGGCTTCTCACTCCTTGTTTCTCTCTGCTTGGCTGGACAGTGATGCTGATATTAAGTGAACTTTGATGCAAAGTCCCTCTCACCCTACTCATACGACTACTTGTCTACCTTTCTGTGTTGTGAGTAAAGCAGCAAAGACAGCCTCAAGCTAGAGACGTACCACATAATGCCTTTTAACTGCCAACATCACACTGGGGGACAGATCTGCAGTCATAAGACAACGGTTAATGAGATATTGTTTTTTATCCATTAGAGAGATCTGACAACTGGATGACTAAAGAAATAAAGAGCACTGAAGCTACTTGCAAGACGATCTGAGAACCCATTGGCTATTGTTTGATGAGGAATAGCCTCTGGGCGCAACGGCCAATGTCTCTGGGCTTGCGGTAGGCTACAGCCAGTGGATATCCGGAAAACAGATAACGGACATCCAGGCCAAAACTTGCTCTGCAGTCCTATTAGCTACTTAATATGACAATGACGAAATGGACACTTTTCTGCTGATGTCTATAAACAGCTATTTGAATATGAATGCTTACAAAAAGTGCCATCAAACCCGATTGGTCAGTACTACTCTGACTACAAACAGACACCAGAATGCTTCCAGTGCCAAAAGTTTTGGTCCATTCCCTAAAGATTCTGCATTCACATGCAGATATCTGTTCATAGAGATACTTGTTAGCTTACAAGCGGCCTCTGCAATGAGCGAGAAGGCGACGTTTAGCTTTGTTTATTAGTGTCACACTCGTGGAGCAGTTGAGCTGTACTTTGACACATCCCTGCTTTGAGCAAAATGCTAACATCAGCATGCTAGCACGCACACAATGTCAAATGTATAACGTTACCACTTAGTATCTTAGTTTAGTGTGTTAGCATGCTAACATTTAGCATGACGGGGATATAGTACTTTAAGGTAGGGGCTCCGAATAAAGTCCAAGTATTGGACACATTTGAATTTGGGCCTGACGATGGTGCTAAATCAAAGGCTAGGGGACAGGAAATTTACAAAAAAACAGCCATGTACACCTGCTTAGGTATGTCAGAGTCAGCGTATAGTTCATACTTAATCTAATCTTTACTGGTAGCAGAGCAATGCTTTAAGATAAATATTATTGTGAGGATGTTTGCCTGTGATATGATAAAAACTGTATTATTTATGATATGAATAGAACTATATTATTGCCAATTAGGACTAAATGGAAAGAACAAATGAGGCTGCAGGTAGTTTGAGAGTTTGCTTTGAGCGGAAGAATTACTAACATACATCATCGTCTGTACTGCCACATCATGATAATACATTGAACGGTTGTTGAAAAGTAACATCAGCTTGTGTTTTACAGTAGAGAGACACAGAAACATCTTCCTGGTGCTTCTCACTATTAGATTTTAGCATACTGGGGAGTCATAAAACTATTTTTTTAGTCTTTTCTGCATTTCTGCATTCTGCTAGCGTCACCGGGAATGTTGGTAATTAGATTTTGCCCACACATAGGTAATTTCATTCAGTCATCTGGGTGTAAAATACTTTCTTGGGACCGTGGTATTCCAGGGACACGCTTGATGTCACACAGAGCAGCAAACTCTTTCCGCACTTTGCTAAATTTCACATTTAACCCTAATCTGATCAAATCTTATTACAAGGGTAACATTCGCCCCTTGCAATCTGAACACTGAGCACAAGTCAAAATGTTGATCTTTGAGTTAAATCTCACCTCGGGATGCCAGGGTTAGCCCAAAACACAATTTGCAATTTAACACTTTTACTAAGGCAGCTAGTGTAGATGAAATTACTTAGAAGATCCTTTTAAACGGGATAAACTTCCAGAGGACCTTCCTGAGGTAATAATTACTAATCACGAGACTTCCCCTGGTAATACTTGTGTTATCCTGAGAGGGCATTAGTCTGATATCAGCCTGTTCTCCCATACAGCATATCCCTGATGCAGCGATTATCACTGCCTCTCCGGACCAGGGCGGAGGTTATTTATGGTACGTGGGAAGGCACAAGGGCTGAGGCATTTGAACTAAAGTGAACCATAGTTGGGAAATTGAGCTGAGTCAGCAAATGGAGGTGCTAGCACAGCAAGTGGGGGAAACTCTGCCTCCTGTTCGCGCGTTTGCAGACTTAACACGCTCTCGATTTATCTGTGCACACATCGAGCAGCCTCCTGGTGTTGAAAGCTGAATGTTGCTGCGGCGTGATTGACGGAAGGTGTTTTGGGAAGGATGAAATTGTCAAGTTTTGCTGTATTTCGGAGGGGATGTTTTTCTCATCCCTGCTGGATCCAAATCGCATCGATTTTCCCCAGCTCATCACAATTCTGAAATATTCTGCACAGCGTGACTGTTTATGCAAAAAAACATAAATTGAGTAATGTTCCCATTGGGTAATACCTTTTTAGAAAGTTCTCTAAAGTTGAATCAAAACACAGCTAGGGATCACATTTAACGCCAACTTCTTTATGCCTACCTGGTCGTCTTTGTTGACGTGTCGGAGAAGGTGCCTGAAGAAGTCCAGGCGGGAACACTTCCTGACGAGGATGAGGTCCGTGGTGCCGTCAGCGAGGTGAGCGGAGGGCGACAAGCCTTTTGGACTTCGGGGACACGCGCAGCTCATACTGGCCGCGTTAATGGCAATAAACTTCCCACGGATCACGCTCCAACCACTGCTGCCATCTGAAACAGTAAGAGGAGAGCTGGAGTGTGAGCACACGTGCACTTTACAGTCACTCATCAAACTCTTTAGTCTCCTAAAAAGGAGTCAAAGCAGTTATGGTACTTTTGGATAAGCTTGTTCCTATCCTCGAAATGGGCTGCTGTTACCTCAACATGTAACACCCTAAAACGAGGCTCATGGTTCCATCATTATAGACACTTATTCGAGAGTTCTAGTGTGGAAAATGATGGCAGCCATAAGGCCGCCCTCTGGCATCATTCCCATATTTTATGCATATAATTTATCTGTTAACCTGTGATGACCCTACATGCCCAAAGTGCAAGGTACAGTCACACGTCAGCATGTCTCCTTAAACCTTTTAAAGCCTCATGATTGACATGTGCCTGAAATACATTATCATACAAGTAGTGCACATCTGACTCCTCACTAAAAACATTATGTCCATCTCCACACATCCTGAAAATATACAATATGTAAATAAATATGAACTAGTACACTGGGAGTCAACTTTTAATAAAATAACAGTTCTTAATTTCAAGTTTCTTATACTGGTATATTTATATTTTATTTGCTGTTGTCGTTAATACAGGTGTGTACGGCTGACTAATATGGACTGAAGCAGAATAATTCATTAGATATAGATTCTGACTTTACAAGCGCTGTGGAGTTATTGGGAATGTTTGGATCACATCCTCCATCAGCTGAGATCAGCTGCAAACACGTCGCTGGAAAAAGACTATTTTTCCGCAGATATCTTAGTCACTACGAGACTGACCTAGCAAGGAAGTTCAGAGTTTATATCTGCGGTACTGGGACTAGAAATCATCTCTCTCTTACTAGGTCGTTACCAAGGCCTAGGATACTTGCTGGAGTAGTAAACTGGGTTCCATGACATACAGTGACTGATTGTTTTCCAGGTTATAGTTAGTCCTTGTGTATCTCTGTGAAATCAGAGATTTTATCGATGCTTAGGGATGTCAACGCAAGTACCTCAGTCCTTACCACATTACTGTGGCACCAATAACCAATTACTTAAAATTCTCCACTGCTGAACCGAACCGCACTGAAGAAGTAAAATTTCAATACTTTAGTTATTCGGAACTTATTACCAGCTTGGAGCTCTCACATAATTCGTTTGAACATGCTTCTATTCAAGTGTACTTCAAACTGAAGTAAATTTGGCGTGTTGACACTGGGAGAACGCAGCCAAATTCAAGTGCTACAGAACCACGGCTACAAACTCCAGGCACACAATCACCTGCTCGTGTGTGTGTGTGTGTGTGTGTCAGTGTTTTTAATATGCCTTTTGGATGTTTTCTAGTTTACTTAACTCTTCTCTGTTCACTGCACCGTCAAACGTCCTCCATCTGACATTGACGATTTTAAGTGCACAGGCTTCGAGCCGCGTCGACTGACTTAATTGAAATGTTGTATTCGACAGCAGTTCCACAGCATTTGCACACAAAAAAAATGTGTCGCGTTTGATTTTGTTTGAAGTATTCTGCCACTTTTAAGCTACTTACTCGTTTGCACGAGTAAGATAAGGCGACACAGGTACAACCGCAACATTCCCTTCAGCTTTTTCCAGGACTGCTGATGTTAGACTGAAACAAATAATATGCGCACCATCAGGAATTTGGCTTTTGAAATTATAATGTGTATTTTGTGTGCTTCATGAGCTCCCAGCTTGTTACACGACAGCAGCGATGCTGATGAGGGTCCATTAAGATCCAGATGTCTTGGCAGGAATCCTCAGAGCAGAGCTTTACCCCGATGATTGAGCCAAGATAGAAACACACGTGCTGAAAGTAATGTGTTTTACCCTGGTAGGAAAGCTGGATGTCTTGATGTCGTGCTTTTTAAAAATGCAATTAAGTTCGGCCGAGGGAGGGTTCACAAAATCTAAAGAGGAAGTCACATAGACAGAGGATTTATTGGATTAACCTCAAGTTTGCTTGCTCTGATTAAACGCACGCGCGGATCTCCAAAATCTCACATGACAGACGTGATGGTTGCACTTCGCCAATCACCGCTCTGTTCTTCGGAGATTAGCGACTGTTTACAAGTGATGGTGTATCAAACACGCAGTGTCACCCAGGGGACCGCCGGCGCCCGTCACCGGGGTGATAGTCATTGGAGTAAGCTGCTGCAAAAAAGTGATCACAGACGTCCAAACCTCAGAGGGAAAATTATGTGATCTCGGAAAGCAAAACGATTCATTACCTTTCCCCCTCATTTTGCAAAACAAACTTACAGAGGTGATAACGCAAACCAATGATAACAAGCCCGCCGAGGCTACATAGAAACAACAGTGTTCTAATTGGGAAGCAGTGATTAAAGTTGAATTAAAAAAAAAACATCAAAAGCAACAACACCAAACCGTGGACCGTAGGTTCTGCGTTACATTTTTTTTTTCCAAATGAGTATTTGCTTTCAGAGGAGAGGCTGGCTCATTTGCACAGAGAGTGTGTGTTGTGCCTCATTGATTTAGCAGTTGTCTGAGATTTCCCTCGCCAGGAACAGAAAAAAAAAGAGAACCAAACCCAAAAAAGAAAAACCAAATGGCAGCAGTGGCAACGTGAGGCAAACCCCCCCCGTCAGGGCCGGCAGAGCCAAATTTCTTCATGATTAGTGGGAGCCTGTCACACATCACACACACACAAACAGGTTACGCTCGCCTTCATATTTACACACTGCACGAGAAGCCACAGAACCAACAGACAAGACAGAAAATGGTGAATTTAAAATCATGACACTAATTAGAGAGCACACAAGCACGCACCAGTGCACACACACACACGCACACACACGCTGGAGTCAGTATTTCATCTGCCTCCAGAGGTTTGTGCTGCTGTGTCTGTGGGTTGAGAGGACTGTAGATAATAAAGTGTGTGTGTGTGTGTGTTTATGTGTACAGAAGGGGACAGATGAGGAAAAGGAGGTGCTCGGTCGGCTGAGAGGACAGACGTCAGCTGGGTCGAGGAGGGCGGGGGCGGGACGTGTAATCCCATCAAGAAGACGCAGGGGTGGACGCTGGAGATTTGGAAATCGATACGCCCCGCCCACCCACTCCCCCAAAAAGAAATGGCTCCGGTGTGAAGTTTCGCAGTGTCACTAAAATCAGTTTATATTCTTCTCGTCAATAACTCATCAAGAATCTCATCAAGAATTTTGCCGTGCTGCGGGAGGAAAAACAAGCCTGACAGAAAATGGAGATAAAGTGAAATCTGAGGAGGAGAAGATGATGGCGTTATTTACACTCAGGTAGCGAGGAATGTAAATCTCCGCTGATTTGTGCGCGACTTCAAGGGAAACCGGAGCCAGTGTGGGATTGTCTCCTCCTGCCTTCTCTCAAACTACACTCTTTAGAAATACTTATTATTCTCCCGCGCCTCAGAAGAAGCCTAGAAATGCTTTCAAAACAGACAAACAAGCAGATAACGAGACAGAGGGATGAGACGTACACTTTTCGGTGTGATTAATTTGACATATTTCGAGTAATAAACCTCCCAAACTCGTACCTTTATCAGACTTTCCGTTGTCTTCTGACATCTCCCACTCCTTGTTGTCCTTTGATGAGGGCTCGCGCTGACAGACGAAGCACCTGGAACATCAGCGTAACCTTGTTTTTGCGATCATCAAACCGTCAGCGTTGCTGCGACATTCAAAGTTTCAACAAGCTTTAAATGATTCATTAGTTGCAAATGGATCCAGTCCATCTTTGGCGTAGCGTCACTTATGTTAGTCATTTAGATATTAGTGGGGTTTTTTTTGTTAGAAGAAGGCTGCGGCCCGAAAAAGCCTTTTTGTAGCACAATCATATCATTTTGTGTTGGAAAATAAGTTGTCAGGAGACATGGCATTTCACAGATTAATGGTTTTCAGCTCCTTTCAGTCCCCATAACAAATGCAAACAATGTCTGCTCCCAGCATCTCAAAAAAACCAAAGCACTTACTCAAGCGCTTTTTTGGAAACGAGTGAATGGGCTCTCAGTCCACGATAAATCAGATGGGCTTCCTGACAACGTAAACTACCCCATTTAAGCTCTGGCAGGTGCGCTGCTACTATTGAACTGCATCAGATAAGTTAGCACATTGTAAAATAGCAGTGAAAAGGCCGAGAAATTGATAACTCCGATGCTTTATTTACCCGGATCGACACTGCAGCTTGTCCCTGGGGGTCCCTGTGTTGTTCTCAGCTGGGAGGAAAGAGATGGTGCCTTCATAGTAGTTGTGGCTCAGGAAGGTTTTTACCCCTGGAACGAAAAAAAAACACAGCGTGGGCCACGGAATGCATGCCAGTGTGTTTTTATTTGTTGTGTTTAATTTACCTTTAATTACACCCAACAAGACAATTAAGAGTAAAATTCTTAAAGCGACACATAACTAATTGGGACCGCTATTCTTTTCCTCTAGAGGCTCTCGTAGGTTTAACTGGGTAAAAGAAATAATTTGAGCAAAGTTTCGAGATAATGCTGGAGAGCAGATAACGCGCAGTTGTATTTAAAAACCCTTGTTGTGTTTGGTAGCTGTGGATGCAGCCCAGGGGCCTCATTTAGCAACCACGCTTCAGTTCTGTGCTCGCTTCGGCACATACAGTAGAATTAGCAGAACACAAATATAACTGCGGGTAAATCAATGCTTAAATTAAAGACACACAAACCCCCCCCCAACGCTACTGTCAACCACGTAAACATGCAAATTGATGGATTGCACTGCCGTTGCCGAAGACCTTCATTTCATTTGTGGTTGGAAAACAAAGCTCTTCACACTTAAATTATGCCATTAATGCCTCTCTTCTAATTTGTTTCACTAATACTGCATCTGTGAGGTCTTTTTATCTGTATCTTTCTTGGTTCCAACATAAATCTCACTGAAAGATATGAGAAAGGTACTCTACTTCACTGTCTATGAGAAGATCCAAAGACGGAAAACTTGGGGTTACAGTGTTATACAATCAGTCTGTCATGTTTAATACCACAGGTCCTTTAAGTGCCAAACTCTGTGTACTTGGAGTGTATCCAAAGGACATCCAAGTTAATGATGGACATCAAAACAGACTAAACTTCTGGACTTTGGACTTCTACAAGCCAGAAGGGCTATTGTACTGTGTTGGAGTACGGCCGTACCATCAATATATAGATAAGACGGCTTTTGGGTTGCGTTGGTCTGGACTAAACAACATTGCTAAGGACGAGTGGAAAGTTTTTGTCAAGCTCCATACATGAATTTCATTTAGAGATGACCTGAAAGGAAATAAAAAAATAATTAAATAATGTTGAAATATTTTATTTTGTTTGTATTCTATCCTATATTGATGAAGTGTCAGATTGTTACTGTGTCTCTCTTGATGGGATGTTATAAGAAAATGACAAACACAAGACTTTCATATACTATATGTACTATATGTAGGGAGCCTGCACCTGCAGGATTTAGTACAGCTGTGATTGATTGATGATAATCACTATGTAAAACTTTCTTGTATGTACAGGCACATGTTTAGAACTTCTACGCATACATTTAATAAATGAGTTTTTTGGTTAGGGATTAGTCTCATCTATACAGTTGGTCCTAGTTTAATTTACCCCAGTTTCCAAGCCTATATAATATGCTGGATGTTGTTTAAAGTCCTTAACAAACAATAAGTGCAGCTATGTACTCTATGTGTAGCCCGAGTGAGTAGATGAACTTTGGGGGTGTTAGTCGATGTTGGTGTTAAGTCCCGCTGAATCCACAAGCTTGAGAATCTGTGTTGGATTTATATCTTCAATCCTCTGAAGTCTGGACCCAGAGCAGGACCAGCAAGCTCAGGGATCAACTCCACGTCACCTCACATTAAAATAAACCGGTGTGAGGCCGGTAAACTCAGAGGTCAGTGAGCCAAGGATTAAATATAAAGGGCCCGAAAAAAAAAGAGTGCGTAGGTAGGCTTAGCCTAGAGTGAGTCAAGTTTAAAAAACAGAGCCTTCATACCTGACAGGTCATATCTAGCAGGACCCAGCCATCTCTTCCTCTCGCTGTCTGTCAGCACATCACCATAGAAACCGTAGCCAAGCAACGAGACAGAGTACCTGAGAAATATGTCGTTGTGGTAAACGGAACAGACGTCCATGGGCTGGGAATCACCTGTGAAGATACGATCGGCCGAGTTATAAAAAGGCAGGCCCTGCTTCGCTGCGTGCGACATACACGTGGACATGAAACTAAAACCGGTTCCTGTGATAATCAGCGTTTGCCTGTATCTTCCCGCACAACGCCGCTAGCATCTGAAAGAAGTGAAACGGGAAGGCGCCCTGACGCATTCGCCGTGAGGCTTTCAGTGACTTCTACTCACCCACAATGATGTGTAAAGCAGAAGTAACTGGATCGTTGGTTCCCACTGTGGCAAAGCAGATACAATCAGTGGACCCTGTTGTGCAAGAGACACACAGGTCGATGGTCAGTCATTGCAGCCCAGTGCGGACGTGTGAAAGACACTCATTTAGGTGTTCCTCTGTTCCCGCCCAAGTCTGACCCAGGCACGTTCAGAATGCCATCAGAAAAACCTGAAAGATCACATAACTGGCTCCGCGGAGTTTACTGGGAAACATTTTTTGCCAGTGCCATCTGGCATACTGGGCCAGTTTTTGGTTCTTTAAGGAGTTACATGTCTTTCCAAGCTGCAACCAAATAATAATTCAGTAAATCATTTTAGCAGTGGAAGCGAGGAGACATAACAGTCATAAACTTTACTAATCGGACAGCTCCAGGCCCTGGGATATCATCAGCTCTCCTCAGCCAACATTCGAGGGATAAGAGGCATCCCCTGCCTTGAGAGAAATGTTGAGTTTGATATTAAATCTTTCAACTTGAGTGGTAATAGGGCTCTATCTCTCTTTCTGCGCCACGTGGCATAATTTCAGACCTATCTGCCCTACTTTGATCATCTTCAAGTGGTGAAATGGACCTACTGCCGCTGATAAAAGACAGAGAGCAGAGAGAAGGGAGTGAAATCTAACCAAGGATGTTTTGAGCTGGCTCACGGAAGCGTGACAGCGGAGAGATCAGTCCTGTCATTCAGCGGCGGACACGCAGATGAGTATGAAGATGAGCTCCCACTCCCGCTTTCTCTGACTCGCCCCCTACACTTTCTATGAACGTCACTTATCTGGCCTCTGCTTCTTCTCCTCCGAGCTTCATAATCGCACCCGAACGCTTTCCAATTGCTCCCGACAGCGCTGCGCTACCTGCCTTTTTTGTTGCCGAGTGTAAACGCGGTGACATATGCTATTTGACTCTTCTACAGCTACCCAGTAAAAGCCAACTGACTTTGAATGGATTTAAGTGCTGCGCACAGATGTTCAATGATGTTCAGTCCTCAGATGCTCTATGTTTTATTCCCCTTAAGTTACTCAACCACAGTAGCCTGTTGGCATATTCGGAGGAGAGAGCATAAGCTGTCACAGGGCATATCCTCAGCGGAAAAGCTGCGGTTTTTATCTGCATCTCCCTCTTTGCAGTAAGATCATCTTGGCAGTGAAATCGTCTTTATCTCAGGGACAACAATAGAGTCTTGATGCTTTTCAGTTCTGCCCAGAAAAAAAGGATATTTTTACTGTTTTGACTCCACAATACATGAATGTATTTATAGCCGCACTGGTGACGGTATTTTATAACGACAGCAGTGAACCATTCTGAGCCAGAAAAGTGGACCCTTTGAACAACACATTGTTATTTTTTCATCATCGTAATAATAATCCATCTAAATCAATCTCATCAATCTAAATTTTCTACGTGTCAGGGTTAACCTGACTTTTTTTTTTTCAGGCCGTAATAGCTAAAACCAGTATAACAGGAGTGTGTCAAAGAATATTCGTGTATATGACAGCTCGGTGACAAGGCCATAAATGAGTTCATGACTCTTAATCAAAACCTTGGCATAGAGGACTTTCGTACCTTGCCAAGACATTACCATAACCTTGAAGGTGATATTGATTATTACATAGATTAATTTACCCCCAGGTGGCAAAGGCACGCTCTCTCATAATGACGTTGAAGTACAGATCTAAATATGGCGTAGGGCAGACCATGGCTTTTGTGGCAAAAGCTCAATGCCTGCTACTGTTCCCCTGTCGCAAAAGTGTAGGCTGGAGCCGCTTTACGTCACCATTATTTGAGACATTTTAGAAAGACAGCTGTTTCACAAGGAGATGAACAGTGTTGGGCAAGTAACTCGTAAACACTGTTCATCTCCTTGTGAAACTGTCTTTTTTTTAAAGTAACTAGTTACTTTGGAAAGTAACTGTTGCATTACTTTCAAGTGATTTTTTTAAATGCTCAAATGTATGAAAGAATTTGAACTCCATCCCTCTTTGATGGAACTTAAAATACATGTGCGTGTTCCTTATTTATGATATATACTATACTATACTTTCCATTTATAGAAGGCTACTTTTGGATTATTTGGACTCGTCGTTCCTGTTTCTTGTTGACTCACGTCAATGTCCTGTGTCATCTTTGTGTGTCTGACAATTTGTGTGAGCAACAACCGCCCAACTCCACACCTCTGACTGGCCTACCGTGGAATTTTACTCAACCTGAGCCAATCATCATCATTTATGATTGTCTACGACTGTCTCATGCCCAGGGAAAGAGGAATAAGAAAAATCTTTGCCACTAGAGATGTAGCTGGTCTGATGAAAAACAGCCAACCTTCAATCATACTACCGGCCGCATTTTTTGGCAGTAATGATAATGGTGTTGTAATGACTGACATATTAGATAACAATTTATTAAAAAGATGATGAAGGAAGGATGGAAGGAAGGAAGGAAGGATGGAAGGAAGGAAGGAAACATACATTTGCATTTTGGGGGCACTATTTTCAGTGATGGATCAATACCTAACACATAATTCAGATGTTTGTTACACACCGGAGTGACCTTGTATTACAAACTGTCACAAACAGCAGACCAGCACTAAATAAATAAATACTTCATAAATAACATATAACATATATAACTATAATATTTTTTTTATATGTTACTGCTGCTGCTGTTATTCTCACAGACCTCCTGTCTGATTGTCAGCAGTTCTTTCAGTGAGTTGAGAGGTCAGCTACTGCTCATCGGTATGCCTGTGCTGAGACAACATTTGTGTGATGTGTTAAGAACATCCTTGCAATGAATGAATAGCATAGGAATGACATTTGGAAACATCTTTGGAACATTTCCTGTATATCTAATTTAGCGCTTTCATCCCTCTGGTGCTGAGATTTAACTGTTGAAAGAAGAAGTGCGGTGACAAGATGCTAGATACAGTTGTTTGGATGGATGAATGTTTAGACATGACACGTCTAACATTTGAATTCATCTGGGATTGTGAAAGGGCAAAGAATTTGAGCCAACACATCCAAATTATGCTTGTAACTGGCCCTAAAAATAATTTACTGTGTCGTCATTCATTTTTTAAAACCCCTCTTATTATCATCACGCTGTGCACCAGATAGCCTCATACTGGTCTTCTCGCACTGTATATCAATCCTCACGAAAATTACAGTGTTTTTCGAAATGTCACACAGCACGTTTCAGTTAAAGGCACTTGAAATGATTGACCCTGTGCAGGCCAATACTGGGACCCCCTGTCCTGTTGCCATAGAGATTCTCTTGTGTAACTCAACAACACTGGATCAGCAGGGTTGAAGTTCTTCACAATAGAACATTTCCTTTTAATTATATATATATATATATATATATATATATATATATATATATATATATATATATATATATATATATATATATATAGAGAGAGAGAGAGAGAGAGAGAGAGGCCAGCAACCTTTTCTAGGACATGGTTTTATTAGATATAATGGCTAAAACTCACCTGCAGGAATGATCCCTATGCGGAGAGAACATGGCACCAACTCGGCATCTGGTTGGTCCTGGTCTACCTTGTTGTCAGTTTGGGTCCTGGTGACCAACCCATGTAGGATCTCACTGAACATCCCATCTCCACCCACACACACCACCCTGAACAGACAAATGATATTAACACTTGTGATAGTTTTACATTAGTTCTGTGATACATTTGAACGTTGTTGTGGATAGTGTCGGGCAGCCTGGGTGGATGGTGCAGAGCTCAACTGCATCTACATGTATTTGCAGTAAAGCACAGATTTATGAGGAAAAATAACTATAGAGCCAGAAAACCGTGACAATAATATGACTGGGCAGTGGACGTAACTGTGAAACCTTTCAATACATACAGAATAACATGTTGCGCCACCCAGCATTATACCTTTCTGTACTCTATATCATCTGATTTCAGTGCAGAAATGGACCTATAAAGAATTTGAACTGCAGAGTAAAAAGCAAAATGGGCGCTAACCCCGCTCTGCTGGACTGAATATCTGACAAACAGAAGCCGGAGGCGGCGGGGCACTCCACAGGAAAAACCTTTCATGTTATTGATGCCCTTTATATTGGACGTATATCAGCAACATTTTTCCCTCACATGTGTCCTCTACTGCAGTACCATGTACAGTTTGTGTTAAAAAGATCATTTCTGTGACTTATGTGAGTGATTTATAGATTATAAAATGTTTCAGTTACTGTAATTAGTTATCAAGAAAAGAAATCATCTGCCTTTGCTACAGTTAACCATTTTAATTGAATATTTAAATCATTAGAGTAGGCTTACTATGTACAGGGACTGTATACCTACAGAATCCAGATTGCTCATGGAGCACCACAGGGATATATCCTGGGCCCTTTGCTATTTTCCGTCTACAAGCTTAAGATTAAATATTACAAAAGCATTGTATTAATCATGACATTAGCATTTAGTAAGTATAGCCTCATGGAGTCCCACTAACATACCTTCTGCCATCGTTATTAGTTTTATTTTGCATTTTCCATGGCAGACAAAGACAGAATAGGGACAATATGTGAATACAAAGACATGGCTAATACACAGACAAGACCAGCTATTATTATTAGTAATGTGGCTTTGCAACTTTGGAGGCCACGCTAGAAATGAGGTTAAAGGAAAAAGTCAGAACATAACAGCATGTTTCCTGTTATTTATCTGCCAAATGTTGAGAAATTCTGAATCACCCCAGGAAATACAAAAAAAAAAACAAAAAACACACACACATTCAAGAAAATAAAATAAATTTAACTTTGTACAAGGAAGTGCAGGTCAAAGTCTGAGATCAGAATGACACTGGTTAAGTGTGAGAAACACACAGGTTCTTTGTCTCAGTGATTACTATCTGACACAACACAAATTACAGCACAACAGGGCCTCATAACAATCTCCTAATATGTGATAATTGAAACACAGCTCATGGGCGAATCTCTCAGCGGCTTTAGAACAATATGAACAGACAAGAGTCAACTCCATGTCACGGTGAAGAATCAGGGTTGAAGGCCTGAAAGCAGCGGCTATCTAGCTTGAGTACTCACCCGTCATACTTATCTAGATTGGCCTCTGTTTTCAAGTGATCCCTGGCATGATTGGCCCGCTCTGTAACTATGGAAACAAATCAAATGGCAAGCATTAGCACAGGTCCAATGAAAGAGAAAGTACAGACAAAATAACTCCGTTGCTCGACTAGCAGAACAAGCAAGCTATTACTGGCATTTTGAAATATGAGACAAGGAAAATAACTGCACTTTTGAAGCATTTGCAGCAGCCTGTCGTGCAGATTAATGTTTGGAAAAAAGCAAAAGCACCGTCGCACAAAACAGCCTAATTCCGCTATTGTATATTAGCCCACAAAATGAGCCCGGCGCCCACAAAAATAAAAACAATACTTCAACAGGAAGTCTGTTTACCAAGAGTACTGTATAATATCGACACAAATACAATCCTGCAATTCATAGCAGCTGTAGGAAGCCCAGAGTGAATACTATTCACTCTGACGGTCCATCAGTACCCCAGACTATGTGTAGCTGTAGCAAACACTTATTGAATAATAGATGTGTTTGGATACCCAAGCTTATCAACTATCACAGCTTCCATTAAGGTGTTGGCGTGATTAATGGCGCTATAAGCCAAATCATATCCTCGCAAGCCTCTTCAGTCCCTGTGAGAGGCCACAGTGGCAGTGCAGATCTATATGGCGGCCGTCGAGGCTCATTTTTTATGTAAATGTTTAAAAAAAAAAAAAAAAAACGCTCCTGATAGGAACCCACCAATCACGTCGGCCAAGATGCAGGCGCGGCGAAACAGTGGAGCCACCTTCTGCTCGTAAATACGCTTCCCGCGCTGCTTTCCCCCGTAGGGATTGATGTAGACCAGGAGACTCTTCGGTCGGTTGGCTGCAAAGTGAGGGAGAGACATGAGATAGTCATTAAAAAGGCTGAGTGTTTACCTTTTTATTTTTTCCCCCTTACAAATGTGTAACTGACAGTTGCTTGATGAAGTTTTCATTAACCAGAGACCTTTCTCAAAATGCTCAGTCAAACTGACTGCTGCCCAAAAACGCGGCGCACTAGAAATAAATGGCGTGTCGACCGACTATAGGAGGAGTGTGAAGCAATTCGGGGGTGCTGCATCATTCGGTGATAAACCAACAAAGTGCTGCGATGGAGAATACTAAATGGCTTGTTTATGTCGTGGAAGACTGCGTTTAGGACAACAAGCTGAGATACAGCAGCTGTTCCAATTGAAAATGGATGGATTGGGATCAAGTGTTAAATGAGCGCAAAGAAATATAGGGTGCGATATTGTTTGGCAATAAGACAAAAGCTCCATTAGATTACATAAATGGATTGTCAATGGGTGATGTAAAGGTGTGCTGTGGAAGATTATTGAACACACGAGGGCTTCATCTTCACGATGAACGTGCTTCATTTTCTGAAATTGATTCATCCTGCCATCAAACCTGCGGCCAAGTGGACCATTCCAAATGGGTGAAACGCTGTTTTCCTCGGCTATGTCAAACATGTAATAAAGTGATTGATTGTATAATAACATTTTAATGGTCATGTAATATGTTAATACATCACTGGAAAACATTAAATTCTTCACATATTCAAGTGTGTCCTTCTTCAACCCCAACTGGCAGATAAAATAGTAATTATAGAATTTTGTCATGCCTCTCAGAATTGAATCTAATTTAATCTTTTTCTGTTTTCAGCCCAGAGTTTAAAAAAGCATGTTCACACATAGGAGACTTGCTTAGATCTGGGCAGTAAGCTGGCCATAACACAGACATCCTCTTCATGCTCCATGTCCGGGGCCAGCCTGAAGATATATTCATCCGACACTATACTCTTTTAATGTTTGCAATACAACCATTTATATGTTTTATCAGACTGTTGTTACTGGCTCCATTCTTTATGTCTGTGCCTGTGAGATACTGTCTCGAAGAGAAATGCAGGGAGGCGAACTCTATTGGAGATTTGCCTCTGGGCTCTCCTGAGGACATTGATAGTCCTGAAGAGAATGAAATGTTTATTTCATGGACAATAATGCACACTCTCTTTACAGTCTGGTTGGGGCGTAGAACAGCTCATTCAGCAGTGGGGCTTGTCTTGAATGATGACTTTGTTAAATGTGGGGTGGGGGGGCGGCAGTGGCGGGAAGTGACACATTTATTCAAGTATTGTAATTATATGGTTTAATTATACTTACCCAGCATGCGGAGTTTAATCAATTTTCCTTTGTGAAGATGGCAATGTGACATTAAAACAGCTTAGCCTGGTGTTTTTTTTAAAACATTTGATAGACGCAATGTAACAGCATGTGATTGGAGGCAGTGTCATGCAGCTGAAGCTTTTCCATTGGTGCTACAGTAACTTATGTCTCAATAACGGAGTCCATAAACCTCTCAGAAAACACTGTATTGTATATCCCATGTGTATGTTGCTGTCAGCTATTAAAATAGAAATGAAAAGCCGGATCCTCACAGAACACCCTGAAGCTTCCATACAGAATACGTCATGGTCTGGCTTCTTTTTCCTGTAGTCACTTGTTTTCTGCTTCCTTTGTGTTTCTGCTCAGTATCTCGTCCTTCTTTCTCTGCGGTTGTCTGTGCCTGTCCGGGCATGGCCTCCTTCTGCTGCCAGACTTCAACTTCTACCAACCATCCATCTGCATAAACTGCCGTGGGTTTGTGTGCCTGCTTAATTTTTTTGTAATCTGTGTCTCGTCATCATGCCTTCTCTTGTGTCTTGTGTCTCTGTGTTTCTTGGGTTTCAGTTGTGTGGCTCATCTGTGTTCATTCCTCAGCTCTGTGCTTGTTTCTGAGTTCTGTATCTGTTCCTCAGTAGTGATTTTCTCCGTGTTGTTGCTTATTCTTGGATTCTGGGGCTCAATTTGTTTTTGCTTGGACTACCCACCTGCCTTGTTATGTTGTTGTGTTATTTTGTGTTTGCCTACCGGTTCCACAAGTCGATAAAGTTACTTTTTGTTCACCTTCATGTCTGCTTTTGGGTTCTCTTATCTCACCTTGACATAAACTTGTGACTTTTCTGATCTTACAGTTTTGGTCTGAGTTCTGTTTTTGGCTCCAGATCTCACAAACCTTGACAGAATATACTGTACTTACAGCGTCATTAGAGCAAATGTAATTCCCACTATTAGCTTTTTCATGCAACCAATGTGCTACTGAATGCACTTATCCTGAAGTTACCCATCTGACCTTTGGCTATGGGCAGTGCAGCTTAATGACAGTGCTAGATTCACAGCATGTGGTATTTTTATGGCCCCTAGTCAATATGCTGATTCATAGGATATGTTAGAGGACATCATTATACAGTACATACTGAGTAATGACAGTTGTTCATTGATGACTTGGACCCACTGCTGGCAAAGTCCTTCATTGGCACAGTGGAAGGTGACATCACGGCACCGCCACTGGTGTGGCCTTGTCCGTGTAACGTAGGAAACTGGAGACACAAAAAAAGAAAAGGAAGAGACAAAAAATATGCAGATTCATTTAGTTTTCTCAGTGACTTACATTTAAATTCCACTCGGACAGTTTTAGGTCAAGATTGCTGATAGACGCGCACTGCATGCTGAACGGTTGGACCTTCGACCTTTCCGTTCACTGCACTTACTAACGCCCCGTAGATCTTACAGCAATAACGGAAAGTAGGAGCATCGGCAGAAGGAAGATGGTGTCATCAGAACAAGAAAAGTCATCATCTGATAACACAAAATGTGCTAAATAAAGCCTCACCTTCACAGATAAGCATCGCTGTGAAGCACCCATTATAGTCTCTGACCTATAATAGTATTTTTGGGCTCTAGGGCAGGTCTTTTTACGTCATCATAGTCTGTGCATTTACTCATTTTCCACTGTCTTCATTCACTACTACCCCGGCTTCGCTACCGTGTAGTCTTGGCCTGAAAATGAACCGAAGCCTTATCCTCGCCAGACAGGTCAGTCAGACTCGAAGAAGTCGCTCTGCTGACAGTCAGACAAGAAGTAGAGATAGAGTCACAATATCCAGTTAGGGAACATTACTGAAATATTTACATTACAGGACCGAAATTTCACACGCTAAGCACTTTGAAATGCTTAGTGAGTGAATCTGCTGTCAAAGTCAAATTATCGCGCTAAGCATTCTTTTCATCTGATAGAAAAGTTAACTTTTCAGGCAACTTCTCCCGCCCAGCTCTCTCACAGCACCTCGTACTTACAGTGGGGCAGGCAGAGAAGCGTTCAGAGTGGGTGTAAAATCATCCTTTAATAAGTTACATAATCAGGATGTAAATGATGGAGTGTGTCTTTGATGCCAAGTTTTCACGGATAGTGGGAATGGAGTCAAGTCGGGCTCGACAAACTGTGATGCCAGTAAAAGCTCACATTACAGACTTCTTTTTTTTTTTCCCTGTGATAAATAATGGAAATCCGATCATGTTTGGATATAATCTAATGGCTCAAAATTAAGCATTAGCCCATAAGTCAGTGGCATGCTGCCATCTTAGGCCGAGTCAGCTAAGCTGTGAGCGGCTCTGTGGGGACGTCTACGGGCTTATTTCTAGTGTCAGATCACTCGTGATTGGTGGAGTTGAACATGGGCCCATGGCACGCTTACCCAAAATGTAAATGTAATGTGACATTAACCTACTACAGTAAAATGAAAGTGACACTGATGGGAAGTGAAAGGGAACTTCCAGAAAGATGCAGGACGTCTTAAAGATGGAAGCAAAAAGCTCAGATATCATGTCTTTTAATCAATTATACATGGGTCAAGCCCTCAAAATGCTGGATCCCACACTTCCCATAATGCAGACTGTCATTTTCTCTGACACTTTCCATAACCACAGAAGACCAGGTAGACCTCCATCAAGTAAACTGACTTTGACATGTAAAATCAGTGGAATATCCCTTTATATGTGTGCATGTGTATAACTTGTATACCTGTGAATGCATGGGGGTACAGCTGAGAGAGCTGCTTTGCCTTTTTCTCACTCCTCCTGGTCTCCACGCCGTCTTGGTCATCGTCTTTCATCTTGCCGACGGCCACTATCTCACACACCTGGACGGCATGGCAGTGTGCTGGAGAGACATTAACAAATTAATATTTCACACTCTGCTGTGTTACACATTAATGAAAGCATTGTGCTGTTCTGCTGGCAGTACAATAAATTCTTACGTGTGCATGGTCACACATTGACAAACTGGTTCATAAAAGCATTTATCATATGTTCAGATCATTAAAGCTGCAGTCATCAATACTTTTATATTAACAATGGATCCCATGACCATGTGGAATGTGAAACTGGTTGCTCATAGACAAATCCACAAAGAAATGTCGCCCGACTCTTCAGTTCCCCTCAGCTCTCCAGAGCTTGCTTCAGATCAGTGTTTTGTTCAGTGTTTTATGGCTCACAACTTTTACTGCTTATTGTTTTTCCTCAGTCTCACCACTCTCATTAGCCTCATTAGTCTAATTTCCAGATGTAACGGGCAGCTGTTTCAGTGACGTTTCCCGCCCAGCACCAAGTGGCACACAGACAAAGAGAAGACAGACAAAGTTTGTGACTAGCTAACTTTCAGCAGTTAATGGTCCAAATATTTCTCTCAGGAGTTGGTGGAGATCAAAACAGAGCAACAAGTAGAGTGAATATTGGAGTAACATTAATTAGATGACAATACTAATATTGCTCTAATGAGTTATCCTACCTTCAAAGCTTAAAATATAGTAGTGTTGTAGCTAACTAAAAGTAAATAAGTGACTGTTTGAGAAAGTTTAGGTTTCACCTTAAAAATTCTTTAAATTAAAGCTTCGTCGACTTCAGTTAGAAGACATGTTGTCTTAAGATGGCCTTAGAATGGCAGCCGACTATTGCTTTCACAAACAGTAAAATCAATGGGAGGAATAACAAAGCCATATCCCGAGAGAGCCGGCAACTGTTTGGGAAGGAAATGCATCTTCTTGTTCTTCTTTCCCATGGGGACGGGATTCAGGCTGCTAGTTTGAAGTGACTTCAGGAGGTGTTTGAATGGACTGTTCATGAACAGAATTTGTTAAGTAGCCTGTGGTGTGATCTGGTACCTCCTGGCAGTGAAGACATGCGGTGGCTAAGCCGCTAAGTGACATCAAATGATTTGATGGGTATTATTTTACAGTGCTTGAAGGACAGAGTTTGGGAAAATAAAGGTAACTATTGGGAATTTTTTTTTTATATTCATACTGTTAAATGACCATGGAAAACAGAAAAAAAAGAAGGTGCAACTCAGAGCTACAGAGGTGACACCTCAGTGTTCTACACTAGATCTCACAATATAGTTTTGCCTTGTGAACAGTTTGTATATTTAAATCCAGAAACCGAGAGCATTCGAGCGCAAAGGATAGCTACTCTACTGACGGAACAAATTCCAAAGTGCACTTTGCACTAGGAAAGGACAATATCACTTGCAATGAGTTTAACTGACCTCTTCAAGTGCATCACATGCAGCCATTCTCTCCTACAAATTTATTCAGCTGATACGGTGAAATGGATGGGAGGGAGGCATGACATATTATTTCTCTCCTGGGAGTCTGAGGGAATAGGATTTCATTTCTTTCTCAAATAAAAATGATGCGCCATGCAGGCATGAATAACTTTATGGCCATCGATATTCACACTTTGACAAATAGGAAGAGTTATTGCCATGTGGGTAATGGCTTTATTTAGAAAAAAAAAAAAACAAGATTGAGGAGTTTCATTCCAACTATTTAAGATGTGGCACCAAGTGGTCTGCCAAAGTGATTGTTGGTGTTGAATTAAAATATTTAATGGATAACCGAAAGTTATTGTGACTTATATATTACATCCATTTTCTAACGTATCCTGTTCAGCCAACAATAAAGTGATATTTTTTCAATTCACGTCACCTGCATCCCATTTGGACTGAGGGAAGAAACTAGAAAACCCAGAGGAAACCCACGAAAACCGCACAATGATTCCTGTGTTCACAGTGAAGCTGCTTAGGAATGTAGAGTTAACAGTGGCTAACGTTTTTGGTAGAGGCTAACCGTCCCCACGCATCCACTCCCGTTTACTAAGCTACCATGTACCGGACTGGTCTCTCCAACTGGATGTGAGCTACAGTTTTGGTGCTATAGCCTTACACGTTCTGGTATGATCAGTAGCTTCTGGTGGCTAAGATTAGCTCACATTAGCCACCTTCAGATAGAGCTGTTTAAATGATATAACTGAGTCACTTTGCTGACTTCATGGCTGTCATCTCGTGCTGCTGTTACACCACGTTTTAGCATTTACCATAAATTTACACTTGTATCCACAGTGGCTGCTTGTCAGGGAAAAAAAACAGGCTCAATTTGAAGCTTTTCCTCAGGTACTAGAAGGAGAAGTATTTTTACAGCAGACATTTTGACAAGTAATATCAGGAAATGCAACGTGGTTAGACATTTTAACAATGGCTCAGTTCTCTTCCATTTCTTACTGCGCCATGTCAAAGAGGCCTGTTAACCTAATTCTCTTTGTCAATATTAAATGTGTCATTGTTGACAAAGACAAACAATTTGCTAAATACGTCATACAGATTACACATGTGGATGTTTACAATAAGTCTTAATGGGAATATCTTATGCAAACAGATCAGTGATGAAGTTTGTTTAAGATGTTGGTTTAAGCACACCTTATACGCACATGAATGGGATTATAAAAAGTGAAACCTTGCAGGGAGATAGCTGAAGCTCATATCTAGTTTTACAGTTGTTTCTGATAGTTTGACTTATCACTTAGATATGCTGACAAAATAGATGATGATGGTGTATTGAGAATGCTCTGACATGTCAAGAATCATTTCATGATGCCGATAAGCAGAAGCGGTTTATCTTTGGTAAAATGTTGCATGTCGATATAGACAGAATGAACCCCGGATTACAACAGACTGTTTTCGACGCGGGATAATTTGACATAAAATCTTGCATTTGCTGTTTATTTCATATCTGAACACCAAACTTCTTCCCGAGCTGTGCCAAAACACTCTGTGGAATATATTAGAATATCTTATCTCACATCTCACACATTTGCATGTTTGTTATCTTAAGCTCCCACGGTTTACGGTGGGGAAAAAAAAAAAAATATGAAAAATGCATGAAATCGTTTCTCTGTGTTAGCCTTGTTGGCAAATCTACTTCTGTCAAAGACAAAAAGCCAACATTCATCATTGAGTCAGTGCAGGCGGTGTCTCTAAATCAGGCCTGTGCTGTGAACAACTTGGCCAAATTGACCCTAGAAACAAGCTCAAAGCCAGCAATCCCAGTGAACTGTGTTAGGGAAAGATCTGAAAACAATGGCTGACATTCCAACATTTTAGCATTGCTCCAATAACCCCGCCACACACACTCACTGGGGCATAAGAATACACACACGCTCAGATATGCACACACAAGTACACAATAATCCAACACATAGCCACACACAAATTCCCTACTTTTTAGCTCAGTGCAGTCCCTAAGCTACATGCTAAGCCCTCGGCCATACAACGCAGATCCTCTCTGCTCTGCTCTGACATACTTTTCTTTGTGCTTGAAAAGAATCTTAGCAGTCAGCCAGTGTGTGCTGCCTATTCATACCACAGGGCTCAGTGAGTTACTGGGAGCTGAAGAGGTCTGCTACCTGCAAAGAGACATCTTTTAAAGAAGGGCTTATTTTCTTATGTCTGGAAGTTGTTCTGCACTTTGAAGAAAGCATTCAAATGTTTGTTTCGTTGGTGCAAAGTTATGGCAATACTTAGAAACACTGATACAGAGGAGAGCTTATATTTCCAGCAAACACTTTAGAATGAATGACATTCATGATGTGTTTTTGTATGTTTGTTCATTGTACATCTGCGGCCACATTTGATGTTACTGCCGCTTCAGCTAGTTACTCCAGATAAAAGACTGGGAAGTGACAATTAAGTGTAAGACAATGACGTCTCCAAGAGAAAAAAATACACAAATAATCAACCGTGAAAAGGGCAAACTAGATAAATCGCTCAAAATTAAAAACAAACATTAATATTGTCGCTTCAACAATATATTCAAGGCACAAGACATTAAATTAGTGTGCACCGGAGCGTGACGCTTGGTGTTTGTGTTACTGACTCATGATTCCCAGCACAGAGCCTAATGTAAACACCTGAGACCGCCAGGTGATATTGGATATCGTTTCCATATGACACCTCTACCTACAATATGCCAAAAATATTGTTTATAAATATATAGGCTGTACATGATTCCAACTCATGTTGGAATGACTAGCTTGGCCCTGTCCAAAACAACAAAATCCACCAAAGAGAAAGTCACTGCACCTGGCCAAGATATATAGTTCCACTATACCACTACTTGACACAGATTAGATAAACAAGAACGTCTTAAAGGTAAGATTTAGGGAGCTCTATTTACAGAATATGGCAGAAATGTAATATAATATTCTTAACTGTCATCATTGTATAATCACCTTATGTTTGTTACTTTAGAATGAGCCTTTATGGCTTGATGTCACCCACCTCTTCCACAGAGTTTACCATATTTCTACAGTAGCCTAGAATGGACAAACTAAACACCAACTCTATGCAGGGTCATTAGTGTAGTCAGTTAAATCTATAATTTAAATATAGATAATAAATCCGACACACCGGTCCTTTAATTATTGAGCCTGTTGCTAATAGGCAAATGGGTCTTATTTCAGTGGTATATAACTGTCCAACATTTGTATTAGGTGCATTTTGGTACATAATTGTAATCACCCTAAAGCTCTCATGTGGGGAAACTAACACCTGAACTCAAACCTGACAAGGTTGACTGCTATGGAGATAAAGGCTTCAAAGACACAGTCATGGTGAATAAGGACAGGCATAGGGACAAAGAAAATGATTCCCTATTCCTGGCATGGGAAACTCTATCAATGTGCAAGAAAGGGAATGTACCTCAAATTCTGGCAATGGCTGTGTATTGCTTTGCCCTGAGTGTGAATGTAATCCCTAACTCTGGCATTGTTCGTGCCTTTCTCTACTCAGCCAGAAACATCCAAGTCCTCGGGGCTCAGGGTGCTACTGGTTTCCATTCTGACCACATGAGATGGATTAACACCTGCATTGCACTGTTGTAATCTGTTAAAAGGGCCAAAACCTGTTAGCAGATTTTTTACACAACCTGTGAATCTGTATTGCACATGACTGCATGTGGTAACCAAACTTCTCGGCTTGTGACTCCATAAAATTACGCTTGTCATACATTGCATATATCAACACACTGTGACCAGTCACTGACAGGTAAAATTATCCAGTAATTGAGAGGAAAACTCATGTTAGTCATCCAGGCATAGGATTTAAATGAGCCTGCCAGCACCATAAAACACTGGCTAGTGTTTGTTGAAGTATGTCATATAAAGACAATAACATTGGAATAAAGTAAAAAAAAAAAAAAAATCAGTGAAGTGGCCCTTTTAGATGCATAGAAGGCCAGAATCCAGCAGTACTCAACAAGGATTAAGAGCCACTGGTCTTTGCAATAATTGTATCCTATAATAATAGAGGAAATGGGATATTTAGGAGCTTAGGAGGTCATTAAATTCGTCTCTTTTGGTAGAAATAATACTAACCATGTAATTCAAGAGCATGGTCTGAAGAAGAGCTGCTGTTCATTCTGGCAGATACACACATTCAAGAAAAGGTAGTACAGAATTGTACGTTTTGGTGGACAAAAGGTTGTAGCTTGGGGGGAACCCTATGTGGCACAACATGGTTTCTTTCTTGAAGGTTGATTTTTGTACCTCAGCCTTTTGCACTCCCTAAGTTATTAAAATACAACTGCTTAGTTTTAAACATTGTTTGATTTTTTTTTTCTGCCAATTTGGAATGGACAATTTCACATGATCCCTCACAGGCTTCCCACCATTGTGTTAAGGTCATGCCAGAAAGCGGCACAGTGAAATTCAATTGGACTTCTTCCTGAAATATTTGGTTCTAGAAGCTTTGGCAAACCAGTGTCTACTTGTAGGACAAGCTGGGGAAGTACTGCAGCTGGTGAGCTCATGGCTAATGTGGTACCACCCAAGGACAAGCTGATGCCAGTCACAATAGTTCCCTGAGCTTCTTCCATTTTCTACTGTGCTTTTAACTGCAGTCTGGCTTGTACTATTTACAATTTTGGTCCCACTAACTCCATGTTATGTAACACTACCTCAAGTTCAGTCTAAATTGGTACAAAGTTTAGAGAATACTTTGTGTCTTCTATGAACAATGTTTTGATCTGATTCACGATCCTGCTCATCCTGCTTCCCTAAAACAGGGTGGCATCCCACCTGACAGGGTTGCACTGAGAAAACTGGTTTTCTTACACAGTGCCTCATAACGTCTGTAAATTCCTCGTCACACCCGTGACATTTCGCATGGGTGTTGAAGATACCCTACCTAAGGCAATGTCTCATCAGCTCAAATGTAAAATGAGGAAGTGCAGGATAGATTTGGAGATGATCTGAGAGAATTTGGTGTTAACTCAGTATATCCTATGCATCCTATGCATGTGTACACAAGAGATTTGTTTATGTGATATTTCTGACAGCACAGCCCCTGGACTCACCTTCTTTTAGTCCTCTGAAAACAAGCTGTCATCATATTCATATTCTGCTGTTGTTCTCTGCACCCCTCCCTTTACACAGTGGATCAGTATGTAATCCCTTTATTGTTACTGTGGTTTGGCACTGACAACGTGTTAGGGGACAAGCCAGCACAAGCTTAAGGAAATGCTTGCATTTTAGGCGTTTCCACACTATTTATGTTTTTTTATGTCATTCCTGTTTTTACACATTGCATTTCAAGTGACATGCAACACGGGTGCAAGAGAGGGGATAAAAACTGAGGGTGTGAAGCCGAAAAAAGTGTTAATGCTGTTGGGTGATGCAACATAACACTTAAGCATATTTGGGCCTGTGCTAAATATTAGCTGCTAATGGGTTGTACTGCAATATATCCAAAAACACGAGTTATTATCCAAACAGGATCGATGTCCTACCATGGAGAGGAAAGTTGTGTATTTCTTTGTCACTCAACCATATCATTCAGGTCATTGATTCATTGTGTAATTAGTTCAGAGCTCCTACTCTTTACTCCTATTGACCCAAGCTGCAGGTAAATAAATACGATCAATATAATGAAAGGGCCTGTATTGCTGCCAGTAATGCAGCATAAAGCACAGTTTACCCAATCTCCAGCTGTCCTTTTCTGGCAGTGTTTATTTCTGTGTATCTCTTTCCCTCCCTCTGCAGCCGTCTCTCAATGTACAGACAGGGCTGTGCATTGAGCACCAGCTTTAGATTACAAAGCACAGATCTGGCTGGGTACACATGGCAGTGAGCTGTCAAACAAGACATGTGGATTTCTCCCAGGCACAATGGGTTTGTTAAGCCAATGCTTAGGCAAACAGATGGAGAGGAAAGGACAGAAAAGGTGGAAGGTATAACAGAACAGTCACTAGGGGTGCAATGATACCGCTAGCTCACTACCGGTGCCAGAAATACCAGCCAATGCAAGTCATTATTTTCAATGTGAAAGGTAAAATTACTTTTTTTATAACCTGGATTTTCTCAAGGAACTTCATCTCTATTTTTATGGGCTGCTTTTGGATTTTTATCCACTCTAGCAACATGGCTCTTGGGATAACAATCACTGTCAATCACTGTGTAGTTTGGAAACATCTCATCAAATATTAGATACATTGCCATGATCATTTGTATAGACATTCATGATCCCAAGAGGATGACACCTAATGACTAATGGTGATGTCCTAACTTTTCAAGTGCCAAAGAAAAAGTAAAAAATTAACCAGTAAAATAGCTCTGTATCTACTGGCTTCTCACATATTAAACAGATGTTCATGATTCCCAAATGATGAATCCTAGTGACTCTAGTGGTCCCCTGACTTTTACTCAAGCCCCAACATGAGGTTGACATACGTGGTTTTGAGTAAAATGTCACCTGCAGAATTGTAAAAACTTGTAGTGACTGTTTAAATTTTCAAGTTGGGGAGGATCCAATCTGAGTTCTTGCAAGTAATAAAAGGTGTTCAATTTTTGGTCCTTTTCACTATATATGTATCAATGGCATTGCCTCTTCACTGAGTAACTGTCCAGTCTATCTTTATGCTGATGAAACACATGAAACAGAACTAGTTTCTCTATCTGTATTTACGGAATCGCTCCCTTCTGCTCTAAAATCCCTAAATGTGGCTTATCTTTTCACCCTCAGATTTATTACATGTGATATCTATGGTACTCACCACTGTTTCCTGTGTGACGGAAAGGATTGGTCTTTACGGGCAGAGATGGGTAATAAGCATTGGTAATCTGTTTCTATTCATATCTTTGTTCGTTAATCTAATTTAATGCTTGTTGTAAAGCTACGAACTTACATTTTAGTGTTGCTTGATTGGAACTTGGGATTCAAACAAACTTGTTTAAAATGACTTGGCTTATGCTTGTGGTTTCCAGAGATCAGTCTGAATTTGGAATGTCAGCCTTTTCTCCCAGGCTCTAGGAATGATCTTCCACACACGCACTAAAAATCAATACTCTACTAACCTATGAACAATTTAGAAGCAGGATCACAACCCTCTGATTCAATGTATAACTGCTTCCACTGATTTGTCTTTCTTGTCTGTGTTTTGCCTTATTTCATTTTAAATGGTCAGCATCCTTGCAAATGATGAGGTTTGCATAACATAGCTGTAGTCTTATTTTTCAAAAATCTTTTGAGACTTGTAGTTCTACGAGTGCCTGATACACAAATTTGTGCAGCTTTGTTTTGCTTCTTTACTTGTTATATGTGGATTCTATTACAGAGGAAATTCTCAGATGCCGATACCCTATTTCAGCCTGATTTCCAATACTTCTAGTATCGCTATAAGTGAATCCCTGACTGTAACACATTGGATCTGTATCCAGCTCTGCCATATGGGAAAGCAAATATCTAAAACCTCCCCTGGCCAAGAGAGATATACAGGCTTAGAGGGCCTGAGGAAGTGCTACTCACTAAGCATAGTGATTTGCAGGAAAGGGGAGATGCTCTCTAAAGCATATGCCATGATTTATTCTAGATTTTCCTCCAAGATGGGATCGTGCTTTGTATCAGAGGAGTGACTCAGGCATTATGTGGACATAAGATTTGCTCTAGGCTCAGAGGCCATGCCATCTCGGTGATTGGATTTTGTTTGTGTCTCTGAGAGCGAATCCGTGTGCAAACAAATAACAGTCCTGACTGGGATACCCTGTCGTGTTCTCTACTCAGCACATTTGACTGACGGATGTTCTGATTCGACCAAATCCACTTAAATGTGAGGCAGTAGCATCCGCTAATGTTGTCTAAACCAACGCATCAAGACCAGAGTGATGTTTGCCGCTCATAACAATTCCTCTTGGCATTTATGGCACATTTGTGTCAGCTTGATGTTAGGGAAAATATATTGGGTAAAAATGGAAAATATGAGCGGAAGAAGACCTGTCACATTTGAGTCACACTGCATGATTTTCTGCTGGGATTAACTTTTTCTGTCTTCTTAAATGCTGCGGTGGATTCCCTGACTTTTCTTGATAGGAAGAGCTACATTTGTATCAACCAGCATGTTACCTACTACACTTCTCCTGAGATCTCAGCTTGTGTTGCCACAATTAGCAAATGATGTTGTAAATGACAGAGAAAAATAATCCTTCCTGCTCCTGACTTACTTAATCTTTTGCATTATTTCTGCTTTCGAGGACACTAAGCCTGTGATCATGCAGCTAAGGGGACAGCAGAACAAATATCTCAAGGTAAAATCACCAATTAGCCTGAGGCAGCTTCAATATTGGGGTAAGTCAACAACATGCAAAGCACGTGGAGTCCAGAAACAGAGCATTTATTTTGTCTGAGTCAGTTCAAAGACTTCAGGGAACATTCCTGTCACCACCAACCCCTCTTTACTATAGTCACTGATTAACTAGACTATTGACTGCTAATGATAACCACCCTCCACTCAGAGACTGTACAAGATCAATATAATTAGCCACTTTTGCTGGCTTCAGCACTTCAAGGCATTTGACTTTCTTTGAAAGAATGCTGTTCTATTCCTTCTGTTTAACAGTGGTGTTTGATGTTGAACTTACTAGTTATTTATTACTGGCAAAGAGTTCTTGTTTGAGCCTTAAGTCCAGGGTAAACTGACCCACTCTTGTCACAGTGATCCCTAGGGTGCAGCTTCTGATGTAGCCAGGGTGAACACTGACTCAATAAATGAAAGTCTTTATGGCAGTTTATTACAGGGTACTTCATATCACTTTGAGGAAGGTCAATGGCCAGGTTTAAACTTGAAGTGTGCAGCACCAGCTGTAATCACTCCACTCGGTGTGGTACAGTAATTGCAGAGAAGAGAACTCATCTAGATGAACAAACATTAGCCTCGGGAGGTTATGTGGACGTCTGGATTAAGCCGTTAAGTGGAAGTCCTCCGATGCAAAGGGACAAAATTTGGAGTGCTGGTTGACAACGACAACGACAGTAAAGAGAAGTGACAGACCACTCCAATGCATGCTGGGATTGAACCTGGACTGGGTTGCAACAATTATTTAGAAACACATCACTATCATAATGTCATCGTGTGCGATGTCTGTCATAACATCTTCATAACTACTAATTAGCTTCAGACCAGTGATTTCCTAAATATTACTGGCTGCACCATTAAAACTACAAATGTTTTAGCTAGTTAACGTGTAAATTGTTAAACTGTTAATATGTTAATAGGTTGCTTACCTATAGGTTGATTACCTAGAGTCACAAATTAGGGTATTACTTGTCTAGTTCTTTCTTGTCTAGCGTGAATTAATGTATTATTTTATTAATATATCCACATGTGGAGAAGTACCTGGGCAGTGACACCTGATAATTAGTAGCTTTAAACATTAAGTAAAAACTCACTTATTTAATAACCATACCTACATTTTGAGACTATTCAATCTCTTATCCAATTCTCCCGGATAAACTAAATCACTCACTCACTGACCAAACTGTAAAAAAAAAAAAAAGTTTAGTTTCAGTTCCTATAAAAGCTTAATTTGAGTTCTCACAAACCTCTTTCATGGGGGACATATCAAAGGACAGTGAACCTTCACTAGTGTTTGGCTTGTGAGGAGCAGAGCCTCATAATTAACTCTGACTGGGGGAGCCACCTGCGTGACCTGCTCCTGTCTGCGTGCAGACCCCAGCTACTGAAGCTACATGACCTGACAGTGTCTCCCGCAACATGTGCGTGATCCCGATAAGGAGAGCAGAGCGGGTAGACAGCTGCTTCGGACATGTGCGTGGCTGACAATGGTTACCATCCTGAAATATGCACTTATAGATCCAACTGAATATATGCACTTTGTGGAAAATACATTCCCTCTGTTTGTGTATTTATTTATTTGTATTATGTCATATATTGTCAACCTGTAAGACATAAACAAAAGCTGTTTGTGTTGTAACAAAACAACTCCTGCATGTCACACTTACCTGTCTGAGGAGCGCTGCTGATCCCCGAGCTTCGCGTCCTGCTCTTCTCGGTTTCCTTCCACGCCAAAACACTGCGACTAAGAACTACTTCTACCTGTCTGTGCCTCTGGAAGAGCCTCGCTGACAGTAACCTGGGCTGTTTCTCCATGCTGTCGCCCGGACCTGTCATTATTCAACGCTGTCGTCCAGTTTCTCATCAGAACTTTGTTACGGCCCGTAGAACCAAACGTGTCCGGTGTTTGAGGCGTGTTTGAGTGAGTGAGGGAGCCGGCGTCGGCCGGAGAGCTCAGGAGGAGAGAGGGGGACTTACAACCAAGATCGTGTATAGAAGAAGATGATTCATTCCTGAGAGAAAATGGAATTGGCCTACTTTCCATTCTGGGCTGTCCTACAACAAGTCATAACCTAATAGGAATGGCATTGCTTACAGCAGGTCTATATTGTGCAACAGAAATTAATGAAATGAATGACTTAAAATGAAAAGACATTGATTTTTTTAAGCTTTAAACTGTGTTTTGACAGTTCATGCAGCAGCCTCATTCCAAGAACCTTCTGGCAACTAACTACTGTGCCATCTGAGCTTTATTTCATCCATCCATTATCTGTAACCGCTTATCCTCATCAGGTTCGCGGTGGGGCTGGAGCCCATCCCAGCTGACTTTGGGTGAGAGGCGGGGTACACCATGGACAAGTTGCCAGCTCATCGCGGGGCAAATAGAGACAAACAGCTATTCACACTCACATTAACACTTACAGACAGTTTAGAGTCACCTATTGACCTGTTAAGTGCGTGTCTTTTGGACTGTGTACTCTTTTGTACCACTTTTCCACTGACACAACATCCTAACAGAAAATATGACATTTTTAGTGCCGAGAAAACGTGACAGAGTGAGAGCTCTTTCGTTTTGTGCGTTTCAGTTCTGTGGAACAAACACTGCATCAGCATGTTGGATAAACACACACACACACACTCTGTCACTCATGACTCAGAGCAGGTAGGTGCTTTCATACTGTTCCAGACTAAAGACTTAAATAATTACAACAACCTCTCATAACCCTCAAACAGCGATGAGGTGAACAACAACAATAACAGAAATCATGACTTCACTGGGCTTTCCTGCCACAGAATCATTACCTCTGCTTTATTCTGAGTGGAAACATGGGCAGCTTTTAGGGATGACGCAAATAATAAAACAGTAAAAATAGTTTATCCCGCCTCACTGTTTTTCTTTGTGTGAGACAGGTAATTCGAAGGGAGGCAGAGGAAGTGTTGTCAAAGTAAACTTTCTGCTTTGAATATTATGCTTTGAATTTCTGATTTGAATATTAAATAAAGAGTGTATTTTCATGTTCACGCCTCCAAAGGTCAAAAGGGTCCAGTGTGTCAGATACAGGGAGCTCTCTTTACAGAATCCTAATAGCCTGCTTCTTCAGCATCCCAGCTAATCTAAAAATTAGCAAAGACATCAAATCAAACGGGTGAATTAAAAAAAAAAAAAAAAGCCTCAGCCTCAGTACAGAGACCACAGAGACCAAAACATGTTTATTTTGTGCTGTGGAGTTGTGAAGGAGGAACATTTTAACATGGAGACTCGCCAGTTCATCACAGGGCAAACAAATTCACACCGAAGGGCAATTTAGAGTCACCAACTAACCTATTATAGGTCCAGTGTGTAGAATTTAATTGCATCTAGAGGTGTAATCTCTGCATTGCAATGGCCTCACATCACCCTCACGTTCCTAGTGTAAAGGAGAAACAACACTTGAAAGGTCCTGTCTAGGGCCAGTATTTAGTTTGTGTAGAAACATGGTGTTTCAACATGGCGGCGTCCATGAAAGAGGACCTGCTCCCACTGTAGGTCTAAAAGGAGAATTTTTAAGTAACAAAACCAAAACCAAAGCTATCAAATCTTACACGCTGCACCTTTAAGCGCATGTCTTTAGGCTGTGGAAGGAAGTGGCCTAGTTGGGGGTTCGATTCAGCAACCTCTTACTATAAATACCTCGCAGTGTCTGAATAACTGTAAACCTTAAAAAAACATATATGCATCAGCTTGTATGTTATTTAAACTCGTATGAAAGTGGTAGTGGTAAATGGTTTGGTCCTGATGCTGAGGGTCTCTCTCTTGATTGACACACAGCCTGTAGTTTCTGTCAACATAGCAAAGACGGCGCACCATGACGTCAGTAGCATTTCATGCCACCTAGCAGCGGTTCTCACTTGTGATTGGCTCAGAACGAGGAAGCGTCGGTCTAGCCAATCGCGGCAGCGTTTGCTTGCCGATTAGGCAGTATCAACATGGCAGCTTTCTGAGTTTTGGAGGAGGGGACCTGGTGTAAATAAACACACATTTCACGTTTCACAGAGAACGACAGCGTTCGCGTGTTTGTGTTCAGGGCTGGTTGGGGTCGTAGAGGGAAAATGTCGACTGACGGGAATAAAAAACAGTTCTGGAAAAGAAACGCAGCGAAGGTTCCCGGCAGGTGAGTGACGTGTTCCCTCTTGTCGGCTAGCTTAGCGCGGCTAGCTTCACTCAACTGACGCTTCACTGTTGAGCCTCAAACGCAACTTTCACTTCCACAGAAGGACCCGACCTATTGCACAAAGTGTCGGAGTGTCTTCGCCCCCTTGTAACACGCACTGGTGTCTGTGGCGTATTAGCCTCGCAGACACAGTTTACGCCTCTCTGCTGTTAGCTGGCTAAAGAGCTACGTTGCTAACAGCGGCTAACAGTTGAGCAATGTAAGCAGTCCGCAGTCACAGAGTTGTAACTAATGATACAGTTAGCATTTTATACAGCGGGGCACATATGGTCTTACGACAAACTAAAGTCGTTTTCATCGCACTTAGTCGTAGTTTTATCCCCCTTAAGTGACGTTATTTTGGCTAATAAGAAGCTAACATGGCTAGCTTGACAGCCAATTAATAATTAGCTCATTCATTTGCATTGTGTCCTCTTCTCTTCCCCAGCATTCAGCATGTGTACGGCGCACAGCATCCACCTTTCGACCCGCTCCTCCATGCTAAGTAAGTTTAAATGCACTTCGTCACTGCAGGTGAAGGCTTTATGGCTTTGTTGGAGTAGTTCGGCCAAGTGTTGCACTCAAGTTTCTCTGACGCTAACAGTTGCTAAACTACACGAAACCTAGCTGAAGTTGACGTAAGTCGCTGGTGTTCTTGTAGTTTTCTTACACCTCAGGTCACCAGACGACGGTGATCCTTTGGCACAAGACATTTAAAGAATCTCAGAGGGGGGGTACCTGCCCAGCCACTCCAGAGGAGAGCTATCCATGTCATGACATACTGTGAAGCAGTCACATCCCAAACAGGAATGTGGAAGGGTTTGTTTGGCTATCTGGCAGCTGACAGACAGCTAGACACCTGCCGTGACATCACGGACTGTGATGTGGCCATAATTGCCTGAGGTTTTATTTGCACTGTATGTGCACTTTATCCTGTTCAGTGAACCTATCAAACGACATAGCTGTTAGATCATTGGGTGGACAGCTTAAAAGCAATAAAACATACTTTTAGTTGCTCTTTGTTTAAACTTGTTCAAATATTTCCATTACAAACATATCATGCAAAAAGAAGTTTAATGTATGTGTCATTATTCCAGGACTACAGCGTACCTGCACAGGTCTTAGGTGTGTGGTATTATGTGATTGAATGAATGTTTAATTGAATTAATTATTAAGAAAGTCAGCGCTTACAACATAACAAAAGAATAACTGCCTAATTTTGAACTATAACATGTATAAAACATTTTTAGTAACCATCATCATGTACTTCTGCAAAGGAAATTACTTTTTGGACTGTACCCGACTCATTTTGCTATCACACAAACACACACAGAGATAAAAAACAGCCTATTATTCTGTAATAATCCTTTCTTCTGACTGATATTTAATCACGTAGATTTCCACAGAGGGTTGAATTTAATTTGCTTGTTTTTTTTGTCAGGGAATATGTTCACACTCGCTCTTTTCTTCTAAAGTTTTGATGGAAGTGCGCTAATGTGGACATGTCTCTCTCTCTTTATTATGGTAATCGTTGTCTTTGTAAGAAATCAAAGCACCTTCTCCCCTCCGTCTCCCCGCACCCCTTTCCTTCACCCTCCCCTCCACCCACCTTCCTCTTTCCACATTGCACGATAAAACGGGAAGGGTCGAGTTTAGCTGAATTCTCTTTTTTTTTTTCTGTTGCGTTCCTTGTTCTCGCTGAAGGAAGCGGTGTCCTTGCAGCACAAAGACATTAACTCAGTGAATTGTGTCTTTTGAACATGGTCAGATTGAGTGGTGTCTGGAGTTAGAGACTTTTGATTGGAGTGTTTAAGGTCAAGTGTGTGTGTGTGCGTGTGTGTGTTGAGTCACTGACCTATGTATGCGTTTTATTGTCGAGTGTTCTGTGTTATTACTGTGGATATTACATAGATATATTTTTTTATGACTTTGTCCAGGTCAAATGTTAAGTAATTCATTATTTAGCTCCTCTCTTGCTTTCAAAAGCCTTTTGTTATTTTATTTGCTTCCTCCACCTGTGTCTTTCTTACGTCCCACCCACACTTCCCCTCACCTTTTCTCTCAGTCGCTTTAATCGCATCCCGTTTCATTTATCTCCTTTGTGTTCACGGCATTGTCTTTGTCCTCCAGCCTAATTAAAGCTGGTAACAAGCCGCCTCCGGCCACTCCGGGCAAGCCCAAGAAGGCCACCACCTTCCAGGAGTTTGAGAGCATCACGAGTGACGCCTGGGATGTTGGGGATGATGACGACGAGCTGTTGGCTATGGCTGCACAGAACCTTAATATCGAGGTGGTCATGGAGACAGCGAATAAGGTGAATAACCAGATGAAACAGTTATCCCTGATGCTGATGTATGTTTTCCTGCCACGGGTGCCTGTCAAGTTGCTAATTAGTTTACAGATTACAGAGAATTACACACTTTCGTAATACTAGATAGAGTTTAACAAGTTCTCCGTTATGATAAGGCTCACCGGTGACACACCTTCTTTTTCTGTCAACTGAACAGGTGATCGAGAATCACAGCAAGCAGCAGGAGCGACAGAGGCAGGATGACACGCCAGAGCTGGAACAGAGAGAGGAGGACACGCAGGAGGAGGCAGCAGAGGACGAGGAAGAGGATGAAGAAGAGGAGGAGGAAGGAGATGTGACCAGCCCAGAGGTGTCATTTGCCTCCCAGAGCAGCCCTTACACCGATGGCCGCCTAGTGAAGTCCCACAGTGAAGCTCCAATTGGGTCACCTAAGGGTTAGTGAACACCGTTGCTCAGTGTCCAAAAGTTTTTTTTTTTCACCTGCATGCTAAAAGCTAGACTGCTTTTAGTTTTAGTGCACTTAGCTTGTGGAAGGCTTCAAAAACACCCTTCTAAACAATCGCACTGGTAGACTATACAAAAATGAATGGAGAGAGTATCCATGACGTCACCCACGGGTTTCTGAAGAGCCGTTATGACGCTCAGAGTGTGGTGGCTCTGGCCACGGCCATCTTGGCAGTCCTGCCTCTGCCTGCTACTGGATAATCCAAACATGTGGAGAGATGGTGAATGAGGCGGACTGAATGAAGCCCAGTACTAAAACAAGTCACCTGTTATGCTGCTAATTTTGCATTCCTATAAGCTGTAATATATGTTGTTTAGCAGTCAGCCTCAAGTGGCCGTTTGAGGAACTGCAGATAATAGATATATCGAGATGGATAGAGGCACAGAGACAGTTTTATTGATCCCCTGAAGGGGAATTCAAGTGTTGCAGCTGCAGTTACATGTATTCCAACACAAAACCAGCTTAAGGTATACAGAACAGACACAAGGTTGTTTAAAGTGGCTACAGTATAAATAGATTAGAAGAGAAAGGAGAACATATATCCATGTGAAATATGCATAAAACCTTTTGCTTCATATCTGCCTTTAAGTTCTACCTGAGTCCACATTTAAGTTTGGTTGCTTGTGTTGTTACATTTCTTTTAGTGGAGCTACAATATGTGGGGGAAACAAACGACAAACCACGTCAACCTTTTAATGCTTTGCCATAAATAGAACACAAGAACACATTCAGGGTTCTAGCAAAGTCACTTCTGCAAGTTCACAATCTAACTGTCTGTGTCTGCAGCGTAGTTTTGTGTTTTTATTTACCGTGCTCTCACAGCTGCTTCGTGTCGCCGCACTAAAACGGGATCAAGTTTCAACAGAACCAGAGGCAAATATTTGGCAGATGTTCACACTCCGGAGCGCAGTGCCACTGATGGACTGCCAGCACTGAGCTTTGATTGGACTTGCTCGTGGTTGAGACGGAGCGCACGGCGCTCAGCGTCGACACAGTTTGCACGCAAAGACAAAAAGCCGTCCCGACAATCACGTTCAGATTTGACAACCTCACCCCACCGAGCAAGACGAGGAATATCTCAGGCACCCGTTAATGCCCCTTACCTTCCTCTGCCCGTATACTGTACAGAAACATCAGATGACAGTCGACACCTTCCCTCCTACTGCTCCTCTTCAGCCTTCCCTCAGCAATAACCCTACAGTATTCAACAACGGCTCATGTCACGGCTCCTATTGTTGCTGTCTCACTGTTCAAAATCTCTTTCAAGTGTCACTTCAGTGTTTTAAAGTTTCTTTTTTTCTTTTTTTTTTCTTGCTTAGAATAGGCGCCGCAGCACTTTAAAGCAATACAGCATCAACGTTTTAAACAGTTTTATCATCGTCCTTGTAAACACAAACGAGAGAAAAGTCGTGCAGGGATGCTTCTACCGTTGCTTTATAGATCATTTATAGATCAGCAGCAACCGCGGCAGACGCTGTACATTGTGAGCGTCTGGCTGCCTATCGTCCTGTCTGCCGGGTCATTTTCCCGTCTGCCGGCTTGTCTGCCATTCTCTCGCTCCGCCGCGGCGTTTAGATACAGATAACACAAGAAGCCCCGCTGCCTCCAGGCAATTCCTCTTATCTCGTCAGAGAAGACGGCGCACGGGCCTGCATGTGCTGCCACGTCATGTACAGAGATATACGAGACGACACCTCCTGCACCTCTAGTGAGCACGTTGCGGAAACGCTGGAGCTCACACGCCAGCCTTTATACATGCACCCTCACTGTACTTGACAGATAGGTAAACAAACTGACACGCACAGTTACAGTAAGGCTGCCAGTATGCTAGATTTTATTGTTCCTGTACTTCCTGGTTTCTTCCTGCGTGCGGGAGATGACAGCAGTGAATAGTGTGGACACACTTGCCCCAGCTTAATTAGATAATGGCACAGCATGGCTATCATTAATGAGGCCAAGACGCTCTTTATATATTAATATGTTATATATTCTCACAACCCTGCAGCATCTGAAGCGAGAGACACACAAACACACTCAGAGAACTGTGCTGTTAGACGAGGGGAAGTGTTTGTGTGCTGTCATGTGTGTGTTTTTCCGTTCTTCCTCGTAATAATTGACGCGGTATACTGTAACTGAAAAGTGAACATTACTAACTTCCTCTATCTTGTTTTTTTTTCTTTTACAGCCCTTTTAAAAGATAAAAGTTATTAAATGCACCGTTTAAAAAAAAAAACAACAAAAAAACAAGGGAGGCTCTCACTGTTACGGTCGCACAAAAGGCTTCCACGGCAAAGAAGCTTCCGTCGGCTTTAATGATTTTTAATTTTTGTAAGTGCAAATAAAGCAGTTGAGAACAGATTTGTAGCTTTTTATTTGTTCTTGTAAAAAGCGAAAAAGGATATTAAAAGCGGCAGCATTCCAGTCTCCTTAATTGCGATGGAGCGTTCGACTGCAGGACACGCGGTGTGGTTTGCTGTGGCGCTGGGAAATGTTGGCAGTGTTCACGTCTTTATGAACTTCAGCCGAGTGTTCAGTGTGACAGAGGGAGCACCCATCTCCACATTCAGTCAGCCTCACCTGCTTGCTCATAACCTGGTGTGTGTGGTGGCCGCTGTTTACGAACATGTTGTCACGAGGTTGTACATTTAGATCACAACGGCATTATGCAATTCATCTGTGCTGCATTCCTACGCCCACGTTCTTTGTGTTCTACTGATTAGACTTACAGATTAAAAAGTATCAGCTCACTTAACCTGAAAATGCAGTTCTTCAAGTTGACTTTGAGAACTGCAGCTACGACTGCTCACTGCTATTTGCAGTGTCAGACACTGCTGCTCGCGTTGAAGCTCGGTGTAGGTCGTGAACGTTTCTCCCTCCACAGAAAGAAGCTCCATTTTAGAGAGCAATACAAAAACTGTCCTCCAAACAGAACCAAGGGAGTACTCTATTCACAGGAAGCTAGACTCAATAAATTTTAGCCTTTTGGATTTTTTTTTAAAAGATTTTTTTTGGCCTTTTTGAGCTTTATTTTACAGAGGCAGCTTGAAGAGTGACAGGAATGTAGGGAGAGAGAGAGAGATGGGGAATGACACGGGGGAAAGAGCCACAGGTCGTATTTGAACCCTGGGCTGCCACGGGGCGGCTGCTCTACCAGCTGAGCTAAACGACACGCCGTATACACCTTTCTTTGTGTTCTGGGTGTAGTTTACTAATTAAAACTTTAGCCCTGTGAGCATCATGGGCCTGGGGATGCCAGCGTCAGTTGGTCAGTTAGCCCCCACTTTGGTTCAGGATGAAATATGTCACTATAAACCGTGGTCCCCAGAATATGAATCTTACTGACTTTTGCTACCCCCTGATTTTACCCCTGGCACCACCATGACGTTGGCAAGTGGCCTTTAATTAAGATAAGATAAGAAATTCATTTGTCACGGCAGCTCGTACGCACAAGGCAGATAAGAAATGATTCATAAATAAGAAATATATGGAAGAAAGCCATGAAGTCACGCTGCTGTTAAAGAGTCTGCAGGCTGTTGGAATGAAGGACTCGTGGTAGCACTCCTTACATGGCGGGAGTAGCAGTGTGTTGCTGAAGGAGCCGCTGTTTAAGGCTCCCACAATGTCACGCAGGAGGGGTGAGAGCCTCTGCAGCTATTGGATGGATTATCATGTCATTTGCTGCACACATTAATCTCTCTCTCAGGAAGAATTCTAATACTTTGGGCGACTCCTTCACTTTTCTTCTGGCGCTATCTGGGGCGGCAGTAGCTCAGTCCGTATGGGATTTGGCTTTGGAACTGATGGGCCGGTTCATGGAGGGATGGAGTGGTTGCCGGAGGTGCCAGTTCACCTCCTGGGCCCAGGGCACCACTATGTAGCCGCCCATCACTTCACCATCTCTACACATTCGCATGTCTACGGGCCCCTTTGAGTGTGTGTGGTTGTATCTGGGGTAAAATGCGCGTGTAAACAGGATCTCACCGGATGTGTTCATCTGAGAGCCTCCATTAGTATTCCGTTGGTGTTGCCTGTGTGTGTGTGTGTGTGTGTGTGTCTTTATGTAACCCTTTTCCCGCTCTTGATCCTCCCACCAGATGCAGCAGGTGAGCACGCAGCCCTCCACAGACAGCGCTCTCTGCCCCACCGGCCGCCCGTCATCCCGCTTGTGGCTCGCATGGCTGACCAGAACACATCTGGCACGCCGGCCATGACCGAGAGGGAAGCGTCCCGTCTGGATAAGTTCAAACAGTTGTTGGCCGGGCCCAACACAGATCTGGGTAAGAGATACTCATCCAAATGTCTCCACTTATCTGTCAGCGTGTGTTACACCGCGCGCTCTTGCACAGTCCACTTGTCTCCCCGTTGCTCTTGTCTCGCTCTACACTCTTCGGCTTTTGTCTGGTTTTTGCCGCCTTCTCTTTCTTCTCCGAGCGCTTCCACCGTTCCATTTCTTTTTTGCTGCTCACTCTTAGTTCGCTCACTCTGTCTGCCAGCTGCGCCGCGCTTTTAACGATGCTGTGAGTGGGGAAAGTCATCCAGCCATCTGGACATGCAGATTACAAGGGGAAAAAATACCACCAACAACAAAAGCAAATGACAGGCCTTTGTTCTAACCAAACGACAGGCCTTTATTGTTTATCCAACCCCAGAGACAGTTTGGTACCACTGCCACCCCAGTGGCCATGAAATCCTTGCAGACCCCTCTCTTTACAGTTGACTTTGTGTTCTCTGAAACTAACTTTTGGCAACTGTTAGGCATCAACTTTTTGTCAACTAGATTAACTGCATCAAAGCGGTTATCAGACGAGTTTGCGAATCGAGCCTGTGCGTACACGCCGAATGTTAGGATCCATCCAGTGATCTGTTTCTTACAAACACAAGGTTATGTGATGAAATGCTTATGCCCGCTGTTAAAGAGCAGCAGCTGCCACGATCTCAAGAGTTTTACAACGTTTTTAAAGCAAAGTTTTCAAAAGTGAAAGTGGCAAAGCAGCGATTTTTAAAGTCTAAAGAAATTTAAAGCATTTCACACTGGGGGAGCACAGGTGAGCCTCTATCAAAGGATAAAAAAGCTGTCTGCTGATATAGTTAAACATCAGTTTTTACTGAGGCTGTCAGTCAAGACATTTAATTTAAATCTTAGTGGAAATGTAAAATGCAGAATATGCACTTAAATATTTAATTTTGTGAACTAACACTAAAGGCTAAATTCCACTGCTCATGGATGCAACACATACCGTGTAGGCCACTGTCGCTGAAGTCCGTTTCAGAAGCGTCGCAGAGGCCGGTCTGTACTCTGCACAGCCTCCACGTCAATCTGCACAGAGCAGCTCGAGCTGACAGGAAGTCAGACACAGGAACACCCCGTGTAAACTTCCAAAAGGAAAACAATTTAACTACTTTTAACTCTCATAATTCTCTTTTGTAAATATGCGACCTAGAAGCAGTAATTATCATAATGGCACTAATATAATCTACAGCAGTCCCATCATACCAGTCAAGGGTCTGTTGAATCCCTGTGTTTTGAGGACAGAAAAAACATTGTGACCAAAGAAAAATAGTTTAAATTGAAGTTAGCAGTGTGTTTCACTCAGTTATGGCAAAAGCACAGAGACCGACTCTTAAAAGTTATTGAAGTTGTGTGGATTATTAGGGAAGGATGCACTTCAAACTCTCTAAGAGCCCTCTAGAGTTCAGCTCTGCTCTCTGTTAACATTAAGGATGTACATCTGTTGTCCTTGAGTGGTTTGTGTGTGTGTGTGTGTGTGTCTGTATATGTGCGTGTCGAGTGCACCTGAAGGGGGAGCATGAAGTGAGGCCGGAGGAGAGAATTAAAAAAGTGCATTGCTTTGCAAAAGGACGGCTTATGTGCTCTGTCTAAATACCATAAATATGCTAAATACAAAGGGAGTGTGTCAGAGAGATTTCAGTGTAGGAATGACACAGTTTGAATACCGTAGCCTCCATTCTCAAATGGCGTCTGCGGTCTTAATTTACCACAACCGAAGAGGCTACCGGGCATTAATTTGAGACAGGCTATTATTAGAAACAAGCCACGTATTCAGATATCGTCTATTATACTGTAAGTATACTGTATCATATTCCATTAACAATCTTCTCAGTTTTCTAATCTGCACTGTTGCTGTAAATGCAAACTCAACACTTCCTCCTCCCGCAGCTATACATTATTGGCCATACAGTGTTTCAGTGCAAAGTCCCGTTACTGGAAGACTTTTATTTTAAGACATTTTCAGTATAGGCCGACAGATACCGATATCAAACGACTCTGGTAACAATGTATCAGCTGATGTCATTTATTTCGTTTTTACATTTCAGTGTCAACATTCTTTTATTGAAATCTTTATTGAAATGTTCTCCTTTTTTTTTTTTTTTTTTTTGACAAAGTGCAAAGAAACAGACCGTATTAAAGGGGAAGGCCGTGTTATACAATAAAGAGAGCAGGGGAACACACACCCAATCAGGACCAGTGTCAGAGTTTTGCACTTCACTATAAGCAGTCGAGATAAACACAACAAAGAAATTAAGCTGTAACAAAAAAAAAGAAGTGGGAGGCCGCGGTACACATCAAAAACGGCAATAAATGATTCACTGGAGACAACACCACCCTTGCAGCACACAGAAAGTCAGTTTTGAATTCATACAATGTGTCTACAGATTGGTTTAGTTGCTGGTCTAGTACTAATATATTTCAAGAACGGGGACCAAATCTGCAGAATTCATGACTCCTACACTTGGACCTATATGTCAAATATTCCATAGGTGTCATATCAAAACAGACAGACAGGTTTGCAGTCAGTTCACTTCTGCCATATGTTTTTTTTCTGTTATCTATCTGTTGCTCTCCCAGTACTCCTTCAAATATTTACAAGTCCATACACAATGAATAAAACTACCAACCTCAGAATGACACACTGTGCAGTGATCTGTAGACGGCGTAACAGTCTACGTTGAGTCTCCTTCATCCTATTGTTATTTACTGATTCCCGTATTTGCAACCACATACGTAAACGTTTTTGACAAGGATCCCTTAAATTTGGTTATTCATGAATTTATACTTGAAAAATCAACCTCAAGTCAGAGCTCTCTGAGGGACAAACAATGTATCTGAGATGCTTTCTTCACTAACATTTCTTCACACTTACCGGCTGATGTGTGTGTGTGTGTGTGTGTGTCCCTCCTGATATATTTGCAATAAGCTAATATTGGCTGAAATATGGGCTCAGCCAATTTATCATTCAGGCTGAAATTGTCAAAATATGGATTATGTGCATTTAAACAGAAGGCCTAAACATTTCCTCAGACATTCTTTGGTACGCCTCTTATATCATTAATAATGTATGATCATTTGCATTGCAGTGTTTTAACCTGCATGCACAGATCATATTCTGTCGCCAGACGTTTGGTTTACAATGCCAATAAAACAGTGTGAGTTTCTTCCCTTTGTCGCTACTGCTTTACTCGCCACGTGTAGATTACTTCAAGGTACACACACGCTTAGGAGCGTTGGCGACGGTCCTGAAATGTAAATGCTGGATTCCATTAAGTTTGAACGGCCTTAGTCAGCACAGTTCTTCACCTCTACGCGATCCCCTTGAAAAACTTTTTGAACTAAACAAACTGGATCACAAGTCGTCAGCGTTAGTCGACGGCGCTGGCGTCCCGCTCGGGCAGAGTGTATCCTGTACATCAGCAGAGTGTCTTGAGATGTCAGCCCCCATTAGGGCCTGCCAGGCATCACAAGCCGCCTGTCTAAATTTAGTTTAGTCTCCGCGCCGTGATTAGATAGCCCAGAACGGGCGAGCCACGCTGCCGGCTGCTGGCAGCATGAAAGATGAACTTCATTCATGGGACATAATTAAGTGAAGGATTTGGGGAGGGGGTGATGATGGGTGATAGGGGTAGGGAGAAGGATGGGCCAGATAAGATAAGATAAGATGAAACTTTAATGATCCCCATGGGGAAATTGGGTCATTGCGGCAGCAAAGAATGGGATATAGCAAAAGAAAAAAAATGTAATCGCCTCCATCTAAAGGAATTTAAGCCCACTGTAACAAAATTATTGTCATATTTCTGGGACAAAAGTAAATAATATTGTTTGCTTGTAGTTATGAGTCATTTTCAGACCACGGTGTAGAAAATTGTTTCCACATAGGGCATTTCACAGATTAAACATTGGCAACTTTTTGTAGTTTTTCAGTTCAGAGGAAGGTGACAAGATGGATTAAACTCCTTGTCCCCGTCCCCGCACACAGCCCGTGACACATTTATACAAATTCTCGCCCATACCAGTCCACACTATCAGCGGGGAGGACGCCCCCTCGTGTAAAAGAGAACCTCGACCGTCTGTCCTTGAGCTCGAAGGAATGGGGGTGTTGTGGGGGAGTGATCCATCGGTTGGTTCCTCACTTGAACGGTGTAATTAATTGCAGCGGCAGCCATGTTTTTGGGCCAAGCCCCCCGACATGTCAGGGCTGCCAGCCTCTGGAGTCCACAGGTGTGTTCGTCTCCGTCTGATCGTGTTGGTCAGTGTGTGATATTTTTTTTTTTTCCCCAGAATGATAGACTTGGCCCATATCTTAGCATTTCAGCTACGTCTGTTACTTGATCGTTTGATATCCGCCCAGCTTCGCCTTCGTGATCTCTTTCTGCATTCGCACCTTTGTCCCGCCACCCTCCCTCTACATTGAGCCCTGTGACAGGCTGTGACAGCGGCCTGTTTAGCATGTAAGGTCATGTAGAAGGTGGTGACCTGTGTTCGTGTGTGAGAGTAGGGTGATTGATGTCAGGTTGATCTCAGCTAATTATTCCTGATGTCCTGAGGCGAGACTGTCTGTTGAATGAACCTGAACACAGCCCCCACTGTACGCTCTTTTTTTTTTTTTTTTCAGCTGGGAAACTGAGGAAAGGGAAGACAAAACTGACTTTGCTGGCCCCTGGTTTCACTTCTTGTTAACGCAACACTTAGCATAAGTGCATTAATTGGAGAGGGGAGTGATATTTTCGCACACGGTGCCAGACTGGAGGAATGTACTCGGATATTCAGACTAGACTTTCCAACATAACCCAGCTCACTGTTTTAAATGAATACAGCATTCATATTCACATGAAAGGTTTTCAACTCTGTTTCAGATACAGGAACAAGGGGCTAAATTTAGTGCCTGTAAAAGTTCCAGCTGTAAAAAAACAAAAGGCGTGGAGTTTGCAGGGCTTACCGTCGTCGATTAGTCAAACTCTGACCCTGTGGGAGCTACAACTTGTCCACGAAACAACAAAATACTCTAGTATCCGTAACAAGAGGAGCGGTGGACATTTCTCGCTTATTAACGTTCTAAAAAAAAAAACCCCAAAACAAAGCAATTCCCGGCTGGTTTTAAAAAAGACAGAGAACGAGATGAGAGCTGCGCTACGCAACAGTAAATACAAAGAACAATAACAGGCCATGACATTTCCACTGCATGCCAACAATGAGGGGAAACAACTTCATAAATGCGGCCCTCTGACACATTTTCTGGAGATTTTAATAGATTTCAGCTTTTCAGCTACCCAGACACAACTTATTATTTTTCTGCCAGCTCTGTTCAAAATCCAGGATGAGGTCGCGTTCGGGTACGTAGTTGATTTTGTGTGCGTTTGTATCCATCGCTATGTTTTTCTTTTTTTTTTCTCCCCCTCAAGCTGTATATATTTTCTGTAAGCTTTCATGCTCTGTGATGGTCCATAAGCCACAATACCCAATTTTACAGACTTTCTGCATATCATTTACTTTTTAATCGATTTTAATACCAGGAGCTGGCATCTGACATCAAGCAGTTATTGCTGGATGGCAGAAATACTGCTGTTGCTATGGCAATGCTCCTTTTCCCCTCTTCTTCTTGGCAATTTATCCTTACTCTATCTTTTACTTCTCCTTTGCATCCTTTCCTTTCTTTTTTTTTTTTGTTTCTCTTTATAGCTTTGACTTCTCCTCTACTTTCACATGGTCATTATACAAGTCCACCACACACACACACGCGCGCTCCCACACGTTTTCACAAATACATGCTGAACATGTGCGGGCCATCGCCACCACGAATAACACGCGAAAACATGCAAACACAAATAAAAGGAAACTGTTAACCAACAGCGGGAAACAGAAAATCCCTCAAATAACACACGCTCACACTCCCTTCCACTGCCTCGCTGCCCGTCGGTGTGTCTTCACCCTCTGTTGGGGGTGCTGCAGCTCTTTGTTACACCTCCACCGCTACAGCGCGCTTCTCCCCAACTGCCGTCACCCTCACTGCAGCAGCTACATTCAGGGGGAGGCCCGCTCCGCAGACCCACTGTAGTGCTACAATCCGCAATCCCGTTACACAGCAGCCACCATGTGATAGGCTTACCATCAGCGCTGTTTGCAAAGTTAATAGCGGCCATCAGAGCGGGAAGTGGTGATGTAATTCAATTTAACTCAGTCCTAATGTCTCGTTTTTGAAGGCGCTGTCCGAGGGTGACGATTTCACAGATGTGATGTGTGTAGAACAAGGCACAATAGACTAGAAAAGCGTCCACACGCTGTCTACATGTGGGGAATATTGCAGCTTTACAGAGGGAATGTTTTCATGTGAATTCTCAGAAGGTTTCCCTTTTTATTTGAGAGCTCAATAACCCGAAAGCAAGGGAGAAAAAAGTGAAAATGCATTGTAGGTTGTTTTCCGTATAAGTGTCCTATTCTTAGAAAGTGCGGTGAGAAATGCTAAATCTTGAAGTCGCAGCATTTTGTTATTTCCTCTTTTTTTGCCTGCTGTAAAATTGTACTCCCCTGCGTGTTGCTTGCACGGTAACCGTACTAACAGTCAGTGGCGTATATGCATGCACGTGGGCATGTATGTTCGTGTGTGTGTGTGTGTGTATGTGTGTATGCTCCCTCCGAGCACATCCCCAGGCAAAACACCTGACTTAATAAGGTTGGTCCAACCACCAGCTGTCTCCTGTGTCAGTAGCCTCCGTGATTGTCTGCCTTAGTTTATTCACATGTAACACGGCGGTCTTCCGTGTGATTTTTTTAATTTATTTTTTTTATTTCATCCTTTCCTTTCAAAGAGACGCTTGACTGACCAGGCTTCAGCCCCCACGCTTCACACCTGTTCTCTGTTCTCTGTGCAGCGGAAGACACATTGTGTCCGCTGCCGTCAGTCTAATTCTACAACTCATTATCTATATTTAGTTATTAGCTAAATAGGCTTGAAAAAAGGAACAATGCCTGACTAGACACAGCCAGAGACTTGTTTTTTTTTATCAGTTCTGTTCAGTCTAACTACAACCTGGATGGTTTTTATAAGTGTGTGATTAATAATACAGTTTTGTGTCACAGGCGTTCCTTTCTTTACTTAAGGTGCATAACAGTTTTCACTTCATTAACACTACAGATGAATCCAGCTACAAGTAAGTAAGAAAATAAAGTGTCAGTCACTTCCACAGAGCGCAAGGTGACTCCTTCAAACTCTAGAAAACCTAAAGATATTCAGTTACAAAATACAATACGGCTTCAGACTTTTTTTTTTTTATTTCAGTTCACTCCAGCCAGGATTTGTGTCAGGTAACATGAAAGAACCAGGGCGCCGTACAACCACTGGACCGTGCTGTAGATACGCATCTATAAGTCCAGTCGTCCCAGATTTAACCCTTCTTGAAGAGAGTTGACCTGATGATGATTTTCCCAAAGATATTCAGCTTCACCTTCTTTTTTGCCAAGATGCGTTGTTGCAGTGAGGTCAGCCAGTGTTAGTTATTTATACTTATAGTTGTAAGCGTCGCTGCCTGGTGCTGGGGTGCTGGGTAACCGATCGAGCCTACAGCATGTTAGCTGCATCTCTTGTGATATTTTGCAGTCCCATAATGTTACATAATGTTGTGTTGTTGTTGAACTATATCATGGCACTGGATTTCTCCAGGATGGTCTTCCTCACTTTTTAAATTCATCAATCAACTAATTAACAGTAAAAAAGGTGGATGTGAACATAAAGCCTGTATAGACAAGAAAAAACGCTTTTTTTTTAAACCTACCCTTGTTAGTTTAATCGTTTCGAAAGTGACTGTGTGTGTGTGTGCGCGCGCGCTCTCACACGTGTACAAATTGGATGATTAGGCTTGGATTTCTCAGTGACTGAGTTTGAGTCATCTTTGATCAGGAATATGCGACATTGCGGGGATCAGGTTTCAGACCTTGTCTTGCATTCTCCCCATTAGTATTACCGTTTTCACTACCAGATGCAGCGTGGTTGCTCATTACCCGGCTCCGCGCTGGTTTCAATGCAGCATATTAATGAGTTGTTTTTTTAGACGAGCTGAATATAACCATTACCTGGAAAAGTGCGTGAAATTCAAAACGTCTGCATCGTAAATGTCTCATAACAAGTTTGTTTTTCTTGGCGAACAAAAAAAAAAAAAAAAAGTCGCCGGGTCAGATATTTTAGAACCTGTTTCATCTAAATCAGTTAAAGGCAAGGCGAGCTTCGGGGAATTGACTATACAAGTCCTTGTTATAGCACACAAAGGAACACACACACACAGACACACATATTCACACACCTGTACACTCGTCTATGCTCGGTGTCCTCTCCCAGCCATCTGGGCCATCCATCAGGCCTCCTGAGCAGGTATAATCCAGGGGGGAGTATCTTTTTACAAGAGTCCCATTAGTTTACGAGCCGTCTGCTCCCTGGCGCCATCACTTTGTCCTTTAGATGAGTTAGACCGTTCAGGACTCTCTCACAGCATTCAAGGTTTATAGGAGGGGAGCTTAACTTTTTAATACAGTGCATGATAAAGGTGTCTGTCCTGATTGTATTGTTTTTCTGACCTCACTGGCAAAATAGCTTCAGATGACGCTGGGACAATGTCTGCAACAAGGGAGGGAGGGATGGCATTTACCACAGCAGTATTAACCAAGACTTTAATGGGCATCACACAGGTGCTTTGGATGACATCACCGGCATGCATTGTAATATTATAAAAAAGTACTTGTGAGTGTTCTGACATTTGCTTTTTCCAGTGGAAAAACAAGTTAAACCAAGAGATGAAACTATTGATTGCTGTGGTCTAAACCCCCAAGTGTCACAGCCTTGATTTGGGATTTGCTGAGGTAGCCCCTGCTGCAGAATACAACCCCCACTCTTGGCAGGTGTGTGTAGTATTCACGTGTCTATGTGTGCGCGTGTGTGTGTTGCCCAGAACCTTGCGGTGTTTTGCCCCAGTGGTCGCGCTCCGTCTGAATGATGCCTGAATAGTGCATGGCTCCGGCCCGCCAAGCGTCTTCCCTCCTGCTCCCATCAGCTCCTTGCTCAGCCAGCACTGACTGACAGCACTTCTTTGCTTCTCGCTGTCTTCTGTTCTTTTCACTGGCCTTCACACAGAACCATGCACCCAGGCAGGTAGACTGACTGACAGGCAGGTAGACAGGCAGACATGGGAGAAGCACATGTACACACTCTCACGTGCGCACACTTAAAATAGCATCTATGCACACACTCTTTTACTTCATTTAATTCCTTCTCCCTAGCACACCAGACTCATTGCTTGGACACGTAAGTAAGAGCCCTCACTCGGCCCGTTAAGCATCATTGTTTCCGCTCAGGAAGCGAAGAGTCCCTTATGCAACATGTGTGATTGTTGTGGTAGCACTTGACTACTGTAATTAGATTAATGAATCCTTAGATCCAGCCACGGTCCTGACGTCATGTCCAGGCGGCCCTCTGTTCCTTGTTCTGCTAGCATCTCTTTCATGTTTTTTCCTGGAAAAAATCAAACATGTTGTCGGGCTTTAGCTTCCCTATTCTAAGACCGATCAACATCCAAATATTAAATAATGGCTAGCTTTAGCCTTTATTGACAGTATCCACCCTTGCTCTTGTCTTGACCTGTTGTCATTGCAAACATGTCTAAAATAGTCGCGGACGCTTGATTCAGCCATGTCACACGCCTTCATTTGAGCTGTGATATTTGACACGTAATTGTCTCAGGTTTTCGAAACCTGATGAAACTCTACAATAACCAGGAATGTCTGGTCTTGTCTGGAAGAGAAAATTCGTCGTGTAGCCAAAATGTTAAAGAAACCTGTGACCCACATGCAAGTGGTCCAGATCCCCATGCTGGTGGAGAGAATCTGGGCCAGAGAGGTGAATAAGACACATACTCTCCTCCCTCAGCAAGTCCACGTACAGTACAGTTGAAGTGGCCTTTAACAAGGCACCCTACCCCAGCTGCTAGCAGCAGAGGTACATGAGTGACTGCACTGGGAAACTCCATGTTGCGTTCATCTGACGTGACCTTTCCTCGCTCTGTAACTGCTCTCAAGCCGCTGTGATAAAATACTTTTGGTTGTCTTGGCTGGTTAAATGAGTTTTAATGTAATACAAACATGATATTTAGTTATATTTTGCCCTCTGAATGTTTCAGGAGTCATTGAACATTCATTACCTCAGAGGGTCCCACATCAGAGCAGCTGTTGTGGGTGTTCAACAGAAGGTACATGGTGTCCTAATCACCCCCTGTGGTCCCAAGCTTAACTCCAGCCAAGACAAAGTGCACCCCTGTAAGTTCATGCATAATGGAATACAGTAGACACACAGAGGAAAGACTAGCAGCAGTTGCCCTTGAATTGCACATTGCTGATGTTACAGGTGTTTTTCATGCCAGTGAGGAATACAGCTTTCTCCGGGGTTGTGACTGTCTCTCCAGACCAATCCCCCCGAGGTCTCTACCTGCCAGCATGATAAACACCCACAATACTGATCACGCTAATTCTAAAGCATGTATATAATAATGTGATATTTTATTGGTCCCAAAAGGGAAATTCTGTTTTCGCTTGCACCCGCTTGCACTTCTAAATGTATACTTTGAAATGATTGCCTGTGGGGTGAATTGACTCTAAATTGAGTTTTTGCTTTAATGAGTTTCCTCTGTTTTTTTTTTTTTTTCTGTAGAGACCTGTTAAAAGAACATCTTCACAATTTCACTGAGTGTTTGTTTTTATAGCTGTACAGATTACTATGTATAGAGAGGGGAGTGACAAATTTGCCAGCTAAAAAAAAAAAAAAAAAAAAGAGGCTTGTTTGCATTGTTAACTTTGTTCACTGAAACTGACGGGGACAGCTAGTCCCTCATCGCCCCCGGGACAGTCGCAGAAACTTTTTCGCCCACATTGTGACAAGTGCCTGCTGAGCAAAAACAACAGATTAATTTTCAAAATGTCATGAAATGCCTTTAATTTATTCTAGTGGAGCTCGGGCTGTGGCTGTCTCATTCATAATGCACAAGAGATGCCCTAGAGAGTCAGATATGTTTTCTGAGAGATGAGCTAGCCTCACACTAATGAAACGACATCTGCAATTTAGCCTGTACGTCAACTATGCTCATGTCGCCCTCTCTGTCTCTGCCCACTCTGGGAAATAGAGTTTTATTTCTCAGGAATTGGAGCTGAGATGAGCACAGCTATATAGTAAGCATTTAGGAAATAGGGGTCTAGATGTATTTCCCATGAGAGTGTTTTTGCATCACGGATGGATTATAGATTACTTATTTCCTCGCGCAGATTTCTTGTTAAGCCGCGTCGTAGCTCAGGGCTAATTAAAATGCCTGTAAGAGTATGATGTCTTTCATAGGAGAACTTCCCATTGTCCTTTCATGTAGTGTTCCAGTGCATCAGTGCTCTGACAGGCTAGCTGTGGGTCTATAAGTCATCTGGGCTCACGTTGGGTAACCGTGATTTGGATTCTGCAGTGGTCCGGCTCTCTGCTGGAGACTGTTTGGAAGATGAGTAGTAGAGGCTGTGTCTGCGTTTTCTGTTTGTGATGTATGGGTCTAACCGGCACATCTGCTTGTTCTGCTGGCCACATGGTGCCAAGTAAATATTTGCCCTTTGCCCTTGCCGCAATCTTATACATCCCCACACATAAACACCAGCGCAGATTCCTATTCAGTGCACACAATCTGCACACAAGCCTCCCCTGCAATGCAAAGTGTTGGGCCCGAGGGGACATGGGCTTTTTGAAGATCACTGCAGCATCAGGATGTAAAGACCATTAACTAACTTGTGCCTCACGTCCCCTCACCCCTCCTCTCTATAACCCCCTATCGTGAGATTAATGCCAGGTGGGGGAAATATAACATAGTTTAATTAAGCCCGAGCCCACAAGATTCATGGACTCATTTCTTTGTCTGACAGTGCAAATGAAGGTTCAAAGGGTGCAAGGCAAGAGGAGAGAAACCCTTGACTAGCTGTTAGGGGTGTAATGAATGTGGAGGTGCGCATAGGATAAGGATTTCAACCTTAAAGACTTGGACTTTGTAAATGGCTTCTGCATAAGTCACTGCGGCCGTGCTCAAAAGGTCGACCTTACCAATTTAGCCCTGAGTTTAGACAGTTTACAGAATAATCAAAATCATTGCATAAGAGACAGAGATATTTCCTCTGTTAAATACCTGGCACCTAGGAGTTTCCGGTGTGTTATGCTTGTAGCAGCTAATGTAGCCTCCAGTTGCTATCCTCTAGCAAAGAAGAGGAGCGGGCTACAGAGGTCAAGTGGGATTGGTTGAGGCAAGTTGTCAGGTGTCAAACAGCTCCCCCCGGAGACACAAAAGGCTTCATACAACTTTTACATATGCAGTAGTCCTCTAACCTTCTAAAGATCGCGTGAGAATCCATCTTGTCAGGATTCAAGTTGTGTTTGAACAGTGGCTACAGACCAATCAGTGCTACTGCTTGAACTACAGGCATGGTTTTAATATTAGTGTGAGAAATGACTCTCACTCAAATAACTCCAGGCCGCTAAAGAGGTCAGCGTAGATCAGAACAGGGGGTCACCCTTCTTCTGACTGGTTCAATGACCTGGTTGGTTGAAGCCCATGAAACAGCGGAATTGCTTGCCCTTTTCCATACAGTGTGCAGTGACGGCTTCCAAGATGGTTCTCTGTAACAAACCATTGGCACAGTCAGGTTGGTAGTGCTCCCCAAGACCTGTGAACAGACTTTGATGTGTAAAATTGGTGGAGTTGAGTGCCTCAAAGTGCCAGTCTCAGAAAACTGTTGAATTGAATATCAGTATGTTACAAGCATAGTGGTAATTATGCCTGAAAGCTTTACTATGTCTGTTTGCACCGTAATTTGATAGCAATACGCACACAGTTCCATACATAGCCATCCACTTGTTATAGTGAGAGGAACGGAGAGGGCACATAAAGAATCGGTGGAAAACCTTCAGCATCTTTTGCTTTGCATCTTTTATGGTCTGTGTCATGTCTGAGAGTCTTTTTTATCTATCTTTTTAAAAATGCGACTCGCTGCTGCACAGGTAACCTTGGGGTAATCGAAACCTTCCCATACTGCGGGGCTCTGACTCTTTCCAAACCAACAGAGCCATGCTGTGCACTAGATCACTGTATTGAATTTCTATATAATTAAAGTCAGCGGGGACAAGGTAAGAGAGAAATTTTAAGTGGAAGATGCACAGGAACTGTAGTGAATAAATAGCTGCTCCCATCAGCTGAACAAGCTCTAATGCGTTTCACTCAATTTAGCCAATGGACTTAGCCCATTGCTGTTTAGCTGATTGCTATTTCCTATTCTGCGATCTGTCACTGACTCTGCATTTGCATTTGCCTTGAAGAACAGGCAAGGCAGAGTCATTTGGCAGTGCTAATCAATATCGTTCACTCTGTGCGAAGGGCTTATCAATTTCTAGCCACTGCCTTGACTAAGAGTCGAGGAAGAATTTGGCTTGTTCATTAGGGACATTTGCTTCTTTTCTTTTTTTTTCCTTTTTCCCTTTCAGAAAAGTACGTTAAGGCAGTGCCATTTCATTTGCACGGAAATCAATTCCCCCTCTTCCCTTCACTCTTAGAGTGCAGGTAAAACAGTGGCAGTGCAATTACAAGTGAAAAGATTTCCATTGCGTTTTTATGTCTGTCTCAGTTTGGCTGTGGCAACTCGTCTTGTTGAATGCTAATGGGTGGGTGGGTGGGTGCGGGTGGGGTGGGTTTGCAGACTTGCAGGGCCCGGGCAGAGGGAGACCTATCTGTGAATAATGGATGAGTTAATGTTAGCGAAAACTCATCCGCAAGCTGCCATGCTTCTTAAGAAATACTGCTGAAAAATGCACAGTCATAGATTTAGACTATCCCAAGCTGCCTGGTCCTGGAAGGCAAGGTCACTCAGTGATTTCAGCTCCCTCTAGGAACAGTTATTTAGGTAATGAATAAAATGAATGAATAAAACGTATTACGGATTATCCAAAAAGTATTTGACAGAGTCACTGTTCTGGCTATACGGCAAAGAAGCACAGTTTACCATCTATTTAACATAATCTGATATCTTCTATCAACTTGTGTGTTTTGGAGATTCTGTTATGGCCTAGAAGAAGACCCAATGTGGGTCAGTTGGGTGGAGGCATTATGGCATGAGTAAGTAACTGTTACAGACAATGGCCTTAGCTCTATTTATGAACACAATCTCCTTATCTTCAGGGAAATTATATCCACCTTTTATTGTTGTCTACTTATTATGTTTGATTCACTAAAAATAGGATGAAATGGAAGCCACCGGTTGCTAAATACCAGAAGACAAAGCAATGTCTTGAGTTACCGGTGGTGCCTACACCCACCCATCCTTTTTTCTTATGTCAGTGAGTGTGTGTGTGTTAGAGAGGGATATTGGCTGGATGTAATGTGTAGCACCTAACATTAAGCCATATTTTCTGGGTCTTCATGGACCCAAAGGGAATTACTCTCCACCAATTTAAAAGTTCAATTTGCACCTTTCCATCAGATTTATTTTACATTACGGCTTCCCGGCTCTCCCAGCAGGCCGGAGGAGAGCGAGAGTGTAGTTAATAATCCACTTCTAAGCCATCAGATAATTTGGGTTGAAGGAAAAGAGAGACAGGAAGGGAAGTTTGGATGGCGAGGACATGATTGATTGGCTGGCTGGTTGGTTGGTTGGCAGATTGCTGGATTGATTGCATGATGTCCAAGAATGACTTTCTAAACCAATAACGCTTTGAACTGAATTTGTTTTATTGGGACACATTTGTATCATAAATGTAAATTGATTCCTTTTTACAGCAGTATGGCTGGATTTGTTAGCATCCGAGGCCGTGAAGTCAGTGTTTGGGTTTGTTAAATAAGACGCATCACATCTTGATTAAAAATGATTTTATCATAGAGTTTTAGTGTTTATTATGTCATCAACTCAGTGACTGACCCGGAGGAAACCCTCCTGCGCCACACCCTGCAACCTGGGAAATAAAGGTTAATCAACGTGGAAGGTGGAGAATTTTTATTTTTCGAGACAGAAACTGAGATGATTGAAAAAAAGAAAAAACTTTTATATTTTGGTTCTCTTTCAATAAAACATCTTTTCAGTTGAAACAAAAGCGGTGAGACGAGTTCTTTTTCTCTTTCACGTCCATCCCAATGTCTTCAGTTGTTTATTGCATCATTCTTTATCCGCAGTAAGAAATGTTCAAAGCGAGGGAAGGGAGTAGAGCTCGGCTGATTGGCTGGAGTCTCGCGACGTCTCTCAATAGGGAATTTGACATTCTTCATAAAAATCCGAAATTCTTTGCACGGTTACATAATGCAGGCCGGTGCTGGTCAAGACACAGTCAGTGAGAGAAGGAACAAAAGCCCGTCATGAAAAGTTGATATATTGTTGTTAAAATTTGATTTGAGTTAGTTAAAATATCAGTTTTACTTCGCTCTGAGTGCGAGGTAGTTCCCTTCAACATTTGAGAGTTCACGAAGTCTAATAAGAATTTATCGGCAGCATTCATTTTTCAGTATGAACGTAAAGCAGTTTATGCTCCTTTTAATGTTGTATTATGATCATTTTGCCAACATATTTGCTGAACTGGAGGATATGTTGTGCTTAAAATATAAACTTTTCAAATGTCTTTGTTTGATAAACGTTAAATAAGTCACCTCAAACATATCTGTAGTTTTTTATGCCCATATGGTTATATCTAATTACGTCATATCAGGAGATATTATCGTCCTGTCATTTATCAGCTTGGCTCTACAGTGAAATCAGAGTCGTAGCGTGTGAAGCATGTGTGTGTGGTGTTGATTCTAATTTGGACCCTTTTGGTATTTTTCTTGTTTTACAGAGGAGCTACGGAAACTCAGCTGGTCTGGAATCCCGCGACAGGTCCGACCGATAACGTGGAAGCTCCTTTCAGTAAGTTTTACACAGAGCACACACACACACACACACACACACACACACGTGCTATACATTCAGACACCAGCGGACGCATTGAAATAAAGACTTATTTCGCTAAAACATAAGAACACCTGCATACAAACGCACAAAGACAAAAAAAAAACTACGTAACATCGCACACAAGCCGGCAAGATGAAGCCAATGCACACACAGACACACACACACACACACAGATAAAACGGCACAAATAATGTGCATTACAGAGGATCTTAAGCACACACGCACACGAAAAGTTGCTGTCATGTTCCCCAACCCCCCCTCCCCTTTTTTGATTTATGAAGACTGGTAACGGTCCTCAAACTTCAATAGGGAAAATGAATTGCGAGGCGCAAATAATTTATTCATGAGACACGCAGTGTGTTTACTCATTAAGCCATTGTTGTGCTGTACAGCTCCCAGTCTGCAGAGAGAAGACTGGCTTTTTGAACGCCGTGACTCTCCCATTAATTACTGCACAATAGTTAATGTGCCGCAGAAAAGATGTCATTAAAGGTGTGCGTGTGTGCGCGCGCGCCCGCAAGTTTGTGTTTTTTTTTCGGTGGTGGGAGGTTACCAACTGAGTGCTTTAACCATTAACGGCTGCTTTGTTTGGTACTCTGCTGATGTGAGGGCTCATAACGTCGTATGAAGTTGCAAGGCATTGACTGCAGTGAAGGCAGCCAGGCACGAGGGGAGGGGAGGGGGGCACCTCAGTACTTTAACTGTTTTTGTGTGTGTGTGTGTGTGTGTGTCTGGCTGTTTTAGCTAATGTACCATAGATAACACCCCATTAATGGTCTGTTCCTGTTTGTATTGTTCGATTGTGCACACCCCTGTGTCTGCCAGTTAGTGTGTGCGTGCATGCGCATGCCTGCGTGTTCATACACAGCGTGTGTTTATGCAGCGGGAAAGCTGCAGTGAACATTGGAGGTGCAAAGCACATGATGGCTGCTCTGCTTGTGGATTAAAGAAAACAAACCAAAAAAAAAGGGATCATTGGACATATGGTGACATTTTTCGACAGCACATAGTGCAGAAAGAGATGCTAGTGGTAATTTAGGACGATCAGTTGTCTTCTTTTAATTTGTGTAAAGTTTTTACATATTGTTTTTTACACAATATCACATAAGAGGGTGTGCCATAACATCATTATTGGCACGACAGTAAAGCGCCGAGGTCTGTAAGCATATTTTGCTCTCGCTTTTCATTCAGTTCTGAGAAATTGTAATGTATAATTATGTTGTTCATTTCCCAGCGTGGTTCACCATTTCAGTACATTTCAGTACACTGATTCTGGTTTAAGTTTATTGTTAAATTGTAAACGGTAGAGACCAATAATCCAACAGCATATGCTGAAGATTCAGGTCATTTTATGGCTGAGCATCAAAGGTTTTGTCTTCATCTGTCACATGGCTTCCATAAGAACAAACAGAGCCCTGCCTCTGACGCCGTGTCCGGTTCTGAAGCCTCTCCTGCACGAATATGTCCAGCTATAGATGCTATATATGTTCCAAACACTCCCCTGTTTGTTCACCTACAACTATACACAGCTTCAGTGTCATACCTTCACTCGTCTTGAAGCTGTGAGGCCACAAAGCTTTGATGCCCAGAAGCTCCTAGAGCGCCTGTTTATTTTCTCCGTGCAGGAGACAGTCTCTCTATTCGATTTCCCTGTCTGTTTTGTTAAAAGCCAAGTCCGCGCTTCGCTTTCCAGCATGGCCACCTCAAGCCGTGGTATTTTCTCTCTTTGAAGGACACAGATTGGCCTTGAATTTAAGTTTAAATGTGGAATGAGGGGATGCAACTCCTATCTTCATTGTTTCCAGATTGCTTTGACGAATATGTCGGAGTGTTTTGACCGTGCAGACTTAAGATCAGTATCTGAGGCTCTCTCACCTTCAATAGATTCCTACATCTCAGAGCCACGTGCAGCGTGAATTATCACAGGGTTAAATCCAAGGCTCGGATTAAAGCGAAAAGAGGGCACAGTGTCAAAAGCACTCATATCTTCTCAAGTGTCATAACACTTGACTGCCTCCTCCTCTCCTGTATGTGGTATGATCCAGTGGAGAAATAGATAGGAGGGATCAGGCTTGGGGGAAAAAAAAAAATCTATCCTCGTCTGCCACACACACACACACACACACACGTTCAGACTCACACAGCCCAGGCTGTATTCCATAAACTTGGCAGAGGCACCTAATAAAACTTCACTCCAGTGGTGTCCCTTGTGCCCTTCTCCTGCTCACCAGCGTGCACCAACTTATTTGATTTTTCTCTCCCCTCCAGCAGGCGTGCTTGAGCCATGCTCTCCCTTACCTGACAAAGATGAGAAACAAGTTTTTTTCCCAGCGAGGTTCGAGCTCTGTAATGCTCCCCCGATGGCCTGCATTTACTGCCACATCGCAGGCATCGTCCATTACTGTCTCCACTGTTATTAGCCGGTATGGAAATTAAAAACTTGGCAAAAAAAAAAAAAAGAGTGAAAGAAACCGAGCTGAGAGGGAGAGAGAAGAGAATTTTTTTAGCCTCTCTAGATAGCTCCCTCTACCTCCTTTCATTATTTGAGCAAGAGGCTCCACAGGTTGCCTTCGGCCTCGGCAACACATCCGGGTGAACTTCTTATTATTTCAGAAATAATACCGTCTTATTTCTTCTTCTTCTTTTTTTTTTTTTAAAGAGCACTTTGTGTCCGAGCCTGAAGGAGAAACGAGAAATTAAATGGCTTTTTTTTTTTTTTTGCCGCTTTCTGGAAGAATGTCAGCCTGTGGCAATATGTACATTTGCTAATGGAGTGTGGCTGTTAAATGTGAAGTAGTGGGAGAGGCGGAAACTAACTGGCTGTGGAAATATTGATAAGGCTAAAGGGTTATATGAGATGCATCAGGAAACTGCGGCAGCGGGGACAGACTTAGAGATTATTATGTTAAACCGGTGCCTTACAACAGTACATATAATTATATCGCCTGAGAGTAAAAAAAAGAATGAGATTCTTTAATACGAGGCGGAGTGGTGGTTAATCTTAGAGGCATCTCCCACCTCGGTGAGAGCGTTTTATTCCTTTTCAGGTTGTATACTGCGACTGAAATTCACTGTCAGCCCCGAATATTAACTTTGAAACCCGAGGAAGTTTGCCTTTGTAAACAGATCGGCAAGAAAGATGTCGAAGATGTGAAACATGTCCGCGGTTTGTTTATGTGCGAGGAAATCCCTGCTGCTTTTCACTCATCTTCACCAATCGAGGATGAGAGAGGGTCAGATGCAGTGTCCACTGCTTACTGTGCAGTATCACTTCCTCCGCAGTGTTTTTGCGGTGTTCAGTTTCAACGTTTTTACTGTTAAAAATAAAAAAATAATCCAATTTTTAACAAACTTGGATGTCTTAGCTGAAGGACGCAGATGAAAAGGAGGATACCGTGGCACGTAAACACCTTATCCGGGCTCCTGATCGTCGCTCGCAGGTGCATCATCAACTCAAGCAATGTGTTTGGCTGAGATGTTGAGGAGTCGCGGCAGACCTGCAGCGATCACTCAGAAGTCTGGATGCTGTAACGATCTGATATGATGCTGCGGGGACATGAATATTGTTACCGCATCTTGAAAATGATCAAAACGAAAATCAAACTCAAAACTGGGAAGATTAAAAACACGCACACTCACTGTCTTAGCTTTGTGAATGTGGCTCCACCCCGCACCTTAAACTCTGCTGAGGTTATTTATATTCAAAATCTTTAGTTGCAATAAATATGACACAAACTACACAGACGATTATCTAATACAAATAGAAAATACAAAAATGTAAATGAGCGTACCCTTCCTGTATTTCCAGTAGCAGCAATGTTTCTTTGCCAGAGCTAAGGTGGGGAAACAACTGTAGGGTTTGAATAGGCTACAATGTGGCACATGTCGACAGTGTTTGTGTGACTACTCTCATTTCCAGTGAGGGGAGATAAAAGTTCTCCACTGCAGGTTTAAATAAGCGAATAAATGAAGTTCTGTTTCATACACGATAAAGCAAGAAATGTCAATTCATTCAGACAACCTGGCACTGAGGCCAGTTGTTGTACAGACTATTTGTGCCGAACATAACCGCTGTGAAAGAAATCAGAAAATAACTTTTTATTTAGTTGACTAATCAACTTTATTGATGCCGGGGCTCGCTCCATCCATTTTTTTTTTTTTTATCTCTGCAGAGATTTAATAGTTGCAGTTGAGGGTCACGGCATGAAATCGATTCTCATGGGGATTTTTCCAAACTCAAATCTTGTCGCAAAACTCGACTCGGCAGATGTAAGACTTCAGAACAGAGACGCAGAAACACAGCGACAAAGGCGTTGTAAAAAAAAGAGAAGAACTAAAGTTTTGTTTGTTCAACTTTTGCTGGAGTGGGACAGTTTGTTTCCAGCCTGCCGTGCGCCTGCTAAGTAGAAATCAATTTAGATTTTGAGAGGGGGGAGAAAAAAAAACCCCAACCCAGTTCATATAAATTCCCAAAATGTGTTCCCCTAGCATATTTCCCCTGTTTCTTTACAGAGAGCTTGCTGAAGTGGAGGACCCATTAGAGGGGTGGAAGGATCGGGGGGATGTAGATTGATGCAAGGAAGAATGAAGACATGACGTTTGGGTGGGCTGATTAACAGAGACAGGGAGGGGAAGCGCCGCTGTGGCACCGCCACATCCTGTACAACCGAGCGATCACGCAGAGCCGTCATGCGTCTGTGCTTCACTTTGGAGTCTCCCATCTCTCTCTCCACTTACCTCCTTTAACCAGCAGACCTCAAATGAAATGAAAATGAGTCACTCGGGTTCAAGCGCGAGTACACTTAGATCTTAGTGCACTTTACCGTGAGATATACTTATTTTAATTCCCTGTTTTCAAAAAGAAAATGGAGACCTGTCTGCATCCTCTTCTTGACTAGTTATTCTTTAAAAATTGCACAACGTCAGAAAAGCGTCATTTTTTCCCACAGTTTATAGCCCTGGTAATCTGAAAAAACACAGACCTATAACGCCCTGTTATTAGTAATAAAGTGCACTAATAAAATAAAATCACACTGTAGTGTATGACGCAGTTTGTGTCCTCTTTATAGTCTTCAACTCCCCCTGTTAGTGTGTGTGTGTTCCTGTCCTATCGAGCAGTAATACAGCTGCAGTGTGATTGACCTCCACTAAGCTGTCCATTAACCTTCAACACACACGCTCTCCTCTCCCTCATTTGGCAGAGTGCACATAACACCGGGGCCCACTGTTTTGTAGCTGGCCTGTCACGGCCTGTGTTCTCGGGTGCTCGTGCGTGACTGCCTGCCTGCCTCGCGCACGTGGAGCCGCTTCGACGCGACGCGGCGCCTTTTTGGCAGCGAGCGACAAAGTGAAAAAGTCAGTGTTTAGCCTAATTTCCGCGGACACGAGTGTGACCGTCTGGCCGACTGGCACCGCCAACAGCGGAGGCAGCAGTTGTTTAGATGGGACAGGAGGTGCGGATGATGATGATGAGGAGTCTGTCTCCTTCAGTGGGGTTTGGTTGGGAAAGGATTTATACGTTCTTGTTTTTCAGCAGATAAAGAGAACGGGGAGGGGGGTACTGACTGTACTACGGAAGGTGAAAAAGATAGATGAGGTGACAGAGAATGTGAAATGCGGGTGTGTGTTTGTGTGTCATGACATAGTGTGCACATATAAGTGTGTGCGGTTATTTTTCCTGTGTCTGTGTGTTAGCTAGGTGTTTGTGTGTCTGCTGCGTGCAGCAAATAAACCTCTCGACTCTTCAGACTTCTTAAGGGGTTTGTCGAGGTGAAAAAATGAATAAAAAAAGAAACAAACAAGAAAAGGAAACTTTTATTGAAGCTGCTCTTATTGATTTTTCCCTCCTGACAGTTGCCCAAAATTGATACTTTGTGTGTGTCTCTGTATGCTCGCTGGCGTTTTACCAAAAAGTGGCAGCCCGCTTCCAAAAACAACAAATGGCAAAGTCATAACAAAGACACAGATGCACATAGATAACGCTCATATATTACACACACAGAAAAATATGAGCCTTTTACGGCCTGTTATGTTTCTTCCCCGTCAAGCTTGATGTGCAGGCTGTGTCGGTGCAGGTGGATGAGTTTAGTCTGACGACCGTTCCACTAAAGCCAGACCAAAAACACAGTCGCTGTTCAGATGCGACTGTACGGACGCCAAATGCGTCCTCAGAAAAACGTGGAGTTCAAAACAAAAGCGATGGGAAGTAAATGTAAGACGCAGACAGGCTGATGAAGAGAGCACAGGACTACGGCAGCGTCTGTCTGTTTGCTAAAAACATTTTTCTTTTTTGAGCGCGGAGCGTTCGTCTTGATCTTTTGGAGATTTCAGTCGTTTGCTATATGAACTTGGTGTGGTAGTTTGGTGATGTCGTAACAAGCCCTGTAATAAATCACCTTGTAAACTGAACCTCCTCCTGTCTGTCCACAGTGGCTATTAAATCACCCCTTCATAATGTGCTTTCAAAGTATCTTTTGTAAAGTATCTCGAAAAATGCACATCACAATTCCCATTCTTAATTAAAATTACTTAAGGCTACGAATCCCATGTCAATCAATTCATTCATTTTCTTCCAGTTGATTCATCGACTTACCGTTGCAGCACTTTGTTCATTAACTTACACAATCCTTCATTAAAGGACCAGCGTGTAGGCACGCAGGCTTGGTGCCTCACCCACACAGCGGTTGTGAAATGCACAAAAAGCACAAAAGGCCCTATCTAGAGTCAGTGTTTAGTTTATCCATTCTACAATATATATGGTAGTTCAACAAAGTGAAGAAGAAGAGCCATCTGTACATACAAATGAGTCATTCTGAGGTAACAAACTAAAGAAAACATAGATATGCATGTGATATGTCACACACTGGACCTTTAAAGGTTGGTATTGGTTCTAACATTATGGTACTGTCAGTTTGTAAGATCCCAGGAAATGGTTCCTACATTCTTTTTAAGTTCTTCATCATAATGTTGAGAAACTATCTATGTATAAACTCTTGCATTATCCAGAAACAAAGGCGCACATAAAGGAATATAAAACAGCAATTATGATAAGGACCTTTGTCAGTTTAACAGCTAGACAATCCAGCTTTCTGCCACAGGGACAAAACTCTAGTCGTTATGTTTGAGTTCTGTTTTGAAGATTTTTAACTTAGTGAATATTTTAGAGCCCCTGGTCCCAACTCTTGCTTTTAATAGACTTTAGATTTGTTGTTCAGTTTGGAGTTGACTTTCTCCTGGTTGCATAAGCCTGGCCGCACATGAAGGATACACACTCCCACAAACCTGTGCTCACATAAACTGTCTAACACATTCCCAGAAGCACACATGTGAAAATGCATTCACACACAGTCTTACACTCACACACAGCTAGGTAGCTCCCCAAAGAGGCAGAAAGCATTTGGTCAAGCAGCAGAAAGTTTTCTTTGGAAAGTGAAGTGTGTCATTTACTGACTATGTAATCCCCGGCGGTGGATGGTTGTAATTGAACTTGGCTAACGAAGTCAAAACGAGTCAAGGTTTTAGACCGGGTTTAGAAATAAGAGCTCATTAAATGGTACACACTGACAGACAAATAAATAAGAGAGACGGAAACATAACAAAACACCATGCAGTTTCAGACAGTGGAAAGACAGTTTTACTGAAGATGTACGGAGCTGAATTAATGAGTCCCATGTGGAACCCACAAGCCTATGTGTCACAGACAGACAGGTGTATTAGTTTGGAGACTATTACCACTTGCTAACGTTTGTATAAGCCTGTACTAGTATCAGCACAGTGCTGTAAGGCTTTGCAAGTAATAGTACATTCCAGATAGTGTTAGTGAAATTCAGGACTATTTTAAAAGTCATCATTAGGCTAATGATGAAGCATACAAGATAAGATAAGATGGATACAAATGAAATGGTTTTTCACATCTTACCAATTTTCATTTTATACTATAAAAATTGAAAACAAAGGACATTTAACATGTAAAGGAACACGTGTGAGAGTTAGATGAGAAGATCAATATCACCAAGTTCTGTCTGTTCAGTAGCTAACAGGCGGTTAGATTGGCTTAAAGTCTGTATAAAGGGAATTCTTTCAAAATACATTAAATATGTTGGAAAATATGTGAAAAGACTTTGAACGTTATGTTACTGAAATGTGGAGTTAGAGGGTAAAACAGTTTTTCACCAGTTTTCAGTCTAGGATTTTTTGTGGGCGGTCCTAAAGGGTGGCTTGATGACACGCTGAGGCCACCCTGAGCATACCCCTGCACCCCTAGCAGAGAGATAGAGATTGATTCATCTCACTCAGAGTGTTTAAAAGTTAGTCATGTCATTTTCTGAACTCATCTGACACATTTCAGTTGCTTCAAAATGGCTACTTGACTCCTCCCGTGAGTGGGCGTGGCTTCAGCACATTCATTGGACACACCCCCACAGTGCAGTAGCTGAGAATACTGCTCATTTTTACCCGATTTTGACAGCTAATCTCATAAACTTGTCATTATTTCATTCAATAATATTATTCACATTTGGCTGGGTGGTTAATAACACTTTCTTCGGTCTGACAAACTCAGAACACATTTATTCTTACTTTACACAGACTTTAATGACTGGAAACAGGGAAACCACTAGCTTGACTCTGTCCAAGGGTAACAAAAAATCCAGCTGCTAATTAACACATTATACCTTCTTGTATCTAGAACAGAGGTGTCAGAGTGACATGTTGTGATTTTAGAAACAGTTTTGTGCAGCTAGACTCCTGAAGTCATCACTCCTCCCAAGGAGATATAACATGTTAGTTTGTGAGCTTTAGGCATTCTGGTAGGCATGTTTTTCTTGCTTTTGCACAAAGCCAGGGTTACGGGGAAAATGTGCATTGACCTGATTAGTAAGTACCAAGACAAAGATTAATAAAATGTCAAGGAATAAATAATTTCTGTCTTGTCTCTCTCTCTCTCTCTCTCTCTCTCTCTCTCTCTCTCACTTTCTTAGGGTTACCTGCCAGCTAATGCAGAAAGGAGAGACAGCGTCCTACAGAGGAAGAGACAAGAATATTTCGGCTTCATTCAGCAGTACTACGACTCCCGCAATGACGAACACCACCAGGACACATACAGACAGGTATATGCACATGCACACATGCATGCACGTCTCCTGTTTACTTGCTGTGCGTTTAATCATTTCTTGTACATTCTCATCACATGTCTGGAGCTTGAAGGGCAGAATGAAAGGCGAACGGCGAAAGGTTCCATTTTCAATTACAGGAACAGTTTCTTGTCACTAATGTTTTCCCTCAGCACAAATCCAGGACACAAGGATGATCACGTGTGTGTGTTTTTTTTTTTTTTGTGTGTGTGTGTGTATCTTTTGACAGGATTCGGCCCTGCAGACAAGATTCCTGGAACCAGTTTCATGCCCCCCCCCCCCCCGTCTCTGTCCCGTCCTCTTTGTCCCTCATGTACTCATTGGACTGTTGTCGTATGTGTGTGTCTGTCTTAACATTGCGGGAATGTGGTCGAGCTCTGCAGACAACCAAGCCCCTGAGCTCCAGAGAGCCGCTTAAATGATATCTACTCCTCTCTCTCTCTGTGTTTCCGTCCCTCTTCCCCCACACACTCCTTCATTTTAACACTCGACTATTTCCTATTCATTTCAGGCCGATAAGGAACATCAAAGTGGGCTGTCGATAGCAAAAACACACATTTCTCATACCCCGTCCAATTTCCCATTGATCTCCTCTGCACTGTGCCAGAAAGCTGGCATACTTTGTTTTGATGATTGTTTGGATCGCGTCTTCAAGCCTCCTTTTCTGCCAAATTTTGCTTGTTCCAACACTGTTTGTGTTGACAGAGTGAGTGGCGATTTCTCGTGTTATTATTTTTTTTTTCCCTTTTTCCCCGTGTCTGATTATCTGTGTTTGTACATGTGGTGCTTTGGCACTCAAATCGCACCTGACAGCGGGTTTGTATCTATCTTTCATATATCACGCCTAAGTGGCTGTAGACATTTTTGAATACATTACATGGAGATCTATGTCTTGTTTGTCTCTGTCCATATGAGATGGTCCCCTAGCCAGCCTAAATCTCTCCATCTGTCTCCATAGCTTGTCTCTTCTTATGTCTGTCCATCTGCCTCTTTTATATATCTGTTTATGTTGTTGGGAACTCGCCCAAACAGCTTGTGTGTCCGCGTGGATGCGCACATATGGATGTAGCCGTCGTAGAAGTCCCAGCTTGCACTGTTGGCTTTTTGAAGTAGTGCTGCAGTTTTGTCCCATCCCATGAGAGAGAGCGTTTCAAAAATGTAGCTCCACTCTCAGCTATCGAAAGGAACATATAAGGAACGGTCTGGTCGCTGACGCCGGAGTTCCGTGCTTAAGACTAATTTTAGTTCCACGCGCTCGCAGCAGCACAGCCTCGTCGTGCGCTGACGTTGTAGCAAACAGTTGCCTAGTTACACATCCAGCAGGACCAGAAAGCTGCACATCAAACGCCAGTCGATTGGTTGATTCGGCTCCTGTTAGGAGGTTCAAAACTGAGACGACAACCAGCATGAACATACATACAACTATAGAACAAATTGCCACATAAACCCACCTGTATGACCCTCTCATCCAACCAGAAATAAACACCAGAATGACCCTCATAGTTAGCTGTTTTACTGCGTATGTCTTCTTTAATCAGAACGACAAAAATCAGAGATTATGACCCCCGAGTGTCCTCCGTCTGGGAAAACATGGAGCGAATGAACTCTCACAGCTGGTCATAAACAGGTTAAATGTGGAATATTGAGGGCAAGTGCGTGAAGGGGACTTCTACATTGATACTCACGAGTGTAAACGTGTGTGTGTGTGTGTGTGCGTGCGTGTCTAACACCTATTCTCTCCCGTGTTGCTGTCAGATCCACATAGACATTCCTAGGATGAGTCCCGAGTCTTTGGTGCTGCAGCCAAAGGTGACAGAGGTAAGGTGGACAGTGCAGACAGGACTGTGATTACAGCTCAATCCCCCCAGTCCTGTCAGTAACCGGCCGCACACACACACTCGCGCAGTCTCGTCAGTCCGCCCGTCCCGGTCCGGACTATTTCAGCTGGCTTGGCTCCAGCAGCTGTCCTGCATCCGTCTGGCTCCCTTGTGACGAATCTGTCTGCCTGTCGTTGTTGTTCATCTGCGGGGCAGACACTCTGAAATGGTGTGAACGTGGTCCAACACACACAAAAAGACACAGACACACACACACACACACACACACACTCCCAAGCACATAGTAACACGGACACATCTCAATGCGCACACTCTCATTCAAGGCCACCGCTGCTATCCATTTCAGACCAACGAACCCCCCGTCTGCCTTCAATCAAGAACACCAATCCACTAACTGTTGCTCTCTCTCTCTCTCTCTCTCTCTCTCTCTCTCTCTCTGTCCCTCTCCGTCAGCGTCTGTATTGGCCACATCTGTGCTAACCTGCCCGTTGCTTCAGTGTTTGTTTTTTTTCTCTCTCTTTCTCCCTCTGCAGATTCACATTGACATACCGAGAACTAATCCTCTTATTCCTCTCTTTCAACAAGCTTCTGTCCAAGAGGTGAGACCCCCACCCCCACCCTGCTGCACACACACACACACACACACACACACACACACACACCCCACCTCACCAAGCAGGGTTTTCCCCCCCTCTGGTTTTGGGCAGATAATGGGTTGACTGATATCGGCGGGGCACGTAGAGGAATAAAGCATGCACGGACTCGAGCTGAAAATCACATCAGCTGGTTCGAGCAGGTTACAAGCCAAGGACGAGATTTTGATTCATGTGCGGCAGTTTTCTTTTATTTATTTATTTCTTTTTCCTTCTGCCCGAGAGTTTGATATGGGGAAAACCCTCGCTTCAGCACACTGCATGGTCTGGCATGGGCGCACACAGTAGCACAAACTGAGATTACCTATAGGAGGTTATAATGAATGCCCGCAGTCATGCATGTGATCGGGTACACGTAAACATCCACTCTGCATGGTTCGCACTCTCATATCTCTTTGTTTTGCTTTGTTAGAGCGTCTTGTTGCAGTGAGATGTGAGAGCTAATTATTTAAGAACCCGCTCAACCATCCACCTTGATAAAAATGAACTTAGTCAGAAAAACATACAAGAAGATAGTCACTGCTGCGTCTCGTCACCAGTTAAAATGTAAATGTGCAGTCGCCTTTGTTTCCACTGCCGTGTAAGAAGCCCGCTCGACAGGCTTCAGGGAGGATCGCTGCAGCTTCCCAAAACAACTTAACACGGATATTAACGTGATTCCATTCATTTATACGGGGTTAAGTTTATCTTATTATTGCAGTGCTTCTGGGAGACCCTGTCATACACAGAACCGCTGGCCTGAGAAGCCGAGAGCTGAGAAACTCCGATAGAGAAATCCCATAATGAGGTGCAGGCTAATGAGGTGGCCAGGGCTTGTGGACTGCTAGGTGTGAGCGAGCACACGCACACGTACAGGAAAGGAACACACAATCGCGTATGCGTTCGTACACATTAAAACAAATAAGAAAGAAAAGGGGAAGCGAGGAGACGCGCGCAGGCGCCGGCGCGCAGAGCCAGAGGCGACGCCGCCCTGCGTCGCTCCGGCCTTGTGCGCGATGCAACTCGGGGCCGTAACCAGAGCCGTAAAGAGGGAAACGAGATCAGACGAGACGGTGTCTCCGTTACCTGTCATCTTATTTACAGTATGAATTCCTCCTGTAAATATTCTCCCCTCACCTCCTTCTCCCCTCTCCGAGAGCGCATCGCTCCCTCTCCCCTCCCCGTTTAAAAGCCACCAGTGTGCACTGAAATCTTCAAGCAGTGCGCTCTCGTATATTTTGGTATGCAGCAGACTCCAAAGGCCCCTCTCTCTCTCTCTCTCTGCTCTCTTTTTTTATTTTATTATTATTTTTTTTAATATGGTAATGCTTTCTGCGGCGCCACCTGAAAATCACCTCTGCTTCATTTCATTCACTTGTTTGTCCCCACCACCCACCTCCTCCCTCCCTCCCCCACCCCCCCCCGAGGGGGCTCGAGGGGAGAGATTTAGTCGAGATGGAAGGCGGGGGGGGGGGGTACTGAAGCAATTCTGCAGTGATTTCCTAAGTGGTATCTAAGTGTTTGAGTTTTTCTTGTTTTGCTGAACAATACAGTCTTCGAGAGACGTTGATAATCAGCAATTACAAGTTCACAGCGTGAAAAGAGTTTTGCCTCCAAATTGCGACTGCAGGCCGACAGAGCAGGTTTTATCAATAGACCTCCGTGACTGCCATATTTATTGGGAAAAAAAAGATTATTATTATTATTTTTTTCTATTTCAAGCATTGAACTGGTGATTTTTCAATGAATAACTTATAAGGGCCGAGCGCATGGATAGCAATTTAGTGTGGTTGTTGATGAAAGTTTTCGCAAGTGCGTGAGCCTACAATTTGAAGTTTTAGACCCGATAGCATCTTGTCGTATCAGTTTCCTTTCTGCCCCCGGAGAGCACCCTTTATCTGCGGCCTTTTGGGACCCATTTGACAAAAGGGACGCTGATTTCCTCTCCCAGAGGCGCGCCGCGTCGCGAGCGAAATCCGAAATCACCGCGAGATTGGCGCAACTCTGTTTGACAGGGTTTGGTTTAGTGTCTCGACGCCCGCCGTCTCTCTGCGTCTTCGTTTTTCGCAAAACACACCGAGGTGCCCACAGCAAAGCACGTGCGAGCAGGGTAGTGTGCGCTGGTTCACTCCCGAGGAGTTGTGTGTGTGTGTGTTGGCACAAGTGTGAAATATGTATGTCAGCTTTTGAGGCTGCATGAAAAGAAAGTCCCATTACCCCCTACTAGCAGCAGCACCTCTCCCCTGTCTGATAGATGGGGCTTTGATAAGGGAACAGGAGGTGTGATGTGTGGAGGCAGGTAAAGGAGATTCGAGGAGAAAGCCAGAGAGAGAGTTGCATCATACCAATCTCTTCAACTGTCTTTAGCATTGATTGAATTACTTGGAATAAAAACGAGAGGGTTCGCACGCACAGCTTCCAAAAAAAAAAATGACATTGCCATAGCTGTGTTTTTCCCCATAAAACAATGAGCTATGAGGTTATTTAGAAAGTGACAGAAACATGACGTATCTCCAAGAAATAAGAAAGTGTTTGATGGGTGTGGTACAGCAAGGTGAGTGTGTGTGTGTGTGTGTATCTTTGGGAGGGATCCATTTACACACCAGGAAAAAAAAAAAGAAGCCGAACATCAAGCCTCCTCTAATTCACTGGGGCTGACAGCATTAAACAGCCACCCATAACGAAGATGGAAGTGTTTGCCTTGCAAAAAAATATTGAGGATCAGGGGGGAGAGATGGGGGAGATGGAGGAGGAGACGGATTCAAGGAGGGGGAAGAGCGAGAGAGACAGGGAGACAAAGTGAGTGAAGAAAGAAGAGAGGAGGGAGGAGAGCAACACCAAAGCAGAGAACAAAGTTCAAAGTGAGCTTTTTCTGAGCACCAGGAAGAAAAAAAAAAGTTGCAGAGGAAGTCTCTGTACAGAGAGAGAGAGAGAGAGGTGGGCAAAGGAATGGTTCATCTGAAATTTAGACTGCACTCACCTGTTTCATAATGCCCAAAATCCACTTTCTGGACGAACGGTCGTGACCTAACTGGGAAATAACAACAGGAATATCAATAGCATTTCACGTGTCACTTTTTATGACAGATCTACGGTTGAGCTTAAACGCATTTACAGCAGGATGAATAAAGAATTCCAGACAGGAACTAAACACAGTAAAGGTCCAGTGTGTAATATTTTGGGGGATCTATTGGCAGAAATGGAATTTAATCTTCAGAACAGAAGAATTGTTATGTTTGTCCTCCGATGGGGTTCGCCAAGCTGCACCGCCATGTTTCTGTACTAGCCTAGAAAGGACAAACGGACTCTAGCTGGATCATTTCACCTTCGTGTTTGGAATTAGAGGGCGAGGCAAGCAGGATTCAGTTAAGTGCAATCTGCAGCGTCACCACTAGATGTTGCTAAATTTACACACTGGACTATCAAACTCTGAACGTTTAATCTTTCAGTACCAAAGCTGCTGTGATGATTACAGGTGCCGCATGGCCAAACAAAAGCTATGTGCACACTTTAAAACACACACTGTAGGTATCCTTGCATTTCCTTTGCAAAGCTTTCCAATGTATTCTGAATCCGGCGTCGTTTATCACACGTTCCCTTGCATTTGTTGCCGCGTTGCTCCGCTGCTTCGCACGCTACCGCCGCCAGGTCCGTGTGCGTCTCCGTGCACCTGCGCAGTCCAAACAAAACAGGGTCACGCTTTCAAACACATTGCTCTACAGCGCCACTAGTGGTCAAACGGTTCCACACTGCACCTTTAACACACCAACAGAGACGGAATACACCATGTACATTTTTAGTCCGTGATCGGCTTATATGCAACCACGACTCTCCGTTTAAACCAGATTAATAGCAACTTAAAAATCGATATCCGCCTCTGTGCCAGACTCCTACAATAAGCAAAACTGTGATTGAGATCCAACCGCTTCCCTCCTCACCCGCTTGGCATGCCTCAAATTGTTCTGATTTCTACTGCTGCCTTCCCACACCTCGCTCACTCTCTAAAATGGACTTGATTTATGACTGAAACTTGTAATTCCAACCAGCCTCATGTTTTGGAGGCATAATTTGCCCGTCGGAAAAAGAATTATTTAAGGTGTCAGTGAACGTCGAGGTTTTGCTTCATTATTAACATGTCATTTGTGAGGGAAATGATTAGTCAATAATTGATTAGTTCATCAAGGGAAAATCTGACAAACTGACAAGAAGTTAATTGTTTAAACATTTCCTGATTTTTAGCGCCTCTGACGTAGACGTTTATTGCCTTTCTGTTTGATAACTTTGCACATTATTCATGTAATGTAAATGTTTATTATGTCTTTGTGTGTATGTGTATGTGTGTTCATAAGATTTTTGAGCGGATCCTGTTTATCTGGGCCATCCGCCATCCAGCCAGCGGCTACGTACAAGGCATCAATGACCTGGTCACGCCGTTCTTTGTCGTCTACGTCTTTGAGTACATCGGTAAGTGTCGTCTGTCCCCCGCTTTCTTCGCGTCCCTCCCAGTTAAAAGCTCCCCTGATCTTTTGTGCGATATGTTATTGATGTGAGGATCAGTGATCTGCTGCGAGTGCAGCTCTCCACAGTCCAGAGTGGCACCTTTTTTTTTTTTGTAGCTGGCAAGAATTGGAGGTTCATCACAACAGGTCGCGTAGAATCAACCCCGGGACCCGTTGAGACGGTCTCTCTTTGTACAGCTTTCTGACCAGTGAACTCCTCCTGTAGCTCTGTGCCCTCTCTTCCCCTCTCTTTTCTTTCATCAGTCTGCTCTTCTTTCATCTCCATCTACACTTCGCTCTCTTGTTTAAACATGCTCGTGAGCGCTGCTTATCAAAGCGTTCAGGCTAACGCTCATGATCAGACTGCGAGAGTATGACCCGCAGACGTGCGCGTGCGCGCCTGTACACCGCGCTGTTCTCTGCGGAGCCGTCCCGCTGTGTGCGCTTCATGTCGGGCCACATTTATGCTGATTAATGTTTTCTCGCACTTAAATTCATTTGACAGTATAGATGTGCTCAAATACAAAGCACACCCAAACCGCAAACTCCGAGCAGATGAAAGGAAAATAAACGTTCATCTTGAAGGGATGCACATTTTATGGATGACTTTAATGTGATTTGTATGAACTGCTTAAGAAACACACATTTCTTTCCTTTTTACTTCTTTTCCTGACACCGTAGACATGACGTGATAATTTTCCTCCAAACTTTGGTTGTCGGGTTTTTAAAAATTTTATTATATATACATGAAAGTAAAAGCATACAGAGCCCGCTCTCCCTGGACACTCAAAAACCCTTCAATGCAAATAACAACAACAAAAAGAGAAATGAAATATTAAGTACGTGTCCAACCAAAGGGGGCTGGTTTGTTATGGCCACTGACAGTATAAAGAAAGGGCAGCGGTATGTGTGACGTCACCCACCAGTTTCTGAAGCTCGCTGCCGACATGTTTGAAGTGAGCTGACTGATGCCTGGATGCTCTTATTGTAATCAACTTGTTCTGTAGCCAGCCACACAATCGCAAATGTTCCCAAAGTTCCTTTTGCACAGAATCAGAGCCTCGTACTTCTCAGTCACCTTGTGGGAGTTGCTAGTTTTCAGCATCAGGAATGCAATCAGAGTTCTAAGAAACAGTTTTGCAACATACTCATTTCCTTCATGACTTTTGATGATAATTGTAGGTCAAGTATAATACTATATATAATATACTTTAAAAGTGCATGAACAGCAATGTAAAATAAGTGATGGAAATCAACCCCATGCTGTTGTGACAAGTTGTCAGTGGTCTACAGGACTCTAAAGTTCTATAGGACGTGTGCGTTTCTGCGTGATTCTCCTGTGACGGGAGCTTCTGTATATGTTTGGTTTCTTTGTGCCGTGTTTTGGCCCATCAGGCTTTCCTTGAAGCCGTTTAAATGCTTTTAAAAGGAAACCACAATGCTCTGTGGACTACCACACACACACACACACACACCAGACCAACTGCGGTCACAGAGACACAGTTAGCATCCATGAGTGAAGTGGTGGGAATCCTGCAAGTAGGTTGGACAGTTTGACTCCTGCGCTTCTCTGCACTGCGTCTGACACACAGCAGCTTACGCAGAGGTAACGGGTGTTAGTTTTTAGGCATTTTTTTTAAACTTTTACTTCTTTTAATCGGCAAAACAATACAACACTACGACAAACTCCAGCACAGCCTCTGAAATGACCATGAAGATAAATCAACACCTCTTAAAAAAAAAAAAAAAAAAAAAAAAAAGTTTCAACGAAAAATGTTACAACCTCCGTTAAGGTAGGATTAACTGCAGGGATGATGTATTAGACTTCTGATTAGTTTTAGCCACGTGAACCTGGCAAATTGGTATAATTTTCAAAATGAGATTTCATTATTTGAAAACCAACCATTTCCTCTAACAAAATGATAGATGGTGTTTCAGGCAGTATGACCTCCAACAGGTAAAAATATTTCTGTATAAACAGTATTGTCGGGGCGAGGTGACTCTCTTGACTTGTTTTTCTTCATTTAGCCTCTCCAGCCTTTCACTTTTTTCTGCTCCATTCCTTCATCCTTCCGTTCTGTATTGTTTCCTCTGCCTTTTCTCGCACTCCGTCAGCTTCCCTCCACCTCTCCGTGCGTTTGTTTCTCCTCTCTCTTTGGCTTTCTCCGTGGGCGAGTCACGCTCTTGTCAGATCTTCAAGGCATCACCCCGCTCTTTGTTCCCCTGCATATCCATGCGCTGATGAGCCTTGAACAACATACGCAGCCAACAAACCTTCAAACGTGCCTGGCTGGCATCTTACATGATGGGTTGATGCACTCTGGTGTTGTTGTTAGGCGCTCTTGTTTTCTCACGCACAGAGAGAGCCAAGGCAGAGCGAGGTTTGGCTCTTTCACGGGCCTAATTCTGCCTTTGTGGAAGGGTAGGAAGTGTGAGATGTAATGCTGCCGTGCTCTCTTGCTCTCTCTTGTTGTCGCTCTTCTTCTCCTGCCATCTATTTTTTCGTTCTTCTGTTGCATTACACTCCCCCTGCCTCTCACTTTTCCCTCCCTCTTTTGAAAACAGGAAGTCAGAATTCAGGCCTATATAACATGGGTAATGGAGACATGTTGGCTGAATAGTTCTTATACAGACATGTTTGAAAGTAGTAGCATTTGAAGGTGTTTGTAGGTCAGACATCTGAAGTATTCCTCTCTCTCATTTTCCTTTTTTTTTTTCTTCTTTGAGGTCGGACTGATCTGTCAAACCTAAGAGCCTGGTGAAAACGCTGACATCTTAAGAAACACTCCATAGAGTGGATTTAATTATTTATATTTTGTTGTTTTTTGTGACTGAACTTCTTGAATAGAAGGAATATTTCCAATAAAGACTGCTCAAGCGATCATCATTGACAGTATGGCAAGAGTTTAAGAAATGACACCAGCGTAGGCTTTGTTCCAGGGATAGACTTGAACATCACAATGACGGCTGAACCTGCATTAACAGATTCAAGCAAACAGGGACATCCTGCCAAGTCCATTGTTCACCCTCCCTTTAGCTCTGTTTTGGTCTCCACCAACCCCCGAGGGAAACATCTGGTTCTTTAGCTATTAAACGCGCCACTGTGCTAACTAGCTGGTTGCTAACTTTGTCGATCTGCCTGACGCGGCTGAAAACAAAGCCGATGAACGCGTTGAGACTGAACCAAAGCAATAAAGTTGATGGCTATAAAACCAAAACATTTAAGTGACTGACACGATGATGCTCCGTGAGCTTGTCACTTTGACGCTACATTACATGTAGTCATATAAAAATATCGATTGATTGACTGCACAAAGTTCCCTCTGTAAACGTCTCTTTAATGGATCAGCTGCCGTTTGGAGTGGGCCTTGGTGGTTCACATTATGGTATGACACCTTAATCGGCAGCCCTAAAGGCTGTAAAACTAAATTGGAAGCGCGGTAGGTGAGAAAGTGGCTAAGACCGGCCTGCAGCAGAAAAGGTCTATATAGGCTCACACCCTGCAGAGCTAAATTACAGCAACAAAGCGACTAAAGTCTAATACACACTTACCTTTATTCCTCAAAATGTTCATCACATTTCATTTTCAAATGTGCGTTCGTGTCTAGACGCTGTAAAAACGTGTAGATTTGAGTGACAGTGAGTATCTGAGGCCGTGAGCCAGTTCACTGATTGGTAACCCGATTAAGACTTTGACACGTCTACAGCTGATTAAGTCTTTCATTCTGTGTTCCTCTTTTATGTCTCTGTCTAGTTGTCTTCTTTGAGACTCTTCATTCATTTCTTTGAAAATCTTTTTTGCTCACCACTTTCACACGGTGCTGTCGAGAGTGCTTCAGCAAAAGCAGGTAGGGGATAAATACAAAATCGCACTCGAGTGAATATATTTGTTTGCCGGTGTTAGTTTACTTTTCTTCTTTTTCTTTCGCCGTACGCACATGTTGTTTTGTTGGCGTCTTTGTTTTTTTCTCTTTTATCGGTCTCACTCTGTTTCCTGAGTCACAGGACAGCCTTGGCCCGGCGCCGCAGTGCCTGTTCAGCTCCCATACACTCCATTTACCTTTTGATGATGCAATGCGGAGTGATGGCTCGACCTCTCAACCGCTCCATCCTCGCAGCGCCGGGCCCTTTTCTCCCTGTCACCAACTTTCATTAACACCTGACTGTTAATCCAAATTGAAAAGGTCCAATTGGTAGATTATTGATAAACCCTTCTGATGCCGTGGATGAGAAAATACCACTCAAGTTGTTTTGTATCCGCCCGGACTGTTGAGCAATCTAGCAGCCCTCCCTCGTGTCAAAGGAGAAATTGATTTGGGGAGTCTATCGTCCTTCTTCTGCAACTGCGAGGCATTACACTGCGTTTGTCTTCACCCTATCTCCCACAGTGTAGCTCCTCTCCCATTAGCCCACAATAGAAGTCATCTAATTAAGGCTAGGATAGGCCATGACGGGCCAGGGAGCCGAGGCCAGTCCTACTTTAATGTGAAGCGGCCATTGATCGACCAGCGGATCCATAATGTAATCTGCATGCCAGTGTCGTATGGATCCACTCTGAAGAAAGATGAGAACGAGCGAGTGAGTTAAAGAGACGGGGGGGGGAAAGAGGTGAGGCAGTGTATTGAAAACAAAATCCAGAGAGGTGAAGATTTGACAACCGTGAGTGAAAGGGAACCGCAGCTAGAGCGGAGAGAGACAAAGATGTAGAATATAACAGAAGACAGAATGTCTCTTGGCAGGTTTAGGAGTAAGAAAAGAGTGAGGGCATGGAAAATGACAAACAACGCAGCAGGAAAACAAGATTTTCAAAAAAAAAAAGAGGAAAATGACCGACTCGGAAAGTGCCCCCTTGCTGTCAGGAAGCGATTGAGCCCGGCAGTCCTTTCATTCCTATCAGCTAAAAGATGAATGGCCCGGTGTAACCTATCGTCATCCTCTGCTGCGAAGCTGTACTTGTCATAGCGGGCACAAAGTGGTTAGCAACAGCTTCTCTGTTGCTAGGACTCCATGAAGAATTCAGCAATTAGATCTTAGCTGAGACTGCGGTTCACCGCTGTGTGAAAGCAGTGCTTCTATTGTATAGAATGTATTTGTCTGATTAAATACCCAACCAAGAGTTTCAGATATACTGCGCTTTAAAGAGAAAGAACAGTTTGTCTAAATTTTGTGTAAATCCAGCTGTCTGCACTCTCACGGTGAAGTGAGTCTTATTATTTCGACTTTTGAATGCCAATTTACCAAAATGGACTGTACAATTAAGTTTAAATTAACCTTTAAGCTGCTATAATTAATTGTCTTAATATTCTTTAATAATACAGTATGCGTTATGTGAAAGGTGTCCCTTTCACACACAAAGAACTGTTGTCCAGCTCAATGGTCCGTTTTAGCGTCTTTCGGCTGACTGTTTCGGTTGAACTGTTTCGATCCACGCTCACTGCTCTCATTAGCAGCACCTGCAGATTATCTACCAAGCTCCAAATGGCTAAAACGGAAGTCAGCGTGTGAACACAGCAGAGCATTTAGAAGCTCAAGAGTCAGCTATTTGTTTTTCGGGAGTGTGTGGAACAAAGTAAGGCTAAGGTGGAGTGAAGGAGTGAATATATGGCCAGAGACATGGCTCCTTTCAGCTGCTGCCAGTTCTTGTCTGCTGAAGTGACAAATATCCAGCAAATTTGATTCCATTAGTTTGCCGAGTGACAAAATGACTTCTGGTAAAGTTGCTCTTCAGGCCATTTTCTATCGACTCCACAGAAAATGTCTTGTTTTGGTTATTTGAGAGCAAAAGAAGAAAAGAAGTGAAGAGATGACCCAGAGTGCGCTTATTCCTTAAAAATCATGATGCTCTTTCTACCATTTTGTTGACGTGCTGAAGTCCTTTTAGAAGTCAGATAATGGGCTCTGTGAGTGGGAACCCTCGGGGGGAGGAAGGATGAGGATAAACCGAAAAGTATATTTTAAAATTTAAATGCATTTTATTGCAACATAAGTGGAGACTCGTCTCCAGATGGCAATGTGAATTACTTAAGGAAAGGGCTTTGAAAAAAGAAGCTTTAGACACTTAAACCACTCGACTCGCATCACTTTGCGTGGGACAGCCCAACCAAGAGGCCTCGGTAGAGTTTGATTTTCGATTTTGGAGACGTTTTCCTGTGGTTATCAGGCAAGATGGAGAGGATGGGGAGCAAAGAGAGCAAAATGTCTGCATGATGGAGATCCTGATATTGATGTGGGAGACGCTGTGTGTGTTTGCGCATATGCGTGTGTGTTTTAGTCAGCCTCTCTAAAACATCAAGACTCCTCAGATCCCTCGGCGCACGTCTTTCCTCAAGAAGCTTCCTCCAGCTCTCACAAATGCAGAAAAATGTATGCACTTCCTGTTACAATATGCTCTTTATCACTTGCTTATGCAAGGGCGACGGCTCCGTGCTAAATTATACACGCAATTTTTAGTCAGCTTTTAGGAAGTAAGAGCTTTATGTCAGCCATTTATTTTTCTTTGGTGTTATACGATATTTTAAAAAGTTTGTCGCAGCCACGCGGTAACAACACACGCTCTCCAAGTTGACAAAAATGCTGTTAAACTAAGAAACGGAGGGGGGGGATTATGTTCATATTTTTTGCCGTTGCACTCGGTTCCGCAGCTCTGGCTCGACACTAACTGCGGTGACTCACTTGCTCATTCAACAAAGCGAGGTGAACGGTGAAAGCAGTACAGCCTACACGTTTTTTTTCCCCGGAGTATTACATTCCAAGGAAGACGGACGCAGATGCTGGATCACCGCAGTAGCTTTTTACTGCGCGCAGAGAATTTGTTGTTGTCGATATCACAGCGATTTATTGGCTCACGTGTGTAAATTTTATATGCATTTTTTCGGCCATTTATTTACTTTGATGCACAAACAGAAGATGCAAGTGTTATATATATATATAAGGGAAATAATGAACTTCATTGTCATGGGGAAACGAAATGAAAACGGTTGAGTGACTTTTCATTGGGCCTCATTTACAAACTGGCATCCCTTCCTTGGCACCGACAGACTTTGTTTAATCTCTGTGTACGCAACTGCGTGGGCATAAATGTGTCAGCGTGTTTGTTTATGCACGAACTTTTGTTTGTAGGTGAAAGAGTGTGTTTGTGTCGGTGCCCGATCGACTGCTTGTACATACTGTGTGTGTGTGCACGAGTGAGGGTGCATTCAGACAGAATGCAGGGTTGTGTAGGGGTTAGCGCGGGGGAGGGGGTGGCCGCTGGCAGCATCTATTTGCGTTGAACTTAACCGCTGTGAAACAATCTGTGTCCCTCGACCAACGCGCTCTCTTTCCCCCTCTCTCTCTCCAACCAAATTAAACATCTTCGTTAAACATGAATTGCGAGTTAGACTCAGATTCAGAAGCTGGTGCATGAAACAAACACAGCCGGAACACAGCAGGTAGAGTTTGATCCGTGACTCCACCGGGATGGACTGGGTTTGAGAGACATTTCAGGCTGACTGAAGGGTTGACCTGCCTGATCGTCTGATTGGTGGCCGCAGCGTCGGGCCGGATTTTTTCAGAAGTTGGATCTGGGTCAACTTCTCAGCCGCAGGTCGCTGCATTTTTTTGGTGGACAGCAAGCGTTTTTTCTTTTTTGTGCGTTTGTCATTAGTATTTTTGGTCATCATTAGTGTGCCGTTTCTCCTGAGAATTGTACAGACTTTATTTCATGAAATAGAAACGTGTGTAATATTTCTCTCTAACTAGCAGTTAAAAAGTATATTCATTTGTTCAAACTTTCAGATCTCTGCTCGTCTACACGCCCTCCTCTGTTATTTTTGCTAACTTAATAAACGCAGCTTGCCTTAACCAGCGTCTGCTTATGACAGACAACCTAATTGCTGCTAATGTACAATACGAAGTGGATTAAAGAACCTGTGTCACTAAATCGTAGCACGCGTACAATGCCTCGGAACAAAGAGGGCTTTGCTGGATGTCTCTTTTGTTTAAAGTCAAGATGTGGCAAGGACCACTTATACACACAGTGCCTGCATTGTCATTGGGTGTGTGTGTGTTAGTTTGTGGAGGGCCGGGGGGGGGTGGAGTGCAACACTGCAGACGGACTGGCTTGGTGGAGCACCCAGGGACAAAGCTTGGAAGATGGAAGCATACTGTCAGTCAGCTGTGATGAAATGCCTGCAGGAGTGTAACAGCACACACACAAACACGGGGCACTGACTGGTGAGGCGAGCTATTAGAAACACACACACACACACACACACACGTAGAACACAGACCGGAGCTGATATCTGCTAGATAGTGAGAAGAGCTGAGTCGCATCCAAATGGACGGAAACAGAAACTTAAATTGGGCGAACTGTCTGCGAATTAAGATTTTGATTTTGTCATATTCTGCTTGAATTATGTGCTCAGGCTGACAGTTTGCTTCACTTTAGACATTTTATTTTTGGCCCTTTCAGCATTACGTCATGTCTTCTTCTCTTCTCTACACTTTCCACCCGTGTCTCCTCTGATCTGCTGTCTGTCCACTGGCCTGGAGCTGTTAGCCGCGGCACAATGTACCCCGCCGTGCTCATTTGTGTTTCAGCGCTTTTAATAATGGCTCGCTCGATATTTGCGGCCACACAGAGAGGAGTGCTAATTCTGCTCCGGTGACACTAACGTGGGATCATTTCGGTGTTTTACTCACTCTTAAAACCCCAACAACAGACGGGACCCTTCTGTGGCTGCTTCACATGCAAAAACCAGTCAACCGGTGAAGCCACTGGAAGACTTTTATTTTGAAAGTGAGCTAAGTTTCTATTTTTCTTTTTGGCTCCTTGTTGATTCGCTTTATCCTCTTCTCCGTCTTTGTATCCATCCATCTGCCTGGGTGTCCGTCTATAGATTGAGCAATCTGTGGAGTGGATCTTGGCCAGTATAGGCGGTTAACTAATATCGGCTTCTTTCTCCCCCCCTGTTGGTCTGGCCACCGTTGGTCGAGCCTTCTATTCTAAGTCTCCCTCTGATTAACGGCTGTTATTAGCTCTAATGAGCTGCTTAGTGATTGCCCGAGCACAGCTGCTGACATTCAGCAGGAACACTGTCTTTTCTACTTTGTTCCTTATCTACTTTTGCTTTCTCTAATTTCTCCCGCTTTAATCATCCGTTGAGATTATTGACTCGGTGTAGGGCATTATTTTCTGCCAGACAGTTTGAGATTTGTTCTTCAATTTTCTTTGATGCTGCCTCTCTTTGTCTCTCCCTCTCTCTCTCTGGCTCGAGCTTTGTCTCGCTCTCCACTCCTCTATTTGGTTTAGAACGCAATCACCATGTTTCTGGGGTTAAGTAATAGCATTTGGACTGGCAGAAATTGAATCAGCTGTGTGGATTTGACCCTGAGTCTCCGTCTATCTCCACCTCTCTCTGTGTAATTGTCTCTTTCATTCCCCTGAAATATGTTCTCCTCTTTCAGACCTTTTGATGGCTGCCACTTTACATTCACTTTCTCCTTCTTTCTCCATAAAGAGGTTACATCACGGTATTCTCGTGTCTTTTTACTTTAATGCACATTTAACATTTTGGTTCTGTGACACCACTTTGGTTGCAACTCACATTTTTATGGATTATAATGAAAAGTAAACCTTGTTAACGAAGAGATAGATTGTGTTCATTTTATATGTCTGCTTGTGTGTTTTGTGTGTCTAACAACGGCTTTGTCCAGCAACTAGTTAAAAACTTACACATCCCGACATAAGTGGATTACTTGGTGAATGTACCTGCTAATGGTTCAAATGTGTCCTGATATCTTATTTTAACATTTTTTTTTTAATGTACTTTTAGAAAACTGACTTCCATCCAAATGTGTGATCATTTTTTTTTAAGAAATAAGGAAGAATTGCAAAAGAAAATGTGACTTAAAGGACGAGTCTAAGATTTGGTGGCATCTAGTGGTGTGGTTGCTGATTGCAACACACTGGCATCACCCTCTCCTTCCTAACGTGAATGTAAAGTGGCTGCCACACATGCAAAAACAGTGAAAAGAATCCGGCACCAGCATTTAGGGTTACTGTAGAAAGTCTTATCTCATTCTAAGGTAACAAAAACATAATAATTCTTATTTTCACGCGATGACACACTAATGAAAACATAGTTATAAATATTTCATTCCACTTCTGCCATATTCTGTAAATGGAGACCCTTAAATCGGACACACAGACAAACAAGTGGATTAAAACTTTATTATGTAATCAAAAGTCTGTTATTTCTTAGCAACAACAGGATAGTTCACATTTTTTATTAGAATAAATGAGACATTAAATGATTGAAATGGCTGAACATTGCTAAATGGGTTTAGTGTTTAGCAGCATGTCGTCTATACATTCCTTAATGTCCTTTTCTTGGCAGGTGTCTGAGCATAGCAGATCAGTGTAATAATCCTTTCCAAATCCTTTCAGATGTTAAGAGTTTTTAAAACCAGGTGTAAATCTTTTATCAAAGAAAATGGAAAGTGGAGCGATGTGAATGTTCTTAGTATTTTAGCATAAATCCGTTATGTATAATAAGGGTCTTCATACATAAGTCTGTGATGTCGCAGAGGCCTGAAAATGCATTCTTAACCTGTAGTCGGTAAATGCTTCAATTTTCCAATTAACACCTTGCTCAGGCAGCCCGTCTTGTGGTTTGTTTGTTTCTATTTGGATTTATTTTCTGTGAATATTTGGGCGTCTTGATGCGTACATTATTTATGATCAAATGAAATGAAAACGTAGCCTTGAGAAATAGGCCGATATTTCAACGGGGAGCCGAGGTGGGGCGTTCAAAGCAAATGGATTTCATGTATGTATCAGAGGACAGGACAACACACATGGAAACTGTTTTCAGCTCCAAAAGAAACGTTGAGCAGGTAGAGACGGGAAACGCGATTACGGAAACGCGATACGCGTGGTGTTAAATGGCGAATCTCTTCAAGACACGCGATAACGCTTGTCATCGTTTTTAATTCTATGTTTTGTGCCTCGCGTGTTTTGGCCTGCGGTGTGGAAATGGCCACTGAGCCCATCGTCCCTGCCTGACAGCTGGATATATAAAGCTAAAAAAATCAATAGCAGTGCTTTCATCTGCATCCGGCCTGATCTTATTTCCCCGTATTACCAGAAAATCTCTCATTGCTCCCTGATAAAAAGCAATAGAGGTCTGAAATGATCCAGAGAAATAGTTCTGTCAAAAAATGATTTATCTTCTGTGAATAATCGCAGGGGTTATTGAATATTTTTAGATTAAGTTAATTACTTGACTATAAAAAGCCATAAATTGAAGCTCTCCTCACCGAGAAGCTTCAGATCTCTTCAAGTCTCTATTTCTCGTTCTCTCTGTCAGCCGTTTGATTGGGGAGGCAGAGAAAGGGGGAAAAAAAAAAGAAAAGAATCTGTTTTATCATTCTGTCACCAGCGAGACGCGTTCCGCTTGACCTGATGCAATTGGAGGCAATTGAAACAGTCATCTTGCCGCGCTGCTGCGACTGTGCTGTGTGGTGTTTTGGGTTGCGTCATGGCTTTGTGCACACTCACACATTCACGAGACGTTTTCAGATACAGAAACGGTAACGCGCGCGCACGCACGCACGCAAAAGGATCCAGACGCTTACCGTATGTGCATACACTGCAGCTTCACGCGCGTTTGCGCAGATGCCCGCGCGCAGGTGAGACGCGCCTGCCTCATCACTCCGCGTGTCGACTGCCCGCGCGTTGAAACGCGCCTGCTGCCGCTCATAACGTCTGCTTATTACTGTTCCCCTTTTTTTCACCAACTAAGCCTGCAGATTACACACGCTAATGACTTAATGGACTTATCCTTCACTTACATCTCAGGAAACTTTCCTTCAGCTCCCAAATGCCTTGTACATTAGGCGAGCACATTTACCATGCCTTGAGTTGATTGGACAGCTTATGTGATTAAAAAATGTTTGTGTGTGCCGGCGAATACGTGATTGAATTCTCGGCTTTATCCGCTTGACACGCGCACACACCGCGCTGCTTTTAGAGATAGAAGTCTATTCTGCTATATGACCTGAAATAAGCTCTAAAAAGAAGTCAGCTGGCCTGCAGTTACTTACATAAATGTTGTTTAAACATTAATTAAATGCCTTATATAAACACATCTGACCTACTAGTCTATTAAGAGCAGCCGCGTTCAATGTCACATGTAACCAAGAACCTGCAAATACAGCACAAACCAGTGTAGAAAAGAGAACAGTATAAAGACACATGATAAATAAGAAATTTCTTTTATGAAACAGTTTACTCCAAGAAGAAAAAACTCACTAGCACTAACACACGTAGTGCCTATTGTGTATGTAGACAAAGACGAAGAGGAAAAATGTTTCACTTACATTATTTTCCACTCTTAGTGATAGCAGCAACTATTTGATTAATTGATTAAATAAAAGTAGCTGTGCTAACCATGTACACAAGTCGTTAAAAGAATAAAAAGACTTATTTTCATCGTATTGGCCAAAAAAAAAAAATACCCCAATGGCAGGCTTTTCTCTACCACTGGAGAGTAATTTCCACTGCTGTCCTTGGACTAAAGGAAAGTTTCATGTCATGTTCCCAAAGTTCAGGTGTCTTTAAATTGCTTCTTTTGAATGACCAGGAAAACGAAAAGGAATTCAATTTACTATCATAATAAAACGGACAAGCGGGAGCAAATAGAAGTGGTTTTATTACAGAAACCAGATATTTAAAGCGGTACTCTAATATTGTGTTTCCATGAAACTGGGAGGAAAAAAACAATGATTCAAATCACAGCAGCAGGCTGAGATATGACCACTTTTCAAAGACTACATTCCAGTTTCGAACGGTTTTTCAGTTTTTGAGAAAATCTGCACACGAAAATGTGTTTCCATCACTGCCGTTATATGATTATTAGGAGTTGGTTTTTCAAAGTAAAGTTGGTGGTGCTATTTTTCCGGCACGGTGGTGCTATTAAGCCGTTGCTGAAGAACGGGCCCAACAAGATGATGAAGTTAAACGTATTGCTGTCAGACCTCAAACGGTGAGAACTCGATAGAAATGTGATATTTCTGTCCTGTGCATTACTTGAAGTGACGTTACAGAGTCTCCTCGTCGCTCCAGACAATGTCTTTATCTGCTGCTATTTTTTGTCCCTTCAGCGGAGCCGAGGCTTCAGTGGATGGATGTCATGAACTTTTTCACCTCAGCCAACTCTGAAATTTTTTTTTTATTATTTCGATTTTTCTTTCTTTCTTTTTTTTTTTTTTCAAACTGAGATAAGCGTGATGATGACATCATCGGGGCTTTTTTTCCAACTAGTTTTGAGAAATCTTCCGGTTGAATAATCAAGGAAAGTCAATCAACAGTCATGTTAGCACGAGAGCAAAGATTCGGTACTTTGTACAAAACAACTGTTTTTTATGGCCTTCTGTTAAATATTTTTTGGCAGTTTTACCCTCATCTCTTCTGGCAAAAATCCTTTTTTCAGATTGCTCCTCATGTCATAAGATCTGTCAGAAACCATCCTGTTGATCCAGCGGCAGTTTGCGCCTTCGATCACCCCCCCCCCCACCCCTTGCGTCTGTTACCACAGTAGAATTAGAGAGCCCTGGATGAAAACAAACAAACCTCATCCGAGGCAACGTCGCGTCTCTCTCTCTCCGGCATTGCCATGGTGACGAGCTCGCGGAGTACGTTGCCAGCTGTGCGCATGTTGAATCGCACATTTCACACACATCTGTGCTGCACAAACATCCCACGGGCCGCTATAAGGGGCGTCGATGGGGAGCGATGTAGTGTGAACGGAGATATCGGCAGCAGCAGCGACAGCTAACGCGTCCCGTCGGCCTGACTCAACATTAAACACTCGAAGCTTCCTCATATACGACACCATCTTACCTCGGGCCAAGTGGATCATTGTATGTCTGCACATAGGCAGATATGGTATTAATAGCTCTATTCCATTTGATGTCAAGGACTTACATTATCTTGCAAACAGCTGTGGGGCCCTGCTGTTTGATGTATGGACACACGGCTTATAGCGCAGATAGCGGAAGATGAGAGCATCGTTGGAGTGATTGTGTGGATTTTATGGCCTGAAGTGTTCCTTATCACTGATGAGGCTGAAGTTCATCACTTTCAATGAGTAAGCTTAGTGGTGCACTGTCGACTCGTGACTTCTAAGAACTATGAAATGACGACAGGGCGCTTTGTTGAAACAAGACGTGAGATCTCAGATGAGTTTCTTCGGCGTAGAGAACCCAGAGATTGGTGGAAATCAAAGGTTTTTTTTTTTTTTTTTTTTCCTCAAGAGAAAGCAAAGATTTGCCAGACAGAATTTAAAAAAATATATTCCTGCTTTCACCTCCACTCATTTCACTTCCACCTGTTCTCTCTCTTTCTCACACACACACGCGCGCGCTCTCCTACCGCTACCTCCCTTCACCTCCAGCTGTCTGTTTTCATAACTTCACATCTTGTTTCACGGAAAGCCGTAATTCTATTGTCACGGCGCTGTCATCTCACACGTGTATTCGTGTGTGTGCCCGCGCGCCCCTGTGTGTGTTGGTGACACCGGGTTTGCCAGGTTGACTTACTTCTTAATTATCCAACAGTATGAATGTCACCTCTCCGGAAAATGTTCAGCTCTCATTAACAACGGCGTTATCGCACTAATGTGCCACGGTGGGAAAAACACTTTTTTTTTTTTCCTGTTGCAGGAACTTAAATGAGAGGATGGGTGAGGTGGGATGAGTCGGAGGTGCGGGGGGGTGGGGTGGGGGGGGTGGAAGTATCGCAGCTCAGATTTGTCTCGTTTTTAAGCGCCGAGCCTTCAGCGGTGTCACTTGGGTGCCGTTCTGAAGGTGGATTGTGACATGTTTGGATTCGGCGTCCCAAATTGTAAGTCATTAGACTCATTAGATTTAACCTGAACTACCGCTGTAAATTATAAGTAATGGCTGCACCACTTCCACTGATCTTATGAGCTCTGGATGGTGAAATCTTGTTAAAACCAATAGCATTCCCTTGCTCTCTGCAGCTCAGGTTTGCTCGTGATTAATCAGAACCAACAGAGGCTTGTCAAATGGGACTGTTCTTTATTGCCAATTGCTGCCTGCAAAGACACACACTCGCACTCCGCGCGCGCGCACACACACACACACACACACACACACACTTTATGATTACATCAGGCTAAACTAGCTCGTTTATCATCTTACATCACATTACCTTGTGGCCCATAGTTGTAGAGGGCAGATGGCAGCGCTGGCGCGCGTGTGTGTGTGTGTGTGTGTGCACAAGTCTGTGTATGTACGCGACCGCACTCGGTCTCCGGAGGTGTAACCCGGCTCGGGCATGCCAAGCTGTGCCAAGTGCTCACAGCTGGCAGCGACCAAGCAGTTGGTCTCTCTGGACAAGTTGCCCCCTGCGCCAGGACAAACAGGAAATAAACCCCGGGGCCTGGCAGGAAACTGGATCGGTGGCCAATAGGAAAAGAGGTGAGGGAGAGGGGAGGAGGAGGGGAAGGAAGAACAGCTTGGAGAAGCAGGGGTAGCAGTAGCATCAGAAGACATGTCAAATGGCTGTAGAGGAGAAAAGGAGGGAACAAGGGAAGAGGGGAAAGCATTGTTGCCTAAAGAGGGAAGAAGAGAGGAGGAAGAGGAGAGGAGAGGAGTAGCGGCACACTGACGGAGGATTTGAAGTGACAGAGCTGAAACGATGTTAAGAGAATAATAGTTCACCTTAAATTAGGGCTGTCAGAGAAGGTTTAGGTTCTTAAATTAAACCCTCTAAATAAAGGATTCGGTTCTGACGGTGATCCTGCACTTTCCAGCAAATAATCACCGCTCTGCAATCAGCTCGACTGTCGTGCGCGCACGCGTGCGACGCTCTTTGGCCGTGTAGCCAAGTCTGTGGTCTGTGTGTGCTGTGCTCTGCTGCCAATTCGATCTTCAGAGGCCTTTGTGTACAGACATGAGAGTTTGTGTGCCTCAAAGAGTCGGCCTAATCAAACTAGTCCTCTCCCCCGACCGCCATCACCGCCGCCGCCACCAAGATGAGCTTGTTTGTGTCAGGCCAGACCACCTCGCCATACCTGAGAATTTATTTTGGCGACATTTCACACAGAACTAAAGGCACCGAGACTCACTTTCTGTGATGCCCGGCTCACTGAAGCTTGAACTTCCCCCAGAAATTCCCCAGGTTCTTATTTGTGAAGCAGTTCTGCTGAGAGACACGGATCAGGTCCCAGACGTGTATTGTCACTCGGTTCTCAGTGTGGAGGCAGTGCTCCAAAAGTAATCACCAAGAGAGTTTCTTCTACTGAGGCATGGATCTAGTGAATGTAATTAGCAATTTCTTCTTTTGAAGGCAGGTCAACTGAGACACAGGGTCTGCTGAGGCTTTCGAGGTGGCCTAGAGATACTAGGTTTTTTTTTATTATTCATGTTACCAAAACAGTGAAGTTTGAAGGTGGATCAAATGGCTCATGAAGACTAAATTCAGCTACAGGTTGTTGAATCATCAGACATTCAGCACACAGCTTTGATTCTTTCATCCCTCCCACAGTGAACAGAAAAAGCTGTGCCAAGAAAATGACTAATGACCCAAGCTTTGACTGTTTTTAAGCGCTCATCCGTGTAAAGCCGGTTATTGGCGCGAGCGTCAGTTCCACCAGCGATCACAGGGGGCAGTGTCGCCTTGCGATTCAGCCGCGCCGCACGGCCTCTCTCCTCCCTCCTCTCGGCTTCTTCCTCTCGTGTGTCCTTGTTATTGTGATGAGCTGTGCCCAACTCCAGCGCGACCACTGGACTCCTGGAAGCCGTCCCTTCTAATCTGCTCCGGAGTCAAGGTCCGGGTTTGAAACCGAGCTCGACAGCGAGGTCTCTAGCCTACGACAAAGACTGATTCGAGACTCCGGGACACTCAGGGTCTCCCAGAACGCAGAGGCGGCGGCGGCGGCGCTCTCACCACCTTGTTAATCAGCAACGACACCATGCGAATTGCCAGTCAGCCTGTTTACAATTAATCTTTTCAACTACAAATTTAATGGCATCGCCGGTGCCCGGAGCCGCCGCGCCCCAGAGAGCGGGCTGCATTCATGAGTCCTCGTTGTCTTCTGCAGCTCTATAGAGGAGCTATCAAATTAAATACTGGCTTCAAATTGATCAGATGGTGGCCTCTTTTGTCTGCGCTGATTGTGGTTGACCGCCTGCTCGCCGCTTCGATTCAAACCGACGAGAAATATTGCGAGTTTCCATCCCATCGGCAGTCTCTGACTCGCGTTTGTCGGCGGGTGACCTCTTCCTCTCTTGCGTGTGCTTATGCGTCTCATTGGCGGATGATTTGTTTTCAGTCTCACTCCAAAAATTGGATTTTATGAGATTACATCTGTATGTTAGTGTGTGCACTAATAACGGCTGCTATATGTGGCCTGCGGCGGTATTACATTTTGCTTTTTCACATTACTTGTGGTTGGAATGAACTATACTGACAATCTCATCATAATCCAGTCCCTGACCACTTCCATATCTGGTATTAAAGATCTGGTAGCTATGTGAACAAAATTAGATTTTTGTGCTGTCTGGACACCTTGATCTGTCTGGGTGTGATGGGATGAAAGGTCTCACGGAACTGCATCCACTCTGTCCGGTTTCTATCCACCCTTACTTGACTTCAAGCAGACAAGACGATGATGAGAGCGCCTGCACGCACGCACACACAAACACACACACACACACACGCACGCACACACACACACACACACATACACCTACACTTACACTCCTACAGCCTAGTTGTTAATAGCTTTGTAGTCTTGGCCCACTGCCAGCTCCCCGTCTGTCCGTCTGTCTGTCTGTCTGTCTGTCAGACTGAGCATGCTCATTACAACCTTGACAACATTCCACCGGGGTTGCCAAGGATACCAAGCAGAGCTGCCAGGTCCTGCGTGCGTGTGTGTGTGTGTCCGTGCGAGTGTGTATTAGAAATACACAAACTCAAGACAAATACATCCACCAAACTCAACAAATTTTAGTAATATGGCCCCCCTACACACACACACACAGTTCCTTTCCTCAGTTTCTCTCCGGCCCCCCGCTCTCTCTCTCCCCTTTTCTTTCTCTTTCTAGATCATTGTTAATCAGTCTCGTCCCATCTCCTCTCCACTGGCTGTCAGTGGCTTGTCAGAAGCCCGTCAAAGCCCCTGCAGTCCGTCACATGCTGCTGCCGTTAATGACATCTGATGACACCCATCGTTGAAGTCACCCGCTCGAGATGACTGGGAACTCTGTGTGCTCGCTGCTTTTAAATAGTTTCCTGTGAGCAGTCTGCAGTGCATTTCTGGGATACACCCAGACCTAAATCTGGTGCATTTTATTTACAGACTGTCTACCTTTGCTTCCTTCTTTGGCTAACTCGGTTTATAAATAGCACTAGCAGTCAAATGCAAGTGGAATCCTAGAATATAAATGAAAACTATCAAAGATAAAGCATAAAATCATAGAAACAGAGTCAGAATAAGATCAAAGTTTACATTAGACGGTATAAAGGTGATTCAGTGACGTGGTCCTGGGTGGCAATTTCACAGAGTTCAAAGACAGAACAGAATTTGCATTATTTCTTCTTCTATTCTCAGAAATTCACTCCCCGTGTTGCCAATATGTGAAGTGCACATTACACTGTCTGCATGGAGACTGTGTGACATTTTCAAAGTGTTCAAAGTAGCCATGGAAAAAGGTTGAACCACTGTTTTTAGACAGAAGATAATCGTTAGCCTGCTCTAAATTCTTCCCACGCCGCCTCCATTGCTTCATCCCTCCTTCATTTCCGTGCTCCAATTTGTTGCCGCCTCCCTTCCTTCCCGTACACCACTTTCATAACCCGCCACTTTTACTTCTTTGTCCTCCTTCTGCACCTCTGACTTTCTTGTTCACCTGTCTGGCTGGTGGGCTTATGATGGAGCCCATGCTGTGTCTGTAGACCTAAATCTGAACCTGTTTCTTTCTTCTCCGTTCTCTCTCTCTCTCTCGCCTTCCACCTTTCTTAAACTTTCCTTCCAATTTTCTCACACCCGTCTCGCTGTGCCTGCACTGCTCATTTCCCTCTCTCTGTTCTCCTTTCTCTTCTCTAGAGGAGGAAGTGGAAAACTTTGACGTGTCCAGTCTCCAGGAAGAGGCTCTGAGGAACATTGAAGCTGACAGCTTCTGGTGCATGAGCAAACTACTGGACGGCATCCAGGTAAGCATGTGTGTACGTGTGTGTGTGTGTGTGTGTCAATGTGTGGAAAAGATGTAGGTTGTCTCGAAACAAACTCAGGTCAAAACCAACCACAACCAACATACTGCACATGCTCAATGTCCCATTATTCCTCTCCCCTCTACTTAAACCCTAAAGCTACCTGAAGCTATTCTGACCCCAGAATACAGTGAGAGGTTATCATAGCTGCAGTTAGCACCTGCCTGTTACATCTGTAGGCAAGCGACCAAGATTTTGGTGCTGGAAGCTTTCTGGTTCAATTCGTAGTCCGAGTCGTATTGACCAGTCACGTTTGAGTGAGCTTTATTCGCAGTAATCTGCGTGGAGAGCAAAAGAAGCGGAGCACGCTTGGTTGAAATAAAATGTCGGAACTTACCGGTTATCGTCTGACAAAGATTTAGTTTTTTATTATCTGCATTCATGTCTTCAGTCATGTCCCTGACACTTCTATTCAAAGCAACTTACAAAAAGGGAAACAATCAAGGTCCAGTGCGACGAGGACATGTTAATGCAGCAGTAAGTACTACTACATAGAGTCAAGCGACAGTTGTAGAAGGGACATTATGCATTTAGCATGTCCAGTTGTTGGTGCTGCTAGGAGAGGAGGTACTCTCTGAAGAGCTGGGTCCGGCTGCACGCTGCTCTTTGTTAGCAGCACCAGCAACATTTAACATTTAACATCGCAGGAACTCGCGTTTGCTTCATCAAACATGAATTTAAATGACGGGTTCACACTGCAAACAATTGATCCCGTTCTATTCGTGGCTTCCATCTAAAATCAGGAGAAAACTGGGATCAGATCAGTGCAGTTCATGGAGTACACATTTTAGACGAGCTTAGTCACTGGCAAAGTCATCTGGACTAGCAAGGCCACTGCTAAGGCGCATGTGTACATGCCCACCTTGCCATGTACCTGACTGATGGAATATGTTGGATGAGGACATCCCGCACCGGACTAGAGATGTACCGTACGCACTCATTCTGTAGTTCGACCCTAAGTGCTTATAAAGAGCGTTTTGCTTGTTTTTATGCACACTTAAGCTCAGTTTTATTCAATGTCAGTGCCTCTGTGGACTCACGGAGTTCAAGGAAAATGCCTTAATGTGAAATTTAACAAAAATATTTCGGTGCCAAACACTACATTAGGGCTTTTTATGCCAAATGTGTAATAACATTTTACTTTTAGGCCATAAACGCAGTCCTCATTAAGTGTGAAACATCTGTGCGTTTCCATTGAAAAGAGTTTCTGGTGCAGATTCGTGCGCGTCCATGACACACCATCGCCAATAACCGATTAAAAAAGAAAAAAAGAACGTGTTTCGGTGGTCTGACATTGCAGTGTGTTGTAAAGCCTGCAGGACCCATCCAACAGTGTGAGCATTTTGTACGAAGCAGCTTTTTATGCGTGGGGTTTAAGAAATGTGATTGTCTTGCATATTCCAAAGCAGACCCGGAGTGTCTGGAGAGCAGATAATTGCACACAGACCGCAGCACCAAACTTCATTTTGTTTCATCATTTCTTCCAACCCCCCCTCTTTTTTTTTTTTTTTTTTTTTTGCCCACCAGCCCTCTTAATCGACCTCGCTCTCAGCGGTCATGGTCGAGCCATCTGTCAATTCCAAACGTGCTTGCCTGGGCTGGCGGTAGATTTGCCCTCAACACCGCGACTGTTACTTAGCATCCTAAAACACCGTATCTCTCTATGCGGGATTAAAGCAGACAGCGGAGCGTTCTCTAAATCTGCAGACGCCGGGAAAACTTCACAAAACGTCAACAGTTTAGTCGCTGTTGACACCGAAAGTCTGTTTGATTCTGCGGCGGTGTCGCGGTTCGTCTCTCTGGCGATGCTTCAGCCCAGCTACTCTAATCATTGCTCTCTGGCACGGTTAAAGGAGCATTTGCCAAGTCTTCCAAGTCGGGTCAATGACCCTAATCTAAAGTAACACTTAAGAGAATGGCCATGGCAGTTAGTCTTTAAATGTATTGATTAGGCAATATGGTTATTGTTGTATGGAAATTAGTGTTTTAGGGGTAAAACTAACACCCTATAGTGAAGCGAGGTTTTATTGAGTGGCGATCAAAGAGGTCGATGATTTAATAGACGATTTCTGTAAAGTTTACATTGTTTTAAACATTAAAAACATCCTTAATGTCATCAAATTCAATACGTCGGCGAGCCCTACACTAAAGGTAATTAATTGTAAGGAGCATGTGTTGTGCATAAAATGTGAACGTCCATAAATAACTATCAATTGGCGAGGCTATTCATTTAGGAAATTAATAGACGCCGTGCCTTGTTGCCCCTGAGAGAGCAAGACGGAGAGAATGCCGCGCTCGAGAGCAGAGGAAGAATAGAGTGTGTGTCTTTGCGTGGATGCTTTTGTGTGTGTGTGTGTGTGTGCGCGCGGATGATGTTTGTCCCCGCGCTTGTGTTTGTTTGTGACCTTGGCTCCAAACTAATTACGCGCAATGCACCAGGGAAGCCCATGTTTCCCCCCTAATGCTTTCTAAACAATCTGACGGAGGCTGAGTGCCTCAGCACCGTAATTAGTTGCTGATCCTTGCTCTGACCTCGTCTCAGACCCTCTCACATCCACTATACACTATTACACTTAACCGAGGGCTTGAAGACGGGCGTCCGGTGGGCTGGCGAGAGAGAGAGAGAGACTCTCCATGCAATTAGATTTTCTCGCTGCCTTTTAAGCACCTCATAGAGTCGATCCGGTGTTTCCTCTGGAGCTCGTGCCGCCCTGGTGTCCACTTGTTTCGGGCCCTTTTCTGTAAAATATTTAAAGCCGTTTCATTTGGTCGAAATGCAGAACAAAGTCACGAATGGTGACTTTAAAAACTGCTACACGCTTAGGAACATCTGAATTACTTTCGCTGTGGTTTTCCTGCAATTACCTGTGGACCTTCTGAAAGTTAAAAAAATATATTTTATATATATCTTAATGCAGTAAATTGACCATTAGCTCCATTTTCAGCGTTTCACTTCCTTGCCTCGCTTCCACCGAAAATTGAACGGGCTATTTTGGCTGTCAATTCACTTAAACGGCTTCTTTAATGAGCGGCTGCTTTAATTGGCAGCGCGCCGCAGCCCCCCCCCCCCCTCCAGAAAATGCTGGTGAGAAAGATCAGTCGATTCCAGGCAAGCGTTGGACAAATCAGAACGACTTACTTCTTTTATTTTGTGAGCTACCTGCTTTTTTTTTCCCCCTGTTCATCTTCAAAAGCACTCAAATCTCAGGGATGTTTGGATGCCTTGATGGCTGCAACACTGTGTGTGTGTGTGTGTGTGTGTGTGCCATATCAATGTAATTAAAGCGCTGACGTCGAGGACTAAACGCTCCCATCAGAACAACATGTTGCACACACCGCCACCCTCCCCATTGCTTTAGCAGACAGTGAGCGACAGCTGAAGGGGTAAATGAGCAAAGGCAGCCATTCTTCTGTCCCGGCCTGACCTTTAAGACACAGTTGAATGTGTGTGTGTGTGTGTGTGTGTGTGTGTGTTTTACAGAAGCAACAACAAGATAACAGCACACAACCCTCCACAGAGCATTTACACATCAAACGGTTCTGTCATGATCAAAAAACGCGGCTAAACTACCTGAACTGCCAGACTGGAAAGGGGCACATTAGTCATGTTCAAACGGGGCACCGTTTATTATTGTTTATGATTATCCGGCCACGTGACCCGTGAATGTGCTTTTGAGCGTGACTCTCTACCCCTAAATGATACTGATGAAGCGTAATTCTCTAAGAATTAAGGTGGATTTTTAAAGGCTGAACATAAAATAGATGGAGAAAAAAGTAAATCAAATTTCCACAGATCACTACGTTTCCCCATTTGAGACACAACTCTGTTAAGTTGACCCCAGCGTTACCCCCGTCTCTCCGGCAGCCAATTAGTCTCGCACCGTGCTAAATTTGACAGCGCCTCTGGCCAACTTGACTAATTTAACTTGTTAAAACGGTTCCATATCTGCCGTTTCGATGAATTTAAATGGAGCCGTCACCTCCGCCCAATATTGTGTTGTTGATTTAAACATGTCCCTTTTAATACTCAAACCACAATGCATTATTAACGTCCGCGCTAAAAACAGTCAGTCAGAGCCCGAGTAATTTAACCGTTGTCACATTTTGCGGGTGTCGACGGCCGACGGTGCTCACACCTGCTGCACTCGGAGTGCGGCTTTCGCGCGCAGCCGGTGTGTCTTACCTGCCAAGCCCAGAAAGGCAAATGAAGTCAAAAAGTTTAAAAAGTCCATTATTCCGCCAGCACACCCCCGAGGGCTCTCAGTTTTAAAGGCAGCAGATGAAAACCTGCCTTTTATGTTAATTTTGCAGATATGCCTTTTACAGCTGAGGCTCTTAAACGTATTCTTCCAGTCCAGGACTTAACTGTGAGAAATGTAATTTTTGCTCAGGGATCTGAACTCATTATATTTCAGAGGTATTCTTGACACACGGGGGTCCAGCGTGAAAATGACTCCATTGCTGTGGCATGAGGCACACTTGTTAGGAAATGTTTATTCTTTAGGCACAGTTGACTTTAACTTTGATTCGCATTCATAGCCACAGAACATGAAGGATATTCTGATTGATTGGAGCAACAAGAATAATATTTGACCGCAGTTGAATCAGGTGCTGTATGCCAGGTACTCTTCAGGCCGGGATGTCCTGAAGCTCTTTGGACAAGTTAAATCACTAATTTGTATCACACCAACAGCAATTAATAGAAAACGCATAAAGATTAAATGGTCAATAGCTCCCTCTCTCGCTGCCCCACATCCGAGCTGCCTCCAGCCCCTCCCTCGGAGGCACGAGCCAATCCGAGTTTGCCTGCTCATTGTCAAGGCAACCATCTGTTTCCGCAGCGCCAGCTAAAGATGGGGGTCCACCTCGATTGGGAGCAGGGGTGCGAGGACCGACGTCTAGCAGACGGTTTCGAGAGCAAACCAGACGTAATGTCCTGCTCTGGTTTCCCGAAGGGCTTCCCACTGTCACCTTGGGCTGTCACTCAATCCACACACACACACACGGGTGGAGCAATCTGCCAGCTGGTGTGTGATGCTTGACAGCATGTTTGTATGTGTATTTGTAACGTCTGTCTTTGTAGCCTCATTGCCGTGCATGTCAGTGTAGCTACTGTTCAAGAAAAACTTTGACCTTAACACCCCCGCCCCCCCTTTTTATTTTTTTTACTGGAATTCCCCGTCATACATGCTGTCTCCTCTTCTATTTCTTTCAAACAGCACCGTGTTAGCTACGCCAGCTTACATGCAGGTCAGTGGAGATGGAGGCAGTGACAGCTGCTGAGAGAGAAAGAGGTTAGGATAAAGGCTGAGACTGTAAAATCGGTGCAGGACGGATCGCAGCGCGCAACCGAAATGAGTACGCTCGGTTATGAAAACCTTGTTGGCAGACAGACAAGTGGTGTTGATCACGTTAGGGGTCACGTAAAGCGAGTTTCTTTGTATAATTAATCTGCCAAGGCACTCTGCAACACTTACACGTCCTCCTCATGTTTAACAAAAAGCTTTTACATTTGCTGCTCTAAATAATCAGTGTGTGTTTCTTTACAGAGAATTCACCACAAAGGTGTTGTAATGTCACCTACATTTGAAAAGTTATCTGGCCCAGTGTTCTTATTAGATTTAACTGTCCAAAAGACAGTGAAGTACCAGTTTACATTCACATGAACAAGGTTACAGTCTGCTTTGTGCGGTGACCTGATTTCTTAAACGTCACATATATGAGCAATATGGTTTCCGTAATTGGGGTAGAGAATTAGAGTAACCTGGTTTCCCCCAGCTAGAGGAAGTCGTGTTTTTTTGGCAGTGTATACAGGTAAGCAGTCTCACCAGTCTGTCAGATCTTAGGGGCGAGGGGGGACATGCATATCTGTACAGTAGCAAAGAGGAAAAGTAAAATGCACAGTGTTTCTGTGACCACCATGTCCCCACCAGCCATTACACAATTTTCTGCACAGCGGGTGAGTGCTGGTGGCAGCTGGATCTGAACAAATCTCAGGCTGTGTTTAATTGTAATTGTAATAACTGACATCAGTATGTTATAGTACAGTGTGGTGGGTAGATATAGGCTGAGTATTTTCGAAGTTGCTGAAACAATATCTAAGATTTGATCCCAGTACTAACGTAAAGCTTTTTTTGCAATACATTACAGTGAGAAATATACACATGCACAAAATATTTTCATCTTTTCAAATGTTGACCGTTTGCTTCTGAAATGTCTCATCAACGAATATGCAAAGAAACAAAATCTGGGCAGACATTCAGCGCCAGCTTTTCAGGCCAGCAGACTTCCTTTAGGGATGGCGGCGTCAGTACTACATATTCATGTCAGTCTTATGATAATTCATATCTCTTTTCCCTTCAAATTCTTGTGCCATTACCAGATCAAACTTTTAGTTTGTCATAATCATGGCATGTCCTTCAGGCTCAGCTGGTGTTTAGTGCTATTTAGCGTGCTAACATGCTAACCCAAAATGCTGGTTTAGCTCAAAAGAGACACATTTTAGTCTGTACCAAAAAAAAAAGAACTTACTGTAAGTCTGTCACCAAGCTCTATGCAACGCAGTTTATTACACACTAGCCCATTGACCAGTGGCACTGGCACGTTTCTACTGCTGCCCGCCTTCTGGAGCCGGCAGTACACTCTTACTGCCGTCAAACAAACACACACCAAGGCGAGAGAATGAAATCTGGCCAATCCTCCTGTAGCTCTGAACAACTGTAATTGCCTACACCTTTGTCTACACCTTATCTGAACCTGTCATCTCTCTCATACAATCACTTTCTGTCCCTCTCTCTCCACACACATCCACCGGCCAGCGAATGACAGATCATCGCCTTGTCCTTCAGTTTATTGTCCACCCTTTATCTTGACCTGTCATCTCCTTTTCTCTCTCTCCTGTCCTCATGTCTCCCTCGATCTCTCTCGCACATACCATCGCCGCGGCGTTGTGCTGGTTGTGTCCAACTTGCTGATAGACATCCGGTGCCACAATAGGAGGCAATCTTAGTCCAGTGCGGAGCCATTGTTGTCTCTAATAGAATGGACTGAGAGGTGAAGAGGAGCTATTGATTCAGCTGGCAGAAAGAGAGAGAGAGACCGAGCGAACAAAGGAGAGGAGATCGAGAGGCTGTTGACACCTGGTCGAGAAAGAGACGCGCAGAGTTTAATGTTTGGATGCTCCGTGTCTGCTCGTTCATGGGGGGCGAAGCCGGGCAGTTCCACTTACTTGCTGGGTCAGATGTGGCGGATGGACAGATGGCGGTAGAAGAGGAGAATGTATGAATAATGAAGGAGTGAGAGTTGATTTCCTCCTGTTGCCTCAGCTGATCAAAGATCCGACATATTGGATTTGACAAAGGGAGGAAGTGAGTGGAAGAAAGACAGGCATAAGAAGGGAGAAAATAGAAAACGGGACAAATGAATATGGGAGGGGGAGTGAGTACGAGGTGGAGAAGAGGAAAGGGATTGTGATGAGAAAGAGGCGAGGAGGCGAGGGAGCAGTTATGAAAAAAAAAAAAAACGGTAACCAGAGGGGGGAAAAAAAAAGAGTATAAAAGCAAAATGCAGGAAAAGAGAAAAAAAATGAGAATAAAGTGGAAATTCTTATTAGTATCTAACCTTCATCACAAATATGTGCCAGGAAAGAAACACCCAGATTTAACAATCAGTCACAAAACGAAACACAGTACAGCATGGAACGAAACGAAACACCAGGGAACAAAACAAAGCAGAGGAAACATAATAGCATGTTCCAAACACTTAGTCAAGTCTAGCCTCATTAGCACCACCAAAGTGATGAAAATAGACAAGGAAATGGAGAACAGAAGGTGGGAGAGGAGAAGAGTTAGAGACTGATAAAGGAAGAAATGAGAGCTGGGAGAGAGATGTAGAAGAGAGAGGGGGAGAGAGCGACAGATCTTTCTATAGGCGGAAATGAAGGAGTATGGAAAGAGAGAGGGATTTGGGAAGAGAGTAAGCAACACTGACAAACAATAGCGGAAAAAATGGCTGTGCCTTTTTATGTCTGGTTGCCGTTACATGACTAGAAGTTAAGTGTCTAGAAATAAGTTAAAACAGAGGTGATCAGAAATTTCAGATCAGAATGTAGACACGTCAGAATAGCATCATGGAGTAATCATAACAGTTTTTTAGAAAGATGATTAAATTAAACTATTGAAGAATACACAGCATGATTATGTGACAGAAAATCAAGTAAGGAACATGAGCAATGCTAACTTACCCGCCCTTGTGTTAAGAAGATGAACAGACAGTCTTAACCTCTAGATAGATAGATGGATAGACAGAGACAGATGGAACTTGTAGGGTCGGACATTCTGACAGATGTGAAACGTGGATGGAGGAAGGATGAACAAAAAGCCGCCAGATGAGGAGATACGACATAAAGAACTTGCGAGACAGTTATGAAAGAGAGAGACAAAATAAAGATGGAGAAATAGAAAGGCATGAAGAGAACGCAAAAAGAAGACTTAAAAGCAACAAAGGGCGAAAAGAAAGCAAGCAGTTGAAAAGAGGTCTAGACAAAAGTCAAACAGTTACAGAAGAAAATGCTACAAGGTGAGTTTGAGACAGACGGACAGAAAGAAGAAGCTGGTGAGAGAGAGAGAGAGAGAAAAGAGCAGTTGATTAAAGCCAGCAGCTTCAATAATGCAAATGTAATTACTCGTACTGGTCCTCTCACTTGCTCAGCACCTAACCACATTACACACCGGGGTGGAGGAAAGAAAGGGAAGGCAGGAAGCTACAGAAAATGGAGACCATGTACAAATATAGAAAATTAACCAAGAACAAATTCAAAGTGGAAGAAGGACAATGGGAGGTAGGAATGAGCGAAACAAAAAGGGCTTCCGGTCCTGGCAGGTGTCGTGGGGAAAACGTGGGAGAAATAAACAAATTTTGTGCACACATATTTGTAATTTCACTCTCCAGTTAATGTCAAAGTTATTGTAGCATTACAAACCCAAGTTATGGGTTGTTGAAGCGACCCTGGTCGGTTAGCTGGGAGTTTGAGCAGCTGTGGTTTGGTATCGAGATGCTAAATTCATTCCTTCTTATTAATAATGTACAATATCCCACGTTCAGTTCATACACACAGTCCTCTGTAATACTCCGCCTTTGTTAAGTTGTGACGCTACAGCACATTCAAAGTTGTTTTCAGCAATACCGCTAAGATTAAGCTGCTCAGCTGGGTGCACATGTACGATTATGTATTGTACTGCAGCGCAAAATAAACAGTAAAAGTTTACAGGCCATGGACAATCTTATCTAAATGAGTCACGTGGGTTTGCTGCAGTTTTGTTGTGATTTCGGACACAGATGCCTTGATTGTTATAGCTTCACTGATAGTGGATCTTGAGGCCGGTATCAATGCATTTTCTGAATTACGTCAAACCCAGTTTGTAATTCCTGTGCTGCAATATCTATTTTCCATTCTTCCTGGTGACCAACCAACAAAAAAAGCAATAAAATAACTATGAAAAGGAACAACAATTCAAAATAACACGGCTTCAATAAAACATTAAAATGCAAAATGAGCCCAATCTCAACATCAGCAAAATACAAATTATTTTGCCAGTAAAAAAACAAGATCAGCTTGTATAAGTCTTAAAGGACATCTTAGTAAATCCTGTGCAAATTCCATTTTTTTCCCCCCCGCAATGAGTCCTATAGATAGGCAAACAACGGGCTCAAACAGAACATGATCCAATTCATTGTGAGAGATGAAGGTGTCAAATGAGAGGGAGTGGGAAGAAGAAGCAACAATGACACCTTTAGGAGCTATGGCAGGATGAAAGAAGTGTGAGATGCTCTAGAAGGAGCAATTTAAAAAAAAAAAAAAAGAAAGAAAAGAAAAGGCAGGAGAGAATGCGGTTTCTACTCTGCCAGCCCCTGATGGACTCAGGAGGACACACACGCCTTGGTTCTGCTGAGCCTGAAGGACAACTGGAACTGTTTATTGCTAAATGACTCCACACCCCTCTCTCTCTCTCTTTCTCTCTCTCTTTCTCCTTCTCGTTTTCTCTCTCCATCTGTTGGATACTTTGCCACATCAGCTGTTCTCCAGCCACACCGAAATGACCCCTCAAGGAAACGTAATCCTCACTGTGTGTGTGTTTGGGTGTACACACACACACACACACACACACACACACACACACACACACACACACACACACACACACACAAAATGCTTATGCGCCGTCCTCACTTGTATTGTATTCTGCAAGTTCAACCAGCTGACACTGACCACTTCTGTGATCATGTTCACGCTATTGTCCTCATATCCCAAAAAAAAAAGTCCAGAGTATACCTTCATTTGATTATTTCAATATACTCAACATTCTCAGTTATATATTAAAATAGATGAATGTTCCATTGACCTAAACATACATATATACATAAACACTTTATATATGTACTCCAAAATGCGCTAAATATATGCTATAATTTATGAATTCTACTCCCACGGCTGAAAAGCATCAGAAAGAAGAAGGACCTTTGAGTTACTTGGGTAACCCCAGTTCTCTGATATGTGTGAATGGGATATCACGCTGTTGGATACGCCCCCTCTCGCATACGTTCGGTGTCATGACATCTTCATGGGGTCCTTCTGTCTTTTTAAATTGAGTTCACTCAAAGCTGACTAGCTAAACTGTCCCGAGACCGACACGTAGACCTCGCTTTGGATATCAGTCCTTCATTCCTGATGTCTTCCGGCCTGCATCCAGGAAACAGGAGTAATGTGGCTTGTTTGCTGGCTAGCATGGGTTAGTTAAGCTACACTTATCAAGCTAATGGCATGCAGCACATGTAGTTACCTGACTGCTTGTGTTCCATCATAGCTGGTTGACCAAACTTTCACACAAATGAACCAAGTGGACCCAATGGCCTTGTTAACAATCCCACCAAGACTCGATGTATTTTTATATTCAGCTGACACAAGGCTAACTAGCTAAACTGTCCGGAGACTGGAGCAAACACATCCTAACAGGGATATCAGTCCTTCATTCCAGCCACTAGCCTGCCTTCAGGAAACGGCAGTATTGTGGCTCGTTGTGCTGGCTAGCATAAGTTACACCCAAGCTAACAGCACACCGAGCGTGCAGTTACCTAACTGCCTGTGCTCCGTCATTAACGGCTGACTAATAACTTGAAGTGATTCGTACGTACTAAGTGGAAACAATGACCTGGTTAATGATCCCGCTGAGGCTAAATACCTGTGTTTCCCAACCAGTCAGTCATAACTGAAAAAGCCTCTCGAATGAGGATGACGAATTGTCTTCACGGACGAATAAAAAAAGAAGAAAAGTCTTAACAGCCTTCCTCTGTGTCTCCTCTAAAACTAATTGCAGAAGAAAACATATCTAAACACATAAAAACATAACACTTGAGTGTAACACATTCGAGCCACTGTGTTGATTAAAAACAAGCCGCATAATATCTTTGAAATGTAACGCAGCAAACACATACATGACCATTTAGGATACTACAGGCCCGGTGTCCTTTGTCCTACATTTGGTCTTACATGTGGTCTTGTAAGCATCACCGCAACCATCTAATTTTCAAGCTCTGTTAACCAGCTGCCATTATCCAGTCGAGACGAGGTGCTACTTGAAGGGGACATTGATGAAATGAAAGCTCAGCCATCTCCAGCTCTTATTATAATATTTTAGTATTCTACCACTTCACACCAGATTTGAGGCCAGGACCCATTCACGGTTCACCTGTTATGTTCTTAGAGCCGCATTCACATCAGCCATCTGCTTTGTCTTCAAGGCCACAGCTACACACACACACACACACACACACACACACACACACACACACACACACACACACGTTTTGTAATGCCAATGTTACTTGGGCAGCCTATTTTCTCTATTTACTGTTTTTAAAGGTGGCTAAGGCTTTGTGTGGAAGTGAGAAATGCCCCGGCAAACACTTCAAATCTGTAATGGCGAGTGCACTTTTCTGAAAATGAATCCTCAAAGTGAAAATTTCAAAACCCCTCGAGTGCGACTCTCAGGCCAAATGGCTGCAAAACGTCAGCGTGAAACAAATCATGTTAGTTTTCCCAACAAGAGATCAATTTCACGGCTTGTCTCAGAAATTACAGAGCGATCTGACAAATATTACTGTAATAAAAATATGTGCTTGATCTCCTCAGCTCTCGTTTTTTATTGCTTTTTCTTGCACTTTTTTTGTTTTGTGGTCATTCCAGGTTCCCAGGATCCGCTTACTAGTCTGACCTTCGTGCTTCTTGTTGCTTTTCATGATTCATCCATAATGTTTGACGCCTATTTCATTTCTGCATTCAGTCGCTTTGAGTCAGCAAAATGTATTAAATTATAACAGACCAAGTATTTTAAGTGTTTTCAGCGCTATAAAAGGAGCCTCGGTCCATATTGACCCTGTCTGATTTTGCTTCTCCTCAGGACAACTATACATTTGCCCAGCCAGGCATCCAGAGGAAAGTCAAGGCCCTGGAGGAGCTGGTCAGCAGGATTGATGGTGAGTCATCTGCCTTGCCTCCATCCATTTATCCATCCATCCACCCATCCACCCATCCATGAAGTACTTTCTGCTCACAGCTCTGCCATCATGACTTCTCTTCTCTTCTCTTCTCTTCTCTTCTCTTCTCTTCTCTTCTCTTCTCTTCTCTTCTCTTCTCTTCTCTTCTCTTCTCTTCTCTTCTCTCCAACCCTTCATGCAACACAAACATCCTACAGTGAATGGCATGGCGAAGGCCTTCATTCACGCATTTTTCTTTTTTGCTTTATTTCATCAGTCTACATTTTATTTTGAAAGTATGACAATATTGATTGATCGTATGACAAAGGGCGTGCCCACACATGTGTATACGTGTCATGACAACTGTGAGCAAATTATAGTGAAACTTCCTGTCAGTCTCCACACAGATTAACATTCACTTATCCCCGAGCGCAATTAACGCGTACCAGTTGGCGATGTTTGCTTTGTTATTGTTTAGGAGGATCACAGTCACACGTCTCATGAATACAAAGGCTGTTTTGCTTGCATGTATAAGCTGTGGCTTAGAGAGGATCTCAACCCACGTATTTATTATAACCTCTTTATTTACTGCATACATATAAGTCATAGTGATCTAAAAATAATTAATAAATAATTATAGCATTTACCACCCGTGACAGCTGTGGTATTGTAACTATCGAGCAGGCAGATATGTGAGTGCAAGTTTATAAAACATTAGGACACAGTAGGCAATGATCTAATTGTAATTTTATTACAATGATCCAAACTTAAGTAACTAATTCACATTTTAGAGTAAAACAAATGTCAGTTAGCAGTTAGCATCGTGTGTGCTCATGGGAGGGATGTAGTGACAGAGTGAAAACTTCCCCGCTGATCTCTGGACAGTGACATCCTACTACTACTGGCTACTTGAGGTAGCATGTGAAGTGACGGTGATAATTTCGCCCCTTCTCATGGTCCATTATGATCTCTTTGCCTCAAGATGGATGATCGTCCACACTCCCGTCTACAGACCAAGTCAGGGCTATGTTTAGCTCAATATGTGCATGTAGGAGGAGGAGGGACGCCAACACTCTCACTCTCACAACAGGAGAAAAAAAAAAAGATAATGAAAAAAAACACTTGAAAAATTGGCTTAATGAGGATTTTGTTCCTTAACTTTGACTTACAGTTTTCTTAACGCTTCATCTTTCTTTGACAGTTTGCATTCTTGCATCGGAGCTACGCATCCGCACCGATATTTGTTTTCACACCTTGATTCTTCTGCGGTTTGTGTGTCGCACCACTCTGCCACCGCGTCTCGCTAACTTTCATTCCGCCCCGGCTGTCAGGGAAATGCATCCGCGCTGGCGATTATTAGCGCGAAACAATGGTCTGCTGAGGGCTAGAAGTTATTGTGTACTCAAACACAGCTCAGTGACATTTCACGCGCGCTCGCAACTTAGTGTTAATTACCAAGGGTGCTTTTTCTTTTGTGTGCCCTCCTCTCTTTTATCATTGTGTCAAAACAATATATGGTTTGAATAGTTTTCCATCCAAACGTGCCTTTTGTCTCTCGAAAATGTGCGCGGCGTTCGTAGCGGCCCGCGATGCATTGTGCAAAACAAGGTCTTATCAAGCAAGCCTTTGTACAATGGTCATGTTCTAGGCTAACCTTGGTGCTGTCCGACTGTCCTGTCACCCGCTCTGTCAGCCAGAGGGAAGGCAGGACTCACCCGCTGCATTCAAATGGATGGAGAGAGCGTGCATACGTGTGTGTGTGTGAGTGAGAGAGAGAGAGAGTGAATGTCAGAGAAAGTTAGCGTGCATATGCAGGCCTGTCTGTTAGCGTGTGTGATTGTGAGAGAGTAAACTTGCCGATAGAAAGGGCAAGTGTGTGAGAGTGTTGGTGCACGGTGTGTGTGTGTGTGTGTGTGTGTGTGTGTGTGTGTGTGTGTGTGTGTGTGTTACAGTGAAATGTAGCGGAGTGTGTGTGCGTCTTGTCCATGCTGAGAAAAAAATAGCAAAAAAAAAAAAAAAAAGGAACGAGAGCTAAAGAAGCAGAGCCCTGCCACCTCTCCCAAACTCCGCCACACCCGAGCAAAGACATAAAAAATGACTCGACATTTTTACTGTATCTTATTCCATAAGTGCCCTGTCATCATAGTTGGGGCAGAGCCATTTTATACCTCGCTAGCTTGACATTACCCCCCCTCTAATGAGATCACAGATAGCTTTTATCTTGTGTTACAGGATTGTTTTTCGCCCTCGACATAGCATCTGTTTTGGGAACAATGGCCTCTCATCATCTCTTCCAAAATTACCTATCAGCGCTTATCAGATGCGGGGTTATCCAGAGGGGCTGTGCTGTTTGATAAAGGGCGGGCTGCTGTCTGCTCACAACACGCAGATGTTTTGACGACTGGTGCAGCTTTCCAGATATTTTTCTGTTTTTATACTGAGATTTCAGCCCCGATAGAAGTCATGGAGTCAGATTTAATGACAAGTTTTATTGTTTTTTTTTTGTTTTTTTTGTTGTTTTTTTTTATTGTTTTTCTCTGCGTGTTAACGTTTCTTTTGAGATTACCAATCCATTACATTAACAGCACTAATAGTACTTAATCTTACAGCCCGTTAATTTTAGATCTGTGGTACAAAACTTGTTGCAAAATGAGCAGCTCTCTCACTGTCGAGCTTGAGCAACAACCAAAATAAAACTTCTTAGCTGTAGCTGTGGAGACTTGCAGCTGCTCGTATTCGCTGAGTGTCTGATACAGTGACGTTGTCGAAGTCGATGCGAGGAGAGACAAAGGATGGCGGGAAGGAGGGCGCCTGTGATGTTTTTGACCTTAGCTCAGTGTTTCATTGCATTACTGTTTGCAGTGCTGGGTCAGTCGGGAGAGGACATTGCTGATCTGTCTGTCTCGCACCACTTTCTCTGTCACCTTCCCCTCCGCTTCTTTTGAAAGGACTGCGTTCCGCTCCTCCTACGGTATATATCTGTCCGATAGAGGGAAAACACATATACCGTGCATTCACAGAGAGGGAAAGAAAGATAATGTTCAAAGATTTTATGACCATGTCCGCGCCATCCATTACCAACTGTATCTTTTTTTGGCACAGTGGGTGAGAAAAAGGAAAAGACTGGATCTGTGCCATGAGGCCTCAGCCGTTTTACAGCAAATTTCTTCCTGACCTCCTCCTCCTCCTCCTCGTCCCCATTTTGCCTCACCAAACTCTTCTTTTTTTTTTTGAAAAACCTTTTAAAATAAAAATGAAGTGACACGGTTGGATTCCTCGAAAAATTTTAAACACACAAGGGCAGGACGCAGAAATCTATAATCTTATCAAGTGCTACGTCACCACATTGGCATCAGTGCACTCACCCAAACTAGGTTAGAACCAGCCTTTTATATATTTTCAACTTTAACTGATTTACTGTGTCAAAAGGCAGCAAATGTATCCAACAGAACTAAAACAGCGTGATTCTGAGAGTCTGAAAGCACCAATAAATCACAAGGATAAAGTTTAATAACCTGTTTAAGTCTCTGGAAATATTATCTGGAAAAAAACACTCCCTTCCCCCTCATGTGTGATGACTAAGGTGGCTTTAACAAAAGGGCCTCGTTGTCAGCAGCATTAAGTAACTGGCAGGCATTCAAATGGGCAGTCACCTTGCCCTAGTACGACGAAGCTAGAAACATTTTTATTTTTATTTTTTATTTTTTTGCACAAAAGATGCTTTTATGAACAAACATTTTCTGCGGGTGTTCTTTGGGTGTTCAATTTGTATTTGCTTCCTCTGAAGTCAGCCCTCTAATGTGAGCTCTAATAGAATTTGAAGTAAGAAGGCCAAAAAAAAGAAAAAAAAAAACCTTCAAGGATTTGTTAAAATTCTAAAAAAAAAAAAATCAAAGCTGTTTATTTCTTTACTTTGATTCTGTCAGAAGAAAATGGTGGGTGACATCCACTAGGCTTTTAATTTGAAAATTCTTTGTTTTTTTTTTTCTCACTGCTCCCCCCCCCCCCCCCCCCTCTGTAATTATCCTACTTGTAATAAGTGACGCTAACTCCCATTAGCCTTGCTTGACGCTAGCTCGTGTACCTCCTCAAAAGACGAGCCACTTTGTCGGCACGCCTGTAATGTTCCTCTGATCTCTTTATCTGTCCCTTATCTCTTTCTGTGTATTTGTTGCATGCGAGTGCATTAGCACAAGATCATCAACATGCAAATTGCCCAAAGGTGAATTTATTTATGCAAATGCGAGGACGCACCGGCGGCGTACGCTGCGAGCCTGAGTTGTGTAAAAAGGCTGCTAGCTGGATTGTGAGGCTGTATTATAATGGGAGGCAGAGAAGGCTGCGGTGCTTTTATGTGTTTGGAGGAGGGAAAAAAGTATCTTTTTTTTTTTTATGTAGCGCTGCATTTTGTGTGCATAATATTTAGTCTGTTGCAGTTCCATTTGAGCCAGAGTGTCAGATTCATATACGAGATTGTGTTTTAGTTTCCTGGTGTTTTTCATTTTGAAATCGTGCCATGCTTTAAAGCTGCAGCTGCTCCGTTGAAGTTCAGTCATACTCTGGTGTCTTTTAACCTGGCCCGAGGTCAACGCACCAACTTTCCGTTTCTTCCCACGCAATCCTTCATAACCTCCATCCCTGCAATGTTCTTGCACTCTGCTCTCTCTCTGCCTACAGTGTTTGATGTTTGCCATACGTAAAATGCGGTATGTTTCACATTTTAAAGCAGTTTACATGCATTTACTTAAAGAGATTCACAGTACACTCTTTTTTTCCCCCAGTCTTTTACACCAAAATCTCTCTGAAAATGTGAAAGATATGTCACTGTCTTTTTGCTGCTATCGCTTTAGGGCTCTTTGATTTTCAATTCTGACAGTGTGTGCTGCTTTTTCTCACTGTGGGCTGCTGTACATCTTGAAAAATAGCAATGGATTCCCAATGTGGCATCGCTTATGTGAGTTATGTTAATTTACCGTTCTTATGAACACACGCTAACAGACACGTTTCGGCATATTTATTACATTTTCCGGAGCTTGAAAGTTTTCATGCGAGCTGCGAGATATATTTATAGCAGCACCAAAAACTGTATTTTCGCAATTTACTGTACACACACGTACAGTGCTATTATTTAATTAAGTAGAGTAATGTTCGCTAAACACCTTCCTCAAACAGTGACTGCGCAATCAAAGCTTAGCAACCTTAACTAGATACTCAAAGAGTTTGGAGGGTGCAGTCTTTTCTTTTTAGTCTTAAAAACTTAGAAACACAAGAAGAAAATTGTACAGAATGGGTTAAACAGTGTGGTTATCTGCTCTTATGTAAGCGGTAATTGTTAGCATTTGTAACCAGCTAACTTCCTGCAGCAGTGACCAATTGTTCCTTCTTCTTCCAAGTCAAGATTTAGCACATCTTCAACTAAAGAGACTACTACATTAGTTTGTGGGGTTACATTTTTCATTCGAAAAAACAAATTCACAACCAGCATCCACTGTGTCCCGGATGTTATCAAAGTTTACCCCAGACAATGTTAGCCGAGACTGCGCTGCTTGCTACGTATCATATCAGATAAGTCTGCTAGCAACAGTTGTCATTACAGCTGTCAAAGTCAACGTTAGCTGGCTAAAAAAAAAAGAAGTCAGCTTGTGTCTGCCTTTGTCTGACATTACTTAGAGTTACGAAGAGTTCCAAGGGCTAAATCCGCCTGTGTTATCAGTGCGTAAAGGTTATAATGAGATGCGTACACTGACGTTATGTTCATCGAGAATAAGGGGGGTCGATTGGAGTGAAACAAGGAAATGACAAAATATCAGCAGTTGAAACAGGCAGAGTGAAAGTGAGGTGGTGAAATAAAAAAAAAAAAAAAAAAAACAGCAGGAGAGAGAGGAAGAGGGGGGAAAAAAGCGTGTGACTGTAATTACGTTTTGCACCAAGGAGGGCATGGAGTCAGGCAGAATTGGCTTCGTCAGCAGAATCCTGGAGCTGCTCACTAGTCACTGTACGACCTCTGACTTCCTGCTGTCCACCCACACTTCACCAGCCACAGGCTACAGTCCACTGTGGAGAGCAAACTAGCTGGCACCGTGGCCCCGGTCCTAAACTTTAACCAGCGGTAGGAAGGAAGACAAGACTCATCCGTCAATCAGTGTCTACGAGAGGTGTCATCCTCAACCTCCCCCGGACCCCGTAACTACGCTACCCAGCATGCCGCGCACCGTGCCAGCTGGACAGCAGCCCACGGTTAAAAAGTCACAAGTTTTTAGCACGTTGGTTTCTCCCTGTTGTTCTTTTTTTCATTTTATGAATGTTAACGTCCCTCTCCTCTCCTCTCCTCTCCTCTCCTCCTCCCCGCGATAACTCCTCATGACAAATGAGCCTCCCGTCCACCCACTCCCCCCACCGTGCACCTCTTCCTCTCTGTGTTTGGTGAAGTTGCTAATATTAGGCAGAGCAAGTTCATTAGTGTAATTTAACATTGTCTAAAGTTGTTCCACTCTCTCCCTCTCTGTTTGGCAGCTAGCTAAGATCTGTCACCATGATGCATTCGCCGTTAATGAGCTTGCCTTGTTTATGCTTTTACAGCAGCATGTGATAATTAAACTGCAGAGAGGAGTGTGAAGTAATCGCTTTGTGTTTACCCCGCGCCCTGCTCATGTGGCGGAGCGTGCGCGTAATTGTTAAACATGCATACGCGGGCAATGAAAGACAGGTGTCACTCAAGTGTTTGAGGGTGATACCGTTCGCGCTCCTGGCTCGGAACCTTTTTTTACGTAACGTTTCAGCAATTTATGCGTTATTAAAGCGCTCTTTGAAAGTGGGTCTGTGCGCGATTGTCAGTCAGCTTTGATTAAGAGCACACAGTGTGAGAGGAGAGGATGCTATAGTTCCTCTCTAACTGGCTTTTCTCATAGATTCGCTGACAGCTCTTTAATTACAGCTCTATTATAAAATCTCTGTGTGTCTATGAGAGAAAGAGAGAGGGGGAGAGAATGAGTGTCACTGGTTTGATGACTATGAAATGGGGAGTCGCTGAATACCGAATTGTATTTTTAATCTTTTGTTATGTAAAGAAGCATAAAACAAACATTTATCACGAACAGAGAGAGGAACAAAGGCAGCCGCTCTCAGTGTCGCAGGCCCATAGGCAACAATCTCATCCCTTCTTCTCTTGTTCACGCCGGCCTGCCATACCATGACGCTGACACCGACACTGACGTTTGAACTCCATGCTGACGCCGTATTGAGACAGCCTGGCGCGACGTATGGTCCTCTCTCCGCGTTGTTTTGTTGGAAGTGAGAACATAATCTGGACTAATTATAGGAGGAGAGAAACAAAAGCTGTTTTACGGGTATAATGAGACAGATGTGGACATCTAATGGCCAGCTGATGTTTATGTTGGGAGAGTGGAGCCGAACAAAACGAACTGCCGTCTTGATTGATGATTATATTCGGCTGTTCTTTGGCTGTTATTGCAGCCAGAGAAGTTAAATTCATCATATTTACCTTATAGAATAAGAAACTCTGAAACTCTAAATGAGCTACACTGGGTGACACTCCCTCGTTCCAATGAACATGGGCACTGCAGTTTATTTTGACTCGACTCCACGTACACCGCTCCGGCACAGGAAATACCTGCAGTCGCACCAAATGTGAAGTAATCCTCTGAGAAAAACGGTGCCAAACACACGCTTTACTCCTGCCTGAGCAACGTTTGCCAAAACCTGCTGTGCCCAGCCTATACGAGAAAAAAAACTGTATGTTTGTCATCTGTTTGTAAAGATTTAAATCTGTAGCAGAAACAACTGGGTGCATGGCTAAACACCACAGACAGACAGACTCAGGAATTTGTCTGGTCTTCATTGGATTTCTTGAAGAAGACTTTCCGACCTTCCTCTTTAAGCGAGAGGAACAGGAAGTGTGTTTGTTTTGACTCCTTTCCCTGCCAAAGTCTCTAATGTCACAGTGATGACTGGTTCACTAATTCTCTGTCCAATAAACCAGCAGTTTTGAATTAATAAGACTTGTTTATAATCCGCACCCTGCCTGGAATTCCTAAATAAACTAATCACAAAATTGCAGTAAAGACACACCGGGACATGATTCATATCCCAGAGGTGGGTAATCAAATATTTGCCTCCTCCTCTTTGGTAACTGCCAAAAAATCATGTGACTGTTGTCAGCCAGAGCTCAGAGCGCGAGCAGAAAATGCAGCCTACCACGCAGGGAAGCTGAAGAGATACAAGTCAGAGTACAAGTACCTGTTTTTGGCAGGGTTAGAGTGGGACTAGATATTTCTGGCTTAAGTTAATATTGAGGTAGCAGCTTGTGCAATATGAAAATCAGCCTTAATCCTCTTGACCAAAAAGATAAATGGCCACAATTTTGTTAAAACCTCTCAGAGGTTTGAAGAGGTTTTGACCTTTTTATGACAGAAAAAGACAAAAATGCCGTTTTAATCGGCTCCTACTGGAAGCGGTACCGTCAAATATATAATGAACACACACTTTTTACATTACACAAACATGCCTTCTGTCCTCGTATCTAGATTGTATTGACCTACAATGTATGCACTCCGTGCCCCGCTGAACAGACTCGCAGTAGCTTCATTTAACAATGAATACACTCTTTTCTCATCTCATTTTGGCGTGTAGCTCTTTTTCAGACAATTCTGATAGCTCTGTAATTACATCTCTATTATGAGGGAAGCGTGCGGGACGCTTGTGTGTGCGTGTGTGAGACACCGACTGCAGAGTTATTAACAGAGAGGGGAGTTACGTACACACTTGTCGCTGTTTACATTACTATAGCCACATCATAAAAGAGTTTCCCTCCTTCCAGACATCTGTATCTCTGCCGTTTGCTGCAAACACTTCCAAGTGTTTTTTTCTTTCAATTGTGATTATTATTTTTTATTTTGACAGAGTCAGTGCATCGCCACATGCAGCAGTACGAGGTGGAATACCTGCAGTTTGCCTTCCGCTGGATGAACAACCTCCTGATGAGGGAGCTGCCACTGCGCTGCACGATCAGACTGTGGGACACCTACCAGGTACACACACACACATACACACACACACACACTCAGCAAGCAAGCTACTGTTATTGAGCTTTTTGTTATCTGTCCATTTCTATCTATCTGGCTCTGTAAGGGAACGGGGATGTTCTCTGATAATGACGTCTATGATCACCTCAAAAGTGGTGCCTTTTGTTATTCCTACCATAATATCTCACTGGCACGATGTAACATAATATACATTATTGTATATCATCATGGCAGCTTTGTCGACGATGGTCTTAATTATATACAGATTATAATACAGCCTAACAGTGCTGCTCGGCCCATTCACGCTGACACACAACTGACGCATTTACACTTTAGTCGTTAGTCTAACAGGATGAGTTATTTGCTCTGTGTTAGCACAACACATATGGCGTGAGATAGAGCTGAGCTGACATATTGTAGAAGCAGAAGAAACAGACAGGAAGGATGGAAAGGTTTAAAAAGTAAATAAAAAGATTTGCAGGCGAGGGACTGTAAGATATTAGTTGAATCGGAGAAGAAATAAAGACGCCAGCAGCCGACTTCGTACACGAAACATTTCTGCTGTTTGGTTTGCGGTTTCATTTTAATTTCTGTTCTTTTGTGTGTGTGTGTGTGTGTGTGTCTGTGAGCGCAAAAGTGAAGTCTGTGACTGTGTGTTGACCTGTGCGTGTAAATGTGACACAGAGCAGGATATTAATCCCATTCAGACGCACGCGGACCCGCTCATTCTGCTGCCCTTTCACATTTACACACAGCTTAATGGGCGGCGCCTACAGTTACGGCGGACTGTTAACCTCAGTTGGCGTTGTCAATAATGCCTAATGTGTGCTATTGATTCAGCGCGTTCGTATGTGGATGGCTGAGGGCTTGCGCTGAGTACATATAATGGATTTTCCAGTTGATGCAGGGGTTGAGAGTGTAATACATGTGATAGCGGTGTTTGATTAGATGAGGAAAGCAGAGAGAAGGAGCATGAAGACGAATGGAGGGTTCATCGGTGACATTTACAAGTGCCGTCGCCGGTTTCGCAAATGTTTTCGTGCGACACACGGCGGCGTCTTCTGCTGCCTAGCCCTGTTGTTCTTTCCACTGCTTGTTTCACCGGCCACCCGCTCAGCCGCCTCATATTTGCCCTTTGCCCTTAGCGCAGAAGTCTGACATTTGCAGGTGTAACTCTTACACACAAATGCAAAAAATAAATGATTAACCTTCATAAATTAACAGTGCCTATATGCAACTTTCGCGGAGGTTAATAGATGGACAAAGCGCAGCTAAGGTGGAGAGGTGAAGGAGCGGAAAGGGCTGTCACCGTCAGGTAAAAATGGACGAGTGCAAGAAAAGAGAGAAATGCAGGACAGTGTAAGTGCTTGAAAAATTAAAACCCGGAAAGGAAGACATTTACAGTTGAATTGCTCCATCCATAATCTTCAACAAACCATAGCATGGATGGATGAACTCTGACTGAACTTTGGGCAGCATCAGACAGATTGCAGCTGACAGGTAAAAGCCACATAACGGCACGAATGGTATTTTTCTTTCTGTGCCTTACTTGAGTTAAACCACGGCAGCCGTTTTTTTTTTTTTGTGTGTGTCAGATTTAGTTACCTTGACCTCTGATAGAGCTCCTTCGCTGCCTTATGAAAAATACATTCTGCTAATGCTATATAATGTTCTACGTTACTGAAGGCTCAAGGTGCAGCAGATTTGCAGCACGGTATGAATACTGATATATTCTAATTGAAAAATACTCTTTTTCTTATCGTCTTATGAAACTTTGAATCTTTGTGGTTTTACTTTTTACATGGATTGCTAAATTTTAATCATGCAAAGCCCTTTCAGTATTTCCAATTTTTCAGCATTATCATTCTTTCCAAAAAAATTCATATTACTATAATCGCACTTAGAGTAATTGATCCCTGCCAGCAAAGATTCTCTTCACTTTCCCTGTCCTCGATGACATAAAACTGCTGGGTCGGCTACAGTGCAGTACTTATGCACAAAAAAAAGAGAGTTCTGAGCACTCCCAAGTCCTCCAGTAAGTGCAGTCTCTCTACTTACATGACTTATGTCGGAGGGGGGGCAGCGATTAGGAAGCCACAGTGAGCTATTTTTCTCAGAAAAAACACTTTGCTTGACCCCAACAGCAGCACTATGTTTTCATGATACCCGCTTTGTGGTAAGCACATCCCTTATAATTACTGAAAGGCATTGAGTTTTATTCTAGTGAAGGGCTGATACTAAATCATTAGAACAAACTTCAGTTCTGTACCATTTAGGATGTTTTTTTTTCTCCTCTCGTGCACTTTGAATGAACCGCAGCCAGCTGGCAGGTGGTGTAGAGCTCAATAGGAAGGTCTTGCAGGTGTATTTGCTTTTTTGGGAGAGTGGGATGGCAGATAGTAGGGGCTTTCCTTTAGCTTAGCCGAGTCTGTCCTGTTAACACAGTGGCAGGTTGTCTGACACATTGTCTGGACTGGTTCCTAGTCACTTAAGTTCTCCTTGATGAATGTATTGATGGAAAGAGAGAGAGATAGTGTAAAGAAAAATACGAGATAGACGTGAGGAGATGTTTTGTGTATATGCCTGGTCAATTATGAAGAGAATAACACCGGAGCCAGTGGAGTGGGTGACCTTTACAGTACTCTGGATTTTCTTGGTAAAGTAAATGAACACATAATTGAACACAGTGTGAATAACCACTCATGGTTATTTAGACAAAATAGCCTCTGTACCTGACCCAGGTCTACTGCGTAATAGTCTCTGCAATACAAGATGCCTGGATGGTGTCCATAGTAACAAGCAGTTGCTCTTCATCATCTATCATCAGTTAAGAGCTTAGCATCAAATCACTGTCCTATGGAAAGAAGAGAAGAGTGAAAAACAGAAAACCAGTCCAGTGCACACAACACAGTGAGAGACAAACAGAACGTGCCGCTTTAAAAATGGATTTACAGCATTATAGAAAATAATACCTTGTCCTGACATTTACTTACAATTCATGTCTCATTTCCTGAACATATTTCAAACCCTGACATCAGAGCGGTGGGTATGCTGACAGATGAGGTAAAGCCACAGCCTCAGTTTAAGTTGTATTTGTTGTGACTTTGAATCATTTTACTGATTTATAGATTTACACAGCACTTTTTTTTCCAACTGGCCCTAATTAAGAAATAATATTAATTATCTGACACACTCACGACACAATGCCCTGGTCTCTGGTTCCAAATTTAAACCTGTGACACACCCAACCGCTGTTTTGCCCTCAGTACCTTTGCTGGGCTCCGTGGCACTAAGAAGACTAATGACCGTGCTCCAAGTGTTATCTTGTGGGGCGCACTACGAGAGTTGAGAGTCAAACATGTTCTCAGCAGGTGTTGGACTACGCCAGGGTTGTGGCTTGTCACAGTTTCTTAAGGCACAGCTAAAGTATGGAGGGCTGTTCAGTATGTGGGCCTCGGGATGCCTATTTTGCATTTTGCGGATGGTGCGGTCCCGCTGTCTTATTCAAACGGTGACCTTCAGTGAGGAAGTACTGAGTCACTTCCTTCAGGCTGGGAGTAAATAAGTAAGTAACCCTAACCCAAACGGCCCCGAGAAGGAGTTCAAGAATCGTTGGATGTCGTTCACGAGTAAGGATATGATGGAGCATCGAGAGGATTGCCTTCACAGAAGCCGGTCTGGACTCTTGCAGTCCAGATGGAGCCCAGCCTGAAGGCGAACCTCTCAATTTACTGTCTGATCTACGTTCCAGTCCTCACCTGTGATCATGAGCTTTGGGTAACGGCTGACAGAATGAGATCGTGGATACAGGTGGCCAAAATTAGTTTCCTTCACGGTGGTGGCTGGGCTGTCCCTGAATGCTAGCCTGAGGTGCTTTGACATCTGGATGGTAGTCGAAGTAGAACCTCAGCATTGTGAGGAGTCAACTGAAACGGTTTGGACTTTCTCGCTGTCCAAATGGGAGGAGACCATGGAACAGACCAGAATAACTTGAACCAATTACATAACCCATCTTTGTGTGTGGATAGCCCATGATTGAGTCGGAATACGTGGCTAAGGAGAAGGACATACAGTCTGTCAGTCATACAGTTTGTCAGGCATTGGAAGTTGCATGTTCTTCTTTCCTGCCACAATGACAATGTGACCCTGAAACAAAATGTCTATGGATGGATGGATGGATGGATGGATGGATGGATGGATGGATGGAGCATATTAACAGACCTTAACAAAGAATTACAGTCTAAAAGGATAGTTGTAATAGCCTTTGTTTGAGCAACAAAGGCTACCTGTAAGTACCTGTAAGTTAACGACACCAACTACTCTCACGCGTACACTGTCCACTTCAAGCAATGAATGATTAAACAGTGTTGTTGCTTTGTCGTGACTCGCCGGCAACCCATGTACACATTGTACTTGTAATCCATCCACTAAATATTTCATGTTTTACAATGTCGTTTGGACTGCAGCCCCCCTCCACACCCTTTCAAGACAACACACAAACACGCACAAACACCTTTTTTGACAGGCTCTGTCACGGTCCCTCACCTCCAGTCCTGCCCTGGTACGAATATTAGACCGTTTCCACTCATGAAACTTTCAGTAGAGCTGACAGCAAGGCACGCCGCTGTCCTTGTCTGTTCTACTCGGCTCTGTTTCTGTTGTCCGTTTTTTAAACTATTTTTTCTCCTACACTTTCCCCAGCGTCCTTCCTACTTGTCATCTTTCCTTTCAACTCCTCTCAGATATACCATTCTATACGTCTTTTACCTTAGCGTTTGCTCTCCTCTGCGATACGAAAGACGGCCCACAACATGCAACAAGGCGGAGATTTGAAGCACTCAAATTAATTGGATATGCTCCACAAAATAGCCCATAGCATGCGGTTTCTACGGAATTGCATCCTTATACAAGTATGTCTGTGCTTTCCTAAAGTTTAGCTCAAGGGACAACATTTCTGAATCATGAGAGTTTGCTTTCTCGGTGCTCAAGGATTCATAAATCGTCTTTGATTAGAATGCTGTTGGTAAAACAAGCATGTTTCTTTGCCTGTCGGTATGTTTTTCGGTTTGTTTAAGCTTTTGTCATGCTTTACTGACCTTACCTCTGAGGCAAGGATGTTTTTTTGTTGTTGTTTGGTACATAATTATTATTATTGTCCAAACGCACTGGACTTTCTAACTAGGTGAACGTGTTTTTTGACAAATGTCCTTAAAGCAAATCTCTGATTCACCGCGATATAGAAAGATGTTGGCCTTGTTGGAGAAAAACCCCTCGCGTCTGGGTCTCTCAGAAATGCCGATAATAAACAGAAAGACCTTGCCCTTTGCCACTGAGCGTGTCGCGGTGCGTGCGTGTTTGTGTGTGTTTGTGTGTTCCAGGGGAGATTTTAACCTGAGTGTTGTAATGTCTCCGCTGTGGTCTTCTCTCTGCAGCGTGGCCATCTGTTCAGTAGCCTGATCCAACACAAGACAGAGCTTCCTCTGTCTTCCTCTCTATTTCTGTCGGCTTCTTTTTCTGTCTTTCTATCTATTCACAGTCTCCTCTCGATATTTGTCTTCTGTTTTTATCTTTTTTTTTTGTATCCACCGCTTCCCTTTTTTGGTCTATTTTGTCCTCAGTCTCCCTTATTTCTTCTTTTTCTCCGTTTGTCACTGTTGATCTCGAGATGAGGAATAAAAAGAGAGAAACAGAGAGACACAAAGAGCAATGATGTAGAGCAAACCACACATACATATACACACACCTCTCCTCCCCGGCAGGCAGGCAGACAGACAGACGGACAGGCAGACAGGGACCAAATTATCCCTGTTGCGTGGAGCATGAAATTAGCAAGTAGCTCAGTGTGGCAGCATTAGCATGGCTGTTAAAGGGATACCGTGACATTTTCAGGTTGTGAAATATGGTCCTTTTCCATATGGACGCTCGGATTTGCCCAAGCGGGGAGCTGTTTAGCGTTGTTAGTGGCCGTGTTTAAGACCACTGTGAAAGATGCGATCAAATGTGTCGAATCCTGGTGGAAAAATGTGGCAATTTGCTGCAACAAGGGTCAAAAGATTCGCTGAGATTGAGATTAAAGAGCAGACGCTGATTGAGTCAAATACACATGCACTCCACGTCCCCCGTGTGTTTCTTTGATCTTCTTCGTTATACGATCTTCAATCAGCGATGGAACGTGAGTACATTTTCCTTTGCATACATACACATTATCTTCATTTTTACATCCATACAGTATATGTTTACTCTTACAGTATGTATGCAGTCACCCACATCAGGCAGCTTTTTTTTTTCCTCTTTCAAATTCAACATAAAGATCTACCAAGAGCGAGGTCGAACAGATACAGCATGGATAGGAAAAGGACTAAACCCACGGCAAGTTGGGAATTCTGATTTTTATTATTTTTCGTCCCCCTGAACGTCTGATTAACCTGAGTGCTTGGCAATTTAAAATGTAGCCCTAAGCAAGGCGCCGCATTAGAGAAGCACACACGCATTACAGAAAACTACGCGGAAGTTCATTTTGAATGTAAATGTTGGTCATTTCCTCCTCCTGCATCAGCCTCAGCCTTCCCTCCATTCTAAAAGGATTGCATCACGGCTGTGGGCTTCCCAGCCATGTAATGTTTAAATTCATCCTGTAGTCACATACCATACACCGTACACGCAATACCAGCCCTCAGGGATGCTTTGCCCAAAGGAATACTCGCACAGCTTGTAGCAGTGAATGTAAACCGTCGCCAATCACTGCCACAGTCGTGGTCCGCACACATGATATAAAAACCAGCTTTAAAACCGCCACTCGAATGTCAACAGCTCATCATATTCCATCCTTGTAATTCCTACATCGGTTTGAATCTGTTCGTTGATCGTCTTACATCACTCCTGCACGCTGTCACCTTTTCACCTTGTCTGGAGTCGGTTCGTCAGGGTATCGAGTTAGTCCCACGTCAGGCTGGTTTGTTTTTGAGGGATGAGACTAGTCAGACAGCCAGCGCAGCAGTTTAAAGACACTGTGACATTGCAATGCCGCATCGCTCTGTATTCCCTTTTCCTCTTCTGTTTACCTTTCGCCTCCCGCCCTGTCTGTCTCTCATGCCTTCCCCTTATGTCTCCCTACTGGCTACCCCTACTAGCCTTTCTCCCCCACTGCAGCCTCCCACCCTGCTCTCTCCCTCCTTTGATCAGCAGCGCTGTCAGTCAGAGTCTCGTCTGTCTAAGCCAATATGGCTGCCCTGACACGAGGGAGGTGGAGGCCCGGGCATAACAGTGGATGAGGAGAAAAGGTAGAGACAAGTTTGACGGAGTCACCTTGACTCCCACGACAAACTTTATTTTGCGGCTCATAATGACGTGGAGCCTTGAGCTGAAGCAGCAGAGGTGGTTGGACGGGAGGGACAGAGGAGTGTCGGAGAGAGGAAGGGGTGATAGAAACGGAGCGATGGGTGGTGGGAGAGAGGGAGAGAGATGCTGATGTTTCACAGTCTAACATTTATCTTCATTTAATGTAATTTCAATGAGTAGTTCTAACACCGCAACTGACAGTTATCGCCATCATCTTTAATCTGTAATTATATACTCATGTCTGAGCGTTTAATGTGGTTCTACACCTGGGCGTCAGTTAGCTTAGCTTAGCAAAAAGAATGGAAACAGGTGGAAACTGCTAGCCTTGGTCACCCAGTGACAGAAATAACTGTTTGTTTCATATCCCACAGCCTGAAATGACACCGTCATGTTGCTTGTTTAGTCCAAACAGTCCAAAAACCAAAGATGCAATTTACAACGCTGAAAAAATTGGGAAAAGTAGCAAATTTTCACATTTTCGAACCAGCAAGTATTTGGCGATGACGGCTTATGGCTGAACCACACTGGGCACGTCTCAGTCACAATATAGCTGTGACGCTTCCGGTCCGTTAACACAACTCAAATTTTGTCATTTATGTGCTTTGAAATATGTAAATATGTTGCATAGTTGCTTAATTGTTTCCCTTTTTTGGCTGTTTTTATGATGCCAAGTTCAGTACAGGGTGTTTTATTTTGAAAATCGACAGGTTTTCTATTCCGTTTCTGCCTGACTCTGTGCGACAATATGTTTTTAAAGCATATTCATAATATAATTAAACTACACATACTAACTCACTAAACTAACTAAAGGTCCATGACTTTACACTTAAGGAGCGTTACTATGGTGACGTGAGCATTGTCTAAAGATGTAGTGGCACGACCGAATTTGCACTTTGAGCAGACAGCAAGTCGTACATACTGTCATTAGCCAGGCTTCTATTCCTGCCGCAGACAATGAAGGCAATAGATTTGGAGTTAATGGTGGGAGCGGCGTGGAAAATGACTGGTGACAAATCAAAATATCAAGATTACTCGTCGACAGAAGTTGTTTTTGATAGAGATGCATGACTCCATAGTTTTTATGAAATATCCCTCACGGTCATATTAATGAGAAAGAGGGAGGAGAGCGGGTGATAGACTGAAGGAGGTGACAGATTGTGAGAGCAGAGAGTAGATAGAGGGGTGATTGAAAAATAGAGTGAGTGTGGGTGTGTGTGGGTGTGTGTGGGTGGGTGGGGGGGGGGGGGGGGGGGGGGGTAGACTGGATTCAGAGTTTCACAGTCCCTCAGAGTTTATTGGTGTCCTCAACCATGAACTCACACACACTCTCATACACACACAACAAACTCGTGGAAGAAAGGAAATTAAAACTGTGTGAATCTTCGGGGACTGATAAACATTGTGCTCCCGTATGCCACTCATACACTCCCTCATCTGTATTTGAGTGTCTGTATGAGTGTGTGTGTGTGTGTGTGTGTGTGTGTGTGTTTGCTTGCTTCAGTTGTTTGGATTGGAGCTGCAAGGTTAGACCAACAAGCCAATCACCTGCCAGTTTACAACTCACATCACGCTACGCTTCGCTGTCCACAAACACTCCTTTTCTTTTTTCTCTCCTCTCTCACCGCACACTATACTCTCTCTCTCTCTCTCTATTACACACTTCTTCTCTCTCATACACACACACACAAACACACTCTCAGTGGGGAAATTCCTAAAATTTGTTTAAGTAAGTGGGAGGTAAGAGGAAACCCAGACAACACACATACAGAAAAGGAGCAGAGAGGCCCCATCTGTCTGGAAAGAGCGAGCAACGATGTAATAAAGGCGCCGCCATCCAGATTATTTTGGTACCGCAACAATGTCTTCGTTTGAATCTGTCCGTCCGCCGCTCATCTGTTTATCCCTTCCTTATTTCCTTGAGGGAAATTCAATTATCACAGCAGAAAGGCAGTTTCTGTTCATTCCTGCGGAGTTATGGCTCACTGTGATACACAAATGAGTGTGGTGGTTAAAGAGCAACGCTTGCAGTCGGTTACTCAAAGTGGAAATGAGTAATGCTGCGCCCTCTAATTGAAATCCTGTAAATGAGTAGTAAAATGTGATGAACATGGCTGAATTACTGGAACGCGCGCGTCGCTTCGGGCTCTTTACGAACTCACCTGTATCGAAGAGACCGCAGAGCGTAATATAGAATTAAAGAGAGGTTTGCTAACGCTGTAAATGGTGCCTGGGTAGTAAAATTTGAGTGTTTTTTAATGCGGCGCCACATACTATAAAAGTAGATGCATCAGCCCGTGCTCCCGCGAAGAGATGCGAGCGTATACGTGTGCGTGTTTCTTCCGCTTAAGTACGTCTGCGTGTTGGGCAGTGCTCAAACGTTCATAGTCGCAGATGCGCGAGCGTGATTTAAAAGAGTGAGATAAAAAAGGGCAGACGGTGTGCGGGTGACTAAAACCCCGGATATGTCAGAATGCATCAGAGAAGCTCACGCAGAGTTCCGGATATTGTTTCCCACCTTTATCGGGGGCATATGCTCCCAGTTCACTCGCATTTAAAGGCCCTGGTAATTATCCTCTCTGTGATAGGGCTCCGGAGAGAAAGAAAAATGAACAGAACAAGGAACATCTCATCCTTTTGTCTTTCCCCCTGCTCATTGCAGAGTAAAAAAAAAAAGTAAGTTAAGCGAGCTGCCAAACATAACAAGGCGCTGAAACATAAAACGCCGTGCACAGGAGAGGGGATTTGTAGCTTCCTTTGTCGTCGTCGGCCCGCACATTTCTGGGTTGCGACGCGATATTATCTCCCTCTTTTTGTGTATATGGCATTATGCAAAAATGCTCTCTTAAAATGAATCCGTGAGATGTTCGAGGCAATCTGAATGTACTGGCATGCTTCCCTTGTCACCCCGTAACCTTCTATTTGAACAATATCACCTAGCTGCGATGGAGGTGTCATTTGTTTTACGGCTGTGAAATGCTGAACTTGTCATAAATCAACATCTGTGCTCAACGTTTTCATCTCTCTGTCTCTCTCTCTGTCTCTCTCTCTCTCTCTCTCTCACTAGGCTGAACCAGAGGGCTTCTCCCATTTCCACCTCTACGTGTGCGCCGCCTTCCTGGTGAGGTGGAGGAAAGAAATTCTCGAGGAGAGGGATTTTCAGGTAATGTGCGCACAAGACACAGGGGGAGCCGCAGAGCTTTCTACACGCTTTAAGAGCGAGACACACAGACACGGCATGCATGCGCGCATAAAAGCATCCACGCTGCATGTTTTTTATACCCAGCTGGCGACGCTGACGGTGATGTACAGCGCATTGCTTTATATCTATGTAAATTAAGCTCAGATGTCCCGGCCGTGTGCAAAAAAAAAAACAAATCTAAACAGTCCACCACACTGCTGTTGTGGGGCTGTTCATGGCCTACATCCCTCTCCATTACGTCCCTGGTCATTAACTGTGAGGTTCAAAAGTCGTTGTGAGTGCATTAGTAGATGACAGTAGACAGCTGCCAGAAGGTGACTTTGGTTGCCAGCTCACTGGGGGACCTGGCTTCTTAACAGTAGCAACACAGTCTAATATCATCACAGACAAACATCGTCTCTGCTCTTTGGCAGCTCTCTCTCTCTCTCTTTAACTTCGTTTGTGCCTTTCAGATTTATATTCTGTGTTTCCTTTCTCTCCATGTTCTCCTCTTCTTCTGTTCTTTTTACACAGCGTTGCTTCCTTTACCGTTTAAGAGGCTTTTCGTTGCTTTTTAATGCACTGGTTGTAGAGTTGCAACCTCCCAGAATAATCAGGTTGGTGTTTGCGACCCCCCGCCTCGTCTGCTCGAGAGCGTTCGGGGATTACTGTAATATAACACATGAAAGCTAGCACACACTCACAGGAGGAGCATTGCCGTGCCCACAGACAGAACTAATTTAATTTTGGCTTTAATTAGCGATTTTTTGAAATGGCACCTTCACTGTGAACATTTCAGCTATAGGCCTAAAAGAACAATCATAAATAGAAATGCATTCTCATATTACTGAGTTAAGTGGGCATGGTAATAATGTATGTATGAAAGTATTGGAGAGCTGACGTCGCTGCGTGTTGTCTCTCATTCTGCACTGCTTGACACAATATGTGCATTTTATTTTATTCTCAATGAGTATTTGTCAACCTCTGGAAATGATCTCATGGCCCATTGAGAACAAGTGCTCTATTAGCAACGTTAAAGAGTAGCAATAGAAGAAGAAAATTCAGATGTTAGTCATTAGTGCAAACAGACCTGCTGTCCTGACGTCAGTCCAGTTGATCAACAACTCAGACCATACTCGTGTGCAGCTGCTGATTATCCAACTAACATACTCAAAAACAAGCACAGGTTTCACCCACTTGTCGAACATACATTGGTAAAGTATCAGTCCTCCTAAAGATGAGAGGCAGAGAGGAGGCGTAGAGGGAGGAGAGGATCACGGTGGCAAAGAGAGAATAGGACAATGGCCAGGAGAAGTCAGGACAGATTAAACTTTAGAGCGAAGAAAGAACGGAGGGGAAAAAAGAGGTTTGTTTTTATATTGACACCTATGCCATTATTCCAAAGATACATTTTTATTCTGAGCAGCGTCACAGATGATTAATTAAAGCTGACTTTAGTACCTCTTTCAAAATGCACATACAAGAAACCTTCCAGCTCTTGATGTTTACTGTTGTTGCTTTGGAATCAGGTTTGTAGATTGAGTAAATGCAAGATAGAGAAAATAATCAAGGGATTTCTTTCTTTAAAATAAAAATGTTATTACAAATCTGATAATTGCCTCTTCCCACTCAGTGCAAGTATCGCTGTGAATGACACCTAGTCGTAGGAGCCGTCTTTGTAACTATTGCCATTATGTGAGTTTTTATTTATTAAAATCAGTGGACTTGTATTATTCCTCACATGAAAGAGAAATAGCTCCGAGGTCCTGAGTTTCACTGTATCCCTCTGGTTCTGACATGGAAGAAAAATTACAACTAATACAAGGAGACCACTCCATCTTTTATGTCACTCCCACCATGTAATAAATCAGAAGAAGTCTTCAAAAGCGTGAGCAGTCAGAGGATAACAGTTCTAAAGAACCTGTGCTTTAGATGGAGGCCAGTTGATTAAAGCCTTTTCAGCCACTGAGTGAGAAACTGGAGGCTGTCGGAGTTTGAAGATGAGACATCAGCTAACTCATCAGTTCTTACTTTCATACACTTCTTACCCTGTTTCCCCTTTCCCTCACTGACATTCAGGCTCAAATCAGATTGCAACTTTTTGTTGGATTCCGTTTCAACTCATGATGGTTATAGTATTTTAAAAAACAAACTTCTACAGCATGGTGAGTCTTCTGCCTAGAAAAGCCTTGCTGACCTTTGTGCAAAAAAAAATCTCCTTTTGAACAAGAATGGACAGACCTCCAAATCCTAATGAATTAAGGAACCTTTGTTTAGATGGCAACATGGTAAATGGTAAAGTCCATCAGCCGCTGCATCACGTTGCTCCAGTCTGTAATGTGTCAGTAACTACTGGTTGGATTGCAGTTTTGCTCAGATGTTCAAGGTCCCTGTCCCTGACATTGGTTGTTCGAGTTAGGGTTAGGGTTTAGGTTTTGCTTGCTAGAGCTCTCCATTTTCGTAGCAAGCAGCATAACATTACCAGCTCAGTTTACTGATAGGTCAAGAGCAAATGCAGTTGGTCATAGTGGAGGTCGGTTCATGTGGCCAGCTACAAACAATGTGTACATTTTTAATTCAAACAGGTCATTACAGTGGCAATAAATGTACAGTAAAGTGACAGCCCAAGGCTTCATATTCCCCATGACACCTGTGATCCTCTGATTTTTTTAATCTAGCATCTAACTAATTCCCATCAATGTAATTAGCAAGTGTAATCACGCTCACATGCAAACACCAACATGGTGAAATTTACATCCCACCTGCTGAGCATCAGCATGTTAACACTGACACCGTGAGCATGCCAGCAGCACTGTAGCTTTCTGGTCCTGTTTTGAAATGTTTCTCTGCCGTTGGACAAAGTTCAAAAGATTGAGAACCAAGTCAGCTGTGGCTCTCTCCAACATGCACTCAGGAACACATCCACCCCACAGACAGCCCACACTTTTCTGCAGCTCAGGACTCCACACTATTAAATAAAGTAACACTATACAGTCGGGGTAGTATATACTCCACACAGAATGCAGAGAACTTTACAAACTCAACCCCTCACCTGTGTTTACCTGTTGTCTTGTTAAATCCAGGATGATGGACATTTCCAATGACATTATTCCATCAGTGCACCGCCATGCACTTTGTTTCTCTTGTCACTCTCAGGAGTGTGGTTTCTTTCAACCCACCTCCACCCCAAAAAACACAGTACATACACACACGCACACACTCAAAAGCACATACATACTCACAAATAGACACAGCCAAATGTCATCCTGGCATTTCCCCCTGCCCAGCACACAACAAATGAGCTCTCATTGCCTATTTGTTTATGTCTGTCTGTTTGTACTTAATGGAACACAGATGTCCTGTGTGTGTGTGCGTGTGTGTGTTGTCTGCCTGCCTCAGTTTGTCTGTGCCACAGACTGGATTCATATATATTGACATTTAAAATGTGAAATTTCAAACAAAATTACAACAAACTAGCTTATCTACAGTTTTAAGTAAGTGTGAATGTTTTTGCACATGCAACCAAATGTAATACAAAGTAATTTAAAAAAAAAATATATATATTATTGTCAGTAAGGAAAACAAACCTAAAGATTTCTTCTCTTCTCAGCTTTAGTGGTTTAATTCCAAGAGATTTCTGCCTCTGATCCACTGAGCCTTAGAGTTCAAACGTGGGCCTGCCAGGTTCTTAAGGGCCTATTGAATAGCTCTTATCTTCACATGCGTTACCCAGCAATCCTCACAACATTTCTCCTCTCATGTCTGCCTGTCTTTCTCTCTCTCTGTCTTCAGTTTCATCTTTTTGTTTCCTTCTGTTCTGTTCTTTTGGCTGCCCTCCCTTCATACTCGTACTTCATGACTGGGCCACCACTTGTGTCCAGACTGAAGGCTGAAATATCTCAACAACACTTGGATGACTTGCTGCAATATTTTGTTCAGATTTTCATGGTTCCCACGACTTGTCCTCTAGCATCACTATGAAGATGACATTTGTCATTTTTCATAAAATATCCTGACAACTGTAGATGGATTGCTCTGAGAATGAAGTCTACTGACTTTGTTTTTTTTTTCTAGCAGTGCCATGAGGTTTCCTTCTGTTTTTTAGTGAAATGTTTTGACAACTGTTAAATAGATTGCCATACAATATGGTAAATTTTCACATAGGATGAGTGCTATTTCAAAAAAAAAAACACTGGGAACCCCCTGACTTTTTATCTAGCACGCTGGTTCTCAGACTGGTAGTGGACACATCTCTGAAACGTAATATTTCAATTAAATAAGTCAATATAGAAACATTTAGTACCACCAATACTACAACAATTTGAATACTTAAACTATGAGAACCTGTAATATTGTGATTCAGTATCATCCTGTAGGTAGCCTATAGCATGCAGACATTCGTGATAAATTATGAGCCAAAATGTGACAGGGAGATATAGGTGGAGGTAAAATGAATTATTCAAAAACACTGCAATGATAACTCCAAATGGGAACTATAAAGAACCCAAGTACCACTGTTCAGGATTCAACAGTCAATAATAAAAATTCTTCCTATTAGAAAGTTAACTTCCGCCTGCATGAACTGTTCGACGTCCTGTAGTTTAACGCCTTTTATACTAGTGGTACCTGGAGAGCTGAAGATATTCTGAGGTGGTATGTGCTGCACATAGTTTAAGAAACACTCAACACTCACATCTAGTGCTTGGGTTTATGACCAGCAAAATGCTTAAAATACATCTTCTGTTCGGAAACTGTCTCAAGCAGTACAACAGTCTAGACCTTTCAGCCTCGAACAACACATGCTTCCAGCCATATAATAAAGGTTTCCAACCTGTTCTCATCAATCTACTCATTATTACATTGAATTGCTAGTCCAATTTCCTCAGGCCTGGAGGCTAACTAGACTTGTAGCAGCTAGTTAGCACAGTGCAACATTAACATCTTGTTGTTTTTGTGTAATAGCTGTAAATGATGTCTTGATTGATTTTTGCCCTGCTGAGTTGTGAACCTGTGCTCCTTCCATTTTTTTTTTTCTGTTCATACCCTTTCATAGATTTCAACACTTGTCAGAGCCGTGCAGATATTAGATTGAAAAGACACACGTTCAAACTCATAAAGGCAAATGTGAGAGTTGGGAAATACACGTCGTTCTTTTGGGGTGATTTTGTTTCAAACGCATCACTCTAAATCTGCTCAGTCACTGCAGCGAAGTCATTCACCGTATAAAAGTGCGAGCTAATTGTCTTTAATGTAAGAACGTAGAATGCGAGGAGCAGCAGTGAGTGACAAACTGCTGGCGGGTTATGTGCTTGGGGTCCTGAGAGGGACCGCGAATGATTGATTCACTTTAATAGTTTTAATTAGAAAATGCATACAGAAAGTAATTTAAAAAGGATAATTCGTGGGTTGTTATCAAACCTAGTAAGAAGAGTAACTGTGAATCATCTCTCCTGGTTGTGGGATTGGATTGGTTAAGCCGCTAAATGAAAAGCAGGAGTATGGCACTCCCCAAGCAATCTGCCTTCCACCGTTCCACCTCAGCCACCACACTACTGCTAACTGCAGGCCTGGACTGCATGGATAAGTTAGCGCGTGGAGACAAACACACACGCATTTCCCTCCATTTTCTCTGTCACTCAAAGCCATACATTCAGAGACACAACAACATAAGCATGCGTACAAACGCGCCTCTGTTACACCATTTCATTCCCACATTCATATTCACCTGTCACACACATTCATTCCAGACACACATGCAGAACACACAGTAATAGCCATGCAGGGAGATATTATGCAGGTATGTGCTGTTTTTAGGAGGGCCAGCACAGTCAGCGCCATTTCCCATTAGTCTGTGCTACCTGCAGACACCCAACAGGGCCTCTGCAGAACTGCCACTAAATGACTATGAAAAACCTCTGCACTCTGGCCTCCTACCCTGCATATTTAGAGATTGTTGTGGAGCTGTACCACAGCCTGGAAATTTGAGAACGGACCGGTCTGCATTCTGCAAATAACCAGCTTTTTTTTTTTTTTTTATTGGTATTTTGAAATCGAGTAATAACCACAACCCAGCAGCCAGGAATTCAGGTGAATTAGGGTTCTTGTCTGGCTTTGGCACAAATACCAGCTTGTTTGCAAGAAAGAAGTCAATTGCTGCTTTTACAATTTAGGCATTTAGCTATTTGTTTGTAAAGACGACAGCCCCATAAAGGACTATTCCATTGGAAGCACCTTAATACACCCTAATTTTATTCTTCTTGTCAGTCATGCAGTATTTCCTGGTGCTCGAGCAGAGATTGTTCTGTCTGTCTGAAATGCTTTTAAATCTCTTCAAATAAAGCCTTTACAGTTTCCACACATTATTCCACATAATCATCTTGGCGCAAACAGCAGAAATGCTCCTTTGCAATTTCTCTTGACAGCCATTACCTGCAGCACATCCAGGAGTTTTTGAAAAGGCACAAACACAATATGTACACGCACTATAATTATCACTATAATTCTATTATTTACATGCACCACGTCTGCATCGCTAATGTGCATCGACTTCTATTAACGCATCAGAGAACCTTTATACGCAATTTACTGTACAAAACCCTGCGAGTCTCATTTCAGTGTTACATTTAATGTTTAACACACATCTCATGCTTCGTGATTTATTTTCATACCATATTCGCGTCCACTCATGACAATTAAGATGCATAGCGTGTGCAAACATTAGTCCTTGCACTTAATAAAAGGTGATTAAAAAAACAGCTGGGTGCTCAATTATGCGTCAGATTTAGCCTTTTGATGTCGGAATCTGTATGTTTTTCTATAATGATTAGTTTTCCATTCTACCTACCTGTATACTGCTTCACAATGAATGATTTATTTACACTTTAAATATGAAAAACAAAGGGATTAAGCCATTGACAGCTAGGCTAATGCGTAAGACTTCTTCTGATTCAGCATGTTCAAGGACGTTATGTTGTTTTATTGTTGTATATCTTTACATTGAAGGTTGAAGCAGCGCTTCAGTTTCATTTGTGTGTCACAAACCAAGCCGAGAGCATTATTTGTCAGCATGGATTTCATGACCGTCCGTGGAACTTCTTTATCTCCCCCCCATCTAATAGCGCGTCCCTGAGATTTCATTAGTAAGCATTGCTCAATAGGCCCCGTCGCGAGGATCCCCCATCGCGATCGTTAATGTGAAGCCAAGCGTTTGCGGGAATGCAAAGCTATTAGTTCAGTGCAAATGGAATCTCGCTGTCACAACAATTTTCCTGAAGACATGCAGGGGGGGGGTTGGAGGAGTGAGAGGTGGAAGAGTGAAAGAGGGAGACAAAGGTTTGTTTTCACTTTAATTAATGGTGTGTGAAAAACTGTGGACCTTTGTAAATGTCAGCGTCTGTCCTCAGATCAGTTATGTGTGGAGAGCGCCTCAGGTTAGGCTGCCTTGGCAATAAAGGAAAGGAGGGCACTCCAGAGGAACTAGCATGTTCTGGAAATGTCAGCACTATTTCAATCACCCTGAGTGAGAACCCAACTTTGTTTGGGATTCATTTTCATAGTGTAGAGAAACTGGAGCGCTCATATTCTGGTTTCCAGTTCTACTTTCTGACAAATGTTAGTTTAGCAGTTAGCTTTTTGACTCTGTGGGGCTGGGATAGTGATTATGTATATTTTATCTGGAACCGCCGCAGCAACACACAAACAGCCTCTCGTGTGTGTGTGTGTGTGTGTGAGAGATGAAATCATTTGGTTACTGCAGCATCTGCACATATAATGTACTGGAACCCTAAACAGATTTGTAAAACTGAAAGCACTATTAGAGAATTATAACAAACTTCTCATACATATATACAATGCAAATATATTGCACTGCTCTGTTTCGTCCATCTGTTTCCTGTTAAGGCATAAAGGGAAACAACTGTATGCAATTAACTTATTTTCATAAGTAGTAAATAGTGAAATATGCTTGTTATGCACATAGAATAAGCACCCTTTTGATTGCGTGTCTCTGAACTCTACCCATCTGCCAACGGATAGATGTTTTTTGGGTGCCTGTAGCTACAGATCACTGCCACCTTTATTTACATTTTCATTTAGAACACTGATTTAAGCAGTTTGTGGTGCCGCGGTACAGCCTCCCGTTTGTTTTCCCCTGCTGCTGTTGAGTCTATTGACAAAAAAGAAAGAGACGTAGTTTGAGCATTCTTCCCGACCGTTTTCCCAACAAAAAGCCATTTAATTCTCGCTGACACGTTTCACAAAGATGTCTTTTTACAAGTTTATTTTAGGAGAAACAAAATTTGTACGGTCTAATTATCAGAACAAAGTGTGTCCCTGTCAGCATGCCAGGACAAATGCTTGAAAATTGGAACTCTCATGATTTAATCGGGACATCTGGTCACTCTAGATGTTTTACTCTGCCAACACAAACAGTGTAGTCCATGGGGCCCTCTACTGGAAAAATAACTTTTCTCTGTATGTGCTAGTATTCATTATTCATTCATGTATAGTATAGTATTTCTGTCATGTGATGACGCTGAAAAGTCCTTAATCATCCCTTAAAATCTCACCACCAACGCTTTGGGCAAACCTTTCGGTTTTCAGGTCCGCACCAAACATAACGAGTTCATATTTTTTGTTTTTAATTGCTGCTACTATGAGTTTTTGAGCGTCCATCATCGCGTGCGTGTTTGTTCCTCAGTGTCTCTGACGAGCTTCTTTACTCCATACGTGTGCATGAGCAATGGCGGGTCCCCGTGAAGATCACCACCCCGCAATTTCCACTAAAAAGCCGGATCCCTCCTCTGATTAATTCCAGCGCTTTCACCCATTTATCATGACAAGACCTCCTCATTTTCTCCCCTCTAACTTTCTTCGCAAACTTGTATCGAGCAGACCCTCTCAGGGGCTCGCAGCTTCTCTGATGGATGGCACTGTAGTCAATAGTGTAGAAAGTGAGACAAGGCCACCCCCGGTAAACAACTTTTAATAATCACCCCGTTGATTGAGTGCAGCGCCCAATGTGGCATATGAATCTATTCGTGCCAAAACAATAGGCGAAGAGAACAAAAAAATGAGAGGAAAGCAGCAGATTTAATATGGTGGAAGTAATTACGTAGCCCTCCGCCCCATCATGCCTTTTCTTCCGTGACATCCGTCTTTCATTGCTCTCCTTCCACCTACACGCGCTCCATCACTGACAAGTAAAGTTCACTTTAAAGCTAACTTGCACGAGCTGGTGCGCTGAGTTATTGTGGTGTACGATTTTGATGACCAAAGCGGCTTGGAGAGTCTGTGGCGATCAGTCACGGGACGGCATTGAGTAGACGTAAAGTGAGTGAGTGTGTTAAAACACGTGCACAAAGGCAGTTGCATAGCAGCTGTTGTTGCTCTGTTGGTTTACCATGGCCGGGTGTCTCCTAAAAAGCATTCATAAACCCAAAATAATTGCGTGCGAGGGTTGATTAGCTTGCCATCTCAGTGTCATTAGTGACATTATAATTGGCTATAGTCCATTCACAATGGACAGGAAAATAGAGATAAGAAGAGTCAGACTTTTATGGCTTTTTTGCCCTAAGATAACAGAATAACAAGAGTTGCTCTGTCAGCCCATAAGCCAACTGCGTGCCCCCCTTGCTCTGCTCAGTTAAGACACAAAAATGCCAAATAAACAGCAATATCGATCCGCTTGTAAGGAATAAACAGACTGCAGAGGGAGAAGGAGGAGGAGGAGGAGAGGGAGAAATGGATTTTTTAAGAAAAAGAAGAAAGGAGATTTGTGGAATTGGCTGGGTCATGAACTGAGACATAAATACTGAATTTTAAATTTAAATGCTTTTGTGTGTGGTCAAAGTGAGGACTGAGGCATTTCTGCTCTGTGTTTTTATTTTTTTTTTCAGAGATTGTGAACTCTTAATTAGGGTGGCATTAACCTTTCTGAACTTGGCAATGGGTAGTTGAACTGTTCAGGCATTGTTTTCCTTTTGTAGTCCTAGAGTTCATCTTACCACTGAACTGTTCGTATCGTCAACAATTTAGTCGACATGAACACAGATTCATTGCAGCGGGTTGGCTCATACTTTTCATAAGTAGTTTTACGTGTTTGAAATGGTGCGAAAACAAAACCTGTTTGGCAGATTTGGGGTGGTAATGGTTGAAGCAGGAGGGGCAAATGGTTAAATATCGACTGGTCTTGAACTCTGAAGTTCTACAAGCTGAAAAGTAAGACTAGTCAAGCAGAGTGAAATATCACTGTAAATGCTTCGTCACACACAAAGGAAGCACAAACTGTTTTAGTACTTTCTGGCTGTGTTTTTCCAGAGTTGATGAACTTGTCATTGAGCAGGAACTGACTGTTTCAGAGTGGGCACAAGTCCGAAGACTGTGAGCGCGAGCTGTGGAAAGTAAAGATATCTGAGTTTGTTTGTTTTTCTTTCTCTCATAAATGAATATCAATTTTCACTTTTATTTTTATTTTTAAATCAAACCATTAAACTACTTCTTCTCTGAGGTGTCAGGAGAGGTTGAAGTATCCAAATGATAACCTCAACACCAACACCCACGCTTGCGGTTTCATGCGTTCTGAAAGCTTTCAACCAATCTGTCATCATTTTTTCAGGCTTTATTTATTCACACTCCCACAGTATTTAAATTACCAAAGGTTGTACCCACATCCCACGCGTTCTCCTTTTAGAAGGGACTTTGCAGGACATCATGAATTAATTTGGTTTAGGCAATCTTGGACTGATGTTGATTTTCTACACATCAAACATGAATGTGAAATGTCAGATTTATCTATGCATCTTTCTTTTCTTTCTGTATTTTAAGCACTTTCCAGGGTTGCATGAAGATCCCAGACGGCAAAAATGATTGTCTTGTTTCAGTTTTGTTTGTGGTTTGTTTTATAGGAATAGTACAACATTATCAGAAATGTGCTTAGCAGCTTTAATGTAGAATGAAATGAGACATTACAGACTTGTCTGTACAGTAAATACAAAGCTAAATTTAGCTTAGGCATAAAGACTGAATTAGGGGAAGCAGCCATTCTGGTTCTGCCCAAACAAACATATCCCTCCTAGCACCTCTAATGCTCACTATTAACAGAATATATATAGTTTATTTAGTGTATAAATGTCAAAGCAAAAGGTTGAGGGTTTACAGTAAAGTTTAAACAAATTGGGTTTTAATTTAATCCCCTGATTTTTGTACCTTTGAGCAGAGTCAGCAAGCCGTTTCACTTGTTTCCAGCATTTATGCTAAACTAAGCTAACCGGTAGCTGGCTGGGGTTTTCATATTTAGTGCTTGGCGAGAAAACAACTCTCCAAGAGTTTCAGTGTGCTTCCTGAAATGTGAAATCTAAAAAACCTCTCAGCGGCCTGTAAACATATAAACCCATTTTATCATTTCCTGAACACACTTAGTTGTAACCAAGTGTCAAAAACTGCAGTTGCTCAAAGGCCACTTGAGGCTGGCTCCAGAACAAGTTAATTACCATAATTCTCCATGTTGAAATGTCCAACTTCACAGAAGAAATGTTTACAGCCTGGTACAAAAACGCAGTTTTGGTCTCTATTTCATTCATGGCGACTGTATTTTTTTTAATATAAATAACTCACCCATTCAAATTATATTCAGACTTAAACTTATGTATAATTAACAGCGAAGCACCTTTGATTGACAGGTGGTTGAAGGCTACAGATGGCTTGTTTGAGTACTGAGCCTGCTTCAACTATCCACATTGTTGCCCATTTTTAGATTAGCCGGGAGGTGGAAGAAGCAGGACTGCCAACATATTTAGCCTCAGTTTCTGAGCTTTGAAACAGCTTCAGAAAACAGTGGGTGACGTCACAGATAACCTGTCCATTCTTTCAATTGGTTTGACAAAGACTCTGTAATTTCCTAAACATGGTTATTTCACACCACACTGACTCTTGACGACTGTATATCCACATGCAGCGAGTACCAAAGCAGTGCCAATTCTGAATTTCTTACCATATTTCATCTACTACAGGGGCAGAACACTGCATTGTTCATAATTATAATGTCTTACTGTAAAGACAGGATTGAGTTATTGTCGTCTACTGTATCAGTAGATCTGTTTCACAGCACAGTGTGGGGATTAATACATGCTTAAGGCAAATAAAAGCCACAAGCTGCAAACATTAATTTGACTAAAACGTTGTCTGTGATTGCACATGCCATTGTATTTCATCACTAACGGCGCTTTCTCTCGTCACCCTGAGTGCACCGTGCGAGCAGAGCCGCTTTGGGTTTATAAAACACTAGTTTTGCATCTATTTCAGCAACATTTTACAGGTGACCCACATTTCTATACAGCTGCTGTTGCTTGAAGAATGCATGGGATTTTCTTTCCATTCAGTCTTTTGTTCGCGCTGAGGTTGAAACAGGCTGTTTAAATCCTGTTTAAAAGTTTCCTGCCAAAACAGATCCGACAATCCTGCCCATAAAAATTTGAACAAAATACTGTGGATCATAGTGCAAAATATTATTGAGTCATTCATGGCGGAGCACACCGGATTTTGAACAATCGTTTGAGAATATATTCATGGCTGCATCCCTGCCAAATGTCCCACCAGTAGAAAAATGGAATACATTTCCACTCTGTGTATGGCGTGAGTACAAAACTGAGGTAGAAGAAGTTTTATTTTATTTATCCTTCAGTGGGGAGATTCTTTTTTTACTTATGTTTTATCCCTATACTGTAGGTACGAAATACCGCGAGGGGCTCATAGACATGCAAATGTATAGAGCTGGTGAAGGACAACCATGTAGCTGTGCCCTGGGAGCAGTTAGGGGCTCAGTACCTTGCTCAAGGGCACCTCAGTACTGCCTGGGAGGTGGACTGGCACCTCTCCAGCCACGTCTATGCTCCATACTGTGACCTGCTGCTTCCCATATAGAACTAAATACGACTAACTGCACAGTCTCTTCTTAATGAGCTAAAAACAGCTTATACCATCCCCCTTGCCCCGGGTACAAAAAGAAGACCTCTCGAGACAGCTGTTGACATTTTCAAGACAAAAGAGATGCGAGGGGTGAATGCGTGTGTCTCTGTCCGCTTGTCCAGTGGCAGGGGAAGCGTTTCTGCTGCATGAATAGTTTGGATCCTGCTGTATCATAGTCATGTGATGTAATTTAAAGAGCAAAAAAACTCATAGGAATGAATAAGTAAACAATACAACCCAGTATTTCATATTTAGGAATAGGCTTCACCTATACAGGCCCATAAATGTAAATAAGTAAATATAAAAATACATAAAACCCGAAGTGTGTGTCACAATCGTCTCTGTCCAAGGTGCTGAACTGCCTTCACAGTTCTCAGGTTCAGCACCTTGGACAGAGACTGTGTGACTCTCCTGTTTTTCTACAGCACAGCAGCTCGGGATTGACCGCTTGTTACCAGACTGAATTTATGAGCCGTGTTTACATCATTTTTTTTAATATTTGTTCCGTTGCCTGTCAACAAACAAACCAACAGTCAAAAATGAGATCAACTATATCGTAAATTCGGCTGCCTGGAAACATAGTGGCTTTTGGCGAATGCGGCCGGTGACACGGCACAGCTGTTGTCATTAACCTTTATTTATGTTGATTCTGTCGAGTGACGTCCGGATAATAACAACTCAATCAGAGGGGGAAGCTGCATCACTGCTGTGAAAATACAGACGGCAGAAGCTCTGGAATACTCAGACTGCCAGACTTTTCCCTGCAGGCAGCTGTTTCTCCCTCATGAATGAACAAACATGTTTAATTTGAATGACTTTTAATTCTTTCCTGGAGCATACAGTACATATTTTACAGTGATGCATACATTTATGATACAACACTCAGTGGTAAAGCGGGAAACTGTAGGCTGCTGCGCATGTATGCCACCTTTTTAAATCTATTGCAGCCCGCACTGATACAGAAGCAACCTTGACAAACCATAATCATAGGGAAGAGTCTGTTTCCTGCTAACGTGCACGCACATTAAGCCTGTTATTGTTGTTGTTGAATAAAACACTGGTGAATTAAAAATATTTCATTGTGCAGACAAATCAGACATTACAGCACCGAGTGCACCAAACTGTACGGTCTGCACGGCTGATTAAACCCTCAGCGGTCTCAAATCCCAAGCCCTGTAAGCGACAAACACACATAGCTTACCTGTGTGACGCTGTGGTTAAGCCGAGTGCCCCCTGCTGACATCATGCTGTAACACATGCAGAAAAGGCGTGCCGTCATCGCGGCGGAGTGGGACTCTTCTTAAGTGCATTAATCCGCCGAGCTTTTTACCTGCCAACCTTTTTTTTTTTTTTTTTTTTTTTTTTTTTTAAACAAGGCAACTTGGCTGTGCCATCCTATGTTCGCTCTTACCTCCACATGCAACGGCGCCTCACTCCTACATTAGCACCCACTGTTTGCCAGAGTGCCCATTTTGTGTAATTATACGAACTACAGAAAGCTAATGGCCCTGACAGAGCAGTGCCTGGGCCCATTACACCTCAGGGTGCTGCAAAACACCATTACCACCACCAGCAACCCGGAGTGTCTGCGCACGTAAGGTGGCAGTGTGCGTATGTGAAGCCTCATCCCTATATATGTGTGTGTGTTCATGTAGATGTTGGTCGAAGGAGGTCGGAGGTGGAATGATACATGTCAAAGAAGCACAACACTCACTACAGTCGCTTGCCATTTTTAGCCACAAATGTGTGTCTGTTGGCATGTTTGTGCGCATCAACACCTGTCATCTCTCCCCATTAATTTCTCCAGGGCTTTGGCTGCTTGCTGCAGGGAGCTGTAGTTGTCACCGCAGGAAAGACAGCGAGGCACCTCACAGGACTTTGGGCACTCATTGTGCTCACTTCACTTAGCACCATCTCATTCTGCCAGCAAATAGACTATTTGGTTCACAGGAAGAGTGGGCTTTAATTGTGTGTTTTATCTATGTCTATATATGTGTGTGTGTGTGTACGAGTTCAGCAGAAGCCACCATTACCGCAGATAGCTCCAGTAGTCACTGCTAATAGTATTTGAAGTGATATTCCTCTCTTACTCCATTTGAGGTCTCAGCTCTTCTAACTAATAGTCATCTGGAACTGCCATGCATAAAGTCAGCGCTCACAGATATGACTTCGTGGTGAAAGCAGCGTGGCGTCTTGGCGCTCCCCGGCGCCCGCTTCGCCTCCGCTTATTGCGCCGCGTTTGTTTAACCTCGACGCGCGGCTTTACAAAACGCGGATGAGAACGGAGAGCATTAAATCAGCTCGGCTCTGCCAGACGCAGGTTAAAACAATAACTATACCCGCTGCGAGTATATTCCACTTGACAGTGGCCTTGCCTCTGTGTGCAGCCATTATGTTATCCCATTCACTTTTTGAAGAAAGAGCCTTAGCGCCGACTCTATTGACAATCTGCTTTCCCCTCACTATCAATAGCCATTAACCACTTTAAGCCTCGCCAAGTGTAGGAGATGGAGAGCTAATTGCGTTTTTTTTTTTTTTTGTAGTATACAGTAATGGATCAATGTGTTTGTTAGCATTGTAGGATAAATGGATATTCATGCTTGAATAACCAGAAGAACCACAAGCACCCCCGCGCACACACACTCACAAGGCTAGCTACATACACGCCTCCGGTACACAAACACACACACACACCTCTGTCTGCTTCTCTTCTGTGCTGTCAGTTCACTGTTTCGTCTCTGCCACTGACACGTACTGCAACAAACGCGAGTATATCTCCGCACCCCACTCCACACACGCTCTCCTACATCTCTGCCTCGTTTCTAATTGCACACACAACCCCAAGCGCGTGCCAGACATACATTGAATTTCACGGATTGCACAGATTTCAATTTTCCTCTCTCGTGCGATGGCGCGCGCTCCGTTCACGCAGACACTTGTGGCCTCTCAGCGTGGAGTGTTGCCACCTGTGTGGAGGGGAGTGAGTGTAGCATTCCCCCCTGACAGCGAGATGTATGCAATTAAACCGTATTAAAGTCATTAGCCCAACCGAAGTGATAGCCAGCAGATGGTTACCACGCGGAAATATGCTCTTAATGAAGCTCCTCAGTCGCTACGGGTGTGTGCTTGTGTGGTGGAGCATGCGTGAGTGCACTCGTGTGTACGTCGCGTGTATATTTGTTTGGGTGTGTTTCCTAACGGCTGTAACACTCGAGGCGGCACTTGATTAGACGGCGGTTGGTCCCTCTCCTGTAGCATAGCAATTAGGGCCCATTGTTGATTTATAAAGATATGGTAGCACATGGTAAATTTCCCTCCTACCACTTATCCATCTCCATCTCTGTGGAAGCCAAAATATGCTACATGGAGAGCATTTTAGATGTAAGATGCAGAGGTGCACTGGTCATCGGAGCGATTCTATAATTGTTTTACTTTTCCACGGCTCAAAAACGAGCCACATGTCCAAATCAGCAAGAATGCTTTGTGCAATGTAAGGAGCTTGAAGTATTTTCAAGGTTAGTATGGGCTGTGCATATTTTTCAGCTCCTCAAAAGAGAATAAAACCCATTTTTGGAGTTATCTATGCTTTACCACAAATTAGAGGCCTCTAGTTGGGTGTTTGCATCTGAGGGCTGCCATTGTTAGCATTGTTAGGGAATTACAGTCGACAGTCTACCATTAGCTGTCTGTCTACCTCTGATGGGAAATTACCCGGCCTGTCAGAACTCACCGCGATTCAAATCACATGACAGAGGAACATCAGGAAAATATATACTTTTTTATTTTTCTCACTTTTGCGTTCATAACGAAGGAGACATCAAACTGAGGTAATCACACATACATTAACACACGCGATAACAGCATCTCAAGTATCCGCTTCAGTTGATCAATCTATCCACATGCCCGTTAATTAAAATAAAATGTAAGTAGACTCTTTTAATTTCACCACAGCTCATGTGCAGCCAGGACGCAGTGTTGCTATTCCACAGAGGGGGGTTAAAAAGCTTTCCTTTTTCCCGAAGAGCCCCGGGGCAGTGAAGTACAGTAGGTGGTACACGGTGTCTAGCCTCAGGCATCCAGGTCCATTAGGGCGATGCACAGAATCCTTACTATACACACACACACACACACACATAAATACACATCATACATCCACATGACCTGCACTCTTTCAGACTGACACCCACATAAAGTGCATGTAATTGTTGTCTGTAAGTGAAATATTTGTTATTGCTGGTTTGTATTCAGCTGAATGTGGCCAACGGTGAAATTATTATTATTATTATTATTATTATTATTATTATTATTATTATTATTTCAAGCACGTGAGCGTAGCACACATGCCTACAACACATGAATCCGCTCACATGCAAAAGTCTTTTAGCTGTGAGCAGCGTTCTTGGATTGCCACCGTGTGTGTATGAATAGAGGGGGAGAGAGAGGGTGAGTGATGAAAGGGGAGAGCTGATAGTGATGCCCCGTTGAATACAGATGAGAGAAAGGCAAGCTGAATTCAGATCAGGCTGCCTTCTCTCTTTCTTTCGCCCTCCTCCGCCTCTCTCCATCCCTGAGACTGAAAATACTTCAGAGGAGTGCGTCTTTCTGAACCGAGGGGGGGTGATGTCTTTAGGTAAACCTTTCAAAGTCAAGGTCCAGGACTATCTAATATGTTTTTCCTCCCACTGTAGAATTAACAAGCAGCTGGATTATGATGAGAGCGACGTGAGGCAGCTTTTCTTTTCTTTTTTTTTTTTAGAGGGAATCTGATCAGGAACCGAGAGTCCTAATTTATGTGTTTGTTAGCATTTTTAGCAGCGCACGCTCTCTGCCTTTAACACATTTCAAGGGCTCGTGGCTCATGAAAATCAATCACCAAAATAATCAGCTTCACAGTTAAGCCAAGAGAAACAACAAATTTTCATCAAACTTTAAGGCATGTCAGAACCGAGATTGAGCTGTGATCGCATTTTAAATTATTCAAAGGATCGACGTGGAACACGGCTGCAGCCTAATCTGTGAAATTTCACCAAGATGGAACTTAATTATTTGGAGAAAACTTGTACTTCTCCACCTTCACACTGAATACAAATGCTTTTTGTTAAAGTCATCGGGGTCGTCTCACCGGCTCATTAAAAACGTGCGAGGAAGGTAAAACAAATTAATGAAGCCAAACACTTTAATACGTTGGAGGCTGAGACAATACAAAGTGCCTCGCTGAAGAGAATATTCCCGCTTAAAGTTTCCTCAAGTTTGACTTTCTCACGTTTTTGTAGAAATACTAAAAACTTTGACACACATCACGATCACAATTACATTCAAATACTTCAGCCGGAGTTTAAAATACTTTCTGTAACACGGTCCCAGCCCCTCACACGGCACTTCACTGCTCGGGAGATGAGCGCAGACGCCAGAAGGCCCGGCGTGATTTGTCCTTCGATGTGATTATCAGCACCGTGATTGGTTGTAAACCCTGTTGTCACGGCAATGATTTCAGCCTCGACGATGAAAGCTCCCGAGACACAGATCCATAGCATACCGGTACACACACAGAGTCAGTCTGCCTCACTGCTAACCAGTCTCATTCCCCTTTGAGAGAGAGGCATTAGTTGTTGAGATTGAACCCGTGCGTGCGTGCGTGCGTGTGAGGGGGTGTGTGTCGCTGTTGTCTGACTCCTTACTTACATAGTAATGTACAGAACAGGAATCTGGGGGAAAGGCTTGAGCTTCACTGAATTGCCCTTGACACTTTATTCTTTTTCTCCTGGTTTTCTTTTTCCCCGTGCCTGCACCCGACTCTTTTATCTTTTTTATCCCTTTTCTCTCTCACGGCTGTTATTAACCCACTTTGACTGAGTTAATAACATCTGTGTCATACGCAGACACAGGAAGAAGGAGGAAACGGGTGTAACTGTGGCTGTCTGCCACACTAGTATCACATTTGAACGTCCACAACTACAGCTTGTAATGATATTTTACGCTGTAGTTGAATTTGAACACATTTAAATAGTCTGGAGCTGTGTCTTTAAGTATTTTTTTTTCCATTAATCCATTCTATCAAAACATTTGTGGATTTTGAACACACATTTCATTTAGTACAAGATTTTTGTAACCCTGCATAATTAGGATGATACAGAAGACTTCATTTAAGTCACATAATTAATTAAACCTTGGCTCTTTGATGAGATTCAGTGCTATAATTGTGCTCAATTTGAAAGCATGTTACAATGTAAGAAAACATTGTTTGACCATTTTTCTGCAAATGTAGCAAGACGTATATGCATTCATATAATATAAATCAGCTTTCTCAGAAAGAGTCTGAAGCTCTGTTGCCTGTGGAGAGTTATGTGATTTACTTCCGAGAAATTAAGGCTGGTTTCAGGTTGAAAACGCAGGGGGTGTCGGGGAAAAAACACAGTGGTTGAGAAGTTGAGCCGGATTCAACAACGCAGCCTAACAGCAGCTGAAACTATCCATGTGGATTCAGGGACTAAACTCTGATACTCTACCTGTTGTGTGCTGGCTTTGTTTATTTCATGTACCCGGCTATACACATCAGCAGCTCCGACGAGGTCTCAGAACATACCTAAACCATTTAAAGTTTTGTTCTTCTTCTCCCACCAGGGCCTGATGATCCTCCTGCAGAACCTTCCCACAATGCACTGGGGCAACGAGGAAGTTAGCGTGCTGCTGGCCGAAGCCTACAGGTTGAAGTTTGCCTTCGCTGACGCGCCCAACCACTACAAGAGATGATAGGCGTGGCTCTCTGCAGCCGCCCCCCTCTTCCTCCTCCTCCCCTTCCTCCTCCTCCTGCTCTTCCTTCTCCTTCCCTGCCCTGCAGTCGTCTACTGAACTTTAGAGGCCTCTATTCCCATGTGGAAGGACCTTCACCCTTTTTTCTTAACCCCCCGTTCCCCGTATCGCCCAGTGGGCCTTTCAGCTACTAAGAGATTTGAATCAACCAATGACTGAGAGGACGTGCGGTGTAGCATTCAAACGTGTTGATGTGGAGCCTCTTTTTTTTTTTGTTTCTCTTTTTCTTTTTTTAAATTATATTTTTTTCTCTGATCAGCTCTGAAGTGTGCACTCCTTCAGTCCAGTGCAGAATCCTCTTCATCGCTGAAGACCACGACTGTCTGTTGGAGATCGGTCCGCTCAAGCCGACGCCTCAAACTTCAACCTCAGGCCTGATGCAGGACCACGAGCTGCTGCTCAGCACCGCCGCAGGGGAAAAAAAAAAAGTTCTTTTCTGCTAATTGTTGTTTCCAATACCATGGCAATACATAGTTTTTTAGTCCTGGAGGTAAAAATGTGACTTTTTTTTGTTTGTTTGTTTTATTTACAAAGACAAAGATAGCTGGAAAAAGGGGGGGGCACTAGATGGTTTGCATATCTAAGCCCTCTCTCCTGGTCACAACACAACCTGAAGGAGAACGTGACGTCTCCCGTGTTTCTTTTCACTCCTGCTTCGTGCCACAGTTTGTTTCCCTTCAAACACACTTTGCAGGGAGAGAGATTGCTAGCCCGTGAGGAGAACCACACCCCCGCCCCCTCTATCTCTTTTTATCCCGCCCTCGCCGCACCATCACAGACAAACGGTGGTAAGAGGCTGCAGTTCAGGAGTCACTTCCACATCACAGAAGGTTGTGAGCCATTAGGAGTAAGAAAGCTTGTTCGGTTTTCCCTCAGACCTGCTTATATATGAAGAGGCATGTCTTATCTATTAACTCCTCCTCCTCTCTGAACCCAGGACTACCTCAGAACACACATTAAAACTTCATGAATTATGTCTCCGCTTTCTCACAAACCTCTCCTCCTCCTCCTCCTGTTCTGTTGAACATCCACAAATCAAAAGAGCAACGTGAGTTTTATGGCGAGAACGCCGGTCCGCACCGAGCTCGACATTATCGAGTGATTCTCGTCCACGAGGCCTTCTTTGTCGACTCGTTTTAACACCTGAACCCGTGGCAGCAGCAGCCCTCTTTCACCTCGAACACGCATCTTTGATCGATAGCTGGTTCCCTTAATTAAACCATGCGTAACCGGCGTGCTGGTTAAAAAGTGCTCCCTTCTAACTTGGTATTCTGCCAGTTTGTCCCGTGCGGATCATCCGAGATATCGACGGCTGTGACATCCCGGAGATGTATTAGACACAGTTACAATACAAAGCGCTCTCCTCAGTCAACTTCTGGATCCGTCAATCTGCAGATCCTTCATGTTGTCACGAGACACAATAGTTAATCAAGGCTTAGCTGTGTGCGCTGTCGGCCTTTTTTGAAAAGAAATGTCCGAATAATAACACAACCATCTTTCCCCGACTGTGTCTGAACTCTAATGTGACAGGAACGTGAGAGCTTTAGCGGACAGAAATGATTACACTCACCCTTTAATGCAAAATAATTTTGCAAACAGCGAGCTGGACTTAAATGAACAAAAGCAGCAGGTGCACATAGACGCAACCTCGTTGTCCACGCGCACGTCGTCCGTCCCGTGTAACACTGGTCACCGCTCTGTTCGCACAGAGCACATGGGAAGTCAGTAGCGCCATGCTGGTGGAACGTTGAGAGGAGGGGGCGCGGGGATAATCAGACATTCATGGCATAACACAGAGCTGTTAACGTTAGCAGCCTCCTGTCGCGACTCCGCCAGGATCCATTATTGTCACCCCCAGCCCGCAAAAGACGGGTGTGCGTAGGTGTGTGAAGGGGAGACGGAAGGAGAGAGGGATGGGGGTTGTGTTTCTTTGGCGGTTTCGGTGCTTTTTCTGTGAGAGCTGTCAGTCTTTGATCACACGTTGGGATTTTTTTTTTTTTTTTTTTTAAACAGTCTGCACCAATTTCACAGGCCCCTCGTCTCCCGTGCTCTCTGACAAGGAAAAACTGCACTTAATTTAAAAGTCTACAGCCTTTATTCCTCTCTCTCTATTTTGTATGAGATATTTTCTTTCAATCAACATTTTTAAGATTTGTTTTTTTTCTTTTTTTCTTTTGGTTTTCTTTTTTTTTTTTTAATGCTGTTTACATGACAAGCCTATTAAGTTGTGCCTGACTCTGGAGACATAAGACAACATCCTAGTTATGTTTTTGACCTCATGGACTTGAAGGGTTTCAGATTTCTGCAAGCAATAGTATGACATTTTTGAATTTGCTGTGAAAAGACTGTGCACATTTAGTTTTTTTTTTGGGGGGGGGGGGGGGGGGGGGGGGGGGGGCTGTTAGCCACCAACATGAACTGTTTAATTATTCTGTGGGCATTTAATAGTTCAAACCTGGCAACTGATCGTACGCTTAACTCCTCCGCCAAGCAGCAATTGTCCAGTCGAGGCTTAGCAACCGTTGAGGCCTGTCAAGTTTTGGATTTCTCCACAGGTTGAAGTGGCGTGCATGAGGCTGTAGAAGGAGATTAATACGCTGTGTCTCTGATACTTAGCCTCACCAAAACCACAAAACAACACAATGCTGGCTTTATTTGTAAGTCATTATGTCCGGCTAGCTAGCTACAGGAGTAACCTAGAGTTACTTTCAAGGCCAAAGAGCACATTGTTAGCGTACATTATTAGCTTGTTGCGGTTACAGAATACATTAAACAAATACATCCAATACTCCAGATTCTTGACTGTCCTGATCTTTATTTGGTTCAGGGGACGTTTACACTCCACCAACACCAGTTAGTGTTGCCTGACATAGCATTAGCTTTGCCAAAGTTATTGGTTAGCCCCTCATCCGAAACTCCTTTCCCCTTGTCTCTAACGTTGAAACTGAACATACAATTTTAAAATTACAAATAATTAAAGCTAAGCAGCCAAACATGGTCTGACATTTTCCCTTACCATACTTTTAACCTTCAGACTAACTCAGCTAACTATCTACATGTATCATCAGCTGGTGAGGATTCTGACATGCGACTTGCCTTGGACGTACAGCCTTAGCCTCATGTCTTTTAGCACAATCTCATGTATGTAGCAATCAGTTTCATATTTAACACCTTAAAGAGTCAGCTGATATCATTAAAAAGTCAGCTCGGTAAAGCATTTTATTAAATCACCTTGTGGATTAACGTCAGCTCAGTTAGCCAGCTAGCTGCAGCTGATAAAATATGCCAGCTTTTGAAAAATATTGGGAACAAGCGAGTAACTGCCTTTGTCTGGCACCGTCTGAAATAAAGATCCCACTGTTTTCCAAAAAATAATAATTACTCTGAGTTTGAAGTGACAAATCTGCCTCCGTTCTCACTGTAAACTGTGCTAAGAAAGGAAAGCTCGACAGGCCGTAGCAACAGTAACTAAGGGGGGCGGGCATTCACAAGCTGTCATCTATGGTCCCATTTATTATTCAGAGCCCTTCTTTTCAAGATGTTATGTTGCCTTATTGCACTCATCCATATTGAACACTGGGGGTGGGGGGGTAAGTTTTGCCTGGGACATCCAATAATGTTGGAGGCAGTTACTGTATTCTATGTGTGAGTGTGTGTGTGTGTGTGAGAGAGTCATGAGCAAACAGACAAGGCTGGACCCCCCCCCCCCCCCCCCCCCCCCCCCCCCAATTTCGTCTTTTCAAATCATAAGAGGAGTTTCTGTATTTTTGCTGTAATGTCATATGCAGTAATTTCCCTTTAACAAGAAGTAGCTGCCTCCTCAGACTGTGTGGAAATCGATGACTTAATAAACAAACACACACTCGTGCTACTAATGTCAAGTTAGCCTCCCTGTAACCCACTGTCTCTGAGCACACACGTCTCCATGGTGATGAAGGCCAAGATGGTATCTGGCTGGAGCCCTTTTTCTCTTAGCCCACACACACACATACACACACACACACACACACACACACACACACACACACACACACACAAACTTCAAACATCGGTTGAAGCATCATAAAGAGGTTATCCTTAAATCACATCTTCAAGCTGCTTTCACTTGTTTTAATTATTTTTTTTTTTTCACGCTCTACTTCTCCACACACGAAAATATGTTTATGAAAACCAAACTTTGAAAAACAAGAAAAAAATCTCATCTATGTCTTTTGCCTCTCGAGGACTCAGAAAAATCTAATAATACTAGAGCGTGTGGGTGACAGGAGTAGTGGTTCTTGAATTTAAAAATGTGTACAGAGAAGATTTTGAAATCTGTAAATAGAAAGTGTAAATAAATCCTATATATGACAAAAACCTGCTTTGAAAAAGGCGTCAGGTTGCGCACTTGTGTCTTATTTGTTGGAGTGCTGTTTATGTGTGCATGTTTACGTGTGAGAGAAATCAGATTTGGTGTGTGTGTTTAATGCATATATTTAGCGCACTAGTGTGTCTGTGCATGCATTAGCCGGCGTGGCGAGCAGGCCACTGTGTGCAGCGGGTAAGCTAATTGTATCGCTTGTATTCATACACTGTTCACATGCACACAGTCTAACAGGTAAACACTTCTTGTCTGATCCCTCTGGAGAAAATGGCCGTACTAGCTTGGTTAATGAGACTTTCTTTCCCAGTGTGTGTGTGTGTGTGTGTGTGTTTCAGAGCATGGGAAGGAAAGGAGGAGACAGAAAAGACACAAAAACGAGAGCCAGACTGCATTCACTTGCAAATGTGAGTACATACCTGTGTGTGTGTGCGCGCGCGCTTGTGTGTGTGTGTGAATGCAGCGGCAGCAGCCTGCAGTAGCAGCTCCCTCGCTCTCGTTAGGCTGACTGATGTTCACACAGGCAGCCAATTATGGAGTGCCGGTCACTGAGGACTCCAGTCACTTCATGGGAAATTAAAAATACATTAAAACCAACAATGGTCGCAGGAAGGCGCCTGCTTGTGCATGCAGACACACACACACACGCACATCCACCCTAATGTGTGATGAAAGATGGGAAAGGTGCCAACAAAGAAGTAGCAGGCTACCAAGTGAAAGATGATCCAGTGCAAATATTAGCCAAATCAACTTTTTTCCTTTTTAAGTTGTTTCCTCGCGGCCATTTTCCACGACGTATCGTCGCCGCTTATTTGTACAGTGTGTCGGTGTTATAGCACCAGCCTCCCCACGCTCTCCTAACTCCTCCAGTTTACAGGCCTATAAACCACCACTCGCCAGCGTGAGTCCTTTTCATCAAGGGCTCACACTGGCAAAATGTTACAACGTTCTGGGATCGCTAAGGCAGAAATGTCAAGACAGACTTCACGGCGCTTTCATGGAATTTTAAGCCCGTGTCTGAAATCAATTTCCTGATTCAATTTTTATTTTTTTGAAGAGTAGA